>BSBN01000507.1:3983624-4663905 GCA_027924645.1 Cunninghamia lanceolata | reverse complement strand
TGTTGCATAAGACTGTCATAGATAGGACTATCATAAAAATGGTTATACATTTGTTTGACCTCATGTTTTGCTAGATTATTATCATTTATTGTTTGGGGATTGTTCATACACCTAACTCATGGTCCTCTCATCACAAGAACAGTCTTGATATTTGAATTAGTATGCAAAATACCATGTAGACTGCCCTAGAAGACTGTCACAAATAAATCAAGAATAGGACTATCATAAGTTTAGAGGCATCCATGGCATCATTTCCATCTTGGAAGACTACCATGCCTAGCTAGTTTTAAGGTATGTGAAGGTGGTTTGAAGCTTAAAAATAGTCATCACAAAATCTACCATGGTCCAAGAAGGTAAACTCCATGCCCAATTTGAAACTACTCACAAAGGGATTCATTCAAGTCATGATTTTTGTCTTCACACGTCTTCCCCTAGACTTTGGGACATCAGTTATAACTTTTTTCATGGATCAAGAAAATGAACTATAGATTGATTTTTCAGAATTTATGAACCCTATACATGTCTAGGACAACCTGGGCATCATAAAAATGACTTTTATCAAACCTACAACAACCATGAACATGAAGAACAAGTTGCTGATTTGGTTAAGAAAATGGGTATAAATCAAGCTAGTCTTTCACCACAAGGGGAGGTGCATGATATTTGTGCATTTGGATGAGTTCAAAATTATTTTAGAGACCTCCATGATACTTCCCTAGCCCAGGAAATACTCACGCATGAACATAAGCAATAATTAGGGGAGTTTTCTCATGATCTTGATGTTGTCAATTCAAAGAATGTGAGTGCTTTTTGGGATAGTTTTTTGGTCTATCATATCTTTTAATGATTTTTGCCCTATTTATGATGACTTTGATCATGGTCTATCATATCTTAATAAACAAGGACAGCGATGAATGTCATGAAATTGGAGCTCCTAAAGTGATGCAAACCACCAAACATGATAACTTATTTTATATATTTCATTGTGACCATTATTCATTGTCATTATAAAGGTTCTAATTATCATTGTCTTATTCATCATGCTTGTAGAAATCATCATCATGCCAAGGAAATAAGAAAAGACTCTAACACCAGAAGAGTGTGAAGCTGAGAATGAGAGGAAAAGAGAAAGAATGAGGCAAATTCAGGAAAGTAGGAAATTGTCAACCATACAAGAAGAGATTCCACCATTGCGAATTGAAGAGGAACATGACACATCTAATGAAGCTAAGAGAGAGATGGAATTGGTGGTACAAAGGGAATGAATGCAAAACCTCCGTGCAATGAGGAAAGTGAATCTCCAATTTGGAGGCACTCCATCATCCACAGGTCAAGTTGAAGGAACACCATCATTATCTTCTTGAATTGGAGACACTCCATCTTTCACAGGTGAAGTAGAAGGTACATATTTATTTTCTTCTCAATTTGGTGGCACACCATCATTCACATGTCAAGTTGAAGGTACATAATTTTCATCTTTTTCACCTCCAATTGAAAGTATGTCATCTATCCCATCTCAAGTAAATATTGAAGAAATTCCTAATGTTGAGTCAACTTTACCAATTAAAATGCCTCCTAGAATTTTGCATAGGAAGCCTAAATTTCTAATCGATATTGATGAGAATGTATTGAAGCCCATGCAAGATAAGATTCCCATGCGCACTTGCCAAATATATGCGAATAAGATATGGAAATTATTCTTTGAGAATTTAAATGAAATCAAAAGATGTCAACTATTTGTTGAATTGATGAGAAATCTAAAATTTAGGCCCACTATGAAGATTCTTGGCCTAAGAACATTGAATGCCTCAAGTGAAAAATTAATTGTCAAGAATCTAATGAGTGTATATGAGAGTGTGGGTTCCACCTCACGCACCAACGATAGTAATGTCACATGATGTGTTATTACATCGACAATAGTAAGCCAAAAGACAAAGAAAGCTTGCCTCATTAGAAAGACAAGTCAAGCATTGAAAATAAGTAGAAAAACTCTAATGAGATCCATTGGAAGATGTGAAAGAGTTGAGGACCCAAACACTAATGAATTGTGGGCATTCTCTGGGAGACTCCCATGGAAAGACAAAGTTGTTGTTGAAGCTTTGAGATCACTAATTGAAGACTTTTGGAAGAATTACACAAGGGTATCTTTGAATCAAAGGGATGTGGTAAGAAGGAGAATCAGTAGTCGAAATTGTGAGCCACATCTAAAGCATTTTTTGTATATGACTCAAACACAATTTTTTGGTAAATTTCTAGAGATGTATCCTCAAATTAAAATTTCTCAAAGATATTTTAAAATGCTAAAACCTTTCTATGTCAAAATAAATCACACACACACACACACTACTTGTTGTTGTAGATTACATATTTAATTTTCTAACCATTTTGATGTTTATCGGTCTATATGTTTAGATTTTCATACTAATAATGTTTTGCAGGATTGTGGCATACATGCCCCACCAACTACTTCATGAGACTTCATATCAATAATTTTATGTGAAAGAGAGGAAGGTCAAATATTCTATAGGAAATTGTGCTTGGATGGCACATGTCAGCATTGCGGTGGCTTGCAACGTATGCCAATATGTGAACATATGGAAAGCACACATGCAGTTGGAAATAAACTAGTAGAGTTTGGTAAGTATAAAACAGTGGCCTACAATACAGAAGATGGTAAAGAAGCAAAGAGGTGTGAATTGGTTATTCAAAAGATTCCAGTGTATCAATTTATGTCTACATTTCGTGACAATATAGTGTATGAGTATGCAAGGCATACCCATAGAGCTCAATGGTTGGACTTGCAATTCAAGTTATGCAAGGACACATTTCCACTTGGTAGCATTGTTTCAGTCATCGACTTTGTAGAGAACTACAATCTACAGCCATAGTGTGAGGTGCAATTACAATATTACAACTAGACACAAGTTTCTATATTTGTGCACATCACATTCATTCATGCAAATGATAGTATAGAGGATGACATAAAGATCATAAGGGAGTATCATTTTTATATTAGTGATGGTCACACGCATTCTACGGAGTTTGTACAAGGTTGCTTTTAGGTGTTCTACAATGATTTAGCTAGAAGGGGCATATCATTCAGTCAGCATATCATATGGTCAGATAATTGTGCATCACAATTCAAGAACTTATAGAATTTCTATTGGCTAAGTAGGAGGCATAATATTATAGGTGTTCAACATATGTGGAACTTTTGTGAGGCTAGGAATGGAAAGGGGGAGCATGATGGTGTAGAAGCATGTATCAAAAGAGCCATAGCACGAGAAGAGTTAAAGTATAATGACAATGCAAAGTTGACAGATGCAAAATCAATCATCAAGTGGTGTAATGCTTCGATGGGTCCAGGTAATGAAGGTAAGTCTTCAGTTCATAGATTTTTTTTGTTGATAGATGCTACTAACATTGCACCATATGAGGACTATTGTACACTGACAGGATCAAGTGAGCTACACTCTTTCAGAAGCTCAATTGCAGGTTCATGGAGTATCCATACACAGAAGATGGCATGCTTTTGTTCTTCATGTACAATTCAAGCCTAGAATGAGTGCGAGTCAAAGGAGTGGGTTGATGAATGGTGGTTATCTTAGCCCACTTGACACGTATCGACCCTTGATGACACTGGAACTGACAGAGATGGAATCATCAGTTGACTTTGACCACATATCAGATCTAGTTCAACCAGGTAATATATCTACTTGCATAGTTTTTGAAATTCCTAATATTATCTTACTTTGTAGTGTTTTTGTAATGTTGACTAATTTCATCTAATTTGCTGCACATATCAATGTAGGGCATGTTTATGCAGTTATTGTAGATGAAGATAATGAAGAGGGAACAAATTATTACTTAAGCCGTTGTGTTGAGGCCAAAAAGAAATTGGAGGCCCCTGTTACAAATGGATAAAACATCGAATAACCTACAGGCTCAGTGGTTGTTACTAGAACATGGCTTAGAAGGTACCCACATAAGAGTGTTAATGTTTAGTTGTTTCAGGACTTTGACATGCATCAGAAGATCTTCATTACTCAAACCTTGTCGTGGCAACCAATGTTCATTTGATACAATTTTAGGGTAAACCTTTGAACAAGACCTTGTGGAAGGTGCATGAGTCTAACCATGAGGCAATAATTGACATAATAAAGAGTAGAGAAGACCCAGATGGTTTGTTGGATTAATTTGTAAGTATGCATAAAACTTTCCTAGATGGATACTTGTACTTTGTTTTGTAAATAAATAGTAGTATGAATTGCTTCCCTCCAGTATACAATCGATAGGTTTGCTTCTCTTACCATTGTCCTTGTAGCTTCTTGAACAATCCTATTATTTCTTTCAACCACTCCATTCTGCTAAGGATTCCTATCATTTGACCGCGATATGAGCCAATAACATGAAAATGTCATAATTCTATATTTCTTGTTTTATCTCATCTCATTTGATGTACATAAATGATATTTATGTTTAGTCAATTTTGCTTCTTGATGCTTCTCATATGAGGTCACAACTCCAGCTCGTCCAACTACGGATAAAGACGCTGGAGATAAGATGATGGAGAGTGATCATCGGATGGCGGTAAGCGATTGATTACATATGTGATGTTATATATTTCATGTACATTTTCTATAGTAATGTGCATAATGGTTGATTGTATTAACAAGTGGATCTAGATGAACTTCTATTGAAGAGGTCTACTCGACGACAGAGAGAGGATGAGTCATAGATTGGCTCTCCATCTTCACGGTCAAGCAAGGGCCGCCGATTATTTCATAAAAGTCCATAGGAAACTAGTTTTTGGGACATTATTTGTATGCCTAGATGGCTTTGTATACATACTTTTATATGTTACCGATGCATATTTTTGTATATATACCTGTATGGATTTGTTTGGATATGCCTATATGGGTTTGTATGTAAACTAGATATTATGTTCATGACAATTTATATCAATTATCATTACATGAATTTGGTTTTACACGTGCCAATTGCATTTGCTTGAAAGTAAGGGATGCATAATTATGTAGGTCTATTGGTTGTCTATTGTTTGATGATACCATTATGCTTTTAGGATATGTTGTTGGGTTTTGTGATATAAAGACACTTGCTTCTTCATAGAGTATGTGATGTGATGCACAGAGTTGTAGTGCTTCAAGACAAGGCATGAACTTGAATAGTGAAGATCTCACTCAAGCAGTGGTATGAACTTGACAAGAAGTGGTATGAACTTGAGAAGTGAAGGCCTCATGATTGGTTTGATTTATTTTCTATGGTATACATTTGATGTTTGCATCATCATCATGTTATGCTTCATGGGGTTAGATCTAAGTGATGGATGAAGTTGATCCTTATTGGTCTTAATCCTGTTCATTCATGTTTCACTCATGTCATATCAAGATTGATGTCACAGGGTTTGGATGTTAGTTCATAACATTCATGTTTATCATGTTACAATAGCAAGACATAGTTGCTTATGTCATTGGTTCATGCCATTGGATCATTGGATTCGATTGTGGTTCTTCATCATAACATGTCATGCTTTCAAGAGTTGGATTGGGTTGTGGTTCTTCCTCATGACAGGAGTTTGTTCATGTCTTCATGCTTCTTTGTGCTCTATGTCTACATTGTTCTCAGTGTCTTCATGTGTCAAATATTTCTTCAGTGTCCTCATGATGTCGATGTTGATCACAAAATATGGTGTTAAGGTCATGTTGATGTTGATTGATGAGTTGTGGTTGTTGTTGGAAGTTTTGGAAGTCTAAAGGATGTCATGGGACCAAACAGACTTTACCAACACATCGGGGTGGGCAGGTAAATCCCAAGGGAGGTCTTGTTTCATGTGCTAAGCACCCCAATCATTCAGGGTAGCAGGCTATCGACAAAGTCCCTTAAGATCCCTAAGATGGAAAAACTACCAAACTTTGACGGAGCAGTTCTCGAAATTCATGGTAGCTAGGAATATTTCGTTTGGACCTATAGGTGCATGAGGGGTCCATCCAAGATGACCTCTCTCAGTTTTGATTAACTCCAGTCCATTTGACCATGTCGAAATCAAACACATTCTTGCAAAATGCTTCAGTTTCATGCAGTGGAAAGGTGCTAGAAGTGACATTTTGCATTCCATATGTAGTGGGCCGAATGGACTTTGCCAACATGTCGGGGAGGGTGGGTAAATGCTAGGGGAGATATCGTTTTATGTGCCAAGCGCCCCAATTGTTCGGGGTAGCAGGTTATTAGTAAAGTCCCCTTAAGATCCCTAAGATGGAAAAACTGCCAAACTTTGACGGAGCAGTTCTCAGAATTTGTGGCAGATGGGAATGTTCTATTTGGACCTACAAGCATACATGGGGTCTGTCCACAATAACATCTCTTGGTTTTGGTCAAATCTAGTCCGTTTGACTGTGCCGAAATGAAATGCATTCTTGCAAAATGCTTCAGTTTCATGCAATGGAAAGGTGCTAGGAGTGACATTTTACATTCCTTAGGTCGTGGGACTGAACAAACTTTGCCAATGCGTTGGGGTGGGTGGGTAAATGGCAGGGCAGGTCTCGTTTTGTGTGCCAAGTGCCCCAATCGTTCGGGGTAGCAAGCTACTAGCAAAGTCCCTTAAGATCCCTAAGATGGAAAAACTGCCAAACTTTGATAGAGCAGTTCTTAGAATTCATGGCAGTTGGGAACATTTAGTTTGGACCTACAGGTGCATGTGGGGTCCTTCCACAATAACCTCTCTCGGTTTTGGTAAACTCTAGTCCATTTGACTGTGTCAAAATCAAATGCATTCTTGCAAAATGCTTTAGTTTCATGCAGTGGAAAGGTGCTAGGAGTGACATTTTGCATTCCATACATTGTGGGACCAAATGGACTTCACGAATGTGTCAAGGTGGGTGGATAAATGCCAAGGGAGGTCTCATTTCATGTGCCAAGTGCCCCAATCATTCGGGGCAGCAGGCTACCAGCAAAGTCCCTTAAGATCCCTAAGACAAAAAAATTGCCAAACTTTGACAGAGTAGTTCTCAGAATTCATGGCAACTGCGAACATTTCTTTTGGACCTACAGGTGCATGTGGGGTCCATCCACAATAACCTCTCTTGGTTTTGGTCAACTCCAGTTTGTTTGATCGTGCCAAAATCAAATGCATTCTTACAAAATGCTTTAGTTTCATGAATGCAAAATGTCACTCCTAGTAGCTTTCCACTGCATGAAATTGAAACATTTTGCAAGAATGTGTTTGATTTCAACACGATCAAATGAATTGAAGTTGACTAAAACCAAGAGAGGTTATTGGGGATAGACCCCACGTGCACCTGTAGGTCCAAATGGAACATTCCCAGCTACTACAAATTCTGAGAACTACCCCATCAAAGTTTGGCAGTTTTTGCATCTTAGGGATCTTAAGGGACTTTGCTGGTAGCCTGCTGCCTTGAACGATTGGGGTGCTTGGCACATGAAATGAGACCTCCCCTGGCACTTACCCACTCACCCTGATGCATTGGCAAAGTCCGTTCGGTCCCACGACCTATGGAATGCAAAATCTCACTCCTAGCACCTTTCCACTGCATAAAACTGAAGCATTTTACAAGAATGCGTTTGATTTCAGCATGGTCAAACGGACTGGAGTTGACCGAAACCGAGAGAGGTTATTGTGGATGGACCCCACGTGTACCTGTAGGTCTAAAAGGAACATTCCCAACTGCCATGAATTTTGATAACTACTCCGTCAAATTTTGACAGTTTTTGCATCTTAGGGATTTTAAGGGACTTTGCCGGTAGCCTGCTGCCCCGAACGATTGGGGCGCTTGGCACATGAAACATGAGCTCCCTTGGCATTTACCAACTCACCTCAATGTGTTGGTGAAGTCCGTTCGGTCCCATGACCTATGGAATTCAAAATTTTACTCCTAGCACCTTTCCATTGCATGAAACTAAAGCATTTTACAAGAATACGTTTGATTTTGGTACGGTCAAATAGACTGGAGTTAACCAAAACTAAGAGAGGCTATTGTGGACTGACCCCACATGCACCTGTAGGTCCAAACGAAACATTCCCATCTACCATGAATTCTAAAAACTGCTCTGTCAAAGTTTGGCAATTTTTCCATCTTAGGGATCTTAAGGGACTTTGTCGGTAGCCTACTGCTTCGAATGATTGGGGTGCTTGGCACACAAAATGAGACCTCCCTTAGCATTTACCCACCCACCCCAATGCATTGGTGAAGTTCATTCGGCCCCATGACCTATGGAATGCAAATGTCACTCCTAGCCCTAAGGATTCAATCAAGTAGTCCTTAGGTTGATATGACTGATCCATTGTTGTATTGACTGTGACAGCCATGATGATCCATTGTTGTATTTACATGGTGATTAACCTCACTCAATGCATGTGAGAGGAGAATCATTATAAAATACAAGAATGTCATTAGTAGGAGGTAAGATTATGTCATCAATGCATGTCCTACAAGGTGCATCACAAGGTCTAGATCATTAGTATGTATGTACTCACCACTATCCATATGATTTTCATTAGGCTTACTATGAAAAATGGAGTATGAAGAAGAATAAACAATATCAAATCACAATGAACTATTTCATCATCTATAGGTATATCATGCATAGAAGGTGTGCTGGGTGAGTGATATTTTAGTGTATTTTTGAGATCTCTTGTGTTGGGTGAGTCATATCTGCAAGGGGAGTGTTTAGACATGTTAGATATGTCCACTTACACCTTGCCTATCAATATTAGGGCTTGATCAATCCATTTGGTCTCTGCGGTTACAAAACAATCCCTAAAATAGGCCTAAATTGACTGTAACAATCCAAGTTTTAAAATAATAAATTGTTTAGAATTAGAAGATGAAGTTTTCTAGGAATTTAGAAGGTCATGTAAGTTGAATTGTTTGATTTTGGAAAATGGGGCAGCCTAGTCCTTATCTAACACCTATGCTAGTAGCCTAGTCCACTAGGGAGCAACCTAGTCTAGAGAGTTTCTATAGGTATAAAAAATTATAAGAGGTCAAGAATAGTATATACAAGATTCTATTAGATGTAATATTGTCAACATGTAGTGGAAGATGTGAAACCAACTAAAAACTGGAAGTCATAAAAGCCTTTATAAGAAATAATGAAAAAGAAAGTAAATGGACAGTCATAGGAGGCTAGTCAAGGACTGCCATAGTTTTAGGGGCAATTATGGAGTCATTTCTTGTTTGAAACCCTCATGAAGATGGTGTTATATGTAGATATAGGATATCTTTAGTTATGCATACCTAAAAGAAGGACATGTTGTAGTACCAAAAATGTCACCATGATTCAAGAGATAGTTTTGATGTCATACATCTTAAGGCTTAAACTATTGGTCAAAACTCCTATCATGAACTCAAGTTTTCAAAAGGACTTCATCACTAGTCTTGGATCACATCTAGAGACCTAAAGTTGACTACCATCATTGCAAACAGGGTATGGACAACCATCAAAGCATAAAGGATATAGGAATTTTGCCAGATGTTGTAATTGCAACTACCCTTGTAGACATGTATGCAAAGTGTGGAAGCATAGACAAGGCACGTGGAGTGTTTGATACAACACCTCAAAGCATAAAGGATATAGGAATTTTGCTAGATGTTGTAATTGCTGCTGCCCTTGTAGACATGTATGCAAACTGTGGAAGCATAAATGATATTAGAATTTTGTTAGATGTTGTATTTGCACTTACCCTTGTAGACATGTATGCAAAGTGTGGAAGCATAGACAAGGCACATGGATGGTTTTAACTAACACCTCAAAGCATAAAGGATATCAGAATTTTGTTAGATATTGTATTTGCAGTTGCCCTTGTAGACATGTATGTAAAGCGTGGAAGCATAGACAAGGCATGTCAATTGTTTGACCTAATACCTCAAAGAGATCTTCTGTCATGGAATGCAATGATTGCAAGATATGCAAAAAATGGATTTGTTGAAAAGGATTTAGATACTTTCAAGCAAATGCAATTGGCATGTGTAAAGCCAAATTCCACAACCTTTGCTAGCATCCTCCAAATTAGGATCTTTGGAACATGGTATGGACAACCATCAAAGCATAAAGGATATAGGAATTTTGCTAGATGTTGTAATTGCTGATGCCCTTGTAGACATGTATGCAAAGTGTGGAAGCATAGACAAGGCACGTGGACTGTTTGATCATACAACACCACAAAGAGATGTCCTCTCATGGGATGTAATGATTGCAAGATATGCAGAAAATGGATTTGTTCAAAAGACTTTAGAAACTTTCAAGTAAATACAATTGGCACGTGTAAAGCCAAATTCCACAACCTTTTCCAGCATCCTCCCTATCTATACACCAAAATAGAATGTTTGGAATAGCGTATGGACAACCATCAAAGTATAAAGGATTTAGGAAATTTGTCACATGATGTAATTGCAGCTACCCTTGTAGACATGTATGCAAAGTGTGGAAGCATAGACAAGGTACGCAAATTGTGTGGCATGATGCCCTAAAGAAATGTCACCTCATTGAATGAACAAAATGGATTTTTTGATAAGGCTTTAGAAACTTTCAAGAAAATGCGATTGGCGGGGGTAAAGAAAAATTCCACAACCTTAGCCAGTATCCTCCTTGCCTATGCCAAAATGGACATCCATCAAAGGATAAAACATATGGGAATTTTGTTAGATGTTGTAGTTGCAACTTCCCTCAGAGACATGTATGCAAAGTGTGGAAGCATAGACAAGGCACATGAACTGATTGGCATGACGCCTCAAAGAAATGTCACCTCATGGAATGCAATGATCGCAAGATATGAACATTTAATGGATTTTTTGATAAGACTTTAGAAAGTTTCAAGAAAATGCAATTGGTGAGTGTAAAGCCAAATTAAAAAAACCTTAGAAGTGGTATCTTTGGAACATGGTATAGACATCCATCAAAGCATAAATGATATAGGAATTTTGTCGATTGTTGTAGATGTAAGTACCTTGCAAGACATGTATGCAAAGTGTGGAAGCATATACAATGAATGTGAATTGTTTGACACGATGCCTCAAAGAAATGTTGTCTCATGGAATGCAATGATTGCAAGATATGCACAAAATGGATTTTTCATAAGGCTTTAAAAACTATCAAGAAAATGCACAAAAGTAAAATTTAACCAAACACAAATTTTGGCACATCCAAAACCAAATTGCACAACCTTATCCAACTTCCTCCTTGCTTATGCTAGAATGGGATCTGGGGAACATGGTGTGGACAACCATCAAAGCATAAATGATATAGGAATTTTCTCACATGTATTGTATTTGCAGCTACCCTTGTAGACATGTATGGAAAGTGTGGAAGCATAGACAAGGCGCGTGAACTGTTTGAAATGATGCCTCAAAGAAATGCACAGCCCCATAGAATGCAATGATTGCAAGATATGCACATAATAGATTATTTGAAAATGATTTATAAACTTTCAAGCAAATGCAATTGGCATGTGTAAAACCAAATTCTTGTAACAATAATTGATCATCATATTAAATATTTAATATAAACTGTCATATACATAATGTCATGAACATAACATCTAGTTTACATACAAAGCCGTATAGGCATGTCCAAACAAAGCCATACAGGCATATATACAAAAATATACATCGGTAACATACAAAAGTATGTATACAAAGCCATCTAGGCATACAAAAATGTCCCCAAAACTAGTTTCCTATGGACTTTTATGAAATAATCGGCAGCCCTTGCTTGACTGTGAAGATGGAGAGCCAATTTGTGACTCATCCTCTCTCTATCGTCGAGTAGACCTCTTCGACATAAGTTCATCCAGATCCACTTATTAATACAATCAAACAATATGCACATTACTATAGAAAATGTACATGAAATATATAACATCACATATGTAATCGATCATTTACTGCCATCCGATGATCACTCTCCATCATCTTGTCTTGAGCTTCTTTGTCCGTAGTTGGACAAGTTGGAGTTGTGACCTCCTATGAGAAGCATCAAGAAGCAAAATTGACTAAACATAAATATCATTTATGTACATCAAATGACATGAGATATTTGTTATTGGCTCGTACGTCACTCAAAGGATTTGAAGACATCATGGCTACAGCAATGCCTATCTGCGCCGACTCACAAAGATGAGGAGGAGTCTCCACATTCAACATCTGAAAATCAAGTATAAGATTATTCAACCAAAATAAATACATAACATTATTTTAAAAATGCATAATGATTAGAAATGGTTAAATTTACCTCCGTAAAAGTGGTGGATTTGCGTCTAAGGGACCAAGGAAACTGTGGAGGTGTCGGTGACTATTGAAATCATCAAATTGTCATAGAATAATATTACCATCGACATATCTACAATAATTACGATCATGTGATAAATTACATACCTGCTGACTTGACCTCCTCTCATAACACGCCAATGGATGGCTAACGGAGGCAGGATGAAGACTCTGACCCTGGAATTTCATTGCACAGACAATTAAATACATTATTTTTCACTTATAATATAGATAGTCATATAAAATTAATTACAAATTTCAAATAATAATATATTAAATCAAGATGAAACTTGTAAAAAATTACCTGAGAGTCAATACCAAATGTAGTTTGTAATATATCATCGGTGAGAACAATCTCATCCAATATGGATGTCTCCATCATTGGATGCTACTCCTGCATTGCAACATCTTGCCGAGGGTCCTTCCATGAGTCCTACGTCCCATAATTACACAGGTTCCCACATGAACTGCACAAATGTGGGGACAAATGATGCCTATTGCGCTCACCCTCATCAACCTGGGTAAGATCCTCGGCATGTTGTGATAGAGATTGGGTGAGAGTAGTCAATGAATGTAATGTCTCCACCTCAACACTCTCCTTCAAAGTTGAAGGGAGTGTCCTATGTTCTGGCCTCATCTCGCTAGGCCCCCTCTCTATCTTGGGCATAGCCACCACCTCTACCCTGGAACTCACGAATGCCAAAATAATTGGGAATCTTTTTGAGGACAAACTCGCAATGGAGTTTCCTCAAGAAATATTGTGGCACCTCATCATTGTTGCATGGGTGCTCATGGAAGACCATGTACTATCTATCCCAAAAGTTTTGGGATATTTCTTCATTCCTACACCAATGAATAGGAAACTATTTGCAAGTTTCTTCTAATCTTTGGCCAGTTTTGGGATTAATAAAGTGTGCACATAATTGAGATTTTGTAATTTTTTCATTCTTCACTTGTTCATATGACAACTTGTTAGCATAGTATTGCCGACACCTCTCCCCATAGTCTTGAATTTTGGTGATTTGTTTTATCACCGAATCGGTGTGGGAAACAATCTCCTCTAGTGACTTCACAAGTGCTCTCCTATGATCGGTGCTTGCACTTGGATTGTTTAGGGTTTGAATAAGAGTTTGAAGATGTTTCTTGTTTTCTTCTATTATCAGTAGGTAGTTTTCTTGACTATCCCTTACATTGTGAGGAAGTGAAGGTGGGTTTTGAGGGTTTGGAGGGTTTTGGGGGTTGTTTTCACCCTCATCAGCTGGATTTGGGTTTTCTCTTGCCTCAATAACTATAAATGTAATATAAAAACTAATCAAACATTGCATATTTCAAAAATTCTTCTCAAACTAACAAAAACTGATCAAACCCTACCTTCTTCAGCTGTAGACCCTCCAAATTTGCTGCATGATGTCTTTGCCGGCAAGGTGGCATCGTGAAAATGACATTTTCTCTCTTGCATGTCCTTGGAGAGGCTTTCCTTGAATGCACTCGTGATTTCTTCTTAGTTTTTTGGCACACAAACTCCTTTGGTCACGGTGAAATTATAGAAATGAGGTTATTTTGCACTTTTATGTCAAAGAAAAATGCTCACTTTTTTTCTTATTTTGGACCAAAAAGTCCCATGGTGGTGACTTTTTGGTCCCCCATCTTTGTGCATACACCCTTAAATAATATTATAGAATATAATAAATATAAACATTTAATATAGATTTTATATATAAATTACATAACAAATATATAAGTATTAAATATGTAATATATCTAATATTAATATAGGATTTTATAATATAATAATATTTAAAAAATATATTTAATAATTTACATTATATAAAATATAATAATAAATAATTTAAGTATATATTATATTTTGTATATACAAAATAAATATACAATTTATAATATAATATTATACTTAATTCATTTTCAAATCTAATTTATCTTGTTGATTTTATGATATTTAAATATGAGAATGATTTAATATTAAACATTATCTTATCTCTCTTATAATGGTATTGATTTTTTTATGACATGAGCTACTCAAGACCCTAATCTTCCTTTGAGATGAGGTGCTTGTCTTAACCCTACTATGGCTACTCAATCCAATAAAAATGAAATATTTATGATGCTCATGATGAGAACCACTTTGATCATCAACAAGATTATGACCATGATGTTCATGTTTCCAAACAAGATCTTATTTGTCACCCATATGCACTAAACTTTAATAAATGCACCTCTTGGCATATATATTCTACTTGACATTAGATCTTTGGTAGTATCTTCTAATAGTGTTCATCCCATCCTGTTGGCAAGAGACACTGCTAGGCATGATAAGTGTTGTCATTGATGGCAACTAAGTCTCTACTACACATCTACATTTCATAATTTGCCCATACCAGAAATCAGATTGAAGACTTGTCTAAGTCCAGGAAGTCAAGAGCAGAGTGTGTGATAGGGTTCGGTATCTTGGTCCGGATCTCCTCAGGAGTAGATCAGATTTTGCTGCGGATCTGAGGGAGTCATAAGCATTGTTAGGATAATCTAAATCCAGAGTTTTGGCCTTTGATGATGAAGGATTCAATAGTTATTAGCATCTGAGTATCGGGTTAACAGTTTGACAGAGCAGGCAGAAGAAGAATAGGCCAACCTCGTAATTGATCTTGGTTCCGGATGAATGGAAGTTGTTGATTGGACAAGTTGTGATGATCAATGTTAGTAGCCAACCAGATTAATGATTTGTGAGGGCAAGTTTTGGTCTGCGTTACAATTGTACATGGATTTAGCCGATAGAGCAGAATTTTCAATAAAGTTCTAAGTGTTCTTGAAGCCGACTGTAAAGTGGTTGAAGATCTAGATGCTGATATATATAGCCAATGGATTTGAATGATTTGTGCATGTGTTTGGTAATGTGACTATGGAATAAGTGCAAAAAGGGTAGAGATCTAAGATTCAGATGTTAGTAGAACAGTAATAAGGGCAGAGTGAAGATGAAGTGTATCAAGTCAGTATTTTGTGCTTAACCAGAACTAAATCCTTGCATTGATAGATGCTAATTATTAGTTCAATTTCATTGTAATCTTCTTTCTATAGGCAGTGAGCCTTCTGTAGGCAGTAAGCCTTCTTTGAGCAGTGATCTCTGGGCAATGAGCTCGAATGCATGTGCATTCCCCTTTGTAATACTTTTAACAGAGTATAATCTTTATGGGTTAACCCCCATCGTGGTTTTTCCCTTAACTGGGTTTCCATGTCAAAAATCTTGGTGTGAAGTGTTTTACTTATGTTTTTGCTCATGTGTTGTTGATTCATGCTTTAATGTTCATATCATTAATTTGATTAGAAGTTGTAAAAGAGGATTAAAGGCAGAATTGTTTAATTTGTGTGACAACTGATTCACCCCCCTCTCAGTTGTCTGGACCAATTCCAACACATCCTTCCTCTTCTTTCGAGACTCATCATACCACTACTACCAGTTACATAGCTACTACTACGCCTATTGTTACTCCTAGATTTTCCCCTACTGTTTCCATAACTACCTCAAGTGATCCCATCCCCCTAATGTGCCACCTACATATCATCCTTATATTCACATACCTACTAGTGTCATAGCTTCTAGCCATGTGTCTCACACCATCCATCATTCCCAACCTATGTATCACATTAACCCTCCTTCCCCACCCATCTTATATTAGCCCTCCTTCTCATCCCATTTTCACCTAATCTCATAATGTAGTTCCTCCCTCCATGGCTATGTTTGTTACCTATTTCCACACATCCTCATTATACATCCTTGACTATTTCACATGTATGCCTAATACTACCATTAGCCCTACCTCTAACTTGGATATAATATTACAAGATATAGCTACTCTAAAGAAACAAGTGAGTGACAACAACAAGGATACTATTATATACAATCACCGACATCACACACCACTTGCTTATGAGGTTTTTATATAACCTTTTTGTATGGTACATCTGTGGTGCCAAGATTTCAATTATAAAATGGTGTGGGAGATCCTAACGTGCATTTACAAGATTTCACAATCGTATGCTTAGATTTTGCTTATGAGGATAAGATTTTGGCAAAGTCATTTCCAACAACCCTAAAGGAATGTGTTATACAATGGTTTTATTCTTTTCTATCATGCTCTATACACTCTTTTAAAAATCTTGCCACTACTTTTCTAAAGCACTTCCACATCAATATGGGATTGAAAGTAACTATGAAAGATTTAACCAAGTGTTCCCATCAAAGGAATGAGTGAAACAATGATTATATTATAAATTTTAAGTTTTTATGTGGTAATTTAAAGAATTACTTTGATATATATACATATACAAAGAGAGAGAGAGAGAGAGAGAGAGAGAGAGAGAGAGAGAGAGAGAGAGAGAGAGAGAGAGAGAGAGAGAGAGAGAGAGAGAGAGCAAATATATTTTAATATTTAATATAAGGGTAAGTGTACAAAGATGGGGGACCAAAAGGGGGTCTTAAATGGCCACTTTTTTTCTAAAATAAGGAAAGACTGATGTTGGATGAGAAATTAAAGATAGTAACACTCAAAATTTGAAGATGCAATAGAAATAAGAGTCGTAGTGCTTTAAATCTAGTTTCTAAACTACTAACTTTTTTCAAAAATGGTTGAGATTAAGGGGTTCAAAAAGGGGGGCCACACAAATTGGTCCTATTTTTTTTTTTTTTAAAATAACATAGCATCTGGTGTGCCCCCCATAAAATGTTAACTTTTTTTAGTATTTCAAAAATCGTTTCGGTGAGAAATTAGCTAACACCATGTAGTTTATCCCCAATTTTTTTGATAATTTTTTCATGAATAATTGATTTTTTACTAATTTTCAAAGTGGAAACATCCTGAAAAACAAAAAATTGAGCAGGCTCCCCCCTAAAATTTTTGAAAACTAATCGAAAATCCAATTTTTTGAATACATGTAGAATGGAGTCTAGTTTCTAAAAATGTAATTTATTTGAAATTTTGATGAATAGTTAAAAAAAATCAAAAATACCACATACTGGTTTTTGACAAAAAACAGATACACTAAGAAAAGAAATTAAAGATGAAAACCTTAACATAGTCAAAATGTGAAAACAATTATATGGTTAGAAATCTAAGAGAGAACTTGACATTATCGTGGTATTTTTTTGACTTGTCATTGAAACAAGTGCAAATCGGATGGGGAGCACACTCTAGATTATGTGAATTTTTTTACAATATTCAAAAACATGTCTTTAGACTTTCAAAACTCAATCTAAGCCTTTGGGTTGGAAGCCCAAGGAAAATCCAAGCCAAAGGCTTGGAAATTACCAAAGCAAACAATAATGCGAGCATGTTATAATGCACTCACGTTATTGTGAAATAAAATCATCTCACCCTTACCTTCTCTCTTTCTCTCTATCGATCCTTTTCTCTCTTCTCTCTCTCACTCACCTCTCTTTGTGACCACTGTAGGTCTCTCCCTCCCTCCTTACCCCTCTCTCTATTATTCTCTCTTTCCCTCCCCTCTCTAGGCCTCTCCCTCCCCTCCTCTCTCTCACCTCTTTACCTCCTACCCTCTCTCTCTCTCTCACCTCTCTACCTCCCTCTCCCTCCCCTCTTTACCTCCTACTCTCTCTCTCTCACCTATCTACCTCCTAGTTTTTATTTTCCTAGCTTTCCTAGTTTTCCTTTTCCTTTCCATTTTCCCTTTAGATCCCACTAATTTTTCCTTATTTTACTATTTTCCACCTCTCCTCTCATCATTCTTCCCATCCAATTAAATTTTGTTTTATCTTGTTTCCATTTGCTTTGTCGATAAGGGAGAGGGAGAGAGGGTGGAGATGGAGGGGAGAGAAAGGGGAGAGATAGGGAGATAGGGATATATATATATATATATATATATATATATATAAAGAGAGTCCTAGTTTTCTTGTTTCCATTTCCTTCTTCGATAAGGGAGAGAGAGAGAGAGGGAGAGGGAGAGGGAGGGAGAGAGGGGGAGATAGAGGGGAGAGATAGGGAGATAGAGGAATGATAGGGGAGAGAGAGGCAAGAGATAGGGAGAGATAGATAGGTAGAGATAGAGAGAGGATACAGATAGGGAGAGATAGAGGAGATAGAGGGGAGAGATAGGGAGAGAGATTGAGAGGTAGAGGGAAAATAGAGATAGAGGTTTAGGGGTTAGGGTTTAGAGAGAGAGAGATGGATTATTTAGGGTTTATGAGTTTAGGGTTGCCAAGTTTAGAGTTTAGGGTTTAGGGATTAGAGAGAGAGATAGAGAGGGGACCAATAGAGATTGAGAGATAGAGAGTGAGGGACATGTACAAAGACATATGGAGAGAGATTGAGAGGTCTAGGGATGATAGATATAGGGAGATAGGGGAGAGATAGGAGATAGATGTTTAGGGTTTAGGGGTTTGGGGTTTAGGGGTTTAGGGTTGCTAGGGTTTAGGGTTTAAGGGTTAGGGATTAGGGTTTTGGGGCATTATTTAGGGTTTAGGGGCATTATTTAGGGTTTATGGTTTATGGTTTAGGGGTTTGGGGTTAAGGTTTAGAGGTTTACGATTTAGGGTTCAGAAAGAGAGAGAGAGAGGACTGATAGGGAGATATAGAGGAGACCAAGGGGAGAAATAGGGAGATAAAGAGTGAGGTACATGGCCAGAGACATAGGGAGAGAGATTGAGAGGTAGAGGGATGATAGAGATAGGGAGATAGAGGTTTCTAGGGTTGCTTGGGCTTAGGGTTTAGGGGTTTAGGGTCGCTCAGGTTTAGGGTTGCATGTCAAAACTAGTCTCTCTCTCTCTCTACATCTCTCACCCTCCCCTTTTTACCTCCTATCCTCTCTAGATCTCTCTCACCTATCTAGGACTTCATGAAATCACAAGAGAGATCAAATGAGAGAATAATTCTATTCTATCAATGATTACAAAAAGATTGTTACAATGTACATGATATAAGTTGTAGGATGTTGTAGTCATGTGACAAGTGTCTTAATCCTATTACATGAGACAACTATAAGATAAGACAACTATCAACAACTAGAAACAACTAGAAACATCTAAAAGACTCACTAAGTCAACTTAACATGTGAATTATGTGTGATGTGTGAATATTATTTAACTAATAAATAGTTAAATAATATGAATTATTCACACAAGGGGAATTTAACTAGGAAACACTAAACTAGAGTTAGGAAAAAACCCCTATTCACACCAATACCCACCTTAAGTGCAACTTAGGGAGTAGCCGACTAAAGAAAATGATGCATTAATGGATGGGTCCCAGCTACTAGGCCATGTTAGGTACCCATGTACAAACAATTATCTCACAAAGTAAAGGAGAAAAACCTGTAGGAAAAAACCCCTCTCCAAAAGAGAGAAAAATATGAAAGTGAAAGAAGTGAAAGAAGGAAGGACTCAACATGACCCCACAAGTACTACTTCTATCAAATATATACAATCAAATACCCCCATAGGAGAGTAAGAGTGAGACTATTGGTCCCCCCATGATGAAGTAGGTTTTGTGCCGATGATGAATTCTTGAAGATGAATATTGGAAAGTGTCCTGTACTTGCAAACAACATTCCTCCCCTTAGGAAGAAACCAATCCAAAGGATGATGTAGAAGATGTTGTAAGTATGTGCTAACTGGTGTTGTCATTGATGTCAACATGTTTGTTTTGTCACTGGTGCCAACTGTATCTTTTGATATTGCTATCTGTTGATTGATTGAGTTGTCATGCTAAGAACAATGTCTGAATATTTTTCTCCGCATTTCCTCTATGTTAAAGACTAGAGTATGAGATTTGGATATGATTTAGAGAAGTGTTTGAAGATGCTAAATCTAGAATTTGGTGATCTAGATTTCTGTGCATAAAAAGTTCCATTCACCAGTTTGAAGAGTGTGCCTGACCATGTTTGCAGAGTGACAGAGAGAAAGTATTTTGCTCCGCATTTCACTGCAGTTTGGATTTTGGTATTGTGGTTTTGGACTTAAGATTATAAGGTCCTTAGCTATCTTCATTCCAAAGGGTTTGTTATTTGATGCTCTAGAAAGCAAGTTATTGATTAACAGAGTTTGACAGTGTCCGTTGAGAAACAGTCTGTGATGCATCCTCAAGTGATATTTGTTGTATTCTAGTGAGATCTATTACGGTTGGATTTGTCGACTCCCAAGTGATTCTATGTTCTTCGTGTTAGCTACCGTTGTACCAAAAGATCGACCTTTTAATGCCCGATACAACCACTTGACTTAACAAGCACAGGAGGTGGTTAAGCCCTTGTCATAAACCACCGCAGCGCAGCGCAAAACAAGAAGACCAAGGGTCACACCTTGCAACAATCCCCCCCAGCGCAAGCACAGGGTTTGAACCCGTGAACTCAGCTCTGATACCAATTGTTAGCTATTGTTGCACCAAAAGATTGACCTTTTAATGCCCGATACAACCACTTGACTTAATAAGCATGGGAGGCGATTAAGCCCTTGTCACAAACCACCGCAACGCAGTGCTAAACAAGGAGACCAAGGGTCACACCTTGCAATAGTTCATGGATTTTTCCAGAATGTATTGAAGGCGTGTGCTTGATCTGCAATCTATAATGAAGATTTTGAAGCATGTATCTAAGTATTCTTGATTTATAAACTAATTTTGGCTGACCTCATTAGTTACATTTGTTGCTTAGGTGATTCATGGATTATGGAAGAGTGTTGTAGCATGTGAAGATGTATTTGGATCTGAGCCAAGCCGTGAAGTGTTCCTCTTTCATTTATTTGCTCCACAAGTTTGTTTGGGTCTAGTCCTAATTTGATTTATGTATGTATGCTGACCTTGGAGATAGTTCCAATGGTTGTAGAATGTAATGCTGACTTTGATGTACATTCCAAGGTTGATGATTGGTATAAATGTATGTAATGAATTCATGAGTGAGGTGTGATGATGTGAAGATGTGAAGATAAAGTATAAAAGTAGAGTAGAGCAGAGGAGATATACTGCGCTTCAATGGAATTGAACTCAGGCATGTTGTCAATGCTAGTATATCAGTTCATGGCAGTGAGCCACCCCTAGCAGTGAGCCACCCTTTGGCAGTGAGCCTTTCATTTGGGCAATGAGCCCTTTGGCAGTGAGCCTCTTTTGTTATTTAGTATTGTTCCTACATGATATTGTGAGCTAACACTTATTGTGGTTTTTCCCTTTTTAGGGGTTTCCATGTAAAAAATCTGGTGTTCATGTGTGTATGGTGTTGATGTATTTATGTTTTGATTATGCTATTCATGTTTAATCTTCATAACAGAATAAGGAGTTAAATTAAGTGAATGTGAAAGTAATTTTGTTTGAAGAAGTTAAAGTTTTTGATACAACTAATTCACCCCCCTTTAGTTATCTTGTGCCTTTCAACAGAAGAAACTCCATCTCCAAGAAGAGAGATGAGGGTAGAATTCTCATGATGGGTGCCTCTGAAAACTATTCAAGTGTCCACATGTCAAAATCAAAGGATGGTACTATGCAATGACATGTGGCCAATCTAAAAACCTAGGTAGACTCATGAAGGACAACCTCCAAAGACAAAATAGATGGGATAACAGTTGTGTTGTAACTATCATCAAAGAGGAGAGATATCCCCTCAAGTTTGTCCTCCAAATCTACAATATGAGACTCACAAAACAAGTCTGATAGACCTATCAAGAAAGTATCCCACAAAGTTGTATCTGAAAGACTAGAATAGTCCTACTCAAATGAAGTAGATGAAGCCATGTCGATGTCAATCTCTATAGAAGCAGGAGAGGGAGGAGATGGAAGCTCAACAAATTAGCCTCAAGAGCTGAAGTGGATGAAAGAACACCAAGGTTCAAGTGACCAAACTTCTTCTTAGAAACATGATTCACACTTGATGCATGAGTGTGAATATCAATCAATGGATCTACATCATTACAAGAAGCAAAATAGGAGAATGTATACAAGGGAGATACATGATCAACCATCCCAACAACAATGATATCTCTACTCTCCAAGTCCCTTATGATCACTGAATCAAGAGTGAACTCAACTGTCTTTCCTACACCACAATGAGTAATCTAGTAGCTGGAAAGGAGATTGGTTGACAAGGAAGGTACACACAATACATTATTAAAAGTACCCTCACCAATATATCAATAGTCCCTTTTCCAGTTGCATGCAAGAAAGTATTGTTACCCTTCAAAATAGGTGGTAAAGTACACAACTCAAATGAAGAGAACATCCCTTGTGAAGATGCCATATGATGAAAAGCTCTAGAATCAAGAAGCCATCTCTCTGATTGAAGACTTGTAGAAGCAAGGAGTGCTTGTCCTTTTCCCTTGTTTGTCCCATTAGCTATGCCTACTGTCCTTGTCTGTGTAGATGATGATGGTGTCAAAGATGAGGATGCCCTAGGTGACATGGATGATGGCAATTTGATATCGTGCTTTTAAATAATGTGAGTCAACTCATCAATTTTCTTCTCATAACACTTATGCTCGTCATGTACTAGTTGCTTGCAATATGCACAATTTATCCTCTCCTTCTTAGACGATTCCTCTTTAGGAGAGGATGAGGACTTAGGTGAATTATTTGACTCATTTGCTTGCTCATTGTTCTTGAAATCCTTATTTTTTGTTTCTTGCCTTTGTAAGGTGAAGCCTTTTGATTCTTTGTACCTTGATTAGCAAGAAGAGCTTGAGGTCTAGGAGACTTCAATGTGCCCATGTGTACTAACTTATCTTGCTCCCTTGTGAGTGATGTGGCAAACTCATCAAGTAAAGGCATTGTGAAAGCTTTCCCAAGAGCATCCATAGTAGCATAAAAGGTAGAAACAAAGGTTGAATAGTGAGGACCAATCTTGGAAAGGATTGAAAGAATCAATTGAATGTCCTCTTTCTCAATTCCACATTATTTGAGCTACAATCTAAGTGAATTTAGCTTTGTGAAGCAGTCTTGGATGCTTGCAAAGTCGATTGGATTCAAACCAATTAGTTCATTCTCCAATTTGAAACCTCTTACAGTATCTTTCCTACCAAAGAGTTTCTCTAAGGTACTCTAGACTTCATTAGATGTATTACAAGATTCAATATGAAAAAGGAGATAAGGAGAAATAGACAAACATAGTGTTCCATAAGCTTTATCAGATCTATTGTACCACTTTCTCTTTTTCTGTAGGTGCTGTTGGTTCAATTTATGTACCCAATGTTACTTTATGAATTTTCAAACTTCTTAAATGAATCTCCATTTTAGTTTTCCACTCATGATAGTTATATGGTGTGAGTAGAGGACGTTTGTTTTGATCCATGACACAAGAGTATAAAAAAGAACAACACAAGTACAACCCCCATTTTACTCAATCAATGAGAGCACCCCCTAGCAAAAATTGATTTTGGGACTTTATGATCAATCCAATTACTATTGCCACAAGCCAAAACAACAAAGTGGTCTTTGAGTTTGGTACAATGCAAAAGCTAGGAATGGGATAAAACTAAAATTACAATTTCCGAGCAAAACTAGATCAAATTGATTGTAGATTTGGAAAGTGCTTGAAAAAGTATGCACTTTCAAAAAATATTTCACCAAAAAATGTTACCGTATGAGCCCAAACAAAGCCTTTGAAGTTCTGAAAATGGGAACTGCTAAGGTACAATGATGAAAAACTACAATTTCTGGATTGCACAAAAAATGAAGCAAAATTGAGCAAGATATGAGCCTTTAAATTTGGAGTGCCAAAATGAAAACTCCAATGGAGGGGGGGCAAATTGGGCCAAGCCTTCTGTCGTAGTGTTTATGTTAGAAAAATCTTCGATCGTAATATTCAAAGATTCCTTAGAATATTCCATGGATTCATCAGGAAGATGATGTCACCTGTCGGAATGTTGATATCAGCAAGTCCTTGGAAAAAGATGACGTCAGCAAGAATATTCACTAGAATATTCTGTATGGTCACTGTGAAATGATATCATGCACCAAATTATGACATCATGCTGACATTAGCATGATGCCAGCAAACACAAAAAAATTCATCAGTTTGTCTATGGATTAAATGTCAGAATATTTTGTAATCTGCAGTATATTCTCCTGAAACCTCCGTCGATAGCCGAAACCACTTTTTTATGTCATGAACCACCACCGGTACCTAGAAGTGGTTTTGGATGTGTTATATCGCTAGATCCTTGCCATTTGGATTTTCTAGTTTTACTGCGAAGCAGTATACGGGCCAACAGTCAGTCGATTGCAATTTAAAAGCCACTAGTCATGGTTTGGCGGGCTTGCAAATGTTGTCGGCCGGTGGGAAAACCCCCATCAGATAGGGATTGGCAGTCGCTGGCAGGTTGTTTGTGTCCGCGAGGGTGGTAGTTGAAAATTCTGCCAAAATAATTTGTAATGCCGACAGTCGACATTCAAAGTGTCATCGGGAGTTTTGAAAAGGTCATCGAAGAATTTGGATGCGTGCAAGAGATAAGGTGTGGGGGGCCCACGCCACATGGTGCCCAACACTAGGTATTGTTTAGCTATGGCTACAAGGTACCTTGTCCTACGTAGGGTTGTACCTGCAGCAAATAAAAAAACTTGCAGATTAAACTTTAACCCGTAGACTTTATATTTAACCAACGAATATTTCTATTATCTGCTAGACAATAAATAGTGACCAAATTCTTCCTGCGCAAGGTGATGATGCCTGAGAATATTCTGCCTATAGAATATTCCATAGAATAATCTCTACAAGATTCTGTACGGCCAATTTGTAAAACAAATTGTCTTTTGCTATAACTTTGTTCGATTTCAACGAATTAATAGTCAATTTTAGGGTTTTGATGCCTTCTGGATGTAATGACAAGGTTAGATTTGGCCCAAAATGCTCCAGAAGGTCATGTACATGCTAGATCTTGCATGCACCTCCCAACTTCAAACCCTCATAGATTTGGCCTCTAATGTCTGATTTGGATGAAACAAAAGGAAATCTTGACTATCTTGAACCTCCTGAACATAATGGTGTGCTTAGATTTGTAGTAGCATGCTGCAAAATGAACCTACAATACAAGGCCACAAATAGAAAACCCTCACAAATCTAGTTTTTCCATCAAGTCTTTTTGATTCTCCAGGTCATCATTCAATGCAAGTGAATAGCATACTCAACTATCAAGATCCACAATGATTTGCACTCAAGATCTCTCAAAAACTGACCAACAAGAAGTGATTCTTCCTAGAGCTCTGCTACCATGTTAAAGTTGGCTATGATGGTAGCCACCCAAGATCTAGGACTTCATGAAAGTACAAGAGAGATCAAATGTGAGAATAATTCTATTCTATCAATGAATGCAAAAAGATTGTTATAATGTACATGATATGAGTTGTAGGATGTTGTAGTCATTTGACAAGTCATCTTAATACTATGACATGAGACAACTATAGGATAAGACAACTATCAACAACTAGAAACAAAGTTAGACACATCTAGAAGACTCACTGATTCAACTTCGCATGTGAATTCTGTGTGATGTTAGAATATTATTTAACTAATAAATAGTTAAATAATATGAATTATTCACACAAGGAGAAATTAACTAGGAAATACTAAACTAATAAAGAAAAAACCCCTATTCACATGAACACCCCCCTTAAGTGCAACTTAGGGAGTAGCTGACTGAAGAAAATGATGCAATGATGGATGGGTCCCGAGTACTAGGCCATGTTAGGTACCCATGTACAAACAATACTCTCACAAACAGAGTAAAGGAGAAAAACCCGTAGGAAAAAAACCCTCTCCAAAAGAGAGAAAAACATGAAAGTGAAAGAAGTGAAAGAAGGAAGGACTCAACATGACCCCACAAGTACTACTATCACATATAGACAATCAAATACCCCACATAGAAGAGCAAGAGTGAGACTATTGGTCCCCCCTGTTGGCAAGAGACATTGCTTTGCAGAAGACTTGAATGTTGTCATTGATGGCAACAAGGCAAAGAGAATCCATCAGCATGGCAAAGAGACACTACTTCGGTAGACAATCTTGAGTTGGCAACAAGGCACAAAATATTTTGGTCTGGAAGCCCAAAATGGCTAAGTATGGGAAGTATTCTGAGTAAGGGACAGAAAGTGAATCAGTATGCCTCCGCAATTGAAGACTTGTAGATGTGGTTTAGGTATGATGTTTATAGCTACCTATTTCTATTATATTCCAGTGATCAAGATTTGACTTCCTCTGGAAGTCATCTGGTGAAAAGTCTAAGTCTGGGTGGATAGTGTTAAGATAGAGACAATGAACAGTACAGAGTAAAATGGTCCGCACTCCTCCGCAATAGCATATTTTGTTCTATGGATTTTAAGGCATGTTAAGAGGTCATTTATGAATGTTAGATATGGATTGTGGAGCTCCATATGGTCCGTAGTATAAGTTATGATGTGACAGAGGAACCTATCATATTTATTCTTAAGGAACAAGCTGACAGGCCTATAAGATCCTTATGTGGAGAAGGTATAATAATTGGATAATCAATATAAGTGATTGCATAATTAGAGCCAACCTATATGAAGACTTGGACATGTTTGTTTGGGTCCGCATTGATCAAGCTGACATAATACAACACCGTGTGTACACATTTCATACTTTGCTTATCGACCTGATTAAGAGTTAGATAAAATTGTGGATATATATAGAAGATGTATTTCAGTGTTTGAAGAATATAGATGACATGCGATGAGAAGTGTGTGAATGCAAAATATGCGAAGATAAGGGACGAGAGCAGAAGAAGAGAGATCATACGTAAAATCAGAGCAACATAATAGGGCAGTTAGAGATGAAGAGTTTTAAGTTAGTGTTTCTGTGCTTCATTGGAACTGTAACCATGCATATGTAGATGTAATCTTAGTAGTTCATCTTGGCAGTGAGCCACCCTTCTACTTTCTTCATTCTTCTAATTGTCAGTGAGCCTCTTTGAGCAGTGAGCTCTGGGTAGTGAGCCCTAAGGCATTGAGCCTCTTTGTAACTCAGTATTGTGCTATCTTAATATATTGTGAGCTAACACTCACCGTGGTTTTTCCCATTTTAGGTTTTCCACATAAAAATCTTGGTGTTCATGTGTTATGCCTTTGTGGTTGCTGTTCATGTGCTTATTCTGCTTTCATATTATTAATTTTGGAATTTGGACTAATAAACTTATTAAGAAGTGGTTTTTGAATATTGATTCACCCCCCCTCTCAGTATTCCTTGCCATCAACAATTGGTATTAGAGCAAGGTTCCTTTGAAGAAGCCTAACAACTTAAGGAAGATCTGGGGTTCTGTAATCATGGCAGCAAGAATATTTAGAAACTATGAAAGCAACAAGGAACTAGAAGTAGCTCTTATTGATCTGGAACAATCTGAAGTAGAAGTTAGGGATCTAAAGGATAACTTACAAGAAGTTGATGAATGCATCTCAAGATTAAAAGAATAAGAACTAAGAAATTCAAATACAAATACAAAGAAGTTAGTAATCAATTGATATCAGCAAATGCAACTCTGAATGATTTGGAAGCAAAAGTTATAGAAAGAACAAAAGCAGAAGAAGATCTGAATTTAATGATGAAAAGAAAATCAGAAGATTGTGCCAAACTTGAAAAAGAAATTGTGAGTCTAAAAGCAGACTTGGAAAAAGCTAAGAGCTATGAAGAAAAGTTTAAGTTAAGTACTTCATAACTTGATGAGATGATTGCTAGTCAAAAGAGTTCTAATGATTAGCAAGGTTTGGGATTTGAGAAAGGAGAAAGTTTAAAATCTAGTCAAACTGAGTTAAAAAAAAACATAGGTAACCAGTTCAGAAATCAAAGAAGAAGACCTAGAAGACCTCTGATTAGACAACCAAATGCTCAAAGGTATCCATCTTTCAATGGCCACTGTTTTAATTATAATAAGTTTGGTCATAAAGCTAATCAATGCAAGAGTAGAGTAAATCAGAATGTTCCATCCTTTTTTGGTCAATGCTTCAATTGCAAGAAAATTGGTCACAAATCAAATGAATGCAAAAATCTAGTAAGGAATGGTTCCTACAATGCAAAGAATAGTCAATCATTCAATGGAAAATATTTTGCTTGCAATAGATTTGGACATATGGCTAATCAATGTAGATCAAATCCAATCAATAGAAGGAATAAAAAACAAAGGAATGTTGTGTGCTACAATTGCAACAAATTTGGACAAGAGAAATTACTATGCTGAAGAAAGGAAAATAGAGCAGAGAAGTAATAAAGGAAAAGAAAAGGTTGATCCGGTTCAAACCAAGAAGGAAATGGACAAGATCTGGGTCAAGAAAGAAGTAATTAAAGAAGAGGATAGATCCGCACCAGCATCTGATGTAGATACTTCCTACGGGAGGTAAATTGGGTGCTCTAGCTCAGGGGGAGTAGTGTTAAAAATCCAAAACGCCCCAGCTAGAAAGTGGGTGTCAGAATCTAGCACGAAGGCATATGATGGAATCTAATGTGACAAATCTCTTAAAAGAGAAATCGAAAGAAAAGAAGTCAATGCGTTTCATTGTGGAGCAATGTTGATCGACTGTGCATAACAGAGAAATGTTTGATAGCTTTTTGAAAACAACATTTATGATGAGTAGGTTTTGGTAAGTAAAGGTTAAAAAGGGTAGCGCTCAAAGGACTAATCACTTTGTATTTTGAGCCTTCAAGTGTCCAAGGTGTGCAGAAGCAAGATCATAAGCGATATTAGCAATTTTTAGTGATTCCAAGAAGAGAAAACCCTAATCTGACATTAAGAGGTATTTACAGTTTGAAACCCTTTCTGAAATTTGCTTGATTATTCATAGAAATGGCAACACCTCAAGTAGTGGATATCACTGAGAGACCATGACCTAAATTCAAGAAACATCCTTTTAGAGAAATCGAAGTTGATCCAATGGGTGCGTTTTCAAAAATACCATATGGAGTTCTGTATGTGGAAGATGTTAGTGCATATATCCATGGTCCCCTAGATGAGCTCGGTGGTGACAAGTTCTCAGATCTATACTTGAAGTTTCTAAGCAATGATCAATTTGATCTAAAGGAAGAATACAAAGTCTTAGAAGAGAAGAAGTTCATCTAGTATGTAGAGTTTTCTATTTTTGCACAGGATGAATGGGTTCGGTATATTCTAAGTCTAATGCACGATGAATTCATGTGGTTAGGCCAGCCTTTCAAAATCACCAAGGAAGCAATTAGGGTAGTAACAGGGCTAAATTCCATCAGAGGTGTACCCTTGCTGAAAGTTGTGAAGAATCAAATTGTTATAGAGGCCATCGAAGCCCAATTTGATAAGAGGGCATTAATAAACGACATCACAAACCATGCGGTAAGATTTGCTTCTATGGTCATAGGCTACAAAATCTATTTCTCAAACTGAGAGAACTTTGTCTCTAGTACTACAATATACACTGCATATCAAATGGTCAAAGAGAATGTTGAGTATGATTTGTGTGAGTTGCTGAGAATCTAACTACTAGAGAATCTAAAGAAGATCAAGGAAAGAAAAAACCATACATTCAAATTCAGTACGTTGATCATCTGTCTATTCTTCTATTTTATGAATGAGTTACCAAAGATGAAGAATCTATTTTGGTTAACTAGCAAACTGGTAGTTGTCCAAATTAGAAATCTTTTAAGTAGCATTGGAAGTCATGATGATAAAAAGGCAGCATTGTGGGGGTATTTCAAAAATTTTCAAAGCATGATGCACTCAAGAGAAAGAATCCTAGAGAAAATTGTTGAGAAGTATAAGGATACCATATGTTTTATGGTTACAAAAGATCAATGCTTGATGGAAGTTGTGGAGCCCAGAACAGTCTGGATTATGCCAATGGGTTTTGAGGTAGATGGACAAATACTTGAAAACTATGCCCAGCACTTGCTTAGCAAACCTAGAGACACTAAAGAAGAGAGGTTTAGGACTTATGAAGAACTAAGTTTAAAACTTCATGTTGAACTCAGGAAGCTTGAATCCACCAGGAAGGTGAGAAAAGAAGTAGAGGAAATTGCTACAAGATATGGGTTCACAAAAGAACAAGTGACAAAGGCAAGGGAAAAAGCACAAGTTGCTAAGGAAGCAAAAGAAAAGAGAAAAAGTGAATCAAGTGGAGCTCTCAAGAAAAAGAACCAGAGGATCCACCTCTGTAGAAGCTTCATCCATTCCCTCTGATTCCACACCATCTGCAAGTGTGGAAACTCCTGCCACTAGTTCTAAGAGAAAGAAGACTAAGGCCAAGAGAATGCATGTAAGCATAGCTGTTGATGAAGAAGCAACATAATCAGATGAGGAAGTAAAGAAGATGAAAACTGAGGCTACAAAAGCCTCTGAAACTAGCAAAAAGAAAACCTCCGGTAAAAGTAAACTTGGAAAAAGGGTAAAGCAAGACATGCCTCAGATAGAGGAAGCAACTATAAGCCTTGAAGATGTTCTCAAAGCCATAACAGTGGATGGAAATTTGATACCCATTGCTCAGTTGTATGATGAGTATAATGATCCAGACAAGAGGATCATTGAGATTACTGTTGTAGAATATCTAAACATCTACAACAAGGCTCTGATTGAAATTATTACTGATCTTCCACATAGCCTGGCAAATATAATGAGCACAAGAAAAGAAGCGGCTATAACAAAGGATGTTGAGCTTAGGGAACACTCATTGATAAGATTATGTCTGAAGATCACCTCTGAGGAGAAGACCAAAATCTCTAAAGAGGTCAAGGATGCCTTCAGGACCAAGAGAAGAGTGAACTCATTGATGTTAGGAGAAATTGATAAAGTGGTCAAGGAAACAGAGGAGATCACTTTGGCATCATTAAAGAAAAATAATATTCCTATTATCTATGACAATGAAGGAGCAAATGATGAAAACACATCTCTGCCAGGGATAAGCCAAGATCAAGGACCAGAACAGAGTGATCAAGTCCCTAACACAGACACATTTGATATCTCAGATCAAGGCAAAACTGAAACTAATATGCCTCCTGAGCAATAGGTTGAGGTTGAAGAGAATAAGGAACAGTTAAGGAGCCCTGCACTGGAACAAAACATTGATCAACAAGAAAATATAGACATGGATCCTCCAGATTGTAGTTAAGAAGAAGTATCTGGGAGAGCAAGAGACACTGCAGATGTCTCAGTTGGTTCTAGAAGACAACAAGATACAGATGAGTCTAAACTTCTTCAAGGACCAATCAACCTGACCTCATTGTCATTTGTACAAAAATTCAAATTAGTATCTATTGTCTAGGCCAAGGCACATGAAGAAATGCTGAAATCACATGACCAAGACTCAATGATGCATCCAACGTTCTGGAAAAGATGATGCCAATGGTTCAAAAGGATACCTCATTATCCTTTGATGATCATCTCAAAGGGCTATATTAAACTCTGTAAGTACACATTTTGAGTCTTTTAAAAAATATGTAGAAGCAAAAGTTAGAAAAGAGTTTGATGAAAAGAGATTGGTTGAGTTAAAGGCTATGATAGCTAAAGATACAACTCTGTTAGGTAATGGAATAAAAGGCATACAAAGTGCCATTGAAGAGGCCGGTAAAATATACCAATTTTGTCTATCTGGGCCAAAAATCACAAAGGAATTAGAAGTTAAAATCAAAGACTTGGAAATCAAACTGCTTAATATCTCTGAGACATATAATCCGGCAGTTGAGTCAATAAATGCCGAAGAAACACAAGATGTAAATATTCACAGTGATTTGAGCTCTTTGATGAAGGAAGGGAAGAAATCAAAGATAGGTTGTGCCAGCTAAGGGGACTGATAAGTCCAAAAATTGATTCCATGACCAATCTGGCAAATGAAGCCTTGAAATCACAAGCACTAATTGATACACCATCAGATGTGCAGAAAGTAGAGAAGTTAGTTTTTCTGATGAATGGCCACATCCATTTTCTAGAAAGTGCAAGGAATAGATGGAATGGAGAGATAACTTTGATAAAGACTATCTATAATGATATTCTACCTTTAATGACAAATTGAGATGAAAATTTGTATCTGTATAAATGCGGCATAATATAATAGTTTTGAACATTTTTGACCAATTTTCACACCCAGTGAAAAATTAAGCATACATCTAAAGGAGAATAGAAAAACAAAGTGTATAGAGTAAGGGGGAGAAACACAAGCATTTTTCACTGAGTGTTGCCATCAATGCCAAAGGGAGAGATTATTGGCAAGAGACACTGCTTTGCAGAAGACTTGAGTGTTGTCATTGATGGAAACAAGGCAAAGAGAATCCATAAGCATGGCAAAGAGACACTACTTTGGCAGACAATCTTGAGTTGGCAACAAGGCACAAAGTATTTTGGTCCGGAAGCCCAAAATGGCTAAGTATGGGAAGTATTCTGAGTAAGGGACAGAAAGTGAATCAATATGCCTCCGTAATTGAAGATTTACAGATGCGGTTCAGGTACGATGTTTATATCTACCTATTACTGTTATATTCTAGTGATCAAGATCTAACTTCCTCTGGAAGTCATCTGGTGAAAAGTCTAAGTCCAGGTGGATAGTGTTAAGATAGAGACAGTGAACAGTACAGAGTAAAATGGTCTGCACTCCTCTGCAATAGCATATTTTGTTCTGTAGATTTTAAGGCATGTTAAGAGGCCATTTATGAATGTTAGATATGGATTGTGGAGTCCCATATGGTCCACATCATAAGTTATGATGTGATAGAGGAACCTATCATATATGTTTTTAAGGAACAAGCCGACAGGCCTGTAAGATCCTTATGCGGAGAAGGTATAATATCTAGACAATCAATATAAGTGATTGCATAATTAGAGCTGACCTATATGAAGACTTGGACACATTTGTTTAGGTCCACGTTGATCAAGCTGATAGAATACAACACCGTGTGTACACATTTCATACTTTTCTTGCTGATTTGATTAAGAGTTAGATAAAATTATGGATATATATAGAGGATGGATTTTGGTGTTTGAAGAATATAGATGACATGCAATGAGAAGTATGTGAATGCAAAATATGCGAAGATAAGGGACAAGAGCAAAAGAAGAGAGATCATATGTAAAATTAGAGCAGCATGACAGGGTAGTCAAAGATGAAGAGTTTTGAGTCAGTGTTTCTGTGCTTCATTGGAACTGTAACCATGCATATGTAGATGAAATCTCAATAGTTCATCTTGGCAGTGAGCCACCCTTCTATTTTCTTCATTATTCTAATTGGCAGTGAGCCTATTCTTTGACAGTGAGCTCTGGGCAGTGAGCCTCTTTGTAACTCGATATTGTGCTATCTTAATATATTGTGAGCTAACACTCATCGTGGTTTTTCTCATTTTGGATTTTCCACGTAAAAATCTTGGTGTTGTTGTTCCTATGCTTATTCTGCTTTCATATTATTAATTTTAGAATTTGGACTAATAAACTTATTAAGAAGTGATTTTGTGGAATACTGATTCACCTGCCCTCTCAGTATTCCTTGCTATCAACGCCCCCCATGATGAAGTATCTTCTGTGCCAATGGTGAATTCCTAAAGATGAATACTGGAAAGTGTCCTATACCTTCAAACAACATTCTTCCCCTTAGGAAGAAACCAATCCAAAGGTTGATGTAGAAGTCTTGATATGGGTGCCTCTAAAAACTGCTTAAGTGTCCACATGTTAGAATCAAAGGATGACACTATGCAATGATGTGTGACCAGTCTAAAAACCTGGGTAGACTCATGAAGAACAACATCCAAAGATGAAATAGATGGGATAACTATTGTGATATAACTATCATTAAAGAGGAGAGATATCCCCTCAACCGTGTCCTCCAAATCTGCAATATGAGACTCACAAAACAAGTCTGATAGACCTGTCAAGAAAGTATCCCATAAAGTTGTATTTGAAAGACTAGAATAGTCATGCTCAACTGAAGTAGATGAAACCATGTCGATGTCATGCTCTGAAGAATCAAGAGAGGGAGGAGATGGAAGCTCAATGCTAGTCTCAAGAGCCAAAGTGGATGAAAGAACACCAAGGTTCAAGTGACTAAACTTCTTCTTAAAATCATGATTCACACTTGATACATGAGTGTGAAAATCAATCAATGGATCTACATGATCAGAAGAAGCAAAATGGGAGAATGCATACAAGGGAGATGCATGATTAGCCATCCCAACAATAATGATATCTCTACTCTTCAAGTCCCTTATGATCAATGAATCAGGAGTGAACTCAACTATCTTTCTTGCACCATAATGAGTAATCTAGTAGATGGAAAGGAGGTTGGTTGACAAGGAAGGTACACACAATACATTATTGAAAGTACCCTCACCATTATATCAATAGTCCCTTTTCTAGTTGCATGCAAGCAAGTATTGTTACCCATCAAAATAGGTGGTAAAGTACATGACTCAAATGAAGAGAACATCCCTTGTGAAGATGCCATATGATGAAAAGTTCTAGAATCAAGAAGCCATCTCTTTGACTGAAGACTTGTAGAAGCAAGGAGTGCTTGTCCTTTTCCATTGTTTGTCCCATTAGCTATGCCTACTATCCGTGTCTATGTAGATGATGATGGTGTCAAAGAAGAGGATGGCCTAGGTGACATGGATGATGGCAATTTGATATTGTGCTTTTGAATAATGTGAGTCAACTCATCAATTTTCTTCTCATAACACTTATGCTCATCATGTCCTAGTTTCTTGCAATATGCACACTTTACTCTCTCCTTCTTAGATGATTCCTCTTTAGGAGAGGATGAGGACTTAGGTGAATTATCTGACTCCTTTGCTTGCTTATTGTTCTTGAAATCCTTATTTTTTTGTTTCTTGCCTTTGCTAGGTGAAGTGTTTTGATCCTTTGTACCTTAATAATTAGAAAGAAGAGATTGAGGTCTAGGAGAATTCAATGTGCCCATATGTACTAAATTAGCTTGCTCCTTTGTGAGAGATGTGGAAAACTCATCAAGTGAAGGCATTGTGAAAGCTTTCCCAAGAGCATCTGTAGTAACATAAAAGATAGAAAAAAAGGCTGAATAGTCAGAACCAAGCTTGGAAAGGATTGAAAGAATCAATCAAGTATCCTCTTTCTCAATTCCACATTATTTGAGATGCAATCTAAGCTTTGTGAAGAAGTCTTGGATGCTTACAAAGTCAGTTGGATTCAAACCAATTAGTTTATTCTCCAATTTGAAACCTCTCATAGTATCTTGCTTACCAAAGAGATTCTCTAAGGTAGTCCATACTTCATTAGGTGTATTACAAGATTCAATATGAAAAAGGAGATCAGGAGAAATAGATAAGCATAGTGTTATATAGTATTTATCACATCTATTGTATCGCTTGCTCTTTTCTGTAGCTGTTGTTGGTTTAGTTTTTGCACCTATTGTTACTCTATGAATTTTCAAACTTCTTAAATGAATCTCCATTTTATCTTTCCAGTCATGATAGTTATATGGTGTGAGTAGAGGAAGTTTGTTTTAATCCATGATACAAGAGTACAAAAAAGAACAACACAAGTACAACCCCCCTTTTACTCAATCAATGAGAGCACCCCCTAGCAAAAAATGATTATGGGACTTTATGATCAGTCCAATTACAATTGCCATAAGCCAAAACAAAAAATTGGTTGACTTTGGTACAATGCAAAAGCCAAGAATGGGCTAAAACTAAAATTACAATTTCTGAGCAAAACTGGAACAAACTGATTACAGATCTAGAAAGTACTCGAAAAAGTATGCGCTTTCAAAAAAAATTCACCAAAAAATGTTATTGTATGAGCCCAAATGAAGCCTTTGGAGTTTTGAAAATGGGAACTGCTAAGGTATAGTGATGAAAAACTACAATTTCTAGAAAAACAAGATACCAAAATCAAAATTTGATTGCACCACTGTGAAGCCTATGAAATTCTAACCCAAATCAAGAAAAAATGTATAAAAAATGGAGCAAAATTGAGCAAGATATGAGCCTTTGAAGTTGACTGTCGAAATGAAAAATTGAAAGGAGCGGCATACAAATTGGGCCAAGCTTGCTGATGCAGTGTTGACATCAGCAAAATCTTCAGTCAAAATCTTCAAAGATTCCTCATAATATTCCATGGACTCGCTGGGAAGATGACGTCACCTATAGGAATGTCGACGTCAGCAAGTCCCCAGAAAAAGATAACGTTAGCCTGGAAAATGATAATGTCAGTAGGAATATTCACCAAAATATTCCATACGTTCATCATGAAATGACATCATGCATCAGATTATGATGTCACACTGATGTTAGCATGATGTTATCAAACGCAAAACAAATTCGCCAGTTTGTCTATGGAATATGTCGAAATATTCTGTAATCTACAGTATATTCTCTTGAAATTGCCCTTGATAGCTGAAACCACTTTTTTATGTCGTGAACCGCCACCGGTAGTTAGAAGTGGTTTTGGATGTGTTATACCACCAAAATCCTTGCTGGCTAGATGTGCTAGTTTTATTGCTGAGTGGTATACGGGCCAATGGTAGGCCGGTTGCCATTTAAAGGCCGCTGGTCACAATTTGGCGAGCTTGCAAATACCACCAGCTGGTGGGAAAACCCCCACCAGATAGGAATTGGTGGTCGCTGGTGAGTTGTTTGTGGCCATCGAGACGACAATTGAAAATGCCACAATAAATGTTTGTAACGCCGACGGTCGGCGTTTGAAGTGTCGCCTAGAGCTTTTAAGTGGTTGTTGAAGAATTTGGATGCTTATAGGAGATAAGGTGTGAGGGACCCATGCCACATGGTGCCCCCACACTAGGTACTATTTAGCTGTAGGTACAGGGTGCCCTACCTTGCGCAGGGTTGTACCCTGCAACAAATTAAAAAACTTGTAGATTAAACTTTAACCTGTAGACTTTATAATTAACTAGTGAATATTTCTATCAACTATCAGACAATAACTAGTGACTAGATTCCACCTGTGCAAGTTAATGACACCTGAGAATATTCCACTTGCAAAATATTCTCTATGAGATTGCGTATGGCTGATTTGTAAAAAAAATTGCCTTTTGCTACAACTTTGTCCGATTTCAAAGAATTGACAATTGATTTTGGGGTTTTGATGCCTTCTAGATGCAATGGAAGGTTTGGATTTGGCCCAAAATGCTCCAAAAGATTAGATACCTATTGGATCTTGCATGCACCTTCCAACTTCAAATTCTCATAGATTTGGCCTCTAATGTCCGATCTGGATGAAACAAAAGGTGATCTTGACTATCTCAAACCTCTTGAACATAATGGTGTGCTCAGATTTGTAGCAACATGTTTCAAAATGAACCTACAATACAAGGCCACAAAGAGGAAACCCTCACAAATCTAGTTTTTCCATTAAGTATTTCCGATTCTCTAGGTCATCATTCGATGAAAGAGAAGAGCATACTCAACTATCAAGATCCATCATGATTTGGACTCAAGATCTCTCAAAAATTGACTAACAAGAAGTGATTCTTCCTAGAGCTCTGATACAATGTTAGAGTTGACTATGATGGAAACCACCCAAGATTTAGGACTTCATGAAAGCACAAGAGAGATCAAATGAGAATAATTCTATTCTATCAATGAATGCAAAAAGATTGTAACATTGTACATGATATGAGTTGTAGTATGTTGTAGTCATGTGACAAGTGTCTTAATCCTATGATATGAGACAACTATAGGATAAGACAACTATAAGACAACTATCAACAACTAGAAACAACTAGAAGACTCACTAAATCAACTTAACATGTGAATTATGTGTGATGTGTGAATATTATTTCACTAATAAATAGTTAAATACTATGAATTATTCACACAAGGGGAAATTAACTAGGAAATACTAAACTAGTTAGGAAAAACTCCTATTCACACCAACACATATGCCTTCATATCATAATGATCGTGGATTCCCTCTTTGTTTAAATATGCAAGCGTATTTTGGGGCATCTGTGAATCAATATAATGATATCTTTTTATCCCCTAACAACTCTCAAGTGTCCCCTTCATCTAATTGTAAAGACTATAGTACTCTCCTTGTTAGATTACTATTCCCATCTCAATGGATCTGAAAGTTAAAGATAAGGTAATACAAATTGGCCAATGCTTGTCCTTTGACGAGCGATAAACACATGTCAATCTTCTTCATGATTTTCCTCAGTTATTCACTTGGAAATATGCAGATATGCCTGATATAGACCTAGATGTCATGGTCCATAACATAGTGCTATATCTCGATGCCCAACCAGTAAAACAAAAAATTTGAAAAATGAATCCTAGGGTTGCTCTAATGGTCAGGGTTGAGATTGAAAAACCCTTAGAAGTTGGTTTCATCCACCTGATTGACTATTCACTATGGCTATCTAACATTGTGGTTGTCTCTAAACTTGACAATCACATTCTCATTTGTATCAATTTCTATGATCTCAATAAAGCATCCTTAAATGATGACTTTTCTTTACCTAATATAGAAATGATAGTTGATTCTACATGTTGTGCTTTACTCTCCTTTATGGATGGCTTCTCAGGTTATAATTAGATTCTAATTAACCCCGAGGACCAACTTAAAACTCCTTTAACATCATCATGGGGAAACTATTGTTATGTGGTCATGCCGTTTGGTCTTAAGAATGCTAGGGTGACTTATCAACGTGTAATTACCCTTATTTCATGATTTTATTCACAAGATTATGTTGATGATATCTTGGCTAAATTAGTATTGCACCAAGATCATGTGCATATTCTCCATTGTATCTTTGAACATATCTGCCTCTATAACATGTGGCTAAACCCTTATAAGCGTGTCTTTAGAGTTGACTTTGGTAAATTGTTAGGGTTTATAGTCTCTAATCATGGTATGAGGTGGATACTAATGTCTCTCAGCTTTGTAGTCTACAAGGTAAGATTCAAGGTATATGTTATTTTATTTCCCAACTTGTAGACTGAACCCTTCCATTCACAAATCTTTTTAAAAAGAATGCCCACTTTGACTGGAATGAGGATTGTTAGAAAGCATTTGAGGATCTAAAGACTTATTTATCTAATCCTCTAATCTTTGTGCCAACCATCTCTGGATGTGCTTTTCTCTTGTATACCTCTGCTTCCTCACATGCTTTAGTAGCCTTATTAGCTCAAAATGATGATGAAGTGGGAACGAGCTATTTATTACATCAACCGAACTCTACTCAATTATAAAACTCGGTATAGAATCTTAGAAAAGCAATGTCTTTCTCTTGTCTTTGTAACGAGTAGGCTTCAACATTACCTTCTCTATTTTGAGACACATGTAATCATAATATTTGACCCTCTAAAGCATTTGTTTTCTGAAATGGATCTCTCAAGAAGATTTGCTAAATAGGTTATGTTGCTAATGGAATTTGACCTTAAATTTGTCTCTCAAAAGGTGATAAAAGGACAAGTCATGGCTAACCATTTGGCTAAAGCCCCTTCTCCTTTTTCTATTACTAACGAAGACTCATTCCCTGATGATTGTATTATTTCTTTAGAAAATGATCAAACATGGGATTTGTTCTTCGATGGGTCTAGATGCTGAACTAGCTCTAGGGTGGGTGTCATATTGATACCTCCTTCTGGTAAGTTGATTCCTCTTTCCTTATGTTCAAACTTTCTTTGTACTAATAATATCACTGAGTACAAATCCCTTATTGCTGGCTTGCATGTTGTGTTGTCTCTCAATATTAAACATATTAGAATTCATGGTGATTCTCAATTAATTATAAAACAAGTCATGGGCTCTTACCAATCTAAACAAGATAAATTATCACTCCTTGGTCAATTTTCCTCTTTCTCCATTGACATTATTCTCCGTAAGGACAACCATCATGCTGATGCAATGGAAAGAACTACCTCCCTTGTACCTTGTGATGATTCTACAAATAAATATCAATTCATAAATCAAAATATGGCTTCACCTGCTATTGGTGATTGTAGTTTAATAACTTCTCTTTTCTACTATAACATAGAATCGAAGCAATGGTACTCCCATATATACACTTATTTGAGTGAAAATACCTTTCCACTTGGTTCTTTAAAAATTTCTCGAACTCACATTCGTAAACTCGCTGCACGCTACATCATTCTCTCTAATATTATCTATCATCGTTCCTATAATGGTCTTCTCTTACATTGCTTAACGAAAGCTAAAATCCCCATTGCCCTTGAAGAGGCCCATTTTGGTGCATATGAGGGGCATTTTGGTGGATGTGCTCTAGTTCAAAAATTGCTCTGAATGAGTTACTACTGGACAAGCATGGAACAAGATTCCTTTGCTTTTGTTAAGAAGTACCCTTAATGTCAGCAGCATAGCAACCTTATATGAGCTCTTGTAAAAGAACTTCATGCCTAGGTACCACCTTTGCCATTTTCCATATGGGAATTGGATATTATCGGAAGTATTTCTCCACCTTCTTCTCAAGGTCATATATTTATCAGTACAACAACCAATTACTTCACAAAATGGATCAAAGTTGTTCCACTCAGATCCATGATTGTTGAAGTTATTTGTTGCATTCTCCTAGATAACATTAAATGTCTCATTTTGGACTTCCTTCTACCTTTGTTTTTGATGATGATACATCATTTAAGAACAAGGACGTGAAACATTTCATGGAAAAGTTTAAAATTCAACACCACTTCTCTACGCCATACTATCCACAATCTAATGGTCAAGCAGAAGCATCCAATAAAACCATTGAGAAAATTATTCATAAAATAGTTAACAAACTTGGTAAGGACTAGCATACTCAACTTTCATATGCATTGTGGGTCTATCACACAAGTATTCGTACAACCACTAGAACAACTTCATACAATCTTTTCTATGGTGCCGATGCTCTTATGCCTCTAGAGTTGGAAATTCCCTTGTTTCTAATTTGTCTCCAAGGCCTTATTAATGACAATACATATCACAATCATTATCTTTTACAACTTGAGATGCTTGACAAACAACGCCTCCATGCTCTTGAGCATATTCAAGCTTATCAAAAGACCTTAAATTGTGCTTATAATCAACATATTATTCACAAATCCTTCGAGGTTGGGGACCTGGTATTGTATGAAAACCAGAGGAACGTGAATGCTCTTGCCAATACCAAAGACAAGTTCAGTCTGAACTAGTTAGGACCTTACATCATCACCTTTGTCTATGGGTCCGATACATATGGTCTCTCTACGATGGACTGTAAGCCTCTTAAAGAGCTCATAAATGATATGCATTTGCATCGCTATTATGCTTAATTCTGTTTAATGTGACATTGGTGTAGATGAGTTTTAAGTTTATTCATAACTTTCCTTATGTCATTTGATCATGAACACGTTTTTGTCTTCTTATGTTATGACCTCTTTTCAAATTTTGTATTTTGTTAAAAATGTGATTTTCTTTCAAAGCAATAATGCATTATCTTTGTTTAGTATTTTTAATGCTTCATATAGTAGTTATAAGCTTGTTTTATGTACTTGACACATTACATGTTGTCTTGAATGTTAGTTGTAGTTTTCATTGAAAACAAATGAAAATTACCTCATTCTTTACCATGTTGATTATTTAATTGTGAAAATAATTAACTAATCCATCCATTCATAATTATTTAATTAGATCTTAAAAAAAAAATTAATTAAATAATTTTCCTTGTTCATTTACCAATTAGATCTTTACTGAATTTAATTGGGTGCCTTTAAACACAAAAAATATTTAATTAAATCATCCTAGCATTTAGTTAAACAATTTTAACAAGTTTAATTAAATCAGGATATTATTTAATTAAATAATCCACATCACATGAATAAAATATACATACATCATCACATAACACATGCATCTTGATCCAAAAAACACAAACCCTCATGTGTGTGTGTGTATATATATATAATGTACATAGTATATAAAAATGGCCACTACATCAAAATGTGGCATATCATAATACAACAATACAATGTCAAATCCCGCCATGGGAGCCTAAAATCTCTGACCCTGGTGGCAGCTATTGTACAGAAGGCTCCTGGTGAGATGCTAGAGAACATGAGTGGATATGGCTTCGTGACTACATGCCCCTCACCTATCCTCTTAGCTTTGTAGTCTTTGTCTTGGCATCCATAACCTATTGCTATAGCTAAATGACCTAAGCTCATAGCTGGCTCATCTCATCCATTAGGCTCTGAACTATGGGATGGTCCAGGCCTATACCTAGTGTGTTCTGAGCAGTGAGTTGTCTCTATAGAGAGTCATGAGTAGTCTTTGCACTCTGATCTCTCCTCACTGCATGGTCTCACTCAGCCATAGCCTAGTTTCACTTAGCTATCACAATAGTGACCTGAGCATCAACTAGAGCCCTATTAGCCTACGCCTCCTCTAAAGCTACTCTCAGTTGTGCCATCGACTCAAAGACCTCTATGTGTCACTTTGTAGTCTGCTGAGGCTTGTGACTAGCCTACACACCAGGTGCTAGAGATAAACATTGGGGACCATCTCAGCAAAGACTTGACTAATATAGTTGAGCCATTCTCATGTGCACACTATAAAATCAAACAAGGCATGTGTCAGATCTCATCATCATAATATAAAATCCATAATCAATATATGCATATACATGTCTAGTGTTCTACCAAAATCAATAAAGTAAATAAAATTTCTCACCTAGGTTCCCGATCTGCCAATCAGGATATAGGAGCCTTGTTGGTGTTTCTCTACACTGAATGACAACCACTATACCCACCCCTACCACTGGTACTATAGTGGACCTTGTAGAAACTACACTGCTTGACTCCATCGCATTGTCGAGCTAGTTATGGAGTCAGCTGAAGGTGCAGCTTGTGTCCCCTGAGGTTGGGCTCTCAGCCTCTCCTCCATGGTGGCACCGACCTCATCTCTTTATCATCATGTCCCTACCACTAGTGTAGGCTGCTCCTACTCCTCCTCCTCCTGCTTACCCTCTCTCTCATTGTCTGTCCTCTTGGCCATCTTATTCTCTGGCCCCTGCTCTGCTAGGGGGCATGCATCACTAGCAAGTGCATCATCAACAAAAGTGGGGACTAGCCTCATGGTAGTCCACCATGCTGTGTACCATGTAGTCACCCCTACATCATCCACATCCGTGACTACATCTCAATTTGTATCCTCAGCCTCCAAATCGCTGATGCCAACCTCTACGATCGTAGGGCGAGGCTAATCCCCAAGTCAAATTGCGCTGTGATGATAGAAACAACTCATCCTCAGATGGCCAGCCATAGAATCCAGTATACATCCTTGAGTGTGACCCTCATCTCTTCCATTGGAAGACCGAAGATAGAAGTTTCTACATCCCACCTATCCATCAGTGCCATGAGCATGCGGTCATCGAACCTCATCCCTAGCATAGTATAGACATACCAAAACCCTACGACTTGCAATAAGGCCTCCTCCTCTAGTGATAGTGTAGTTTGTTGGTCCCATAGAAGATCAAAGTATGAGCCTCTAGTATGCTCTTGTATCACTAGATGATGCTATGTTTATCAAGCATATAACTTTATCAATTTACTATAAAATTTCATAAAATTTTCAAAAACTTTTAAATTTTTTAAAAAGTTGTCTAATCTTCCAGATGCTGGTGTATTTTTGAGATGCTGATGCATCTCTCAAATGTTGACGCCCATCTCGGATGCTTGCACATCCTGGTTGGACATGAACACTTTAAAAGGATGCTAGCGCTCCACGAATGTTCCTCTTTTTTGCATGAAAAATAATGCAAAAATTTGACAAAAAAGAAATTTTTGGTACCTCATACAACGCAACACTTTACTCCACGCGCTCTCTCAATGCATCTAGCCATGGTGCTCAATACACTCATTTATGAGACATTTTAGCTCTCTAATTCACTCAAATTACTCTAAATGTCATTTTCAAATGAATAGCAAAAAGTAAAATTCTTTTACTATTTATAGAAAATTTTTGAAATTTTTCTAAAGCACTCCTCATTCAAACTGTCATATCTTGGGCCTGTGAAGTCAGATTTTTGCGCCCTTTGTTGCATTGGAATCCTGACTCTGTCCACATTCTTGTTACCCATATTTTACTTCAAAATTATTTTATTAAATAATCTTGTGAAACACGTTTTTCAAGATTTACAATTTTTTTTGATGTGACAGACTTTTCACCCCTATTTTTGCCTCGTTATCTTAGTAAGACAACATAAACATGGGGGCAACTATCCACCATTATTTTAATCTTTTAGTATTTTTAGACTAACACATTTTTGGACCTTGCAAGACTGTGTATTTTACCTAATAGGGTGATCTTGTAGGTTTGTAGTTCCCAACACTATGGTACCGTAGATTCTCGTTCTGGGGGCATCGTTATTCTACTTAGAGAATTTCTACATCCTCTACAGTATCCTTTACATGCTTATTTGTTTTCAATATTTTATCTCCGTACTTTAGCGTAGCTTATCACTTTGTATCATCAGCTCGCTAAAGTGGGGGCAAAATGTAATGTATAAAATTACATACCCTCGTAATTTCATGATACATTTTGCTCACTTTAGTGTCTGCACTTGTAGTATGTTTTTAGGATCACCAGACTTGGTCTTTTAGCCTATTTTCCATCATCACCATCTATTTGCCAAAAATTTACTTTAGATACTTACTTGTTATACTTTTCAGACAACACATGCGTAGTTTGGAGGAATATTCCTAGGATGCAAGTGTCGCATGTGGATGTCCCTATGCTGCACTAGAGTCTCAAATATGCCAAAACTTTTGAACACAGATTCTTCTACACATGTTTATAATCTTGAGGAAAGGTAATGCTCACATGACCTCAAAATGGACCCTATAACATACTTGACCTAGGAGATTCTTCTCTTTCATGTAAAAAGAAAATGATCCTGCAACCTCCTCTATAACACCAAAATCTAGTAACAATGTTCTATTATTATAGAATAGTGTTATTTCATTGTTATTGATTTTATACATCATCATTTTAGAAAATTCTTGTGGTGTAGACCACCACATGTTTTACCATACGCACACTACGATATTTCCTCCATAGACTAGGGATAAGTACTTATAGATTGGTATTTTTGTTATTGCTCTTAGATCCTAGATGTACTTAGGGTAAGAGCTTGCACACACTTGTTTTTTTATTTCTCTTGCATCATTGGTTATTCTGTGGAGGTTGGAAAACCAAAATGGGGGCTTGACCAAGGCATGCCCCTAAATAACTCCAACAAATTTCTCTTTGTCTTTGTATTGTGCAGGTTGTAGAGGAAAATCAAATGCATGGGAGTTTGTTTCCTTCTTCCCTTGTAATTCTTACTTGCTTTTTTTACATTAAATGATTTACTTTTGCAATTTCATTTCAAATACCCTTTTTGGGAAGCTATTTAGTTTCACTATGCAAAGTGGGGAATATTGTAGGTGTGCAATTTTACTACATAGTATGGATTTTTGGTTTTTACTGCTGTTAGGACAACAACGTTGCGTGCCAACACCCCCATGACGTGTTGGCATCTGACGCCAAGGCTTCTAGATTTCAGCTCTAGGTTCCTCTCTATATCTTATTTTCTATTCTATTATTTGCTTCTTGAAATAATTTTTATATCTCCATTTATTAGTAATTATCTATTTATTTCCATAGTTCTTCATTATTTGATTTGCTAGTAGATAACCAAATCAGACCTAATAGAGTTAATATGCTCTTCCCAAGTGGATAGAAGTAGATTGTCCTCCCTAGAGGCTGATTCGGTCCTAATTTTAAGTGATTAAAATTGGATGCTAGTTAGAATAACTTAATTGCTTCAAATTTTTATCATCCACACATCTTTTCAGGGATCTCTTCAAGATCCCTCTCTTTCCATTCACCATCCCCTAGGTGCCTGACTCACTTGATTCCCTCTCACAAGGTTAAGACCTAAGGGAATCTACCACAAGTCATAATTTTTTTTGCTTTATCTATAATATCCTTTTGACTAACTTCCTTTACATCGTAGTTCTTATTTGGTGTTCTAATATATTCTTTACCATTTAAATAGGGTTCTAAGTCTAGGAGTCATGCATGTTGTATGGTATTTACAATAAGAGAATAATTAGAAGGTTTGTGGTAAGAATTACCATTATGCAGTGCAATAACAGAATGAGAACCCATAATACAAAAATTAAACATTCAATTTAAGCACTAGAAACATAGAATACTCTTTATATATATCTCAACCTCATGGATTGCAATATTATATGTCTGATCCCTTTTCCACTATTCTTCTTACTCTCTACCTGCCTACTTTCTTACTTCTATTTCTAGTTTACTATATACATATGGTTACAATGGGAAATGCCCCTTACAATTAATGCCTTTTCCTATTAGTTGAAGTAGGCCTTGTTCTCTGCATTCATTTTGTGGCCATGTGTGGGGGATTCTAGATTTTTTCTTCATATACTCTTTCCTCAGCTAACAATCATCATTCCAATAGGTATTTGCTACTTATAATTATTTCCCACCACTTAGAAGATGTTAGATTTAGGGCAGACAACTAAGAGGGGGGGTGAATCAGTTGTACAAAACTTTTCTTCCAATTAAACACTTAACTCCACTTTGTAATTTAGCAGCATAATAATAAATCAATCATGGAAACACAATGCAATGAATCAAGAGCAGAAACATATTAACACAAGAGACACCAAGATTTTGACGTGGAAAACCTGGTTAAGGGAAAAACCACGGGGTGATGAACCCAAGATTGTATTCTCTGTTAGAAGAATAGAAAGAACAAAATGGCACATGCCAATTAGGGCTCACTGCCCGAGCACACTGCTCACAAGAGGCTCACTGCCTACACGAGACACACTGTCTACAAAATAATAAGTATCACATACTTGAACTAGAAAATAGCATCTTCACCATGCTTGAATCAAGTCCATTTAAGCCCAATACTTCTGCTCTGCCTTTCACTCTTCTCCTCGCTACCACACTCTCATCTCCACTCTTCACACTTTGAAATGACTTAGGAATAATCATCTAAGTCAGCAAACAACTACAAGAACATCCGCAGAATGTGTAACTTATTCGGTCTACCAGTCTCAGGAAGAACACCATCATTCGGAAGTTATTCTTCAATTGCGAACTCTAAATCCAATGCGGACCACCAACACAAATTGGACAAGATCCAAATACCTCCACAAGCTTTCCTGAATCACCAAGAACATCCACACTTCATCTGCTTACTGAAATCCTTCTCACCTTCATCCAGAACCTTAAGAACACAGTCTGTCATCACTATCACAAAGGAATAGATGCTTGCGGACCTCCATACCACAAACCAATCAAGTTGACACTTCACAAAGAATTCCTCAACACTCCCTCAGATCCGCAGAACAGGATAATGCATTTTTGGATCTCACCGGACCTATCTGTGTCACTTTCTCACCTCTGAACACCTGCCGGAACCGATTTTACTTGAGCAGCCACAACTTCTTCAGGTCTTCATGCGGACCTATGAAATCTCTACTGGATCACCTTAAGACACATATCTACAAACCCTTTATACCGCATCCTCTGATCCTCATCCTATCTTGGACTTTTGCCTTACTGTCTTCACTGTTCCTTATATGACCAATTTTCTCAATATCCTCAGCAAACAGTTCATCCAATCCTTATCATTAATGCAACAGGAGTATGTTGACATCAATGACAACACCGGTTAGGCCCATACTTGCAACAGAAGATTGGTTGATGTGTTAATTGAAAGTAGCCTTCAAACTTAACAACATCAAATGGGTCAATCACATTGGTTGTGATGGGATCCAATTTCCTTGTTACTCTATTTTCCTTCTACATATGATGAGGGAGCCATTTTACCCTATAATTATACTTGTCTTTATGGTATTTTGTGGAATGGTCTACCAAATTGATTTACTTTGTTTCATCTTTATTCAATTTGATTACAACTTGAATCAACTCTGTAAAGAATACATTCCCATCTAAATCTTTAACTTCCCTATTTTTAGCATCATATTGCTTACATACTTATTCTAGCAGGTCCATATTAAAAAATGAATTGGGCACCATGACCTTTCCTATGCCAAATATTGAGGCATTATTCAAAAGGATTTCATTAAAAAGGATTTATCAAAGTATTTAAAAATATGCAACCTAGTTCTTGGAATAATGACATCTCTAATATATTTCATTGTGTCCTTTATATGGTCTACTAATATAGACTTCCCTGGTGCCTTCTTAAACCTTTTAAGTCAACTTATGGAATTGGTTTATCAAGTCATCTATAACAGGGTGTCTAGATGACTTGGAAGACATTTTTGTTTTTATGCATAAGATAAAGACAGGGTTTTTATATGGTTTAGATGAGCATATATAATTAAGACACAAACCCTCAAATGTAGAAATAGATAATTAAAACCCTAAAACCCTTAGATAAATTGCTAAATTAAAACTAGAATCTCTTTCCCTAATACAAAGAGTCCTTATGATGATAGAATAAAATATAGAGGATTCCCATGCAACTCACCTAAAAAATTAGGAGAAACCTCTAACTATGGATGCAATTTGTTTACACTTCGAGAGGATTCCTATACAACTCACACAATAAATTAGGAGAAATGTCAAACTAAACTACAATTTCTTTACACTTCTTAGAAAATATAGGTCTTTTTATTGAATGAATGAGGACAAGGTGGATTTTAACACATAGGAGATATAGTGCTTTAATGACATGCTCATTAGCCTCTAACATCTCTTAAAATTTTTAAATTTCGTTTGATCCATTAATATTTTAAATAGTAGTTAGATCTATGATTCATCACTCTAGTGGTAAACTAGAATTTAAGGACATATAGCACTTTGTGATGTAAAGAGGTCCAACAATGTAATGAGAAGAATCCATGTACTCACCTTCTAAAAATAGCACATCGCATAGTGATGAAAAAGGTAAACATTCACTCTATGATACAAAAAAGTTTAGTTTTGCAATAAAATATTGACATGTCACTCATAATGAGGAGCAACCACATAGGCACCTTTTACAAATAGAACATTATATAGTGATTGAAAAAGGAAAGCATTCACTCTACAATGTGAAGGAGTTGAATGATGCAATAAAATATTGACATGTCACTTTAGGAAGCTTGCTAGAATTCTTAAACATGTGTACAACTTGGACCAGTGGAAGCCTATATAGCTTTAAATTTATTGGGGACTTGAAGAAACATGGTAACACTTCACCAAAGACTTGTTTCTTTGGTGAGCAATATTATAAGAATTAAAAACTCTAAAAAATGAAGGATGCAAGTGATGCAATAGGGATACACAACATGTTTAATATTGACAACTCATGCATTGAAATGACAGAAAAAATGGCATGGTGTGGATGCATAGAGTGGAAAAAGGAAAATAAATTACTTTGCGATGTGAAGAAACCCCGTGATGTAATAACATCTTGCCATATAACATAGGACTATGGCCAACAAAATAAAAACACATGTATCCCCATGGAAAGAAAGGAATTAGTAGGATCTATGTGGACAACAAGAATGATGTGGACCAATAATATGCATTCTACAAGAAGAGTGATGATAGTATTACATGACCAACAAAATAAAAAATGGCATGATGTGGACTAATAATATATGCATTGTAGCAAGCATGACATGGACCCATAATATACAAGCTATAGAAAAATAGTCTTTTAGGTCAACACATGGATGCATATCACTCATTGAAAAGTGAAAAAAGGTAAACAAATCATTCTGGGATGCGAAGAAACACCATGATGCAATAACATCTTGCTATGTAACACCTAAAACATAACACAAGAATATGACATTATATGTTTATATGGCCAATTGGTAGTAAGTAACTTTCAAATGGGACAAATAAGAGCTAACAATTACCATTCAATCATGGACACTTGTCTCTTAAATAGGCCTATTCTGAAACTTTTAACTTGATGTGGGTTTGTCAAAACTTTAGCCTAGAACACAACTTAAGCTATTAATCATCATTTATTAGATGATATAGAATGTTTATAAAAAATTCTCTCAATGACGTTATTGAAATATTTCATTTCATTTCACTCCAATAATTTATTTTCATGCATGACATAAGGTATCTATGTTATAAATATGATAGTAATAGTAATGCTTATTCTGGTTTTCACATTCATGCCATAAGGTGATCATCTTATAAATATAATATTTATGGTAATGCTTATTCTATAACTTTTATCCCCAAATATGGGTGTGTAAAAATTTACTTATGGAATACAAATTAAGCCATTAATCAATGTTCATCAAATAATGTAGAATTTGTCAAACAATTCAATATTTATCAAGTTAAAAATTCACCAAATAATTTAATCTTGATCATTTAGCATCAAAATATTTTTGCTAACCACATTATGATTTATTTTTTAAATGTTGGAAAATTTTCCCAATAATTTTATTTATCCTTTCAAATTCATTCAATTATTTACTCACTAAATTATTTTATTTTTCTAATACATCAATAATTCACCAACTAGAATAATTTATTTTTTCAAATATAACTATAATTTAGTAGCAAAAACTAACATTGTTGGAAAATATGAATAAATTCACCATGAAAATTTATTTTTTGTCCCCAAAATAGGCATACATTCACCACAAAAATTTATACATTGGACTAAGATTCACTAGGATTTTATATATATTTTAAGGGGGGTGCTTAAATTATCACTAACTACCACCACATTGACTCCCACCAAGTTGGTTTGGAATTTTAAATATATCATTTAATGTCATACCTACCCATAACCCATGGGGATCTCTCCAAATTCTTTCACAAAATCTATAAATAGGCCCAACCTTTGTCTCATTTTAACATAGAAAAAGTAAACTTTGACATAGGTCGTCTTGAATTTCTATTTTTAACATGAGTTAAAATGTATTTCAAAAACCTAGTAAGTGATTCACTTCAATTTACAATCATCAGAATATTTTTTTCACGTTCAACTAGCTTGTCCACTCAAGTTCTTTGTGGCTAGGTCTTGAATTTTCATGTTTTCAATCCAAACCTTTTCTCCCACTCCATATCACTTACATAGTTCCCAAGGACCCTATAGCTAGGTTTTGAGGTTTTCATGCTATAAATGTACTTCATACTTATTTATTTTTATATTTATATTTAGCATCATTTAATTCATCTTATCTATCATGTAGGTCTATGTTTGAACACCCACAATGGGGTTGACTAAGGTATAGGATCCCTTTTTAACCCATATTTTTGCAAGTTCCTCCATTGGAGAGCTTCAATTCGTAGGATTTGTGAAGGAGAAAAGAGTGATCTAGCCCAAGGAGTTAAACTAGGTCAAAACCCTCTTCTACAATACATTAGGACACAAATCAAGCTTAGATTCTACCCAAGAAGGAGAGCCAAACTACAGGGGTTTTGCCCTTTTGTTGGATTTAGATGGATCAACCAAGTTCAAACAAAGTCAAGTAAGTAAGATAAGACAAATGATCAAACCCTAGAATATGAAGATCAGATTGTAAATAACTACTGAAAGCAAATCACAACAAATAGAAAGCACAAAAGAGATCAGAGGGAGATTCAAAACCTAGATCTTGTAGTAGAAATTCCTAGGACCAGGGCGCTTGGGCACCCTAGGCCTTTTCTAGGGTTTAACAGAATGTTGGATGTCACCCAACCTGTGCCTGTCTGCTCTGCCTTCTTCCCAGAAATCAGCTCTTGAAACCTATTTCTTCGACCTGCACACAAGGAAAGAGGGAAAGGTTGTGTTGTATATGAGGGCTTGCCTCAGTCAAACCCCATGTTGTTGTTCCCACTTGTTAGTAATCTTACATATTTCCAATTTTTGGACCCAATTTCTCTTGATGTGTTGGTAGTTTTGTTGTCCGCTCGGGTAGCAATGGTAAAATGTGTGTCATGTTGGACCAAATCTTGAGTCAAATTCCAATCTAAAGGCATTCCCTATGAAGGTTATGGATGGATAGAGAATACAATTTTAGTCAGGATGGCCTCTTAGATCATGTGAAAATTCGTTAAAAAAATCAAGTTATGCTCATTTGAAATTATGGTCAACTAGACATGGACATTGGCGAAATATCCATGTCATGTCCGGTACTCATATCAAGTTCTAAATCCTTTAGAAGAACATCCAAATCTGAAAATAATATTAAAATATGGAGCATTCCATATTTAAGTAGACTGGACATTAGCACATCTGAGATATCCATGTCCATGTCCAGATCCTATTGAAACTGTCAATTTTACCTTAGTAGGTCATGAACTCTCCTACCACATAGAACATCTCGATCTGACATGATCAAAAAATAAAATTCCAGTCCTGATCAAATGTCTAGTGCAAGCCATCAAAATTATCCTGACATGAAAGATTCCCATTGAACCAGACATTTTGTACCGGACATCCCACGACCCCATTCTTTAACATATATTTTATTTTGCAGATGGTAGTGTTACGATTGGACCAATGTATTCTAATGTCACCTATTTGGCTCAGGAGGATTGGAGAAGATCTACAGTCATGTTTTAACTAGTAGGTCCAGTCCAGATCTAACGACCAATGCCCAGTGCAAATCCTCAAGGCATCATGTGAATGATCACCATGACACAGCACAAACTGGACAAGTGCAGCACAAACTGGACAAGTGTCCCCATTTGTTGGTCAGATCAATGACTATGTTTTAAAAGGAGGATATAATGGCTAGCACATCACACATTTTGTTAAAAAGAAGATGAACGAAGGCTTGTGATGCACCCTTGACCTACGATAGCCATTGATTTGCTTCCTGTAAAGATCATTGACCCAGATTCAAATGATATGACTGTTCGCAGTAGGCAAACTCTGTGTTCACTCATGTAAACAATTAATGCTGAAATTAAAGGATTTAAAGGGGGTTTCTTCTAAATTCCTTATATATAGAGTTGAATTGCATACGTGAATGGTTTTTCAATGTTGAAGGAGTTCACAGGAAAGCACCAGGTGAAAGGCGTTCTCCATTTTGGTACTAAAATAGGTATGCGCTGAAGCTATCCTGCAATTGTTGTAATATTTTAAGGCTTTTGTAACTCTGTGGTTAAGTTCCTACAAAACATACCAATTGAAAAGGATAAACCCTTGAGGGAAATAGTTTAGTCTGTTGTTATATGGAGCCTAATCAGACTCGGAGGTTAAATTCACCCCACTTTTATTAGCATGGTTTCCCCCCAAATTATTTAATGGGGTCAAGGGGTAGTGCCCCTTGCAGGTTCCAGGGGTAGCGGTATTGAGTTGCAAGGTATTGAGGTTGTGGGGTCAAGGGGCAATGCCCCTGAAACCTCAAACAAATTTTATTATTTTATAAAGGTGTCGGGAGTTATTTTTTTCTATTGGCCGACATAAAAAACCCTATTTTGTAACTAACATAAGGCTTGATAAAAGTGGGCAAGGGTTAGGGTTTCCATTGAGATATTGTATTGTAGCATTTTGCAGCGGTATTGAGTGGCAAGAATTGTTGGTTGTAATCAGTTTGATTTATTGGATAATAATATTGGACTCTCTATTGGTGGATGTAGCCCGGGTTTGGGTGAACCACATTAAAAATTGTCTCTCATTGTTATTATTTTTGTGTATTTTCATTCCTCTGTTTAATCTTTATTTGCATTTAATTGGTATCTTCTACCTGCAATCCCTAACATAGTCCCCTTTTTGTTTCTTGTTTCACCATTATGGGACCTAAGGGAGGCCGAGAGCATTTACTTAAGAGGGACTTGGCTCAGGGTACTAGTAGGCAAATTCCAGAGACTTTAAAGAAATTTAAACTAGGACAGGGTGAAGGGGATTACACCAACAAGTTGTATGACTTTCAGGGCCTTATCAGAGATTCCATCTTGCTAGTAGGAGGATGGGAACTGTTTGAGTTTGGTTATTATTGAAGAGATAGAGAGAGACCTTTCTCGCATCTTTGGGATCTAAAACTCGGGAGGTTGGTAGTTCCCAATGTCTTCATTAATGTTGACTTAATTGTAGCTATATGCTAGAACTATGATCCTAATGGGTAAGTGCAAGAAGATGGGGGGCCAAAAAGGGGTCTTAAGTGGCCACTTTTTTTCTGAAATTAGGAAATACTGGCCTTGGATGAGAAATTGAGCATAGTTACACTCAAAATTTGGAGATGCAACCAAAACAATGTTCGTAGTGCTCCGAGTCTACTTTCTAAACTACTATTTTATTTTGAAAATGGCATAGATTAAGGGGTTCAAAAGAGGGAGCCACAGAAATTGGTGTTGTTTCTGTCAAAAAAACATAACATAGCATGTTTTGTGGCTCCCTAAAAAGGTCAACTTTTTTTTGGTATTTTTAAAATCACTTCGGTGAGAAATTAGCTAATAGCATGTAGTTTATGCCCAATTTTTCTGATAATTTTTTGATGAATATTTAATTTTTTACTAATTTTTAAAGTGGACACATCCTAAAAAATAGAATTTTGGCCGTGCTACCCCTATAAATTTTGAAAACTAATTGAAAATCATTTTTTAATTTTTTTAATATTTGTAGAATGGAGTCTAGTTTCTAAATATGTAATTTTTTTGAAATTTGAATGAATAGTTATTTTACAATGAAAAAAAGACCAAATAGTGGTTTTTGCATAAAAACGGACACACAAACAAAAGAAATTAAAGATGAAAGGCTTAACATTGTTAAAATGTGAAAAAAATCACATCGTCAAATAGCTAAGAGAAAGCCTAACATTACCCATGTGTTCAATTTGTTCAACCTTGAAACACGTGCAAATCTGAGGGTTAGCATGAACGAAATTATGTGAAATTTTGAAGAATATAGAAAAACACGTCTGTGACTGTTCATAAGGCACTCCAAGCCTTTGGGTTGGAAATCCAAAGCAAATCCCAAGCCCAAGGCTTGGGATTCCCAAAGCAAGAAATAACGCGCTCGCGTTATGTTTTGCCTTGCATTTTTCTTTCCCGCAAGTCTGCCTTTTGCCATGTTTGACATAACGCGAGCGCGTTATAACGCACTCGCGTTATGTCCCACTCAATTTTTTTTAGGTTCAAGGCTATTAATCATGAGGGTTAAGGCATAAGGGATAGAGTTGGAAGGTTTACAGATAAGGGATTAGCGTTTAAGGTATAGTATCGAGCCCGTTGAGGGTCTAGGAATAAGGATAGCGTTTAAGGTTTAGGGATGAGGGATGACAGATTACGGTTGAGGGTCGAGGGATCAAAGTTAAGGGTTGAGGGATTAGGGTTTGACATTAAGGGTTGAGGGTTGAGGTTCAAGGGTCAAGGGTTTAGGGATAGGGTTTAGGGTCGAGGGATTAGGGTTAAAGTAGAGTGTGGAGGGTGTAAGGATTAGGGATAGGCACTGGAACTAACACAGATGGAATCGTCAGTTGACTTTGACCACATATCAGATTTAGTTCAACCAGGTAATATAGGGCGCGTATATGCATCTAATTTCATCTAGTTCAACCAGGTAATGTCATCTTACTTTGTAGTGTTTTTGTAATGTTGACTAATTTCATCTAATTTGCTACACATATCAATGTAGGACACGTATATGCAGTTATTGCAGATGAAGATAATGAAGATGGAACATATTATTACTTATGTCATTGTGTTAAGGCCAAAAAGAAATTGGAGGCCCCTGTTACAGATGGAGAAAACATCGAATACCCTACAGGATCAGTGGTTATTACTGGAACATGGCTTAGAAGGTACCCACATAAGAGTGTTAATATTTGGCTATTTCAGGACTTTGACATGCATCGAAAGATTCTTCATTACTCAAACCTTGTCGTGGCATCCAATGTTCATTTGATAAAGTATCGGGGTAGACCTTTGAACAAAATATTGTGGAAGGTGCGTGAGTCTGACCATGAAGCAATACTTGACACAATAAAGAGTAGAGCAGATCCGGATGGTTCATTGGATTAATTTGTAAGTATTCACATCGATTTTGTAAAGTTATGTTACATTGAGTTGTAAGTATGTACATTAATTTGTAAGGTTTGTCTTTTTTTATTTCCTCCTGCATTTTTACACATATGTACACATTTTTACATCATCATGTTATGCATTTTTGGTGTCCTGCTCCTGATGTGACCAAACTCATAACTCACCCTACTAGACACCATTTGATGATCTCTCCAACACTCTGGATCCAGGGCACCCAATCATGATGATGACCTATATACCATTCTCCCAAGGCGCTCATAATGAATGAAAAGAAGACCAAGGGCGCCCAAGCTTAATAGACTTATTTCTTTCAATTTTGATGATCCAAACTCTTGCAATATGACATCCACTTTCATGCCTTTAGATCTTCCTTCACATATAGGGTGCCAAATCAATGCATTAAAGTCTCTTGATATTAGGCGCTCATGATGATGAAACTTAGAGCTTTTTCCTTTCCTATGCGCTCATCTAAGATGTTTGAATGATAAGGAGCGCCTCAAACTCTATAATCAAGGTGATTTTAAGTCACTTTGAGTCATTTGGGGTCAGTTTGAGTCTTTGAGTCATGTTGCAAAAAAGTGTCAATGTTGTCAAGTTGCACAAAGCAACTTTTGTATTTTTGGTGTCCTGCTCGTGATGTGACCAAACTGACTATTCCAACGCATCTGGATGGGTACATTTACACTAGGCATGGTCCTATTTTTCACCCAAACATGTCGAAATAGTCTGAGCTACATTGTACCAATGATATCCCTGAAGAGTCCAAAGTGCAAAAAGGCTGCAATCTTTGACGAGATGTTACTCGAAAACTGTGTCACTTAGAAACATTCCGTCTAAGGCAACGCTATCATGTAGAGTGCCTCTACAATAACCTCTCTCAGTTTTTTATAGCTCTGAGGCATTTACCCGTGGTGAAAGGTTTTCTGCTGCCCCAAAAATCGTCAGAAGGAGGCAGTGTAAAGTTGCAAAGGGGTGTAACTTTCGTCCTGCTCCTGATGCGACCAAACTGACTATTCCAACGCGTCTGAATGGGTACATTTATGCTAGGCATGGTACTATTTCTCACCCAAATATGTCGAAACAGTCGGAGCTACATTGTATTGACGATATCCCTGAAGAGTCCAAAGTGCAAAAAGGCAGCAATCTTTGACAAGATGTTACTCAAAAATCGTGTCACTTAGAAACATTCTGTCTGAGGCAACATGATCACGTAGAGTGCCTCTACAATAACCTCTCTTGGTTTTTTATAGCTCTGAGGCATTTGCCCGTGGTGAAAGGTTTTCTGCTGCCCCAAAAATCGTCAGAAGGAGGCAGTGTAAAGTTGCAAAGGGGTGTAACTTTTGTCCTGCTCCTGATGCGACCAAACTGACTGTTCCAACGCGTCTGAATGGGTACATTTATGCTAGGTATGGTCCTATTTTTCACCCAAACATGTCGAAACAGTCGGAGCTACATTGTACCGATGATATCCCTGAAGAGTCCAAAGTGCAAAAAGGCAGCAATCTTTGACAAGATGTTACTCAAAAACTGTGTCACTTAGAAACATTCTGTCTAAGGCAACGTGATCACGTAGAGTGCCTCTACAATAATCTCTCTCAGTTTTTTATAGCTATGAGTCATTTGCCCGTGGTGAAAGGTTTTCTGCTGCCCCAAAAATCGTCAGAAGGAGGCAGTGTAAAGTTGCAAAGGGGTGTAACTTTCGTCTTGCTCCTAATGCGACCAAACTGACTGTTCCAACACGTTCGAATGGGTACATTTATGCTAGGCATGGTCCTATTTCTCACCCAAACATGTCGAAACAGTCGGAGCTACATTGTACCGACGATATCCCTGAAGAGTCCAAAGTGCAAAAAGGCAGCAATCTTTGACGAGATGTTACTCGAAAATTGTGTCACTTAGAAACATTCTTTCTGAGGCAACATGATCATGTAGAGTGCCTCTACAATAACCTCTCTTGGTTTTTTATAGCTCTGAAGCATTTGCCTGTGGTGAAAGGTTTTCTGCTGCCCCAAAAATCGTCAGAAGGAGGCAGTGTAAAGTTGCAAAGGGGTGTAACTTTCGTCCTGCTCCTGATGCGACCAAACTGACTATTCCAATGTGTCTGAATGGGTACATTTATGCTAGGCATGGTCCTATTTTTCACCCAAACATGTCGAAACAGTCGGAGCTACATTGTATCGACGATATCCCTGAAGAGTCCAAAGTGTAAAAAGGCAGCAATCTTTGACGAGATGTTACTCAAAAATCGTGTCACTTAGAAACATTCCGTCTAAGGCAACGTGATCACGTAGAGTGCCTCTACAATAACCTCTCTCGGTTTTTTATAGCTCTGAGGCATTTACCCGTGGTGAAAGGTTTTCTGCTGCCCCAAAAATCGTCAGAAGGAGGCAGTGTAAAGTTGCAAAGGGGTGTAACTTTCGTCCTGCTCCTAATGCGACCAAACTGACTATTCCAACGTGTCCGAATGGGTACATTTATGCTAGGCATGGTCCTATTTTTTACCCAAACATGTCGAAACAGTCGGAGCTACATTGTACCAACGATATCCCTGAAGAGTCCAAAGTGCAAAAAGGCAGCAATCTTTGACAAGATGTTACTCGAAAACTGTGTCACTTAAAAACATTCTGTCTGAGGCAACGGGATCATGTAGAGTGCCTCTACAATAACCTCTCTCAATTTTTTATAGCTCTAAGCTATTTGCCCGTGGTGAAAGGTTTTCTGCTGCCCCAAAAATCGTCAGAAGGAGGCAGTGTATTAAGTCAGGATGAAAGCCTATTCACTCTAGGCGCCTGTTTTTGACCAAATCACACATGCACCTTGAACAACTCTGTCTTCAAGGCACTTTTCTCTAATCTCTGTAACTCTCCAAATCCACTAAGGCGCAAATTTTACCTCTTGGGCTCAAGATATAGGTTCTTCATCCAAGGCACCAAAATGGTCCAAAGGCGCATTTCACCTCTAACCTCACCTCTGACCTTACTTGGAGGTGCTAAACCTTTTGACATTTCAAGTAACTTCAAGAGAACTATTTTTCCTTAAGGTGGTTCACTCCTTGCAATTGGATGTATGGTACTTGTAACTCATTTGATTGACTTTGTAATGTTTCTTCTTCTCGCAGAGTAGATAAGGATGATATAAGCTTACTTCATGAATCAGAGTAGAAATCTCTCTTGGACTTGCTAGGTGAAAGGACTTGAACTTGAAGGACTTGAAGTTGATGAAGTGATCCTTCATGATGGCCTTTGACATTACCTTCTCGGAGTGTAGATGATAACACCTTCCTTGGATAAAGTGGATAACCTCTGACCTAAACTTTGAAGCTTGATGAATCTTGAAGATTGGGTTTCCTCCTACTCCCCTTCTGGGTTCCACTCCATCAAAGGCATATTTAGTTGTCCAAGGCGCCAACTTTCACTTAGGGGCGCCCAAAGAGAAAGTTTACAACTCTAAGGCGCTAAACTCTTATGCAAAAATGGTCATCATCAAAGGCGCAAAAATGGGTCTTTGGGTGCCAATCTCTACAAGACATTCCATCTCATTGCTCTCCTCCATTACAAGCGCTCACTTACCTCAATCTTGGGTGCATACCAACATCCCAACATCCAAATCACCTAGGCGCTCAAAACCTTCAAGACTCAAGGCGCATTTTATGATCAAACAAGGTATCTCCTGAACAAGGCGCTCATAGTCTCATCAGGGTGTTAATCATCATCATGAGCACTCATATTGTTCTAGGCGCACAGTTATCTCTGGAATGCTCAAGGCGCACATACCCTTCTCTAGGCTAGTTTACACTTATTCAAGGCGCTCATTCCAAACTTACATGAACTTCTCATTACAAGACGCACAAACTAGATGATCCTAGGGCATAAGGGCGCTCAAACTAGATCTTTGCAAAAACTCCCCAAGCATTCAAACTTTTAAGGCGCCAAAAGTGGTCTTTTCTACAACTTTTCTAGCCATATGCCTTGGGTGCTCAAACCTTCCTTGAACTCCAATTATTCAATCCAGGGCGCTCAACTACCTCCTCAAGGCGCTCTATCTCAAGTATCATTACTCTTCTTAAAGACCTAGGCGCACATTGTGGGGTATTCTACTCAACAAGACCTAGGCGCTCATTATGAAGACTCCAATTATCAAGGTTCACTTCAACTTTCAAAGGCGCATTTTGGACTCCAAAGGCGTTAGGTTAAAGCCACTAGGGCGCTAGATACCAAAGGGGGCAAGGTGTTAGAACCTCCTTTAAGATGTAAGAAAATCTCCTCAAGGCACAGCTAAAGGCGCTCCAAACCATACGAAGGTGCTAATATCCACTCTAGGTAGTGTATTAAGTCTGGATGAAAGCCTATTCACTCTAGGCGCCTGTTTTTGACCAAATCACACATGTTCCCAAATCACACATCACCCCATCAGATTGGGGACCCCATCTTTTCTTGCTCAGGTGCTTTGCACAGGAGTTGTTATGTGTCATTTTGGCCAAGGTTTTCCAGAGCAGTGAAGACATTAGGAAGGGGATGATCGTTTGGATAGTTTTGAATGCTTTATTTCTCCTTGTTTAAACTAGGCGTTCACTGAGGATTGGAGTAGCCTTTGCACCCTCACATCACGTTAATCGGCGTTTCAGAGGCAATCATAGTATAGGAAGATTTGCGCCTTGAAGAAGAGAGTTATCTGGTGAGCGCTTAGGAGTTCTGGTGCCAAGGGAAAAGGTCTAGGTAGAGCACCTTCAGACTTTGACAGTGAAGTGCCTTAAGGAGTTGGATGATGTTTTTGCCTAGAGTGGAGATGATGTTTTTAGCGCCTTAAGGATGATGATGGAGCGCCTTGGAGTCAGGTTAGTCTGGAGCACCTTAAGAAGGTAAAGCACTTCAAATGTAAACACAAGTGTTTTGAGCGCCCTAATGAGAAGTTGTCTTGGCACCATAAGTTGTTCAAATGAAGATATGCACCTTGGATAGTTGCAAAGACCTAATTTAGTGCCCAAGGTTGGAAGACTCTTTGTGAGCACCCAGTGTTTGAAAGCTCTTTGTGTTTGGTGCATTAAAATGAATTTGGCACCTAAGTAGTATTGAAACACTCAATTGAGCGCCTAAAGCCCATGAGAGAAGTGATATGTGCCTTGATAGGAATATCATGGAAGATGAGTTTACTGAATGGCGCCTTGAATGACTTGGTTGATTAAGTGTTTTAGCGCCTAGATATGGGATGAATCATTAAGCGCCTTTGGTTGAGATGATGTCAGCACCTTTGAGATTATAACACCTTGGAGTCAAGTTCGAAGGAGCACCTTGAGAAGGTAAAACACTTCAAATGTTTTCAAGGAATTAGAGAAGTCACTTAGTGCCTAGAAGGAATTCCAGAGCAAGAGGGTTGGAGTGCCTTGTTGGAGAAAGATATGCGCCTTGAATGAGAGTTTGTGTGCCTTAACCAAGAATGATGATTGAAGTCACAATCTCATGTTTGTGCGCCTAGGTCTAGAAGTAAGATTTGAGCGCATTAGGATAGGGTTTTTTGCACCTTGTCTTGGAGAGTGAATTTGCGCCTTGGATGATGTTGAAGCGCCTTGGGATGAAATGCGCCCAAACTTACAGAGGGCCTTCAGTGAGGGAGTTAAAGAGAGTGCTTAGAGGAAGGATAGCCTTAAGATCAAACTAAGTACTTAGAAACCTAAGATTAGCACCTTATTTGAAGTTATAAACCTATTCTGGCACCAGAGAGTGAGTTTGAGTGTGAAGAAGTGAATGTCTGCGCCTTGAAGGGGATACAAAGGGAAGATGATGCACCTTGATGGGTTGATGATGGAAATTTGCGTTTTGGAGCTAAATGTGTGCCTTGAATCTAAATGATATTTGAGTGCTTAGAGGTAAATAGGGGTGCCTTTGAGAATTCTTTGTGCTTTAAGGAATGGATTGTGGCGCTTTGGACTAAGGTAAGTCCTGAGCACTTCCAATGATTTTAAGGAGCGCCTTGAAGGAGATAGTACCTAGAGAAGAAAAGATGTCAAGTTTTAACACCTTGGAAGAAATTCCAGATAGTGGCGCCTTCACAGGGTTTTCCAAGTTGGCACCTTGGTTTGGGATGATCATGCTAAGAAAGAAAATGCGCCTTCAGCAAGGTCACATCAAGTCCAACATGTCAATACTCTTCATCACTAACGTCATGTTGAAATTTCAAGGCATCTATCCATTCAAGTTCTCCGAGGAATATCTTGCAAGTAACTTCAAGTTCTCTGAGGAATATCAAATGAAGAATGAGTTAGCCTATTCCTCATTCCCGGAGGCTAATTTGAAATAATGAGGGAATGAATTGGTTTTTGACTAACTTAACTTTCATTTTTTGCAGGAACAAAGTCAGAAACTTGAAATTAGTTAAGTCTGGATGCTAAACTTGATTAAGGCAGGACTCTTAGAGTCAGGGCGCACTTTCTTGCTTGCTCAATGTCAAATGTGTGCCTAACCAAGAATCATGGAGCTTTGAAGCACTTTAATCACATCAACTAGGGCACCTAAGTGCATAGAGGTACAATGAATCTTCCAGAGAACATGGATAGACAACTAAGTCTCCAACTTGAGTCTTCTAAGTGAATTGGATGATGAAGAGAGTCTAGTCATTTTGGGCGCTAGTATTAGGATGAATCATCCAAAATGGGTGCCTAGAACTAGAAGGCGCTAATGCATGAGTTCAAGGATCCTCCATTGGAGCGCCTAGCCCAGATGGCTATAGATTGAAAGTTTTAAAGCTAAGTGATGTCTCTTAGGTGAATTCCTAGCCCAGGTGCATGTGTTGGGAAAAACTCTTTGGCTCTGGCGCCTAGAATTGGGAGCTTTGTAAGATGCACCAATTGATGAAACACTTCCATTTTGCGCCTAGAATAGAACTCTCTCACATAGTTGAAATTGACTTGATAGAAGGAGATAAGTCTTAAGGACTAGTTTGGCACCTCACTTGCCTATCTCACCTTTGAAATGCGCTTTGGTTGATGATCATCATTGATGGCGCCTAGTGAAATGAAAAGCTATTTGCATCTCCAGAGGATCAAAATTGGATTAGGAGATCATCCTTGCAGTTGAGATTGATAGAGAAGTGTTAAAGGAATCACTTCAAATGGGCGCCTAAGCTAGTTGAGGTGCATATCAATTCCACTGTAACTCCAGACTGACACTTAGGATCCAGTCATCTCCTAAGGCGTAGTTCCATTCACCCATGACCTCGCTTGGCATCTAAAACTTGGAAACTCCTTTGGAAAGCTCCTGTTGTGCCTAGAAGATGAGTTTGGGATATCAACTTGCAAAAGGCTTAGAAACTCTTCAAAGATGTTAGGCACAATCCCATGGCACTGGAGCTCAGTTTTGGCGCCTTCAAGGAATAGCACATGAAGGAACTTGGGAGGTCAGGTGCTTGTAAAAGGGAACACCTTGGAACATCTTCCACGGGTTGAAGTAGTAAGAAAACATCAAGTGAGTCTAGGCGCACTCTCTTGTGTGAACAGTTTAGCTCTGGCGCCTAGCCATAGAGTGAGCCAGAAGAAGTAGTTTGGACATTAGAAGATAGGTGCTCATTCTACAATGAAGCATTCCACCTTCCTAATCAACAAAGACTTGAAAGAATTGATAAAGGAAGCTAAGGCGCACCTTCTACTTGTTTCCACCTCTAGAATGCACCTAACCTTGAAAGGGGGTTCAAAGATGTTTGTTAGACCTTTTCACTCAAGGTGCTCACCTTAGGCGCACTTTCTAAGTCCTTGTCACCTCAAGGAAACACCTAGTTTGGAAGGTGCTTGCCCTGTTCTCCACTCCTTTCAATTGGCACCTAGAACACATAATGCATGAAAGGAGCACCTAGACTCCAGAGGGCTCATTTGGGCGCCTAGCATTTAAAACACTTTCATAATGATGATGTTTTGGCGCCTACTCTTGGAAACAATCCAGAGCATCCATAAACTCTAATTGGCGCCTAATGTTGACAAGGCGCAACTTCAGGAGGAGGTCACCTCAACTTGGCGCCCAAGTCAGAAAAACCTGTAAATCCTTCAAATATGTGCCTACCTTGTGAGGTGATGAGTTGAACATTCCAAATCTTCAAATGTTGCTCAAGTAAGGAAGACATTGTAACATCAAGGCTTCAAGGCCTGTCCTTGTATTTCCATTGAGTGAGTTGTACTTCATGCTATTGAAAGCATTTTCCATGTAATAAGACATTGCAAGTTGATTGAATCAAGTAACAAGACAAGTACCCAACTCTAATGTTGTTTCATTCAAATAGTTATCTTGATGTATATCTTTATGTTATTGAAGTAGTTGATGAATTGTTAGCAAGTAAAAGTGTTTAAGTAAGGAAAATTTTTCGTAGAACTAGTTGGGTATCTTACACTTACACCATGCCTATCCATCAAACATCACAATGCAATCAAAATCCTAACAACATGCCCATGATCCAAGATCAAGTGCAATCATGCAAAGATATTATCAATCACAAGCCTATTAAGAATGAACTAGAGTCTTCTAGTACCATACTTTTCCATCAAACACCATCATGTAATCCATGGCCTATCAAGCCTATCAAAGAAAATGCAAACATCCTATGTAATACAATCAGACTTTAAATATTTGAAGTAGCCATCTACAAATATCCATTCAAAAGTGGATTTATAATGCAAGTATGGAAGCCATCAATAAAAAAGATTTGTATTAACCAAATATCCATATACGCATACATCAATATCTATTGATATAAGTATAACATATATACAAAATAGCCATATAGGCTTACAAGAATGCCGTATAGGCATACAATGTCAACTATGTACAATACAAAATATATGTCCACAAATGCCATATAGGCATACAACAGAGGAACACAATAAAAAGTCATTCCCCTTTGGCTGGTGAAGAGAATAAATCACGAGTAGCCTTTGATCTTCTAGGGGATGGAGACATGCATGTGGGTGGTCTACTACGAAGCCGAGGGCTACTCCTCCTATTTAGTTCTTCTTGCACCTTTACCTGTTACAAAAAAAAGTATAGATATTAATATATAGAAATTACATGTTATAAAAAAATGAAACATTTAACAAAATAATCACTTACCGCTAACATATAATCTGTCTCCTCGCTTGCCTCAGTAGCAGGAATAGGCCCTGGTGATGTCATGTCCTATAGAAACCATCCAGATAGAAATTAAACTTCAAATCAATAATCTTTTGATTTTTCAAAAATAGACAACTATAACAATGAATGTAAATTGAAATTTACTAATCTGCCTCATACCCCTGTCAATGCCATAGAGCTATGAATCGCAGAGGCCACACCCTGCTCCATTTCCCTATGAACATGGGGAGGTGTATCCGCAGCCTGCATCATCTGGAAATAAAACAACATTATTCAATTACAAAAACTATAATAGTGATGCAAATCATGGCTCCTAACATACACACACGTTCATCTAAACATGGAAGTACACACAATAAAACACACAAATCACATACAAAAATTTAGTAAGTACAATTCATTCATTAAACTATTTATTTTATTACCTCCGTAAAGCTTTGAAGTCCACCACCGCTGGCGAGTGTTGCCATGAAATCTACAGTGTTAACCTATTCAACATCCAAAATCAGAAATTAGAATACCATTCATATAACGATGCTATTCACATGTAATATTTATAATTGTTTACTAGTTACATACCTCGACAGTAGATGATCTAGTGAAAAATGTAGGTGGAGAACCACTGAAAACTGCATCGACGCTATGACCTTGAAATTTCATTAAAATCATTAATTTAAATTAGTTAATCTTGTATTTCAAAAATAAAATTTAATAAATTAAATTCAATAAACTTGCTAATATTTACCTGAGTATCAAGGCCGAAAGTCTCACTCATGAGGGTATCTGTCATCACCATCTGCTCAGCTATAGATGTAGCCTGTGCACCTGCGTCCTGACTGTCCATGGGGTCATAACCACAGGCTGACCCGCAAGCCTGGCAAGTATGCGGTGGGACCCTACTCCTCGCACTATCTCCCAACCCACTTTGTGTTGCAGGATCGGCATGCTCTATGATGCTCTGGGTCAAGGCACTAATCGACCTCAGTGTATCGAACTCAACACTCTCCTTCACAATGGAAGGGATAGAAACATGCTCGTGGGCTGGTCTGCTGATTACTCATCTCACTACCCGCTATGGGTCAAGACGTGCCCCTGGTCTATCTTGTGCTGAGCCCCCACCTCTACCCTGGAAGTCTCGCATATCAAAATAGTTTGGCACTTTATTGAGGACAAACTCGCAGTAGAGTTTCCTCAAAAAATATTGCGGGACCTCATTGTTATTGCATGGAGGATGGTCAAAAACCATCCACCACCTCTGCCTGAAATTGTCCCTTATCACTTGGTTGTTGCACTAATGGATAGGGAACCTCTTGCATGTAATGGGTGGAGGTTGATTTGTTTGTGGGTTTGTGAAAATTGAACACAAGTCTACTTTTGTAATTTGTAATTTTTTGACATCTTGGTATGACAATTTATCTACATAGTAATCTCTAAACTCTCTCTTTTTATCGGTCCAACTAGTTATTTGCTTGCTAATTGAATTTACATTTGATAACATAGACTCAAGAGATTCGGCAAGCATGGACCTATGCAAGGTTGAAGTGGAAGGATCTTTCAACCTTGCAATTATATCTTCAATTTGTTTTTTGTTGTTTTCAATTTCCCCCATTATATTATCTTGTGTTCCAGGGGCATGTCGAGGAATGAATGGAGGAGATTGTTGTTCTGCAGGTATTTCTTCCTCAAGATTTTGTGGATTTTGAGGAGGAGGAGGAGGAGGAGGAGGTGCATTAACATTTCCTACAATTAATGAAATATACATAAAAAATCAACAAAAACCTACCTATTTAGGAAGAAATTCAAACAAAAAAACAAAGATAACTCACCCCTTTGGCATGCTCGACGTCGCGGCGGCATTTCAGCGATGAATCGACAAGCCTTTTGTGTTGATTGGCGTTTTGTAGAACGCGAGCGCGTTTGTGAGGGTTTTGAAGCCGCGGGCGGAGGAAAAAATCAGAATGAAATAAAATGACTGCTTTTTATTTATTTATAGAACTTTATAATGCGAGCGCGTTATAACGCGCTCGCGTTATGGCTCGGTAATGATGAGCCTAAGGCTTGTCATTGCGACTTAAATTTTTTTGAAAATTTTTTGGCCACTTTTTGGCCCCCCATCTTTTTGCACTTACCCTAATACAAAGACATTATATAGTAAATCTGGTCACAGATTATTCCATTTGAAGAGGGATTTATTGAGAGAGGTTTTTAATTTGTCCCTTGTTGCTAGTGTGAAAATTGACCTAGAAGAGTTCAAGAAAGATTATAAGATAGGAAGGCATGCTTACAGAACTTACAAGCTGCCCCTCCTTAGAAAAAGGTATTTGGGCAAACATGCCAAGTTCAACAATGATGAATTGGAGCCTTTCAGTGTAGACATGTATGAGGATTATTTTGTCATGACTTATTGTGTCCTATGTCAAATCTTTGGTTTGGACTTTAGTCCTTTGATACCTAATAATCTATTGGTCATGATAGTTGATATTTAGGATAAATACTAGTTTAAGAGGTTTTATTTTGTCTCCTATATGGCAGAAAAGATTCATGATGACTTAGTATCATTTAAGACTGCAGGACATGTCCCCACTTTTAAAAGATATTCCTTGTTGTGCCACTTTTTGTGCATTGTGGATGAGGTTTTGGGGCCAACAATTACAGATTCAACATTTCACAAAGGAAGGTAGTCCTATGCCCATTCAAGGAAGGGTGCATCTATGGGACATGTTTTGTGACAATACAAGTTATCTAGCCTTTGAGGAGCATTTTGTTCAAAGGATATTAGGACTTTTAGGTGTTTATATGCCTAGATTGTCTAAAATTGTTATGGACTTCCTTAAACCTTTTGAAAGAATAGTAGATGGGGCTCTGAGACACATTTGGGGTGATTGATATGTGTATCCAAATGCAACAGTAATCAGGATATATGGGGTTAATGTTAAGCCCCATTTACTACCAATTAGGGTACCAAACAGGATTGCTTTTCTAGAGATTTCCTAGCAGTTAAATGAATCTGATAAATTCCATTCGAGGACAAGCAAGAAGGGTTCTTTTCTCCCTGTTCCTATTGATTTCCTAGGTTTTAGAATACACACCAGGGAAGGATATGAGACATGTTCCAATATACTATCATTGTATAAGCTGCCTTTCTCTGATCACCAAAATTATGATCTAGAGCATTTCATTGATAAAATAAGGAGATAAAAGCAAAGAACAGGTTTTGAGAATTATTATGATGAAAAGGAAGATCTTATTAGGAATTGTGTCTCTTTAGATGAGGTACGTCAAAGGAAAGAGATGTTTGGGCTTGTATTAATTGGGGAGAGACAGAGGAAAGCGACATACCTTACATACCCAGGGGCTTTCCCAAACATTACAAATCCCATCCTTCACATGAAAATGTTGATGGATAATGCAGAACAGTTAAAGTTTGCTCCCAAGAAGAAAGACATCGAACCAAAGTCTCCTGAACTTGAACATAATCTTGATGATCAAATTGAAGGACATGTTCCTCCACAAGTTGGGGAAAGCATAGATGAATCCTAGAAATCTCTTCCAGTCCACGAACCTACTATTACACAATCACTGCTAGTTGATTATTATCTTACAGACAAATGGGGGAAAATCAGATTGATTTAGAGGAGATTCAACAAGTATTGAAATCACCCCAAATAAATGAGATTGTCATCCCTCCTCAAACAAGGACCATATTAAGTATGCAGGAGAGTAGTGTAGTGGTGCAAGATGTCAAAGCCCTTTCTTGCAGAGAATTCTTATCTGATGATGGTATCATAAGATCCAAGGAATTCAAGGTTCTTCTTGTGTAGAAGAAATCAGAGGCATATTTAGCAAAATTGAATAAAGAATAGGGTAGGGCAGGTGATGATGACTAGAATGGAATTGCTCAAAGGGTCCTAAAGGAAGTTGATATGGATATCAATAGGATCACACCTAAAGAAGGTAAAAGATTGGTAGAAGAGAGTGGTTTTATTTTGCTACCAGGATGGGATATTTCCTCTGCTATAGCAATGGATACTATTAGAATGCAAGATGAATTTGATGATGAAGTTATTACTAGAGAGTAGGTTGAAGAGGTGTTTGGATTTGGATTCACTACTAATCATGAGGCATTAGCTATTTGGGCCATGGCTCTTGGTGATAACAAGCCATGTATTACAAAGGACATAAATGAGGTAACTAGCCAATTGATTGTGAGATGGATGACTGATACAACACCCCCTCAGACCACCTCTTTAGTGGAACTTGCAACTGCAAAATTCAATGAGGCTGCAACTAGAAAATTGTATGCAGAATTAAAGCAGTTAAGGGAGGACAATGTGAAGTTGTAGGAGTGCAATAGACTTAAGGCTTTCATCCCTCCAATGGGAATTGAGGTAGCGCCACCTGTTTCCACGTCAAGCTTCAAATGTCTGGTTGGATAAAGTAGTTATCCATGGGTTGTCACTAAGTCACAGGATAAGCTAGAAAGTAAAAGTAGCAGAGAAGATCAGTTAAGAGAAGAGTACAAGAATGGTCAGATAGCATTGATTAAGGGCTCCTCGATCATCAAATGAGTAAAGTTTTGACGAAAGTGGATGATGCGTGGGTATGCCACAAAAAATTGAAGAAGGCACTAAATGAATACATGGCAAGTGATTTAGCGTTAAGAGACATCTTAGGTACATGGTTTTCTTGGGTGGCTTTAATGACTCATATCCACAATCGTGCTATTCTAGAATCTAACATTCCTAGTAGATTAGTAGATACTTACCAAGTTATGGGTTTTCTAAATGAGGTGTCAACTTTCCAAAGAAAATTAGATGTGACACTGAGGGAAGAATTGAAGTATTTTACATCCCTTGAGGACTGTTCCCTACTGCCAATGTGCAATGATGATAGATCTGAAAAGGTACTGATAGAATGGAAGAAGGATTTTGACAATATTGTACCCATAACTATCAAATCAATTGCATATGACACACAAATAGAACAAATGAGGTGTAATATGGGTTTGGATAGAATACTAAATTTGGAAGTTGGCCTCAGCAAATTTGTTAAGGAAATGAAGATTCTGTTGGATGCTAGATTCTCCACCCACATGAGTAGAGTTGAAAAAGTGTTGGGTCATAGTTGGCCAACAAAGGAAGAATTTGCAGCTTGGGTACAAAGGCATGTGATGTGATTCTTAAGTACACTACTTTATGAAGTTTCAGTGTTTTCGATCTAGCTATTGATGGATTGATTTGATGGGTTGCATATGTGAAAGTTTTGAATGAAGGTAGTATGTGGTTAGTGCTGAAATGACCACACTTCTTTTTTCTACTTTTTGGGAACAAGGTTTGATATCTAGGGATATTAGAATGAGAATTGAGTACGTCAATGGTATAAGTAGCTGAACTTAATTAACTAAAATATTAAAGAAGGATACTACTCAGGCGTAGGGGTCTCTGTTCCTTTGCTATAAATGGAAGTGCTTATATGCATAATGTACACCACCCTATTCTGAGAGCACAATGTAGGGAATTTCCTTTTCTTCTATGTTTTGTACACCACCCAGTCTCTGAAGAAACATCTCTTTATTTTCATGGTTGTTGCTCTGTTCATATAGAGTTAAGAACGAGAAGGATGTTTCTAGGAATGGATGGTTTAGGTAAAAAGTTGAGCGGGAAGCTGCAACGAGAAACATACTCCCATTAGCTCACTTACAAATAGTGTCATCCTGATGAGAGAGGAGTGAGCCTACTTAGAGACTCCAATCGCTTAGAGCTGTTTTGGTGGAGTAGGAGGTTTTGTTGAAGCTCGGACAACGATTGTTGTTGAGTCTTCAAGTTAGGTGTTGAGGCAGAGAGGCGTCATTGTCCTCTCTCCCCCTCTCTTGGATAGATGGAACTCATCAAAGGCAGAGCTATGACAGTGGAAGAGTATCACATTTAGATGGTCTAGTTGGTGATGAAGAATTGGGAGTTTATTGATAGGATTGGGAAGTTGTATGCCTAGTTAATGGTGACACCTGCGACAACTTCCTCTAAAAGGAAGTTATAACTGCTTCTCATTTCATCTACTAGTGGATGTCTTAATAGCTCTAATGGTTTTGATGCTTGGCAGCCCCGAATTGAAAGATGGGGAGTCATACGAGAAGACTAACTGCCTAAGCTTGAAGAAACTAAAGTAAAATAGAAGGTAGTTATCCTTAAATATCTTAGCATTCTGATTTTGATCCACGTTCTCTCAATCAACTGAATATTGTTGTAAATTTTGAGAATGAATCTCAGTGATATGTTAGAGCTCTCCCTTGTGTTATAAAAGGTGAGGTGCTCGTTGTTGGAAAAATTTAGGACTATGTTGTATTCATTTTTATCATAAGAATAAGGACTGAATATCCTTATGTCTTTTTAATCAAGAACATGTATCCTCTGGTTTGATTAATACCAACATGGTTGTTTTTCTGTCTAATCTTTGTCTTTGAGTGTATATCATAACAAATATTTGAATAAAATAGCTAACATGTGTTTTATCCTAAATTGCACACTTGCTATGATACATTTATTTCTTGCATTAGTTTCTGTTCAAGTAACAGGGCATTTTTTTTAAGAGTTAAATGATGTTTATTATGATATAACAGGATTACTAAGTATGAAGATTACATAGGAAAGCTTTGTGGGTTGACATCAATATTAAAATATTGGTTGTTTAAAAATCACCAGGATCAAAAGGTACATAGGAAAAAACATAGGTAGGTGACTTTGTTTAGCCAATGATAAGCACAGTCTTCATAGTACTAGTTTCCCAATCATAAATCTATCAGAAGAATATGCTTATTTCACTGTTTAAATTATTCGTTACCATCTGGTACTTTCATTTTGACAATCTAGGTCTGTAGAATATGCATTAACAAGAGCGTGATTGGTTATCTATCATTCCTTAGGTTGTAGGATGAAAGTATATTTGTTATTTATAAACACTTGGGTTATTCATGAGTTCGAGGTTTTATTTAAAAGTGTCTATTAAAGGAAAACCCACCTAGGCCTTGCAAAGCTTGAAGTGTAGAGGAAAATTGTCAAGTAGATAGTTTTTCCTATTTTGTTGGCCCATTTCCTATTGGTTTGTTCTAAATCTGAGAGTTAGTACACAAATATCAGTGGGGTGCACTTTGGGGAACCAACACCACCTCCACTACAATGATGATTATATCCAAGAGTGTGTGCCCTAGGAGGGTAGATGCTAGATTTGTAATAATATGATAGATAATGAATGCTAATGATGATGTTAACCACAAGAGATATGACCTTAGTTGATGAAGATGACTCAAGATCCTACACCAACAAAGGAGAGTGATAAAGAGGGCTTCAAAATTCCTTCAAAGCTTACAAACAAACTTTAATAGCATCCACAAGTAGATAACACTCCAAGCATGAAGAACACTTTAACATTGAACACAATAGTCCTAGAGCAAAATTTTCATTAATCCTATAGCATGCACCTAGGTGTAAAATGAACTACAACACTCATTTAAATATGCATTCCCTCTCACTTACGACAAATAAAACTTAATTAGGCCGACATATACAAACCAAAGAAGTGTCTTAATCTGACACCACAAAGTGGGGCTAAAGTTCCTAAGTGGGACCAAGGTTCTTGGGCGTCCTGGACTTTTAGCCCACAAACTCGGTGGAGTTCCAAATATAGTGGGCTTAGTCTAGTCCTAAGTTGATTCCGTTGGGTTTATTCATTGAGATCAAGATTTTATTGTTTTAAGCTCAAAAAGGTGTTAAAAATAAGTCCTGATTAACAAAGGAAACAAGATAGGTCCAACTGGGTACTAAACTAAGTGTAACTGCTAGTGTATACATTTTACGATGTTACATTTAGCCCCCACTTTAGTGTGGGTATGAACTTACGTTTGAACTCATTACTAAAGGATGGACAAAACACATAAACATAGAATCCCAAAGAATTCCACCAAGTTGTGGACTACAAGTAGCCCCCAAACTTAGGATCCTAAGGTTGCAAACACATAAGAAAAAAGATACTTCAAACATGCAAGACATTGCAAGATTAATTCACACCTACATGGAGTACTAAAAGTATACATAAGAATACACATGAAAGACATGCCATACACAAGGGTAATTCACACCATACACAATGCATACACACTTGACACGAAGCATACACATAAGACACAATGAATACACATAAGTCACAATGAATACATATAAGACACAAAGCATACACATAAGAAGACATGGAAAACATGATGAATTTATGTGAAAACATAAGTTAAAACATAATGCATAAAAGAAGCAAACATAAGAATACACATAGAACAAACACACAAGGCACATGACTCTGATGCTAGCTTGCTTTGTCGCTAGGGGTCATGTGGAAAGAAGTGCAACCATGGATCACACACTAGTAAGGACCACTGAATTACTAGGTGACCATAATAAGTCACATGAAGCACATGAACTAGCCAACTACATTACACTAGGTGGCTCATGGGCCAAGAAGAAACATCACATGCTAGTGAGGACCACTGAATCACTAGGTGAGTTCCATGCCAACAAGAAAATATGCAGCCAAAAGAGAGCATAGCATGATGTATGCCCCTACCTTAAAGTGATTGCTAGCTCCTATTAGGGAGCAATTGCTTTAAGGTAGAACAAATCATAAAACATGCATGAGAGCTTTTTGGAAGCATGTATGCCCATAAGTATGCGTTTCTAAAGAACTACATTGCACAAAGGGGTTGCCTCCACAAAAGGCAAATTGAGGTGATGCTATAGGCATGATACATAATGGCTTGTGTAGTCATGGTATGGCACCGAGCATAGAAACAAGGTACCACATAAATCCAAACATAAAAGAAGCAATAAATTATACTAAGTAACAAAACAAAGGGATCTACTTAACTGGCGTCAGTATAGGAATGGTTGTATATTAAGAGATATCTCAAGACTATATATATATGGAATTGTCATCATCGGCTAGCTAGTAGAACTATGAAGACAAAGGAAGAAGTATCAGATGAAATCAAAATATAAACATTCCTTGAGTCAGCAAGGGAGAATACTGAAACATCCTACACCTTGAATCATCCCAAAAGGACACAACAATACAAATTATGACATATAGAAGGATGATGATACAAATAGATAGAATGTCACAATAGATTTCAGTCCCTTTGTATCCTTGCACCTACAAGGGTGTCAAGGGTCATCCAAAGAGATATTAACAACAATAACAATAACAATAACAATACAAATAACATATCAAGCAACACATCACAAGGGAAAACAATCACATGCACTCACAAAAAAATAAGGTACCTCACTTGCAAGTCAACCTAAAGAAAATCATCCTCCTCCCAATCTTTCTCATCATCTGTTTGGAAAGGTGGACAAGATGCAAGAGGAACTATAGCACATGGGGTATAAGGAACAAGAGCCATATCTGTATTATCTTTAGATTTGCTATCGGAATGTAGTAAAATAGGCTCCATAGCAGCTTGTGAAGTTTTTTCTTTCTCTGTAGGAGACACAATGGTGATAGGTGTCTCTTTAGCATCCGTCAGTGATAAATGCTTGTGAGGAGGGAGATTCTCCTATCCTGAGACAAGGCGGGCCATAGCACGACGGCGCTTCTTTCTTTCTTTCATAATCTAATTTTGCTTAGCTTTATTCATGATTTTTATAAGGGGAACCGTAGTGTCTTCCAATGTGGGTTCCTTTTCTTCCTTTACTTTAGGAACATTAGAAGAAACATGAGGAACAAACAAAGGCTGGGACACTACAAGGGAAGGGTTCCTCAATGTGGGCTGCTCTTCCTTCTCAACTTGTGTAATAGGTGGAAGTACAGGAGCGTCTTCAAGTGGTTGAGAAACCTTAGGAAATAAAACATGTGCAACCAATTATTTTCCACTTGTCTTCGCGGAGGTAGGTGGTACAAAAGTGACATTGCAAATGCGGGGAGGTCTGTTTTGTGCATGAAGGTTGCCTTGTTTTCCTTGGAGGGATGGTGGAGGGGGACCTTAGCATATCTAGTAGACACTCAGGGATGGGGAAGAACCTTCAATTTGAGATTAGCTTCATTCATTACATGTGGTATAGGAGGGATTACAGTCATAGCCTTAAAAGATCAAGGAGGTTTAGGAACATCACCAGGAGGAATATTACTAAGCAATAGCTCTGCTATTTTCTTTGCTTTGAACTTTTGATATGATACAAAAAATATATCCTCTCTAGGTCTAGCAACTCCAACTGGTTGTGGCCAGAAGTAGTTGAAAGTGAGAAGTGTCCATTACAAGCAATGGGACGATACTGACTATGATTTACAACATGTACACATACCTCAAATGGAAAATTTATGCACTTGTGAAAGATAGAGGGGACTACTTTCATGGAGCAGAGCCATGGGTAGCCCAAGTTCACATGAAATAGGTTTGATGTAGGAATGATAATAAAATTAACATTCAAAGCTCTTGGCCCAACCTTAACTTGAAGAGTTAAAGCACCAAGAGTTGAAATGATAGACCCATTGTGTGCTTTAATAACCATCTCCAATACATCATATGTATCTCGATGTAAACCATGCATGTAAAGAAACTATTCAGTTACTACATTCACCATGCATATAAGATCTATCATAGCACCCCAAATAGATTTATCATTGATTCGAATAGTGATATAAAGAGGCCCATTAGGAGATTCGATAGTAGCTCATCATGTGGAGTAAAAGATATAGCAGGTTCCAAATCCGCTCGCTCTTTGTGAGGGAGAGAATCCATCATGCAAACATTAACAACATTAGACTCGTGATGAGGTAACGGATCAGTTTATATTTGAATATTTTGATTAGGAGATACCACCCATTTATTCCCTTTGTCATTCACACCAACAACTTGGATGACATTTGAGTCAATGAGGTCTTGAACTTCATGTTTAAGACACATACATCTTTCAGTGTCATGACCAACGGAGCAGTGAAATTTACAAAAGGCCTTCCCATCAAAGGAAGATGATTGTATCTTACTTGGATCGAGAGGTCTAATGGGTGGAAGCTTGATAAGATTGTTTTACAAAAGTTGTGTCATGATAGCATAAAGAGATTCTGATAACGGTGTGAAGTTTCTTGTTTTTGGTTTCAACTTGTAAGATGTGGAAGCAAGAGATGACACTGCCACCACATGTTTTCTTATGTTGTTTGCTGAAATTTCATTTATCTTAATGAAGTTTTTGTTTTGTCTTTTGAAAGAATGATTATGTGAGGCCTCAGTTTGACCAACTAGAGCTGATGAGTGATTATGCTCATATTGACTAACTGAAATTTGATAATCATGAAGATCCATGCAAAGATGAGTAAATGCATTATATCACATCTATCTTATCATGGATGTGAGGTTGTAAGTTTCCTATAGAGATTCTTTGCACATCAGCATCTGGAATAGAATATCAGACTTGTGAGAAGAGGGCTTGATAACGGCCCATAAAATTTGTTATTTTTTCTTTTGTTCCTTGTTTACAATGAACAAAGTCCATCAAAGAGACTTGTGGTCCAATATTTGCTTGAAAATGCTCGAGGAACTTATTAACTAATTGTGAAAAATAAGTTATAGAGTTAGAAGGTAGCAAGCAAAACTAATCCAAGGATGTGTCCTTGAGTGACCTAGGAAAGAGTTTTTCCAAGATCACATCCTCAAAGAAGAAATCACTACACATAGTGGTAAAAGTTTCCACATGGTTGTTAGGGTCTCCCTTCCCATTATATTTCTCAAAGAGAAGGGTCTCAAAATTCTTAGGCATAGGAGTTCTTAGGATGGAAAAGAACAAATGGCTACAGATATAATGTGTTTTCATACTAGGCTTAGGTGGACTATTACTCATGTTAGCCAATTGTTGTTGGATGGAGGTCATATTTTACAACAATTGGTTTATGACAAGATTAGAAGGTGAACTAGGTTGAGATTGGAATGAAGTGTTGGATTTAAGGCATACAACTGAGAGGGGGGGGGGTGAATCAGTTGTATAAAACTTCTTGTTCTTTCAAACACTTGATTCTTCGTTGTTAGTTAACAGCATATCAATTAATCATCCATGAAAGCATAATACATAAACACAAGAGCAGATAAACATCAACACATTAAACACCAAGATTTTGACGTGAAAAACCCGGTTAAGGGAAAAACCACGGGGTGATTAACCCAAGGATTATTCTCTGTTAGAAGAATAAGAAAAAGAATGGCACTTGCCAATTAGGGCTCACTGCCCAAGCACACTGCTCACAAAGAGGCCCACTGCCTACAAGGAGACACACTGTCTACAAAGTGATAAGAATCACAATCTTGAAATGGAGAATGACATCTCTACCATGTCCGGATCAGTTCCATTTAAGCCCAAAAACCTCTGCTCTGCCTTTCGCACTTCTCTTCGCTATGCCACACTCATCCACACAATCCACACTTCGAAATGAACTCACAAACCGTTATTTATACAAGACATCGACTTAGGAACAAACATCTAAGTCGGCAAACAACCATAAGAGTATCCACAAGATGAATAACACATCCGGTCGGCCACCACAAGAACATTCGCAGGATGAACAACTCATCCGGTCGGCTAAACAGAGCAAGAACTTCATCCAGAAGAATAACTTCAATTCCGGGCTCTACTATCAATGCGGACCAACAACACAACCTCAACATGATCCAAGAACCTTCACAAGCCTGCCTGAATGACCAGGTACATCCGCACTTTCTTTACTTACTGGAATCTCTTCTCTTCCTTATCCAGAACTTCAAGAACACTGTCTGTTGCCACTGTCATAATGCAAGAGGTACTTCCGGACCTCCAAATCATACACAACTTGAGATGGCACATCACAAGGACATCCCAAAGACTCCTTCCAATCCGCAGATTAGGATTATACAGTTCCGGACCTCACCGGACCTTTTTGTGATCCTCTGTCACCTCTGAATACTTGCCGGAACTGGTTCTACACCGACAACCACAACTCCTTCAGATCTTCATGCGGACCTCTGAAATCTTAACTGAAGCATCTCAAGACTCATATCTACAAACCCTTTAATCCGCATCCTCCGGTTCTCAACCTATACAATACATTTGCCTTCTTCTCATCACGGTTCTTCACTGTTCCTGACTGAGGCTAATTTTCTCAATATCCTCAGCACACAGCTCATCCAATCCTTCTTGTCAATGCAATATGAGTATGTTGACATCAATGACAACACTGGCTCACCTCATACTTGCAACATGAAGGACTAGGAGATGGTGTATAAGTAACCTTTTGGAATGTAATAGGTGGTTTAGATGTAGGTGGAGTGACATTAGGAGTGGAATTTATGTAGTTATATGGAATAGTACTATAATGGCGAACATGATTCCCGATGGATAACCCAACACATGTGGTAGCATTATTATTCAGTTGTGTATTAGTAGTGAGAATAGTAGAAGAATAAGTAGGAATAGGGAGTGTAGGTATGAGTGCCAACACTTGAGTCCCTATTTGATTAGAAGAAGTGACATTATTGTTGATTTTAGTGCAACTAGATGCAGATAGAATGTTGTTATGTACTATATGTACAACTCCACACAAGAGTCCCAATCCTTCTTGACCTTCAAGCAAAAGACTTTGTAGACTATCAACAATAGGGACAACCTCCTCAGCTATGTGTTCCAAGCTTACAAGTTGCTGGAAATTAGCCAACTCCATGTCTAATTTCTAAACTTGAGCTTCAGGAACATGAGCCACAAGGTCATCAATATTGATGGATTCATGGAAGTTTGATACTTCAGGAAGATGCGAAGTAGGAATGTTAGGAAGAATTTTTGGATCTTCTTGTGTGATAAGACTAGGAATTTCGGGTTCGATGTATTGGTATCATCGTTATGCATAGCATTCGAACCCATAATTCACTGACTTCTTCGCACAAGAACGTTAGAATCGGGGCACTAGGTCACAAAGCTCATAAAGTGTCTACAAGCTTTAGTAACACACAAAATGCACTCATAGAAGAAATAAATGATGAACCAAAAGAAAGATTTGAGTTTTTGTTTAAGTGAAGCAATTATATACTCTTGATCAAATTTAAATCTACTCAAATCCACTTAAATATCAACAATGCTAATGCTTGAATCAAAACCAAATTTCAATGCTTTTTCCAAAATGCAACAATTCAAAATTGTTCCTATCTTCACTTTTCAATGAAATATGACAATTGTAATGTTGTAGAACAAAGCAAAACTAGATTTGGAATGCAAATAATAGCAGAAAAATCTGAAATTAAACTATTACTCATAAACCTTAGAATGCAACATTAAGTAGGTTTTACAAAATTTAACGTTTTCAACAATTTATAGAAATACAAAGGATTCAAATACAAAATGCAACAATATGAAATGATAAACTACTGTAATTCCAATCAGATCTGATTTAAAAATTAGAAAATAAGATTATGCTATGATGATCTATCCTTTCCAAATGCAAACAAAGTGATAACTATGCTTTTTTTTTTTCAAATCTAGGATGTAATTTTTCTTTTTAAATTTTCAAATGCAAGGATGCAAGAATGTTTTGATTAACAATAATGAAAAGGTACAACAAATGAAAATGCTCTAAAAAAACTAATCAATGAAACAAGATCTAAAACAACTCATATATGATTTCGGTCATTTATTTTACTTCTCATTTCTTATTGGTTTGTTTCCTCATTTATCTTTTCATTTTTATTTTGGCACTCCTTTGTCCATTTATTTTTTCTTTTTTCTCTCTTTAATGTTTTCCTTCTTGTCAACATACTCCCATTCTCATATTGAGGTATCTAGATTTGATTACACACTTTTATCCATTTATTTAGAAATGCATATTTAATTCTTTTGTTAATTTCATTATCTTAAACTCTCTTGTTGTCCCTTCTCTCATTATTCTTTCTTGTCCCTTAGATTCCATGTCCCCTTTTCCACCTCCTCTATTTAGTTGGCTTTGGGTCTACAATTTTATCATTTTCATTCTCCTCTCTTTCTCTCTTCATCTTGAGGATGGATCATGGAGTATGATCCGAAATGTTGATGTAAAAAATGCATTACATAGTTAATATCCAGAAGCAATCACATCTTACTATTATGGACTATAGAAATTTGATATCTTTAACTCACAAATATACGAACCCTAGGTTCAAAACTATCAATATTTTCTATGAATGCAAGGTTTCTTTCAAACCCTAGTTTTGAAACTATGTAAAATTTAATTGTGTGAATCCAAAATGATTAATGAACTCACTCCTAGTCAGATCTAGAGTGATAAACAACTCAGATTTGAAAGAAGAAGGATGCAATAGTGCAAGAAATGACGGGTTCACTAAAATGTAAAGGGGAAAAGAATGATCTAGCCTATTGAGTTAAACTAGGTCAAATCCCTCTTCTACAATACATTAGGACACAAACCGAGCTTGGCTTCTACCCAAGAAGGAGATCCAAACTACATGGGTTCTTCCCTTTTTTTGTATATAGATGGATCAACCAAGTTCAACCAAAGTCAACCAATCAAGCTAAGACAAATGATCAAACCCTAGAATATGAAAATTAGACTATACATAACTACCGTAAGCAGATCATAGAAAATAGAAAATACAAGTGAGATTAGAGGCAGATTCAGAACTTGGATCTAGTAGTAGAAATGCCTAGGACCAAGGTAGTTGGGAAACCTAGGCCTTTTCTAGGGTTTAGCAAAATATCAGATGTCACCTGACCTATGCCTATCTACTATGCCTTCTTCCCTAAAATCAGCTCCCGACACTTGTTTCTTCTACCTGCACACAAGGAAAGAGGGCAAGGTTGTGTTGTGTATAAGGGCTTGCCTCAGTCAAACCCTATGTTGCTATTCCCACCTCCACTACAATGATGATTAGATCCAAGAGTATGTCTCCTAGGAGGGTAGAGGCCAGATCTGTAATGATATGATAGATAATGAATGATAATGATGATGATAAGAACAAGAGATATGACATTAGTTGATGAAGATGACTCAAGATCCTACACCAACAAAGGAGAGTGATGAAGAGGGATTCAAACTTCCTTCAAAGCCTGCAAACAAACTTCAATAGCTTCCACAAGTAGATAACACTCCAAGCATGAAGAACACTTTAGCATTGAACACAATAGGAGAGCAAAATTTGCATTAATCCTCTAGCATGGACCTAGGTGTAAAATGAACTACAACACTCATTTAAATATGCATTCCCGCTCACTTAAATGACAAATAAAACTTAATTAGGACAACAAATACAAACCAAAGAAGTGTCCTAAGCCGACACCACAAAGTGGGGCTAAAGTTCCCAAGTGGGACCAGGGTGCTTGGACACCCTGGAACTTTAGCCCACAAACTCCAGGGAGTGCCAAATATAGTGGGCTTAGTCCAGTCCTAAGTTGATTCTGTCAGGTCTATTCATCGAGATTGATATTTTATCGTTTTAAGCTCAAAAAGGCGTTAAAAATAGGTCCTGATTAACAAAGGCAACAAGATAGGTCCAACCGGGTGCTAAACTAAGTGTAATGCTAGTGTACACATTTTATGACATTACAGGATTATTTTATAAACACTTATAGGATATCGATAGTATAAATAATTAAGCATGATCAAGCCAATTAGCACATTCTAGAACCATAAAGTTTGTAGGACCAACCTTTACTAATCATTGATCATCATTAGGGGACCTTGCCTTCTTATTGGTCATCCAGTAGTGGACCTAGCCTTCCTACTAATCATCCAACAATGAATCTATCCTTCCTACTTTCCATCCAATACTAGACCTAGCTAGCACTTCTCCAAAATAGCTTCAAACTAGCTTAGAGCTAAACCAAATAAGCTACAAGGGTCTTTCATGTCATCCTAAGCCTATCCATGATCATAAAACACTCATTTATTAGGTATAAATGTGTCATTTAATCACTTTGAATCCAAATGTACTACTTTAGGTTTAGTACCCATTTGTAGGTCCAAATTGTAGGTCTAAGCATAAATACCCTGGAATACATTCATCACAAGGTCTACAATCAGCCCTCTTGCTCATAAGTCCACATCTATCTATTTACTAGGTGAACTCATTCCACTTTCTTATGTTCATATTCTATTCAACTCATGCATTGACTAGTTTACAAGTTTGTTGTTAATTGGAGTCCTTGTGCTTACTATTTAACAAGGGTTTTCTAGTAAGAAGATGCATGGTAAAAACCTTGACAAACCTAGAAATCCATTTATATACAAAGTTTACTAGTCACTAGCCATTCATAGAAAACATGGCCTTCTTGCTAATAGTTCAACAATAGATCTAGCTAATAGTTCAACAATAGATCTAGCCTTCCTACAGGACATCAACCTTTGGACATAGCTACCACTTTTCTAGTTTGGCTCCAAATTTCACAAACAACTTTAGAATATGATTTCAAACACTTTTCATAACTATCCTAACTCAATCTAGGTGCATCTTGACCCTCTATTTTCTATTTTTGCATAGCATAGCATTGACATGTTTTTAGTGCATCAAGTTATCTAGTTTTAATTATCATTCAATTGCATTTATCTACCCTAGCTTAGTAGTTGTGTATAATTAAGATTTGGTTGGTTGGAGACAACCCTAGGCATCATCAGATTGCATTTAGTTTGCATATGGATGCATGTAGGTTATTTTGGCATAATTTCTCAATTGATATCTAGTTTAGTGCATATTGCATTTATTTTCATTATCTAAACTAGATCACAATTTATTCCAAAAACATCTTTTATGAGAGACAAAACTTTTGTGCATGACTAAAATAGTATCTTGTGATGTGCACTAATTGATTTACTTTTGCAATGCATTCGTTAATGGGATTATTAAATTTGTACAAGGTAGGCAATAATAATTTGGCTGATAGGCCATTATATGTGCACACATCTAGTAATTGCCACAAATTTGGAAGTACTTTGCCTCACAAAAATCATCATTTTTATCATCTAAAAGTCAAATTGTTTTGTTCATCCAAAATGAAAAATAAAAAGGTGTAAAATACTAAACAAATTGTAAACTACTAAATATTTTATGTTTCCTCCCCACTCCCACCAATTCAAGGGAGACAAAGAGGAAAGATGAATAAGAGGAGGCATTTCGTGTACCCACCTACTATGAAAAGAAAATGTAAATGTTTATGTTGAGAAACTAGTGAGAAATAAGCATTTGCATATTTTGAGGAGGGGTAGTGCATTGGGGACTATACACTTGATATGCTAGGCATGTGAGAGAGACAAGTGATCCAGTAGCCCATGAGCCATGATCATGGAAAATAACTTGTTTAAGGTCTATTTTTTTGGCTCATTTTGAGGGTATTTTGGTATAATTGTGGCTTTAAGGTTTATAATATCTCTATATTATATTATTTTTTTATAATATAATATAGAGATTATTAATATTATAACAAATACTATAATATATAAATATTAAAGAATAGGCATGAGGCCAACTCAAGAAGAGTCGCAGCAAACAAAAAGGGACATTACAAATATATCTCATGTTGTATCATATATTATTGTATAACACCATTCATAATAATAAAGGCAAATTGTTTGTTTTGGAAATGTGTGTGGAAATTGCATGTATTGTGTTTGTGATTTAACTAGGAAGGGAGAATGCATAAACCTTAGTAGATTGCCTATAAACCCCATCTAAGGTTCCATCCCCATAGGCCCGAGACAAGGGTTTGGGCATTATGCCCCCATAGGCATGAGTCAAGGGTTTGGACCATGGACGGATGGGGGTCCCACATTGGAACATGCCCCCATAGGCTCGAGACGAGGGATTGGGCAAAAGGACCAGCCCCCATAGGCCCTCATCAAGGGTTCGGGCAATAGGACTGTGGTAGGCATTAGGCTACTAAGAGCTTATGTATTTCCCTCCCCTGGCATGATGAATGTTTTCTTTTACCTATGTGTTTCAAAATGCAAGTGTGTTTATGTTGGACTGATGAAGACTAGATATTAAGACTAACATGTAGTAATATGGACTTGAATATACATGGTGCTGTAGGTACCAATTCAAAATAACGTGTGATCTATTCAACCCAAGGTTACCCCATTAAAAGAGAAGAAACCTAAACCTAATTCACAAGTGAATTTTAGGACAAGTTGGGTAAGGGACATTACAATCTTACATTAAAATACATAAATGTTCAGTGCTTTACCTATAAACTATTTATATATGTCCGTATTAGCCATTTGATAACACCTTTAAGTACTTTTACTAGTTTGATAGAAGCGAACATATGAAGATCCTCTTCATACTGAAAGATTGATATCAGAGTTTGCCGTAATCTATGATTCGTTTGACTACTCGTATATTAGATTGCAGATATTTTCTTGAATCTGGACAAGAAACGGGCTGTTTGAAAGTACGAACCCAACGTGCAAGATTGATCCGAAAGCCATGGCAAGTGGCAGAAAGTTGCATTACTCATCGTCGTCCTCCTCTGGTTGGAAAATCTCGAAAAAGTCTAGTTTTTTACACTATGAATATATAGTAATTACAGATGGCTTACAACCATGAACTGGATAACCAAATGATGTATGGCATGACGTCAACCTCAGGATATTCCTTGGAGTCCATTAATTTTTCTTTCATTTGTGAAGTTGCAGTAAAAGCATACCTACAAAATGCAAACTTAAGAAGCAGTTTTCAGACAGTTGATACCTAAACTCTCCATGTGCGAGACTCTAGATTCTAGAGCTCAGTGCGGCATAAAATTTGTGCCGATATAATATTTTCAAGGTCGATTACAGCAATCGCACATTAGTGTGCAATGGGTACGCCCCACAAAGTTGAATCTTGGTACGATTGCACAATGTTTGCATTGAGATTAGAATATGGAGTTTTGTATGGAATAAAAAACAATCCAAGATCATTATTTTGCGCATGGGAACATTTCAAGTCTACGTATTTTGGTGGAAGGATGGAAACATGGAAATGTTAATATTGATTTACTAAGAGCAATAAAGGGTATTTTTAAGAGCAACAATTTTTTTTTTTTTTGTTAATATTAGTATTTTCAAAAATAGAGTATACAAAATATTTGTATTGTTTTGTGTTTGTCCATTTTGATTGGTCAAATCCTGCTCATCATTTGAACATTGAAACCATGTAAGGATGTGTGCCGTTCTTCTGCAGTGGAAAAGAAATGGAGTAGAATAAACATGTATACATGGTGGTAAATAAACTTGGTTGTGAATAAATTGAAAAAACAAAAAGGTATAAAAATGACGAACCTTTTTGTTGTTAATATGTGTCGGTCAACCATTTGCATTTGAAAGAATTGTTAACTGATCCTCTTCTTGCTTTCTTTTTGCAACAAATAGGCTATGTTGCATGCATGCATATCTGATTTATGTATTGCTAAGATCCAAGCCATTTTAAGAGTAATTTGGCGGTGCCCACCACGACTTAGTGGGACAATAGGCACATTTGTAGGATTGTTGTGATCCCAAGATGGGGCTATGTAATGCTTGAATTGAACAACAACAAATAAAGGAAGGTTAAGCGGTTCCTGACATTTTTTGTATACAATTACTTAGACTTGGCCCAGTGCATCATTTGCGAGGCCTACTCCCACACAAAAATTAGAACATAGCATAACATGTTATCCAATGTACAAGAGAATCTTGGCATCAAATTGTTCATCATTTGGATTTTGTCATGATGTCCCCTTAAGTTACTCTATATTGGATCTAGCAATGGGCACTGGCAAAGATTAAAACATATGTTTATTATGCAGTGAAACTAATTCACTGGTTTTTGATTAAGATAAGCTGAGAAAAGGGTCCCAGTTCCTTACAGGTACATAGAGAAAAAAATACTAAGCATAGAGCCAATATGAAATACAATAAGGGCACTGGTGCCACAAAACCAGTCCCAAAGCTCCAGAATAGTAAAAAAATAACACAAAGACAACAAAGAAATTACTTCCTCTTCCTACCGAGTAGGGAAACCCAATCCTTGGGCATAGTCTTCAAAGTCTCCTCCCAAGTAGCTACTCTCAGAACCAACTACTCATTCTGCTTCTTCATCTTCTTGTTCGTCGAATGGTCGTGGAAAGCAACTTGTTTAAGGTCTATCTTTTGGGCTCAGTTTGAGGGTATTTTGGTATAATTGTGGCTTTAAGGCTTTAGTTCCCAACAATTTTCTTTGGGACTAGATTAGATTTTACATTGAGTTAATTTTGAATCTATTATTAGACAATAGGGGATTCACAAGAGTCTTATACATGCTTCTAAGAAGTTTAAATCTAGATTGTATTTGTCTTTGTTCATAACATGGCTTCTATTCAATTTTAGAGTGGTTTACTTGCAGTTTAAATCTAGATTTTATTTTTCATTGTTCATAACATGGCTTCTATTCAATTTTAGAGTGCTTTACTTGTAATGTATGTAAACTGCAATATTCTTTTGAGATCAATTGGATTGTTTAATTAGGTTCCAAACAACCCATGGACTTTTAATTAACTGAAATGGCATAAACTATGGGATGTTTAAGTAAGAAAGATGAAATAGACTATAAGTGAAGAACTTAATGAGAAAAAAAGAGAACATTAGTTAATTGGGAGAATCTGAAGTATGTATTGCTAGAAATATAGACCAAGATGAAAGAAACAAAGAGAATCTAAAGAATTGGGAGAATCTAAATGAATTCAATGCATGCAAAGATAGATATATCTCTAAAAATACAATCTTCTACAAATAATAGTTTAGAGATATTTTTATAGTTTTAAAGAATTCACCAAATTATTCAACATTGAAGCTTTCAATGTTATTCTCAATTTGTAGAGTAGCCAAGGAAGTGAGACATTTACATTTTCTATGTTTGATTGGTAGGGAGAAGTTGGTGATAAAAAAATGATCTACAACTAATATTTATAGAATAAAAAACAAGAAATTCATGGCAAGCAAGATTCACCCAACAATCTAAGCATTTAATTGATGCCCATTTTCTTTCTTTCATCTGGAGGATAGAATCTAAATTCTTCACAATGCATGTAGGGACAATGCTACCTCAGTTGGAACCTCTGGCAAAAATAACTTTTTTAGTGTCCTATAAAATACATGTATATTCCAAAAAAAATAAGTGCAACATTTATTACATGGATTATATGGTAGATGCATTATTCTCATATTGCCATGACCATCATAAGGATTGAAAATTTTGTAGGCTTGTATTTTCTTATAAAATTTAAATTCTTGTGATTTTTTCCTTTTAGGCCCTACTAGTTGCTTAGATAAGGTGGTCCTCATACCATTGTGTAATAAGGGGTTTAGAGATTTAAAGAACACTAGACATCATAGGCAAACAAACCTATATTTATATGTGGTGTGCTTTTATTAACCAATAGGTAACATATCAGTAGAGTGGGATAGTATATACAGGTGTTTGGTGTTGTGTTGTTTTGATTGTTAGTAAGACCTTTGAAGTTCTTCATGTATCCTTTTTTAGAGTTTGCAATTAGGTTTTTGGGTAGTCTAAAACTTATCAATGTCAAAGAAATCATTGTTATGATGAGCGTGCAAGGAAACAATGTAATGAGGAAATAGTATAATTGGATATGTGGTCTTTATTGAAATATTTTGGCAACATTAAATAGCACACACACACACAAACACATACACACATGTTTATTAGAATTAGATTTATTGAACTCTATTATATACATTGTGAAAGATGATTGGTGTTAACATAAATGTGTACTCTTACAATATTAGCATTATGTCTTTCTAATAGATTTCATTCTTCAACAATATGCAAGTTACAATTCCCAAAATGCTATAGATTATTAAACAAAATCTTGACCAACATGCACATTGTATGTGATCTTGAATTCTAGACAACATCCACCTATACACCCACACACAAACATAGAGAGAGAGTCCTCTATTTTCTTGCAAAAATAACATTAATATGTTCAATGTCATTAAGAATGATGTTGTTTAATAAAATAATGATGGCGTCAATCAAATTTACATAATGCACTAGTACATATATTTTTGTGGGACTATTAACATTCTCTTCTACAAATTATAGTCACCATAAACTATGTAAAGAATTTATAAAATGGAATAATCTATTCATCTCATGGAAGGAGCATGACACAACTTGCTCTATTGTCTATAGTTAGCATTTAAAATAATATGGGAGAAACTAAAAATAGCCCCATGGTATATGGTATGTGAAAATTCTTGTTTTGCCATGTTATTTTTGGAATACAAAAAAGTGACCACAACTAAATATTCTAAAATAGGCTGAAGTAACAGGACATAATGGAGTGTATGCATCCTAAAATATCTAGTGCCCTGCATCTTTTACATATTCATCTTTGATGTTCTCTATTTAGTTAGACCACCTTCTATTTGAAACCCATGTCAAGTAAGATCTACCTAATTGATGTCCTATTTTAATTTGTGAGAAACATTCTATTTGAAAAACCATATTTCAAGATATATGCCAGTGATGATCAATATTTTCTATTTAGAGAGTTCATTTGATCTTCCATTAATTTGTCACAACCATTCTATCTGAAATCCATTTTTTAAGATATTTACAAGCGATGTTCTATATTTGATAGACCACTTTTTATTTGGGGAGTTCATTTGAATGAGCTAGGGAACTAGAACATTGATATTTAGGTGTACATTACATGAGGGATGTATAATATGTGTTGTTCATTTACTTTGGCATTATATGTCTCTAAATCAATGATCAAGGAGCTTTGAAATTTTGGAAAGAGCAAAAGAAAAAGACATGTTGGATAAATCATGGGAGCAAAGGAGCTACCTTGGTGTGCACCCATAGAAGTAGGAAGGCCAAAACTTTGTATGTCTCCACATACTTATGGCTAGCTCTAGGCAAAGGATATGTTAGAGCTTGCTCACCTTACAGAAGAATATGGCACATAGGAACTCCACCTTATAGTGGAGAAATTTATCCAATCATCCTAAATGTGCCCACAAATAAGATAGAGGCCCTTCTACAAGATCCCATGCTTAAAACATTATCTATTTGTCCTTTTCTTCTCATAAGCACAATGGTGGCCTATATAGGTAACCAATTCTGTGGTCAAGTCATCATTGAAACCAAACAAAGCACTTTGTAAATCATAAAGGAATTGGATAGGACCATGAATGTTCTTAGAGCTTTGAGAAAACATTGGACATGTTGGTTGATTGATTATATTGATTGATACGCTTTATAAATATTTTAAAGTTATTATATTGATTGTAAGTGTCACTTCTTCAGTTGTGCAAGAATCAATGGTGTTGTAGCCTTAGGGTTTAATTTTTGTCTATTGATTATATTATCTTTGTTGGTTCTAGATATATCAGGTCTTTTAGACTTTCTCCTTGTATTAATGGTTTGAAAGCATGTTGTCTTGAACATGATCATATAATCTATAATGTTTTGGCTTAATTCAATATAATAAAAAAAACTAATAATAAATACAAAGACTTATAAGCAAGAGGAAACCAAAAGTAAATAAGTTTACTCTTAAGTCTTAGACATCTATTCTCATATATGGTTCTTCTATCTAGCCTTCATAGCTTAAATATTTTTAAAAAAATCATTGCAACATATTAGTGGAGAAGCATTTTTATTTGAAAACAAACACTAAGATATTTAATTAGATGTATTAACATCTAAACAAACTCCATGCTTCATTTTGAAAATTGATTTTGAAATTGAAGTTAACAATTCTAAGAATAAATGCACTTTATAATAACAAATAATGTATTGTTTAGCTTATATATTAGATATGAAAGTGATGAAGGATAAATTTTGGAATTACTACATTACATTTAGTTGAAATGGTTTTTTCTCAAATTCTATTCTTAGTGCTCAAATATATGTAAAATAGTTATGATCAGACATTTGATTTTTATTATATTCCTCAACAATAAGTAAAATACAATAATCAATAAGTAGATAAACTTGTTACAATCCCAAATTATATGTGCTAGCTAAAATATTTTAATCAATAATAAAACTCCAAATTTTATTGGACCATAATTAATAATTTCTCACAATGGGCATATATATTTATTCAATTTAATGGGATTCTATGTTTATTCAATTTATTTTTAAGATGAGAGAATTGAGTATGTACGACAACTATTCTTCTATACTATAGGATGCTTGATACTCAAAAGGGATGTATTTTCTTTTGGAAAATCAATCTTCCAAATCTTCACAAGAACAACCAAAAGCAACAATTCATCTTCACCGTGCAATATTGTCAAATCACTTGTGAAATTCACTAGAGTAGAAGAATTCATCGAGCCAAGCCTTAATGGATAGTATTTAGTTGTGGAAGCCATAAATCTAGCTAAAACTGCACTGGCTTGTACTAACAAGGTAACTGACCAAAGGTTGAGCATGAACACAGAGCTTCATAGGTTTAAAAAAAATTAATCACATATGTTGGATATTTATTTTATTCAAATTTTGATATTTCAGCCTAAAATTTTGATGTAAAGTATTTAATTTAACAACACTACTAATTTTTGTGTAAGATCAAGAAAATTCATTGGCAAAGAAAGTAAAACTCAACTTGTATATTTCAAGTTAAAATCTTTTCTTCAAATAAGTAGGCTTTAACATCTTAGCTTCAATCTCAATGTGTTTACTATGCAAAGTTTTATTGCCATTTTTTTGTTTGAAAATTTTTATTGTCATTTCTATTGTTTGATGAATTACAAAATTGTTGTATTCCATTACACAATTTTTGTGCTCATATTTTTTGAACACTTGTTTTTAGGGAGTTAGCTCAATAGTCATTACATAAATGCTAGGAGAAATCACTTAGCCCTTCAATTCATGATTGTCTTTGCATCTTGTAATGAGGGTTGCATGGTAACTGTTGCAAAAAAATGGTTAAGTTCTCCACTAGAAGAATTTGGATTGTTGTTTACATCAAAATTATTTAATGTTACAAGTGGTCAGTTATTACTTCTAACTTCAGCCCCAATTGCTATTCTTATTTGGTTAGTTACAAAGAGTAACCAGTAAGGCCTAAGGACCTAAATATGATGGTTGACCTTGTCTATCAAGTAAATTCTTTTTATCATGGTTACTCATTCAAAGTTACCCTTCAAACATTAAAACATATTTTGTTTTAAATAAAATTATATAAACTAAATATATTTATCAGAAGAATCTTATATAAATTTTGATGGTTTTTCCAAAATCTCCACTTTCATGTGATACAATCTTCCTAATTTATTTTGATTATATTTTATAGCCAAAATACTTAAATATGACCATACAACCATCAAATTTAGGCTTTAAACCAAATAATAACCGTTTTGAGTACAACCAAACAAGAATAAGAGTCCTATTGTATTTCTATGTCCACATAAATTTCATTTCTTCTCTTTCTAATGTAAATGCCCTATTTCCTCCAAGAATGTTGGTCAAAAAGTTTTTTTATACATGCATGATGACCGAAACATAATTAATACTTAGAGTCTTAGAATTTCCAAATCTAATAAGATTCAAACTATCTTGAATCAATAAAAAATGGAGTTGCCTAAAGTTGTTAAAATTTCTTGTCAAATATATTAAATGGGATAGTGTATATGCACTCCAAGATATATGGAATACACTCAAAGCTCTTTGGATTGAATCAACACATTATATGTTTGGAAATTTGTGCAACTTTAGTGAACACCAAGAAAATAGGGTTGCCCTTAAAATATTAAAGAATGCACATGACCTGGCTCTTGTCTCTATGAAGCTTTCAACTTCTATTGGGCTTTTAAGTGATGAGAAAAACGAAAGGGTTTCCCCACCATTCACATGCATCATCCACCATTTATTGTATTCATTTAGAGTGAACCTAAAATAAGAGAACCATTCTCAAAATAAAATTACATGATTATCTTTTGTGTTTCTCAATTTTTATTTTGGAAGGGTTCTACTTAGAGTGCACCATATACAATGATCAAATAGCAGTTGAATTCCATCTTTGTTTAGAGGTAAACCAAAGGCCTCAACACATGATTAAACATATATAATGTTCAAATATTTCTATAATATAAATTTTCTTTAAATGTTTTAGAGATCTTTATATTTAGTGACCATAAATAAAAGAAGAATCATTAATGATATGCTGCTATCAAACTAGTAGAAGCACCTTTAACAGTAAAGCTTAACTAGCTCGTGAGTTGTATTTTCAACTTTAGTTGAAATAAGACTGACAGAAAGTCAATTACATTCATATGTGTGTGTAGGGCAATCAGTAAACATTGTAGCGTTGGAAACAGGCGGTTGTAGGTTCGATTTCAACTGTTAAATTTATAGAGCCAATCAAATGACCAATAGACACATACATAAATAGTCTTATCGGCCAAGCACTACATGAAATGACTTTGAAAAATAAATAAATAGTTGGCCTGAGCTTTCCATAGTCTATGACAATAATTTAAGATTGCTTCTGGATTTTGTTAACTTTTACAAAGCCAATCAAACAACCAATAAACACATATATAAATAGTCTTATGGACCAAGCACTACATGAAATGACTTTAAAAAAATACATAAATAGTAGACACATAGTCTATAACAATAATTTAAGATTGCTTCTAAATTCAACTATGTGTATTTTTGCATCAATACATAGTTGAATTAAGAAGCAATCTTACATTAAAATACATAATTGTCCATGTCAACCCTTCATGTGCTTTTACTACTTGATAGAAGGGTGCATATACATCCTCTTCACGCTGAAAGATTGATATCAAAGTTTGCCGTGATCTATGATTCGTCGCACAACTAGTATATTAGATTGCAGATATTTTCTTGGATCTCGACAAGAAATGGATTCATCCGAAAGCCATGGCAAGTGGCGGAAAGTTTCATTACTCATCGTCGTCCTCCTTGGTTGAAAAGTCTCGAAAAAGTCTAGTTTTTAAGATGATGAAAATATAGTAATTACAAATGGCTTACAAGAATGAACTGGCTAACCAAATGATGTATGGCTTGACATCAACCTCGGGATACTCCTTCGAGTCCCTTACCTTTTCTTTCATTTGTGAAGTTGCTTCTTAATTCAACTATGTATTGATGCAAAAATACACATAGTTTGTTGAATTAATCAGGTCGAACAGCTTAGTTAAAATCAGTAGGAGTCAAGAAAATTGTAAACAGCCGACACGACAACTTGCCAGTTATTTATAATGAGTGAGCACTAGTAGGGGGAGGAGGAGCATCCTGGTCATCTGATTTACCCCATACATCAGTGGGGTCTGGAGTATCCACAAGAGGCTCCTAACCAACATTGACATCATCATCTTTTTTGTCTTCATTTGGACACTGAGTGCCATGAATAGGGGATATAACAAGAGTCAAGCAAGAGAATTTACTAGAGTCTAGCCAACCAACAAATCAATGGCCAGGAGCCTAGGGAGAAGCAGAGTGGTGGCCAGTAGGCTAAGACCATCCTCTCTGGGACCGATCCCTGGCTCTTTTCACAAGAGGTTGAGAGGCATAAGAGGGTGCATCTTGGTCACCACGAGTAGAGTGACTACCCCCAATGATGCCCACAAGGTAGAGAATGGCGTAGACTAAAGGCAAGAGTCAGAGGGACACCGGCAAGGGTGCAAGGGCATCACCCAAATGATCCAAAAGCACCTGAAGATGAGCCACCTCAAGTGCAACCTTGTTGGCTTGCACCCGAACCTACACAAACACATTAGAACAAATCATGACTTTAATGTAAAGTGAGAAATTAGGATCAATTGAACATCTAGAAAATAAAGAAGAATTCTTGTCCTTCCATATACTGAAAAGAATTTCCACCTTAAAAACATGCCAAATCTAGGTATATTTGGAGGGGATTCTAGGCCAATCTCCTAACAAAACCATATGCCAAGAGAATGGCTCAGGCCGAAGAGTCTAGAAAATCATGAATCCTTGGGTCCAAGTAGCTTGATCTCTAGGATATAACCAAAAAAGGTACTTGAGAGTTTCCTAGTGACCACGAAATGGGTATGGAGGATCCCTAATCCCAATATGAGTTAATCTGGAGCCAACTGGAAGGCCTTGGAACAAGTACACCAAATAAATTAGGCAAGCTTTGGCTCAAGATTGGTCAACCAAATAGTTTGAAACCTGTGTTGCTAAGTGCTCAAAGGGGATTGCAACAACCATCTATAGTTTAAAATAGGCCCCATAGGTAGGTGCAGAGAGAGCAAGGAATAACCCTTACAAGGCTTGTAGTTGCGAAATGGTGTATCAAGATACCATTTCCAATCTTTCTACTGGGGCTTGAAACAACAAACCTCAATCTTATGAATTATATCTAGTGGTATAGAGTCAATAACACCCTGGAAGGTTACAAAGTGCTAGTTGGACAAACAAAACTTGACTTTGACTTCAACCCAAGTAAAAAAATTCCCTGTTTCTCTAGAAAAAAGATCTGGATGGGTCTTGATTCTCTTTTTGAAGAACCCCAAAGCACAAACCCAAGGAGTTATTGCTAGACTACAATCTTAACAAGAGATAACAAAAGACCACCATATAGATTGCTGATTAATAGACCTATGCAAAAGCCTTTTCCATTCTAGACTAATCAAGGTTTGATGGCTTCCCAAGCTCTCTAGATGCTATTATTACAAAAGTACCTTTAATCTAGATGGGCTCCGTCATGATAAGAAGGGTGTGAAGGCCAATACTCTTCCAAGCTTGTCTCCCATAAGGAACACCTATAGAGATGTTGTGACACACCAAAATTTTCTAGGCCTTATTACCTTCAAGAACTTGGATAATCCATTTGGAACACAAGGCCAATCCTTGTTGATGAGTCAAATCAAACCCAACCCTCTAGATTTGTGTAGGAGACAACAAAACTCCCAAGTCACATGATGGAATCTTCTATGATTTTTGGAGAAGAACCAAAAACACTGAGAAGATTTTCAAGCTTCTATTAAGAAGGTTTAGAAGGGACCTAGAAAGAATAATAGTATACATGAGTAGCCACCAAGAGCTTAGAGCACACTTGGAATTTCCCTGCCAAGGAGAGAATCTTGGTCATCCAATAAGCCAACTTATTTTCAATTCTAGAGATAATAACCTGCCATAAAGAAGATGGGGAGGATAGAATGAATGAGCTTTGCTAGGGTTTCGGTCTTAGCCAAGTGTGTCATTTTATTTTTTAATGTCATACTATGCATTTGCACAGGAAAATTATTTACTCTTCTACATTTATTGTGGGGGATTTTAGATTATCACACTTGCAGACTTTCCCTTAGCCTTCTTAATGGTCTTAAACTTTATCAACCTAGTAGTTTTTGTTGGTGTTGATGGTTTAACGACTCTTGAAGATGGCTCCTCTAAACAAGCATTCTAGGAAGTTCATCCCTAAGGTGTTCCATGATGTATGAACTCTGAGTTGTGTTGCCCATCCCAGAGTGCTTGTAAATGTCTAGAACATTTTACTTTAATAGCATGCTTTGGTGGGGTGGTTCCCCCTAAAAGCATGCTCAAAGATTGGGTCAACAAGGTTTGGGCCCCACATGGGGTCCACCTTAATGCTGTCCAAATTTATGTGGTTTTCATTTCAGAGCTGCCCTAAAATTTATATGGGTTATAATTAAATATCAAAACTTATTTTGAAAAATATTAAATTTAATAATACTCTTTTAGGTTATTAGAAATGTAAGACATGTATTTATAAATGAATGTCTTACACATATGTTATAATCTACATCTTACATGTGTGGATATATTATGTTGTAGGAATATTACATGTGTTTGGGAAAAATTGAAATGAATCAGAAGTGTCTTAAATATTGTCATTACACATGCCATTGCTTACCACATATTATTTGGTTCACCGTTGAATGTACTAGCACTAGCCACCTATAGTTTATATATAACTAATTTTGGTCACTTGTTAACTTTGTTTATTCTCTCAATTACATAACAGAATATCATCTTTTAAATTTACTACCAACCAATTTATAGTAGAAGAAACTTGTATTTACTTCAAGATACTTCTTCTCAAGGTTTTTCAAAAGCTAATGACCTTATCTTTGATCAAAGCTAGAGTCATTAAAGAAAAATTTCTAGATGATATTTATTATTAGCTCACAACATTCAAGAAATCTTTACACTTAAATTTTTATTAATGAACTTTCTTTAGGTGAATGAAGATTTTATAGTCTAGAAATAATTTTAAGATGTATAAGTTAAGCTTGTATGAGTAATATTTGTAATGGTGAAATTAGTATATTTAGTTTTGGGCCCATTTCGATGAAAATTATATTAATAATTTTTAAAAAGTTTTACTCTTTGATGATTTGTTAATATTAAAATATTATTTTTTTAGTGATAAATTAAAAATTTATGTATATGGAAAATTTCCTTTATAAACCCAAGTATTGGGACTCTTGTTTTAGCTTAGACTAGTTGAGTTGTTGGTTGGATAGAGATGGAAGTAATGTTTCTTCATCATGGGCTTTTGTCATACCTAAGAGAATGATTCTCAAAACTATTTCTAAACAATTTGCAACAATGATTCTCAAAACTATTTCTAAACAATTTGCAACCATGAGGCAACCTTTACAAACCATTGTTAAGGCAATAACAAAATTCATCAAATTTAATGCATTTTATTACACAACTTGTCCATTAATTATAAATGGTAAGGAATGTAAAAAGGGTGTCTCAAAAATGAAGATTGAACATGGTATTGCATGAAATGCAATTCTATGTTTAAAGATTACAATTACAAGTACCTTCCACAAGTCAAGATACAAGAGCACAACGGTAGTACATTGTCTATTGCCTTTAAAAAAACAACAATTGAGCTCTTATAGATGTCTACAAAAGATTTGCACATGTTACAATATGATTGTGACACAAAAACAACTCCTAAAGCTCTACTATAAATAACGTGTTATTCAAATAATTCCTCTTCATGCTATCAACTGGTAATGAAGTGTACAACACTAAGACTCAAATCAAATCAACAATATTAAAGGTGGAAAAATTAGATTTCCAAGTTGAAAGCAACTACTTGTTCAGCCAACAATCTCAGATGTATACCTCTAAATTTAATACAATTGTAATGTTGTAAACATGCGTAGAAATTCATTTGTAAAAAGTTCACCATCATTTCTACCTATATACATTGGACTACTTGTCGTGCTTCAAATTACAAACAATATTCCTTTGTAATTTTGTAAACATACTTGAAACTTCTTTTTCAAAAGTTTCAAAATCACTTCTACCTATGTACATTCCTACTTGTTATAAGAGTCACAGAATAGACTCAAGGATGCCCAGGATCACCTGCAACCAAAACAACCTTCCACAACAAGAGAGAAGCGATGCAAATGCTATATTTCCAAAGAATGATAATGATGCATACAAGATAAAAGATACATAATATCTATAGTGTATCACACATAATGTACAATGAGAGCCCTTTCTTATATAGGCATGATTGAGACCTAGGACAACATGTGATCATGATATGTGTATTAATCCTATGGCATGAGACACATATATTAAATGACCTAAGTAAGCTTAACTAGACAAGTGTGAATATGACCTAATCTAGAATCAGTTAGGTAATATATATCATGTTCACATCAACAACCCCCCTAAGTCCAACTTAGGGAGAAGTAAACAAATTCAAAGATGTAAATATGGGTCCCAGGTACAAGGCCATGTTAGGTACCCATGTACAAAAGATATCTCACAAATAAAGTAAAGAAGAAAAACTCATAGGAAAAAACCCCTTTTCGAAAGAGAGAAAACATGTACAAGTGGTGCAAGGACTCAACAATAAGACTCCCCAAGGACTACATCAATCATGAATATACAATCAATAACCCCGATAAGAGGGAAATAATGAGACTATGAATCCCCCCACAAAGAAGTAGCTCCTATGCCAATGGTCAATTCTTGAAGACAAAAAATAATCCATTGCCTACAACAAAATTTCTCCCCTTTGGAAGAAAAAATCTAGTGGTGTATGTAGAAGAAACTTCAACTCTAAGGAGAGAGGTGAGGGAAGAAGTCCCATGAAAGATGATGCCTCTAAAAATTGCACAAGTGTCCACATGTTACAATCAATAGATGCCACAAAATTAGGAGCACAAATCCTAATCAAAGAGTGTGACAATCCAAGACAATGTGAAAAATAATGATCAACAATATCCATAGACAGATGATATGATAATAGGTATGCCATAGCTGTCATAAAAGAGGAAATGAATATCCTCAAGGGTGTCCTCCAATTTTGCAAGAAGGGACTCACAAAACAAATCTGCAATACCTATCAAGTACTCATGCCACAAAGTTGAGTCTAAAAGACAAGATGATTCCTCTTGAACTAAATCACTGAACTCTAAAGAAGTAGGAACAAGGGGAGTCTCAATCAATGAATCCACCCTAAGAACCAATGAAGGTGAATATTAACAATTGTCTCTATAGTAGAAGAAGGAGAAGAAGCCTCATCATCCTCATCATCCAAATGTGCAAGGTCTTCCAAAGAAGAAAACTCTTTATTTTGATCATAGTCATATGGTCTATTGTTTGAATCATGAAGAGGTACAAGATAATCTGAAACAGGATCATTTGGGAGTGGCTAAATATCAAAATCTCCATATATCTCCCAAATCTTGGTCCACATAGCATGAGGACATTTAATGTGTGAAAGGGAACAAAAAGTGTCAAAATCAACATGGAAACCAATCATTCCTTTGACATGATTAATTTTTGAATTCCAAACAAATTTCTTCCAAACTGTACCTAGTTGAGGAACAAGACCACATAGTTGTGGTAAAAGATGAAGCCATTACAAGTGTTTCAAAATACCATCTCTCCATTGCTTATAGTTCCTCTTTTTCAAGATGATTACAAAAGGATGAAATGAAAATCCCATAATGTACTAAGATAGAACTCCAAATTACATAGACATGAAACCTCAACTAAAATGATAAGCTCCCCAATAGATCAATACTAAAATTGAATCCCCCCAAGCAAAAACAACCACCAATTTTAACAAATTTTCCAAGAAATGAGCCAAAGTATGCTAAATGACTTCAAAATGAAATTCTAATATCTAAGGCATAATCTAAAAAAATGACATGGATGGATTTGTAGTGCTTAGAAATACCTTTCCAACACCTATAAGAAATCCAAAATTAGATATCATGGATGGAAAATATGGCTTGGCAAAGATTACAAGAAAATCAAGCACCTACAACAAAATTTGAAAAAAATACTTGTACCACTGCGAAGTCCTTGGACCTAGCTTTTCAACATCTATTCATTTACAAAAATCTAATATTTTGATGAAAAGTTATGGCTCCTAGAGAGAAATGCCTAATTATGTAATGAAATAGGGCTAGGGGCCCTAGCTAGGTAGCCAACTAGTGGTGTTGCTAGTCTAGCTGGGTGGCAGTGGTTGGATTGACAATGTACAAGTTGAAAACTAGGGTGCAAAAATAAAATTGATGAAGTGCAGGTTTGAAATACCTAGAGGCAACGACGATTGATGGTGGTGGTGCCGAGAGTGCCACCCGCTGGGATAAACACCTCGGCATGGGTGAAACTTTGGGTCTGCACCAACATAAACATGGGTTTTGGCCTTCAAAACTATGCTCCCACTCTCGTAGTGTCTAGTTGTCTATGTGACTATGGCTAAAAATAAATTAAAATCCCTGCACTAGATAATGCCATGAATGACATCACCCTCCATCAACCTACGTAGATGTGACTTCTAACACTAGTAAGTACCTTGGCAACGCAGAGGTGACATAGATTGCCATACCCTCTAGCAAATAAAATCATGCCATGCAAAAATGAATACTCTCTAGAATACACAAATTTTCTATGACCTGTATTTCATTTTCTGACAAGTATGATTGAACATATGGTATGGAATTGAATGAATGTACAGATTCCGTACAGATTTGTCGACAGTGAATTTTTTGTAAACCTTAAAAAAATGAAAAAAAAAATTATAGCTCTAAACTATGAAGTTGTTTTATACCAAAATTTATCTCTCAAGCCTTTCAAGCTCAATGATGAGGTCTATGTTGCACCATGATGCACCGTATGAAACTTTTTTTTAAAATCTCTCTAAAACAAGGTACGGTAGTTGCAGATTTGAAGGTCTAATACCATGGAAGAGTCACACAATAGACTTAAAGATGCCCAAGATCACCTACAACCAAAACAACCTTCAACAATAAGATAAGTGAAACAAATGCTATATTTCCAAAGAATGATAATGATGCATACAAGATACAAGATACAAAAGATCTGCAATGTATCACACATAATATACAATGAGAGTCCTTGCTTATATAGGTAAGGTTGAGACCTAGGACAACATGTGATCATTATAAGTGTCTTAATCCTATGATATAAGACATAGATATTAAATTCCCTAAGTAAACTTAACTAGACAAGTGTGAATAAGACTTAATGTGGAACTAGTTAGGTAATATACCTCATTCACACCAACACTTGTGACTTCCAATTAAAAACAATATTTTTCATTATTAAAATTAAAAGTGGTTTGAAACTTTACATGACTTATCGATTGTTTTGTAAAGCTTTATTAACACGAAATGTTAGGCTCTATTTCTAACTAACAAGTAATTTTTGTCCCTAATTTCTTACATAGACATATTGAAAAATGTCATCGACCAAAATTAAAACCACTAATAGTATTATGGTTCTTGAGGAAGGTGATAAAGTCACATTACACATAGGGATTGCAATGGTAATGGACAAACCTAAATATGTCTTTAACAAAATGCTATAATCTAAATATGATGATGAGTAAACTCAATGACACAGATACATGTCTCATTGCATGTTGAGGGAGTCTATAGGATTGAGAATAATAAAGATAAGGTATAACAAGCCAAATATTCCTTAACTATAGTAAAGGATAGTTTGGAGGAGATATGCCACATCCTAGAAGATAAATTCTATGTCCAAAATTGTAGACTTGATGTAGACGACAATACAAGTGTCTCAAACAATATGTATAATATTTGTTTAACATTAATTTTGACAAAGTAAATAGACAATTGTATCCTTTGTAAATATATATGTAATTATTTAAATATCGATTAGGCATTTGAGTATTTTAAAATAAAGATATGTGAGTTTTCAAAATGTTGCAACCATATAACTACTAGCTAAATGTAGACATGTTATTGAAAAATGTACTCCAATGCTTATTGTTATTTAATAAGATACACTTGTAAACAAATATTTTATGACAATATAACAATATAAAAAAGTGACCATGTATAATAAGCTTCACATCAAACATGCATGTGAACATCATGGCAAAGAACCAAGAACTGCCAACAATGTAACCAAGCTTAACTTGGATAGAAAGTGTATAGATCAACCAAATAGATAGTCTATATTTCTTTATCTTTAAACATAGACAATATTCACAACATTGAAAAATGGTTGTAATTATGTTAGATGAAGAAGAAATAATACAAGAAAGACAAGAACACAATATAGTACTCAAAAAACATCAAGGATGGTGGTGACATGCACTCACATATATCACTTAGAAAAAGATATAATAGTAAAGCCTATACGTGATATTACAAAACATGAATTTAAACCATATCACTTTATCTATGTTTGTCTTTCTTATTCCTCTATTTGTTACTATGTATTCATTGAATGTGCTTCTTGACTTCTCTTTAATACAACTCTACTTTACTTTCTACCATCTTTAAATTTTAAAGAATATTACAATAAATGTGTTTGTTAGTACACTTTGACTTACAAATAATATTCTATACATTAGTATATTTTTTCTTTTGAATTTGCATTTACCTATAACATACATTAGTTGATAAATATTGGTATGTGTAAGGGTAAAAATGGGAATAATCAAATGTATATTAAAAACCCAAACATCAATGAAATATGAAGATAAAAAGGATTTAAAATAAAGAAGATGGCCCTCAGGAAGCTCGCTTCTTCTCTTCAATTACTCAAGATGACAAGGAGAAGTGGCTAGGATACTTATTTGTGTTGAAGATGAGCTTCAACACAAATGTGAATGGATGATGGATGAAGTGATATGCAATGGGGTGCCAATGGTGCGCTATAGTTCTTGCAGCATAAGTTTACTCGAATGATGGAGGATGAAAGATAGAAGAAGAGGGTTGTATTTATAGAGTTGTGTGAGAGAAGATCAATGCTGAAGAAGAATTGAGAAGATCAACGGAGGAGAATGTTCGAGAGAATGTGCGCGAATAGAAGGACATGTGTCATTAAAAAAGAAGCTTTGTTGATTTAACTGCTTTATTGATGAGGATGATTTTTTGTTTCTTAAATTAGAATATATTTTTCTAATTTAAGAGCTTTGTTGATAGCTTTAAATCAGTTAACTTAGCTTTTGCTTTTGTGTGACAAGAGAAATTTATTTTTAGAAGATTTTGAAGATTTTTTAGAAGATAAGTAAGCATAATTAAATAAATAGATTTATTTAATTACTTGTAGATAATTTGGAAGAATAACTAAAATATTTAAATATATTTTATTTTGTGGAGATTTAAGATTTTATTTAAATAAAATTACATTTTATTTAAATTTGGAAGAATAAAAGATTTTAATTAAATAATTAAAATTCTTTAATTATTTAGAAGAATGAAGTTGATGCAGATGAATTTAATTAATTAAATAAATGTAATTTATTTAATTAAATGAGAGAAGATGAATCAAATAAATAAATAAATTTATTTATTTATTGATAGAGGAACATGAAGGTGAAATAAATATTTAAAATATTTATTTAAGAAGAGTCATGTCATTTTTAGGTGTATACATTTTGCCCCTCTTTGATGCAATGTGTTTTATCACGTTGTTTCAAAGAATAAGAATTTTTGACAGTGATACATGCCCCAGTTTGCCCCTGGTACAAGATTAACGACAGGATGCCCCCTCAGGAGATTAGACAGGAAGACGGCAAAAAGTGTGAGATGGACAATCTCACGAAGAAGAAGGTGAAAAGTGGGTTAGGATGGAGAAAAATAGGACATGGTTCAGAAGAACAGACATGGGAAGTAGTCACAGTTGTCACACAGTCAGCTATGGTTCACTTGCTATATATAGGAGTTGGGTCTACAAGTTCTATTCATTTACACACTTGTCCTTAGTTGATTGGTCTTTGAGAGCTTAGGAGAGTATGGCAGCTAGAGCAGTCGATAGAGAGATGGATATTCCGCGCAAGGAGCACCAGTTTGAGCGAGTCCGACAGTTCGATCGGCGAGCTGAGCTAGGACCACCGATATGTAGTTCGTCAAAACTCGCTAAAAGTCATTTATTAGGGTAATAAATGCTTAGGGAAAAAAGCTAGGACAGATGCGCTGAACTATCATTCGGCACATATACGCTCTGAAATGGTGCATATGTTGCTAAGTGATGCATATGAGATACCTTATGACGCATATGATAGTTTGGCGCATATGGGCTAGGAATTGGTGCATCCATTGTAGAATAGCACATATGACACAAGAAGCAGCACATATACCAGAACGATGCATACACGTCAAGGATTGGCACATTCATGATGAAGAGGTGCATATGATATGGATTGGTGCATTTGCCACTTGGATCGGTGCATTCGCACTAAGAAAATCAGTTGACTTAATGAAATTAACTCAATTGACACCTTGATCGATGCATCAATTAATAAGCGATCTCTGAGATTGTCGAGAATCTAGTCAAGAGATGATATGCTGTTTTGATTAATTTGATATGTTAAGTCAACGATAGGATAGTTTGATTGCTTTGAGTAGGTTTTCTTGGATATGGATTTCTTTGATGTTATGCTTTGCTTGGTTGCAGGAGGATATTTGGGATACCCTTATGTCCCGAGAGCAGTTCCCTTTGCCATTATTGTAGCGATACATGTTGACAGAGATTGGCTACAAGGCTCTTGGTGTGATGGGTTTGCACTATGTTTGCTTCATGCCTGAGGTTCGCGCAAACTGTGGTATGTTGATGTAGCGGTGGAGTGATTCCATAGAGAGGATGGGACATTCCATCTACCGACGGGGGAGATGGCGATTACCTTAGAGGAAGTGTACAGGATTCTACACCTCCCTATTTAGGGAGAGTTGGTCAAGTATGAGTCACAGTGGGATGCTAGATTAGCTGAGTGTAGATAGGTGTTCAATGACCTAGAGTTGGCTGAGCAGGTGATTTCATGGCAGGACATTCATGATTGGTATGACTACTTCCTGGGTATAGTGGCGGGACTGATCGGTGGCGTAGTATGCCCCGATAGGAGGTCACACGGGTTTCCGATTGGCTGGGGGAGGGTGCTACAGAGCATGATTACTGATGGGACTCGGTATGCATGGGGTGTGTGCATGCTTGCACACTTGTACAGAGATATGCATCAGGTTGTGTATCATAGGGGAGCCAGTTTGTTAGTAGGTGTGTCTCTTTTACAGTTTTGGTTGTGCACATAGCTATCACATGGCCGATGTCTTTTTCACAGGCAGAGGGGTGAGCCCTATAGTTATGGCTATGCAGGTGTGATTTCCCAAGACAATCTGGGGAAGTTCAAGTATTAGAGACATGCATTTGATAATGTAGATCAGGTTATCTAGCACCCATACCTACACTACGAGGTATGGGACGATGAGGTGGATGAGCTTCCATATTGCTTCCAAACTCGGTGGCTCATTGGCAGGATGAGATATATACTAGAGCAACAGATTGTGAGCAGGGTATAGAGGCAGTTTGGCTGAGTACAGGGTAGGCTCCAGGGGAAAGTACGCTTTGCGAGGACCCATGCAGAGAGATATAGGTGGGGTCCCGTGGCATCATACGAGGAGGCTTTGATAGACTTTCAAAAAATTCCCTATGTGGCTTGATCCATGAGGAGGGATATAGTGGATGCTGGCATGACACCAGATTACGAGGAGTGGTTTGTAGCGCATCGATTCCCTAGATACTTAGGGCCTAGAGAGTTAGCTCCTTGTATACATGAGGAGGATTCAGATGACGAGGGTGGAGCCAGCAGGAGGAGAGGAGGACAAAGGAGGGGGAGAGGAGGTTAGAGAGATGATGGAGGAGATGGAGGAGGAGGTGGTAGACCTAGATAGAGGAGGAGGTCTAGGGAGGGACCTTCAGGTCAGCAGGCAGTTGCACAGCCACAGGCTACAGGACAAGTGCAGGCATAGGTTCCAACACAGCAGGTGGCACCACAGAGGTAGATGTCACCACCACAGTAGGTGGAACAACAACAGGTACAGGGGCAAGTGCCAACACAGTAGGTTTCGCAGCTTGACTTACAGCAGTAGGCTATTGTGACATTACAAGGTTAGATTAGGCATTTGAGGGCCCATCTGAGAGAAGCAGAGTCCTGGAGAGATGTGGATGCAAGACGACTGTCAAAGGTATCTAGAGAGAGATGCAGCCGTGGTAGCTATGGGTATAGATGGTACTTCTAGCTTTTTGGTTTCACAGGTGCAGCAGGCACATACACAGTTGGCCCAGGTTTAGAGTGAGCTTGCTAGAGTGCAGGCTCAGGCTCAGTATTACAGAGGTTTATACCACGGGGCAGTGTCAGCAGATTAGTGTGCGCCCAGCTTCAGGAGCCAGTCTGTGGCATCTCAGAGGGCAGGTAGGTCTTGATCTGTAGGCTCAGTGAGGGGCCCACAGTAGTTAGAGGGAGAGAGAGGAGAGGGCAGTGTAGGGAGCAGTGCTCCATAGCAGCAGGGTTAGCTAGACCTGGACACTTGTACTATTTTTTTGATTTGATGTACACATTTTTGATGGCTGAGATAGCCTGTATGATGCAGAGGCATCCACACTATAACCTTCGCATATAGCATGAATGTCTGCAGCCCATCATCATCATCATATTCATCCTCATCATCATCATATTTGACTTCACTGTCAGCATCATCATCATATTTCACCTGCCGACCGATATCCTCCTGCAGACAAGCCTTCGCACTTTCGCCTGTCAACAGCATCACCTTACTCGATTATCGGCAGCATCATCATGTTCGGCAGCATCATCATGTTCGACCAGCGCGAACATCCTCCTGACGTCCACTGTTCACTTCAGCGACAACCTCTGTCTTCACTACCTTCAGCATCATGATATTCGACATCATGATAATCAACAGGATAACGAACATCCGGTTCCTTCCTTTTATCCTGATGATGACAAAACCTTAACTCCTCGCACCTTTCCTTGATGCTTGCGTCACCCGATATCCTGATGACGTAGATCCTGATGACGATGACGTCACCCGCAGCTTCTCAATATCCTGTCGCTCCGAAATGTCCTGATGACGTATATCATGATGATGATGACGTCATATCCTGTTGTTGGCCAAACTTAGTTTTTTTTTCGGCCCGCGATCAACTTGATCAACCCGATCTTCAACCTGATGCCGATACGCTCCTCCTCGGCCCTCCTGATGATGATCACCCCGACGCACTTGCACTTCATGCACTCGAAAACATCATGCTCATCTTCACTTATCCGGATGACGATACCCAAACTGACTGCAGGATATTCACCAAGATATCCTAATGATGCCGTTTTAACGAACTTCTTCACTTAGCGAAATTTCACTTCGCCGATCCTCCAGGGATGACCCGATCCACTCTCAGGGTGATCTTCCACACTCTATCTTATCAGCTCGACCTAGCACATACCCATGCTAGGGTCTTCAACATCTCTCGACGGCGAACCTGCACACCTGCATGCGAACAGAAAACAAACTACAACCTAACCTACTGTACATCGCCATTCCACCGATCAGACGAATCAACCGGTGGAATGGATCAGTAAATCCATGAAGCCACCCAAACCAGCAAATCGATTACACAAAGGGGATCAAACAGGAAACCGAAAACAGGATCTTTATTGATTTCAAAGATGCAATACAATATGATGTTCCTCACACAGCACACTCAAGCTCCTCTGCGCAATACAATACTATACTACCGATCGATGATATCTCTCTGTCTATGCAATATCAACTGATCTCATGCTTAAATAGATTTTCCTACGAGTACTACTGACCCGACTCCAAGCGGCTGGGAACTCTCCAGGCGGCTGGGAGATCCAACCGATCATACATCATGACAGCTGTTCTAACAAACTTAACTAAAAATAGTAAAAGCCTGGTCAGCATGATCTTATCACGATTAGCATGACCTTATTACATGCATTTGGTCTTAACAGACCTTCTTGGAAACACAAACAAGACCTAAAACTGCTAACTGCCTCATGAAGGCCAGCTGTCAGGTAGGTGCCTCTGCACCACTGTATATGTACGATTTTTTTGCCTCGAGACATGTATCACCATCTTGTTGTACTTTTTATACATTTTATGATATGACTCTGAGAGATGGATAGATATTTTGATATGTTGTACATTTGGACATGTTATATGCTTTATACGATGATGCAGTTATTGATATTCTATATGCAGATGTTCTATGTCTATATGTTATGGATGCAATTTATCTTATGATGTCTGGTATATGTGATGTACACTAGATGGATTGTAGGATGATTTGATATGTAAATGTAAATGTGACATGCTATGGATATGATTATGCAGCTCTATATGTATCTATCTATGTTTTTGATTTTTGAGATGATGTGTGGATGCAAATGCATGTGGATGACCTAATGCACTTTATTATGTATGCAAATTATTTAATCATGTGAATGACTATCTCCTATGATATGATATGCTACCTATGCTATGTTTTTGATATGCCCAAATGTACTCAATTGACACAGAGATGATATAGATAGGCAGAAGAGAAGAAATGAAGAAATGTAGGCTTTCATTTGATATACTGTAGGATTTTCTTATTGCATGGTTGATATGGATTTTTGAATATGGGATGGATGTGGATTGTCATCTTGATATTGCAAGTATTTTGCTTTCATCATTGGGCACTTTTTGGTACTTTTCTCTTTTCAAAATGTTGTAAGAAAATACAAGCATCTAGGTATAATTAGACCAAGATGACCTGAGTATTCCTTACATGGATTTTGATATAGCAAGTTGATACAAGCATCTAGTCAAACTTGAATCTAGATGACCTGAGTACTTCTTGCATTTCAACAGACAAGGATTGCCCCTTTTCATGTTCAGACTTTCTAAGTCCTTGATGATCTTTTGCTGATCATGTTGTTAGACAAAAGCCCTCACATTACTAAAGTTTAAGCCACAATCAATAGACAAAGAAAAAGATTATGCCCCCATCATAGCATCTCTAGCTTTTGGCATCTTTGAGTAGCATCGAAAGACATAATGACAAAAATTCAAGACCTTGTAAGTTAACCTGTTCACAAAACATTCTTGCATTAGATGTGTCTTTTTTCCATAATTGATATAGAATTGGTTGGAGTGTTTTGGTATGGTGTTCTGTTTTGGACAGGTTGATGTTTTGTGCCAAGATTTTTATTTTTGGGAAGCTTGCTTTGCTGCACTTGCTTGTCTAGTGAAAGGTATCACAATGCTTATTGGTGTCCTCTGAGAACATGTGGCATTCAAGAATCCAAATCCATAACCAGGTCAAGGAGTTGCCCCCAGTTTAGACAAAGGATCAACTTATTATGGGCGATACGACAAATAAACATGGAGAGACGGACCCTAAGGGACTGACCTAGTGCCTCGGGGGCTCATTACTAAATGGCCTTGCCTACGTGACGACGCAGAGGCAACGTAGTTTGGGGTGAACCTGATGGACCTAAGACCTAGGTAATGGAAAAGGTGTAGAAATGGCATGGACAATAGGATAGACAACACTTGACGGTATGGAGAGGAAAGAATCGGAGTGGAGCAAAGCCTTGGGGGTGCATTGAGAATGGCCTTGCCTACGTGATAGCTCAGAGGTGACATAGTTTGACAATGGTTTAAAGGACTGATTTAAGATGAACGATATGATGGATACACAAGAGACATGAGGTCACAACAGATGGAGGAAGTGGTTTGTCGCAGATAGCACCTGTCTACCAGGTTTTCACCATTTGCTTTTATTTGTACGAAAGATAAAAGTACACATGATGCCTGTTTGCCAGGTTTTCATCATGGTACCTATCCCAGGCCCCTGTTTGCTAGGTTTTCACCAGAGGATGATTTTTTTGTTATTTTTCCAATTTTTTGATTTTTTTTTTTTATCACTTTTTCAGTTTTCTTTTTAATTTTTAAGGATTCCCTTACATTGGGGTTTTCAGGTATAGAACTTGCGAAGATGCATGCTGTTGATAGGATCATCGAACAATTCACCTTCAGATGTAGCCAATTGATATGCTCCTGACCCATAGGCTATAATGATGACATAGGGACCCAGCCAGTTAGGTTCAAACTTGCCTTTCTTCTCTCTATCTTGCTGATTTCTGGGATTTTCTTGGAGGACAAGATCACCAACTTGGAAGACTCAGGGCTTTACCCTATGGTTATAGCTTTTGGACATCTATTGTTGATAAGCTTTTAGGTGGTTAAAGGCCTATTGCCTTCTCTCTTCGAGAAGCTTTAACTCTTGAAGTCTGGACACTATGTACTCTTCATTAGATATGAGGCCTTTTAATGAAACTCGCAAGGATGGGATCTCGACTTCAATGGGCAAGATAGCTTTAGATCCATATACCAGGGAGTATGGTGTTACACCTGTGGGTGTGCAGATGCTTGTGCGGTAGGCCCACAGCATGGGATTTAATTGGACATGCTAATCACGGCCGACATCATTGACAGTCTTCTTAAGGATTTTAAAGATGGTTTTATTTGATGCCTTTGCTTGGCCGTTGCCTTAGGGGTAATAGGGGGTTGAAAAGCGGTGCTGGATATGGAATTTGTCACATTATTCTCTGACATCTTGATTTTTGAAAGGTCGTCCATTATTCGTGACAATGGACGAAGGGATACCATAGCGACAAATGATATAGTTCAGGATAAAAGAGGCAATCTGCTTGCCTGTGATATTGGCTAAGGCACGGCTTCAATCCACTTTGTAAAGTACTCAGTGGCAGTGATTATGAATTTATGGCCACTGGATGAAGAGGGGTGAATCTTTCCCACTAAGTCGAGTCCCCACTAATAGAAAGGCTAAGGAGTTGTTAATGACTGCAGCTCCTATGCTGGTGCATGTATCAGGTTCCCATGGATTTGGCACTATTTGCACTTCTTTACAAAACGATAAGAATCTTGTTCCATAGTTGGCCAGTAGTATCCCATGCGTATGAGTTTCTTGGCTAGGGTAGGGCCACTAGAGTGAGTCTCGCATATACCGTCGTGCACTTCGCTCAGGGTAGTTTGATATTCCTCACTATCGAGACATCTAAGGAGAGTACCATCAAGACCTCTGCAATATAGGTTATTGGCGACAATGGCATACCGGGATGCTTGACAGATGAAGGTTCATTTTTGGTTACTAGAGAGATAAGGTGGGAGTGTATTCTCTTTGAGATAGGCAAATATTTTTCCATAGAGGGGGGAATCAGTTCTGACAATGTGGCAAATGATATGGGATTCAGGGGTGTCATATGTAGGACAAGACACTGGCTCTACCAAGAACTTGTAACATGATCGATTATCTGGAATATCGAGGAGAGATGCAATCGTTGCAATGGCGTTAGTAGCTTTGTTCTCAATCCTTGGTATCTGTTCAAAAGAGATCTTGACAAAATATTCTTTGAAGTCATCTACCATCCGTTTGTAAGGGATCAATTTCTCATCTTTTGTCTAGTAGTCATCATTGACTTGATTTATGACCAGCTATGAGTCACTATACACCTGAAGTTCTTAGATATTCCATTCAACTGCTAACTTGATACCAATGACTAGGGCTTCATACTCTGCCACGTTGTTAGTGGAGGGAAATAGTAAACTATATGATTTAGGAATGGTGTCGCCACTAGGAGTGATCAACAAGATACCTACCCCCAATCCATGCTGGGTATATGATCCATCGAAATACATTTTCCAGGTTGCTATGTTTACGTGGAAGATAGACTCATCTAGAAATTCAAAGCTCAAAGGGCTATCATCTGTTAGAGGTGCATCTGCCAGTTGATCTGCAAGTACTTGGCCTTTTATTGCCTTCTTGTCCACATATTCAATATCAAATTTGTTGAGAAGCATGACCCATTTGGACAACCTACCTATTAGGGCTGCCTTGTTGAGTAAGTACTTGAGTGGATCAATTTTTGCTACTAGTTTGACTGAATGTGACAACATGTAATGTCTCCACTTTTGTGAGGCAAAGACCACAGCGAGACATGCTCTTTCAATTGGCATGTATTGCAGTTCATATCCAACAAGTGTTCGACTGATACAGTAGATAGCTTGTTCTTTCCCTTCATAATTTTGCTGTGCGAGGAGAGCTCCTAAAGCTGTTGGTGTAGCCGAGATATACAGTAGCAAAGGTTTTCCTTGAGTCGGTGGCATCAATACAGGTGGTTTCATGAGATACTCTTTTAACTGCTGAAATGCCTGCTCACATGAATCATTCCATTTGAAAGGGACATTCTTATGTAGGAGGTGGGAAAATGGGTGACATTTGTCTGCCAATTGAGAAATGAACCTTCTGATAGATTGTAGTTTTCCTTGTAGGGACCTTAGTTGAGTGAGATTCTTAGGAGGTGGCATTTCCATGATGGCCTTCACTTTAGATGGGTCAACTTCAATTCCATTTGCATACACTATGTATCCAAGTAGCTTACCTGAGGTAACTCCAAACACGCACTTCTTTGGATTGAGGCGCACATTAAACTGTTCTAGTCTTTTGAAGATTTTGTCTAGTACTACCAGGTGTCTTTCTCTTGTGAGTGATTTTGCTAGAATGTCATCAACATAGTCTTCCATTATAGTGTGCATCATGTCATGGTAGATTGTGGTCATAGCTCTCTGATATGTTGCGCCGAAATTTTTCAAACCAAATGGCATGACACATCAACAATAGGTGCCCCAAGGACACGTGAATGCAGTCTTGTGTTGGTCTTCAGGTGTAATTTTTATCTGGTTGTATCCAAAAAAACCATCCATTAGTGACAGCATGGTGTGCCCTACCATGAGATCTACAATCATGTCAATGTTTGGCAGGGGGAAATCATCTTTCGGACAAGCTTTGTTTAGGTATCAGAAGTCATTACATATTTGGACTCTGCCATTTAGTTTGGCAACTGGTAGTATGTTTGAAACCCACTCAGCATAGTCTATCGGTTTGATGAATCTGACATCTAACAATTTCTTCAGCTCTTCTTTCACCATGAGGGCCACATGCAGGTGCATCTTTCTGAGTTTTGGCTTTACCGGCTTAGCTCCTGGAGCTAAAGATAAGTGATGCATTATGAGATTTGGATCTAGCCCTGGCATGTCTGCATATGTCCAAGCAAAGTTGATTTGTTTTATCTTGAAGAAGTTGGTGAATGCTAGCTTTTCTTGTTCTGTCAAAGACTGTGCCATGTGGATCATTCTGGGATTATCACCTATGCTGACATTGATCGGCTCTGCTAGTTCTATTAGTATTGAAGATCTCCCCTAATGTGTAAGATTGGGTAGAGGGTCAAGCCTTCCATCCTTCGGCACCTCAGGGAGGTTTTCATCATTGGATACGTCTATATTTTTACTTTTTTCATGATCTAACACTGCCGCAGAACGGTTTTCACCATTAGATCTTTCTTTCATTTTGACATTTTTGAGACTGAAAGGCTTGGCACTCTCTCCAAAATAGGCCTTCTCGTTGAGTTCAATGGCATAGCCAGCTCTGTGGTCCCCTGAGGGTATATGATCTCTAAGCTCAAGATAGTCTATGATGTCTTCATCGTTCTCAAAGGTGTCGAGGTCAGGGGTAGTACCTTATAAGTCCCAATCTATGAGTTCAGGGTGCACCAAAGGTAAGGGGTGATTGGATTGGTCCAGTTCAATGGTGTTGATGGTTAGGATAGAGTTGTTAAAAGAATAGACAAAGTCTGTGATGGTACTCTCTATTAGCAGATCCGTCAAGGGGGGTATCATTCTTTCCTCATGACTTTCACTATCGTTATTATGCAGGACGGACTCTAGCAGTCTAGCCCTTGGTCCTTGTGTCTCATTTGCATGGGTTGGGTCATACTCGTGGACAACATCGGTATCTTTTTTGTCACAAGATAGCTCTGAGAGACTATCCCACTCATATTCATTTGAATTAGTTTCACTCCCCAATTGCAGTTGCTAAATTTGTTCAACCAGATTACTAGTAGATGTTTCTGGTTGTTTGCCTTTATTCTTATTTTCCCTATTGGTTCTTGATGTGCCAGTGTAACCTAGCCCTGTAGTGTCTCAAGCTGTCAAGGTATGAGGTTGGCTGGGTTCAGTGATACCATCCTTTCTTGAACTGAGTGGACCATGTCCTTCATACCCCATTCTTTGTAGCATTTGGAATCCTTGACCATATTGTTCAGTTTGTATAGTGTGATGGTCTTGTTGTGTTGATGAACTGCCTTCATCCTTATATAACCATTGTAGGATATCTTTCTCATCACTCTCATCTTTGAGGCTTCCACATTTGACAAATGGTCCTTTGGTAGTTTTATCTGCATTTGATTTGTTCAGAGTAGGTCTTCCATATGATTTTGGAGATAGGGGGAGTTGTGCTAAACAGAGGGATTGGGAGATTGTGTATTCACCCAAGCCTTTATCCTTGAGTTTGAGGTTGGGTTGGGATGCCTTTGAAGAGGAAGCAAGTGTAGTTGGGTCAACACGAGATGAAGATGAAGCAGAAGCATGGTTATTAGGGATCACAACTTCAGGTTTAGATTGGATGGAGTTGCAATACTAAAATAGATTGGTCACCTTGGATGGTGATCTCTTGACCTTCATAGGGGAATTTAATACACTAGTGGTATGTTGACGGTACTGCTTTTAGAGCATGTATCCATGGTCTCCCAAGAAGAATGTTATACGCTAGCTCCATATCGAGGACTTGGCAAGCCACATCTTTTACTATAGGTCCCACTCTAATCGGTAAAGTAACAATTCCCTTGGAAGTTCTCTCCTCCTCATCGTAAGCTTTGATAGTTATTTTCTTTTTCAGATCTATAGCCTTCTCTGAAAACCCCAATGTAAGCATTAGCTTCAAGGTATAAATATTCAAACTAGCTCCTCCATCGATTATGACTCTTTTTATCTTGTGTTTGTGTATGAAGGCTTCGATATGAAGAGAGGCGTTATGGGGTTGGGTGATTGACATATCATCCTTTTCAGTGAATGATAGGGAGTGAGGTGAGGTTATGCGACCTACCATGTTTTGGAACTATTCTTCAGTGAGGTTTGTTGGGACAGAGGCTTCTGCTAAAGCTTTGTCAAGTATGGCCCTATGGGATGGGGATAGATGTAGAAGTTCTAGAATGGAGATATGTGCAGGTGTCTTATGTAGCTGATCCAAGATACTGTATTGATTAGCCGGAGGGGCGGAGGCTCCTCTAAGAGTGACTCTATTACTGTGGGTGGTAACATTGCAATTTGGATCTTTGTTTATAGTGATCACATTGATGTGTGAATCACTTTCTGAGATATGGTTAAAAACATAGTCAAAGCCAACGTTTGTGTAATTTGCATTGTTAGATCCACTGTTGTTTTGGTTGGAAGGTCCTCCCTGCTCATAGTTGGGAAGAGGATCCTTGAATGCTTGGTGATCACTATTAGAGGTATGTCCGTCAAGTGACACTTTGTTTTGTTCGATCAAGTCTTGGATAGTGTGTTTGAGCACAATGCAGTCATTAGTTTTGTGCCCCCTATTTCGGTGGAACTCACAGAAGTCGTTGTTGTTCCACCAAGGAGGTTTGACTTTTGGTTCATATTCTCATGCCGTTGGAAGCGTTATGATCTTACTTGTGACTAACTTCCATAGGGTGGTTTCCAATGATTCTCTCAAAGGTGTGAATTTTCTCTTAGGTTGAAAATTTGTAAACCTTGATTCAGTGTTTCTTGGTTTGTTTTGTGGGGTGTTATTTTGAGGAGTTGATAAGTTGAAGATTGGTTGTTTAGGTGTCGCATTCTTGGCATCTACCACCCCATCGTTCACAATGTTTTTGTTCTTTATCCAGAATCTTGGTTTATCTATGTTAGTGTTGGTACTAGGAGTGTCCTTATAAAGCTTTATTTGACCTTTGGCGATTAAATCTTTTTCAATGATTAGACCCATCTCAATGACCTTACTAAAGGAAGTAGGACATTGGATTTGTATCTGATAGCTTAGGTCGGTTTGTAAGTTATGGACAAACATTTCCAGCATTTGTTTTTCAGGAATTTGGTGTGGGCACTTACTTGCCAACTGTCTCCATCTTTGTACGAAGGCAGGAAAAGACTCTCTACCTTTTTGCTTGGTGTTACAAAGATCTAAGATTGAGGTGTCATGCTCAATATTATAGGAAAAGCGCATGACAAATTTATCCACAAGTTCGTTGAATGTTCTAATGTCAGGTGGTAGTCTAGAAAACCACTCCATGGCTTGTCCTCCTAAGCTTCGTGGAAACAGTTGCATAAGGTAAGTATCATTATGTGCAACCTCAAGACAAACAGTGTTAAATTCCCTAATGTGGTCCCTTGGATCACCCTTTCCTTGATATTTATCAAACTTTGGCACCTCAAATTTAGAGGGGAAATGTAACATGATCAAGGTCCTATCAAAAAGATATGGTGAAATATCCTCTAGGGAGTAATGTTTAGTTGATGCTCCTGTTTGCATGTCTGAGAATTTTTGTTGTAAAGCTTGGATCTGTTGGGTCATTAAGCTCAAGGCATCTATGGAGTCAATGGTTGCTTTGCTTTTATTTGTGGGTACTTCCTCATATGTGCTTCCCTTAGGGTTTCTTTCTTCTTCAGGTTCTTTTAGAGCCTCTACATCAAAACTTTAGGGAGCTTGACTCCTAGATGTGCTAGGTGTAGAAAGAATTTGGTAGGGTCTTGGGCAAGTACCTTAACCATTATGGGTTGAAATCTTTTGTCTTGCTATGTTTGGAGGACCTCTTCCATAGAGATTTCCTCATCACTTTCGTGAGAGTTTGGAATAGTTTTCTTAGCCATTTCAATCTATTTTTGTTTTTGCAACCTCGTTAAGACCATGCAAGGTGACTAGAGATGGAATGGAGTGAGTTTGAATGTTTTGAAGAAAGGTGCTAGAATGTGACAAGATTTTAGCAAGGTTCTCCTTAGATCAATTGGTGTCAAACAAGTTGGGTGAACAAAATGATAGTTGAAGTAAGGATGATAGAAATCCATTTACTTGATGTGGACTAGTCTTGCACAAGCCACTAGTGGAGTTCCAAGAGAAAAGGATAAGTGATCCTTGATAGTGGAGACTCACTAGGTTTGTTTGAGGTTTGATGCAATCAAGAATAGCTTAGTTCTAACCTTGTTGGATTTTGGAAGAATTTTGTGGGATTTTGGATGCAGTGTGGGAAAAGCAACTATGATACAAAAAAAGAGGGAAATGGTTGATTTGCACAATTCTAATCAAAATTTGGGAAAATTGAGACAGGTTTGAAATGAGCTTTTGAAAAGTTGAAAATTTTTCTCTTGGAAGGTACGGAACAGTTCTCTGGTTTGAATGCGCAGTAGTTAAATGCGCTGTAATAGGGTGTAAATGCACCACATGTCATAGCAAATGTTCCACAATAGTGTTTAAATGTGCTGAAAGTCTTAGCAAGTGTGCTGTAGGTCGAATCAAAAGCACAATTCTAGATTTAGTTTTTTTTTTTGGGCATGTTTTTAAAAAAAAATCTATTTTTTTGGCTTGAAAACTTGGTCTTTTTGAATTCTAATTTTCAATTATGGCAAAGACATAGCAAACACATAGAAGTTTTCATGATTTTTACCTTTTGTTATTTTTTTGTATTTTGGACTTTTTGACTCAAGAACAAGAACAACCTAGGCTGGATAGGACAATATTTGTTGAATCCTCTAGCTGTGCATATTCAAAGTGTGTAGCTCCAAGATCTGGTAGCACTGACTCCCCTCCACGGCACTCACTTCTCACGTATACCAGATCCAGGTTTCCTTAGGCTTGTACCCCCACCGAACCATAGGATTGTCCCTGCGACCTCTACTAAGAATCACATGAATCAAGGCCGCTTCAAAGGCTCCACCCTTCGTATCAACAAATAGGGTTTTTTGGTATACTAAACAAGTGGCTAAGTAGTCAAGGCAACCGTTCGAGTGGTTATACATGCGGCGGCACTACTCTTCGTTATGGAGTCTCCCAGCCTCCAAGGGTTACGCCTTGGAGGGTTTTGGGGGAGGTTGGCCATCGGTGTAACACAGTAGGACTCATTGCAGGAAGCTTTCACCTCAAGCACAATTTATTTAAAGTGGATCGGTAGAGCTTGGCTTTAGCCTGTTTCCACTCGGGGTCATTCCCACTTGGATAGGTGGGCATCCAAGGGCAGGCCCCTCTAAAGGTTAAACAAATGGAATAACAAGTCTGGCATTTTGGTCACCCAGTAAAGGGGAGAGCGTAAGCCTATTATCATTCAACAGTCACAGAAGACAATGATTATTCCAAACCTAGTTAAAAGGAAACAAACTAAATGTGCTATCTACTTGTGCACTCACGCATTTGTTAACTTTGAAGTGTTTAAAAGATAGCAATGCTCATTCCCATTTGTGAGATAGCAGTGTTCTAAGCTAGGAAAGAAAACAATAATGCAAAGATAGCAGTGGTTCAGTTACTATCCTCCTAGTTAAAGACTACATGAGATTTTGCATGCATGCATTTTTTTACTTTTTCCCTTAATTAATCTAAGTGAATTAATCAATGCAGCTAAATGATCTATTCCAACCTCTAATCCTGCAAGCCAAACGTTAGAATCAACCTAAAAAATCACTAGAAAATCTAAAAACCCTAATGAGAAATCAGATACGCCGCTATGTAGTCTATATGTGCAGAAACAAAGCATGCAAGCGTCGTTATACAGATGCGCTAAGATAGATGCCAAAAGCGCAGGAAGATGAGACAGAAGCGTCATTTTAACAAATGCGCTATGAGACAATATCAAAGCGCCGTAAGGTAGGGTGTATCCATCGGAGTTACGCAGGTGCTAGAACAGGAAGTAGAAGTGTCAGAACAAGGAATGTATGCGCTGTAACTATAAAAGCACCAGAACAGTGAGCAAATGAGCTAACTTGGGAGGTATATGTGCCAGAAGACTGTATGCGCCATGACAGGAGGTAAATGCACTGAATCAGAGGATGTATGCACCAGATGAACTTGTCAGAAGTTTGTACAAAACCTGTATGGAACCTGTCACTAAGAAACTCATATTTTTAGTTAGATTAGGGGCAAGAGCCCCACGGTTGGCACCAGAAATGTAAGGGTAAAAATGGGAATAATCAAATGTATATTAAAAACCTAAACATCAATGAAATATGAAGATAAAAAGGATTTAAAATAAAGAAGATACTTACAACCTTTTACCTTGCGACTTCCATTGTTCGCCTTTTCTTTCTTGATCTTGTGGTGATGAAGATGGCCCTTAGGAAGCTCACTTCCTCGCTTCGATTCCTCAAGCTAACAAGGAGAAGTGGCTAGGATACTTATTTGTGTTGAAGATGAGCTTCAACACAAATGTGAATGATGATGGATGAAGTGATATGCAATGGGGTGCCAATGGCGTGCTATAGTTCCTGCAGCATAAGTTTACTCAAATGATGGATGATGAAAGATAGAAGAAGAGGGTTGTATTTATAGAGTTGTGTGAGAGAAGATCAATGGTGGAGAAGAATTGAGAAGATCAACGGAGGAGAATGTTTGAGAGAACATGCGCGAATAGAAGAAGGACATGTGTCATGCAAAAAGAAGCTTTGTTGAGTTAATTGCTTTCTTGATGAGGATGATTTTTGGTTTCTTAAATTAGAATATATATTTTTAATTTAAGAGCTTTGTTGATAGCTTTAAATCAGTTAACTCAGCTTTTGCTTTTGTGTGACAAGAGAAATTTATTTTTAGAAGATTTTGAAGATTTTTTAGAAGATAAGAAAGCATAATTAAATAAACAAATTTATTTAATTACTTGTAGATAATTTGGAAGAATAAATAAAATATTTAAATATATTTTATTTTGTGGAGATTTAAGATTTTATTTAAATAAAATTGCATTTTATTTAAATTTGGAAGAATAAAAGATTTTAATTAAATAATTAAAATTCTTTAATTATTTAGAAGAATGAAGTTGATGTAGATGAATTTAATTAATTAAATAAATGTAATTTATTTAATTAAATGAGAGAAGATGAATCAAATAAATAAATAAATTTATTTATTTATTGATAGAGGAAAATGAAGGTGAAATAAATATTTAAAATATTTATTTAAGTAGAGTCATGTCATTTTTAGGTGTATACAGTATGTAAATGCCACAATGTTGTCACCAAACATTTAAGTTTATCATTTTCTTGTCTCTCTAGGAATGATATACAAAACTCAACGACTAATGGTTCTCCAAGGGAGCCATCAAATATAAAACTCAAAAAATGAAAAAAAGAAGGCCACTTATACTACATCCCCCATAACGACCAAATATGTGCCCATCATGACATTTGACATTTACTAAAAACATTGCAAGAACCAATAAATATGTCATCAACATCTGAGGAAGTAATCATGATTGTAAACAATTGAAACAATGTAATGAATAAATGACGAAGAAAAAATTATTCAAACTCCACATCCAATATAGAAGAAATAGCACTTTGTCATAAATCATGATACTTACCCAACAAAACTAAAATGTAAACGGAAACACCATAAAATTGACAAACAAAGAAAATAGTGCCACAAATTCGTTACAACAAATGCAACATTTTTACAATAGAATAGATGCATTATCCAACTTACAAGCATGCATAATATGTAATGAACACTATTTTGGTATATAGATTCATTCATCTACTAATCATGTTTGTAATATATGCTTCACTGAGAAAGGAGTCCACTAATTCTCTTCATCTAACAATTTAGACCTAGGTGAATAGCCCACAGTACTAAAGGTGATTAGTCAAGTGGAGGAGATTCTTATAAAATGAGTAAGCTTGATACTACAAGTAACACATGCCTGTCAAGGGAAATACAAATATAGCCTCCCAGGTAGATTTGAGGACCTAAAAGTTCTAGTAGTTAGATGATTCTACATTGAAGTCCAAAGCGCTATTATTTTTATGTAAGTAGATCCAATGTCATGATTGCTCCTGAAAAAAAGATAAAAAAATATATGTACTACAAGGATGTTGAAATGGGTACTAACTCACTAGACTTTCTACTTAATATCAATTTAGATGTTTCAGACATGTTGTGTAGCTTGAAAATAGATAATGGAGAAATGAAGGTGCCATAATTTAAAAATCATATGAATAATCATGAGCCATACAATTAATTTGACTAGTCTTCATCATTTAATAGAAGATTACCAAAAAATAAAATAAACAATGAAAGATAGAAGCCATAAAATAAACATTACATCTAGATCCTAATAATGATAGCATCATCCGTTGGCCTACAATTATCCCCTCTTTGAAAAATAAGTATAATACTGAAGGAATATTATACATTTCTTTTCCCATGCTCTTCCTAAATGGGGATGCACTATCCCTACAAGCTAGACTCAAGGAAGTAAAAATGCATGAATATGATTTACACTTGATTAGATATCAAGATAACAAATTCAGAAGACATAAATTGTTACATCCCCAACTTTTGATTAAGCTTAATCTTACTTTAATTTGGTAAACAATATAATTAATCTTAGATTGATGATTTTGATGTTTGTGGAAAATATCAAGTAGAATCATTGATTATATGGATATCGATTGATGATTATATTAGACATGAGAATACATGTTAAGATTATTTTATCATAATGATTTATGAATTAAATAACGATACACTGATCATGGTTATATGGTTGTGAGTGTAACTAGGAAAATAATCTTTCCTTGAGGATGGAAGGAGAGTATCACTTGGGAAAAGGAAATGGATGTTGGGAAAGGATCAAAATGCCATCTGAATATCAGAATTGATCATTCGTGAACCCATGCAAAATAGGGTGAGTATAAGTCTTTTTCCTTGTAAGTAGATTTCAAATTCGACTATTATTGACAAGTTGATTCAAGATCTCTCGACGTCATTTATGTCAAATCGACTAAATAATGTTCTCAGAACATTGTCATAGTCAATAGTAACCTTGTATTAGATGTCAAGTTTTCCTATGTTTATGTATCTATTTATTTATTAGATTTTGTGGTTATCGTGTAAATATCTTATCAATAGTCTAATATAGCAAAGTGTGGGAGTGAGACTCAACCCCATAATTTGCATATTAATGTTACCACCTTAATGATGGTAATATAACTTGGTTCAATACCCTAGATAATTTTTAATAATTCTATAGTATCATTTAGATGTAAATGATAATATGTGAAACATAACTATTTTTCCACTTGTAGTGGTCTAGCACTTTGTTATATAAGTTTATAGGTTTTGTTGCCAACCCTACCACTATCCACGATGAGTGGAGAGAGTGGGAATGGTGGTCAAGCTTATCACAAGATTAAACATTTCAGATGACTCCCAAATGGGAGGTATTATGGTCTTCGTGGAGTCTTAAAACCCGCGAGGTGGCAGGATATGCCAACCATTTTAACCACTTCCACTTTGAAGGTGGCGGTTATGAGTGGTATCAGAATAGCATGCACACAAAAAGGAAAAGAATGATAGACTTTCAGTAGAGAGAGAGGATTATTATGATTATTGTTTTTAGAGGTCAACAAGGAAGGCTATAGGAGTAGCAAGACACTGGTTGAGAGCTTGCAAGAAGCAGCTAGTAGTGGCTTCAATAGACTAGCACCTAGCTGAACATAGCTTGGCTACGTAATGACCACCTCAGGTAAGACTGTTTATTACAGTCATGTTAATTCTATGGAATGCAGATGTATACATAATGTTATTGTTGGTAGCCACACAGTGGTAAAACATGGATTGTATTATCCTTTATGAAGGATTTATTACGCTTGATATTTAAGTTACAACCTTCGAGGCCAAATGATTAAAGATAATGTGTTCATCTTATGTGATAAGAACTACATGTTTGTTAATATTGTTGAGGCCATAGGGCCGAATGGTATTGAGCACTGCTATAGCAGTCTCGTGCCCCGAAGCTGATAAGACTAAGGGTAATTGACATATTTTATAATCATTGAAAGATATTGATAATCTTGGAGCAGGCCAAGAGCCATGCTCACTGTTTAATAATAATGCCTTTTGAGTAGGCCACGAGCCTTGTAAGACATAACCATAATCCTTTGATTAGGCAATTATCTAATACATTGTAAAAAGGTAAGATAACTGGAAAGGCCAATAGCCATGCAAAATGGAATGAAGAGTTATTGATGATAATCATATTTTTGATAGTGTCCATACCATGGAGGCTTTCGAGGCACTTAAAAGGAGAATGAAACACTGTTGTGTTTAGGAAAGATAACTTTATACCTTCAAGTGTAGACTATATGTATACAAAAGAGTAATATGACTCTTAGTATCCATGGTGTAAAATTAGTTTATTATTGATAACCTTGTATAGGCTAGATTAAGTGCATGCTAAATCTTGCATGTCAAGAGGGTAAACCCTCGACTATTGTTTTATTTCCATATAGTAAAGGATATGAAAAAAGAGTATGAAAACTCATTTGTGGAAAACATATTATGGATATGTTTCTTTATTGAATGGCAATGCTTCGTGGAAGAAGTATAGGGTATCAAGAACCCTTTTGAATGCTTTTGACCAAAGGTATACCTAACATTGTTGACTTATTAGACTATAATGATATGTGTTATGATGGAGATTGATTGTCATTGATGTCAAAAAGGTGTTGAGTTGATGATGCAGGTACATCATCATGGTCTTCATGTCTTCATATGGCAGAATGTTTCAGGAGTTCATCATGATCTTCATGGTTAAAGTGAATTTAGGGTGATGACAATGTGACATGTGATGTCAATGGTCAGGTGATGTCATCAGTTCATATGAAGGATGTGAAGAAGGTTTGATTTGTCATTTTAGGAGTTGTCTGAATTTGTCATCTCTCATGTTTCATAAGACTTGTCTTATCATTGATTGTGTCACTGGTTTGATAATGTTGGATTGGATATGATGTTGCTTCATGACATGCTTCAGTTTAATCATCATGCTTCATGTTGTGATGCTTATGATTCTTGACTTGAAGGGAGTTGACATGATACTCAAAATTGATATGTTGCTTCATGCCTTACTTTAGTGTGCTCAATATTATGTCTCAGTTAGTCTTCAGGATCTCTTCATGTTGATAGTATGTTCATGATCACATGTCAAGTTATTACAGAAGGTTGAACAAGATGCTCAATTATGAAGGAGTAAAAGAGGTGCTTGCAGACTACATTGGAAGAGATTAAATATTCTTAACAAAGATGTTCAATGACAAGGGGAGTCATATTCCAAAGAAATAAGTTCACAATAAAAATATTTATAAAGGCGTTGATATTAATATGGTGTCTCAAAAGATCTAACATCTCACATATGCCCACCATATACATCATGCACTTTTTTTAAAAATTTGTGATTGACCTACACTCATAGGTAATATCACTAAAGATTACCTTGTAAAGGGGTTTAAGACCATCTTTTCACCGGCCCCTTCATATCCTCTTACCTTTCCAAGTGGCCACCTCTTATAAATTTGTGAGTAGCAAAAAGCATATCAAAGGTTAATAATTATATATGGGTGAGCGGTTTTTTTATTTAAAAGCCATTTTTAAGCCTATTTTCAAGGGAGATTAAAGGCAGTTTATGATAAAATTTTAAAGGCAGATTTTTAGGATATATTTTGATAATAAGGAAATAAATTATTTCCTTTTCTATTTTCAAGATTTTATGCAATATTATTTGCATAATTTTTTTTAATGAGAAAATTTCTTTTGTGGAGAAGTAGGAAGATAAAAAGGCAGATTTTGGTGAGATTTAGAAGCCTAATTTTTAGGAGATTTTTTTGTGAAGTTCTCAAGACAAAGAAAGAGTTTTTTTTATTATTTCTTTTTGGGAAAAGATTTTGTGTAGAGATTTAATTATTATTTTTAATAAAGTAGCTTTTATAATTTGGGAAAGTTTCTTTATAACAACTTGTTTTTTTTTGAGAGATGGAAGATGAAAATGGGGAAATTGAATATTTATTTTGAAGGAAAATTTTGAAGAGATTTTTTTGAAGGTAGAATAATATGAAAGGTTATTTGAATAAGATTCTTTTGAGGTTCTTCAAGAAAAAAAAAAGATTTTTTTTTTTTGCAGATTGGAGAATATGGAAGATTGATAAAATATTTTATGAATACATCTTATGAAAAATAAAGACATTTTTGATACAGGAATATGAAGGATCATGCAAAGATTGAAGAGATTGAAGGTGAAAGTGAATGTATAAAGAAGAGGAAGATGAAAGATTATTTCATCTTAATAACATTGTGAACGAGATTATTTTTACTGGTGCTTCACGGATGGAAATTATAATGCAGAGAATAGATGTATGATTTTAATGGGAAATTGTGTTCAATTTTTAATAGGAGAAAATGAAGAGAAGCATGAAATGAAAGGTTATTGTTTCTTCATTTAAAATGATGAAATTATGGGTGCATTGATTTATGGATTTGAAGGTCTGATATATGTAGGATTGAAGAAATATTTTTGTAAGAATTTGTGCAGAGAAAATATGGAAGATCAAGAGTTTTCATTGAGAAGTAATATAAATATGCAGGTTGTGAAAATGAGGGTGTGTGTGGACTAATGTGCAGTGAAGACATTTCTATGAAGATTCTTTTGAAGAGAAAATACAGATGAATTATGATATTGTGTATGTGAGATCATGTTTTTGTAGGAATGAATTAAACAAAGAATAAAGACACTATGCAAAGAAATTATAGATTGAACCATGCCAAGTATGAAGACAATATGCAATTGATTGTGCATCAAGTGAATTGATTGTGCAGAGATCATGAGACTGATATGTAGATTGGATTGAGTATGATTGCAAAGAGATATGCAAACTCAGAGAAGACAGGTTATGTAATGGTACAAATTAGATTGAGTTGCAATCAGTTCTTGCACACTAAGCATTATGTTTTGATGATGGTGATTATATTTTCTAGTGAGGCTTGTATGGTCAGTGAGACCTCTTTGTAGCTAGTGAGGCTTGTATGGTCAGTGAGACCTGTTTGTAACCACTTAGGTTTTGAATAAGCTAGCGAGGCAATTTTGAGTGGTTTTTCTACCCCATGAGGGTTTTCCACTTTAGTAATCCTTGTGTTATGATTTGCCTCTATGTGTGTGTTTTATAATGTTTTACACATAAGGTCCTATTCACTCTATTCATCATCATACTTGTGCATATGAATTTGATAGATTATTGATGTCTCCTTTATTCTCTATCTTGTAAATTAAAAGGTGTGAAAAGATTTTAAAAATTAGACAACATTGATTCACCCCCCCCTCTAGTGTTGTCCTGTACTCCAACATGTTATAGCCAAGAAAATTCGATGAAAACCTTGAAATAAGGCAGCCATAGAAACTTAGACCATGGATGGTCTTTTAAATTGAAACCATGAACATGTAAATTTATAAAAGAAAGTACAGGAATAGAGTGACATGGAGTCACAGATTCCCTATTGCATAGGCAACAAGACCAACAATGAATGCACTCTTGGAATTAGAGTCAAAAGTCCAAGTTAGATGGACTAGGGGTGAATTGAACCCATCATTCTATGACCTAGAGGAGTCAAATTATGAACACTATAGGATGAGACAACTTCTAAGTCGAGTCGAGGTGTGTGAACATTCGACTACGTTCATTGTGATATGTTTATGTATATAAATCTTTGGCCAAAGTAATGCATCCATCTCTGCATGCATTAGTCAGTTCATCATGGTCCAGATTGCATAATGCTTCTAGTAGTGTCATACATAGTTAGAGTGGATCTATAGTTGTATGACCATGAAGTATTATGAAGGACATAACACCAAATACTCAGATGGAAAACCAATTGGTTCCTTAAATCTATTCCCTTCGTGAAGGGTAGGGTCACTTCCAAGTAGTAAGTTGTGCGGGGGACCACCAGTCTATGGTTGGAGAAAAAGCACTTGGGTGATGTTGTCCTTCCCAAGTAGAAGATAAGATGAGACTTATGAAGGCAGATGTCAAAGTTCTAGATATAGTACATTCTTTTATATGACTTGATAGTCAAATATTATGGGTAAATTTAGCATTGATGCTATAAGTAAAACATTGTAAATGTATAGTGAAACGAATTCACTAACATGTTATCTTTGGATTTGTTGTAAATTTCAATTTTGAAATGTTCCAGAAAAGATATGCATATTGATTTTGATTATGATATTAATTATTACTTGTTTAACCTTGATTATGTTAATCATGACCTAGTACTTAATGGTAATTAAGTTGGTTAATTTTGGGTAACGAGAGATGGCTTGTTACATATGGTATCAAAACTACTGGGTTCAATACATGGACCTATAAGTTCACTACATAAAAATTTTTCTCAGACATTAACAGTTACTAATGTTTGGACGTTCTTATGCCTGAATGATAAGAATAAGAACGACACCTAGAAAGAAGGTAACGGGAAATGAACGTTACCTTACGACTATGAGGGAGTGAGACTCAAGAATGAAATGCCTTGAACAATCTGGTTGCTTGAGAGGTGCATGGTTGGCTGATGATGAAACTTTCACTGATGTTATTAAATACATCAAGCAGGAGATGGGGAAAGCGGTTAGGGCTATTGCTCCTATCTCTGAAAGTGAATTAATGAAACACTCTGCACCTAAAGAACCAATCTTGGAAAGTGACCTTAAGGATCCTAATGTTACTTGGGAGATTGTGGATGAGTACCTACGAGTATGTCCACCTCCTAAATATAATTTGATGAACCTCAAGAATGAGGATAAACTTGGGAAGATAAATATCTAGTCTAAAAATGACTTGTAGTAGCAAGATGTAAAGAACAAATTTTTGTACTATGGATGGATTATATGTAATCCATGGAAACTATAATGCATTTTGAAATTTTGGCAAATCTTTCCTTTCTTGTTAAGATTGCATGGATTCAATAATATGAAAAACTAATTGAACAATTAATCTGCAAACTTCAGGAGAAGTAGAATGCAACACAGTTCAAACAAGAACCAATATGGGAGATAGCTAGGAAGAAGGGCAACCTTCAGGCCACTCCTATTCTAAACTTGACCAGATCCTTCTTATGGTCCATGAGATGAGAGCGAGAACTAGAACTCTCAAGCAGGAGGTTAGGGGTCAACATGGACCTAGGCAGGAAGCCTATCACAGGGGTGATGATGAGGCACGTCATGAGGACACCACCCAAAGTGAATGCGGAGAGAATAACTCTAAGGCAAGACATGAAGAGGATAGAAGAAGTCACTTGGCTTTGGAATTATCCCGAGATATGAAAAAGGTTACCCCTCCCAAGTTTGATGGGATGGTAAGAGGAGATGCCATGGAGGCATGGCTTACTGAAATGGAGAAATAATTTGAAATAAGAAACTGTTCTAAAATCTCCAAAGCAGTATGGGGAGCATACCAGTTGGCAGGTGAAGCATCCACTTGGTGGATGAATAAGAAAATGGAGTTAGACTTGAGATCCACGAGTCTAACCTGGGAAAGGTTTGTGGAACTCTTTAGGTAGAGATGGTTGCCTCAGCTGTATTATGACCAAAAGCTTATAGATTTCCAAAATCTGAGATAGGGTGATTTAATTGTGAACGAGTACTGGGAAAATATCACTTGTCTACTCAAGTATGTTCCACAATATCAACAGGATGAAAGGTTTTGAATCCTAAAGTTTATTATGGGATTGAACGCCTAGATTGGGGGCGAAGTTGATGTGCATGGTCCCACTTCAATGGACCAGGTTTATGAGAAAGCTATTAAACAGGAACATAAATAGAAATCTATGTCTGCTTATAGGGAAAGGAATCAAAAAAGGTATAATTGGTCCCAATCCTCCCAATCTTTTAAGAAAAATGGTAAAAAGCAGGACATCTCAAAGAAAAATGATAAAGGATCCAAGAACAAACAAAATGAATCCAAGGGGGAAAAGAAAGGCAATAATAACTCCAAGAAAAATGAAGATAATTCTGGAAAGCCTCATGAGAGGCGAGGACCCATGGGAGGGTGTTATACATGTGGCGATGATCATTATGCCAACTAGTGTCCTAACAAGACGCATGGAACTCAGCCATGAGGAAATCCTTTACCCTCTCAGCAGGTAGCATCCTATCAATGCATACATTTAGCCCTGGATAATAGGCAAGCTGAATATCAAATCACTCCTATCAAAACTACAAGTATTTTATTTGATTTTCTAATTATAGTTTTGATAGATGCTGGTGCAATAGAATGTTTTATTTCCCCTAAAGTGTTAAGTAAAATTTCTAGAAAAGATGGATACATGGAAAATACTTGGTCAGTTGAATATGCAAATTAGACCAAAGCTTAGGTAGAACAATGCTTGTTTGAGGCTAAGGTTGAACTTCCAAATTTCACCATTGAGGTGAACCTTTATGTAGCCCCATTAGGCTCCTATGATGTTATCATTGGGATAAATTGGTTATGGAGACATCGGGCTAAAGTGGATTGTTATGCCAAAACAATAGAATGTCTAGATGACCTAGGGAACAAAGTCTTTCTACAAGGTAACCCTAGAGAGGTCAAACTGAGACAAATATCTTCCCTACAGATGAAAATAGCCCAAAGAAAAGGATGCCAACTTTTTGTTGTTAAAATGGAGAAAATAAATAGTTTTGAAGAAACTGATTTCCAAGATGATTTGATATTTTATGAATCTCAGAAACTCCAAGGAGTTGAAAAGAGGGAGTCCATAGATCCAAAAAGATCAGATATAGATAGGTATCCTTTTCTTAGAGATTTTGAGGATGTGTTTCCAGATGAGCTACCGAGATTGCCTCCTAAAAGAGATTTTGATTTCTCTATAGATATAATTCTAGGATTGGAACCTATATCTAAAGCTCCATACAAAATGACCACAACTGAGTTAATAGAGCTAAAAGCTTAATTGCAGGAATTGCTTGATAAAGGACTGATAAGACCCAGTGTGTCACCCTGGGGAGCACCAGTAATTTTTGTGAAAAAGAAATATGATACATTGCGGTTATGTATAGATTACTGCATGCTAAATAAAGCAACAATAAAGAACAAGTACCCATTGCCTTGCATTGATGATCTCTTTAATCAAATGCAAGGGGCAATTGTGTTTTCTAAGACTGATCTTTGATCTGGGTACCATCAATTACAGTTAAAAGATGAGGATATTCATAAAACAACTTTTAGAACAAGGTATGGGCATTACAAATTTACTGTCCTGCCCTTTGGATTAACAAACACACCTGCAACGTTTATGAACTTAATGAACAGTGTGTTTAGAGACTGTTTGGACAAGTTTGTCCTAGTTTTTCTTGATGATATCGTAATTTACTCTAAGTATGAGGAAGAACACCTTCAACATTGTTCTTCAGAGGTTAAGAGGGCATAAACTGTATGGCAAGCTCTCTAAGTGTACATTCTTTCAAAAGGAAGTGCAGTATTTGGCCCATATAATTTCAGCTAAGGGAATAGCTGTGGACCCAACCAAGATTAAAGCCATATTGGAATGGCCAGCCCCAAGAAATGTACATGATGTCTAAAGATTCATGGGCCTAGAAGGTTATTACAAAAAATTTGTAGCAAACTTTTTAAAAATTGCTTATCCTGTCATTTCTTTGCAGAGGAATGGCAAAATATTTGAATGGTCAAACAAGTGTCAGAAAGCATTTGACCAACTAAAGGAAAGGTTGAATATGACACCTATCTTAAAGGTACTTGACCCGGAAGGTTATTTTGTAGTCATTACCAATGCCTCAAGGGAAGGCTGAGGTGGTGTACTTGTCCAGGATGGGCAGGTTATTAAATATGAATCTAGAAAATTGAAACCTTATGAACAAAACTATGCCCCTCATGATTTGGAATTGGTAACAGTAATTCATGCATTGCAAATGTGGAGACATTACTTGCTTGGAAGGTTGTTTGAACTGAAAACAAACGATCAAGGACTCAAATATCTGTTCACTCAACCACACCTAAATGCTCACCAAAGAAGGTGGTTAGAGTTAATCTTAGATTATGATTTTGAGATTAAATATATTCAAGGAAAGGAAAACTGAGTGGTGGATGTCTTAAGAAGAAGAAGGCATATCTCCTCAATAATCTCCATACATTTTGATTTTAAGAATTAGGTATTACAAAAGTCTAAGGGAGATGAGTTTTATGAGTAGGTAAAATAAGCTCTTTTTAAGAATCCCCAGGATCTGAAATATGATGGATTCTATCTTGAACCATAAGGGTTACTAAGATATAAAGGAAGGATGTACATGTTCTGAACTCCGAGGAGTTAAGGAATAGCGTATGGAAAGAGGTTCATTCTGCACCTTATTCAAGACATCCTGGAGTAACAAAGTTATTGGCTGATGTGAAGTCTTTATATTTCTAGAAGGGAATGAAGAGGGATGCTGCAAGGTTTGTAGCTAGATGTCTAGAATGCCAGAGGGTGAAGGTGGAACACCATCAACTGACATGACTTTTATACCCTCATGAAATTCTAGAATGGAAATAGAAAATCATTACCATGGATTTTGTGCAAGGACTTCCTATGTCAAGGAATAAGCACAATGCTATTCTAGTTGTGGTGGATAGACTCACCAAGGCAGCACATTTTATACCTAGGAATTTCACAGATGGAGCACCAGTCATAGCCCACAAATTTGTGTAAGAAATTTTCAAGTTACACTGTATTCCTGAGAAGGTTATCTCAGATAGGGATGTCCATATGACATCAAGGTTTTGGCAAACCTTACTTTCCTCACTTGGAATATAAGCTCTACTTATCATCCTGAGACAGATGGCCAAACTGAAAGGGTAAACCAAGTGTTGGAAGATCTGTTAAGAATGTATTGCATGGATCAACAATACAAATGGGAAGATTACCTTCCTCTTATGGAATTTGCCTATAATAATTCCTATCATTCTGTGATTAAGATGGCTCCATTTGAAGCATTATATGGAAGAAAGTGCTGAACTCCTATAAGCTGGGATAAGCTAGAAGATAGGATTAGCCTTGGTCTATACATGCTGCCAGAAATGGAAGAGCAAGTCCATCTAATTAAGAAAAGGATAGCGAAAGCCAATGATAAGAAAAAAAGTTATACGGATGCTAAACGCATCGCAAGGCATTTCTCAGTGGGAGAAAAAGTCCATCTAAGGGTCAAACCCCAAAAGATCTCCATTAAGTTTGGAAAGATGTCCAAACTAGCTCCTAGATATGTGGGTCCCTTCGAAGTTCTCGAAGAGGTCAACCCAGTTACATACAAGATTGCTCTGCTGCTAGCTCTTGCCATGATGCATAATGTTTTCCATGTTTCCTATTTGAAAAAGCTTATTTTAGTAGATAATCATGTTCCTATTTTTGATTGGAACGCCATATAGGTGAAGGACCCAGGGGTGGTAGTGATCGAGCCCATCGAGGTGCTCGAAACATGTAAGCTACACTTACGTAATAAAGAGATAACTCAATGCAAGGTCTAGTGGGACTAGTATGCAGAAGACAATGCCACCTGGGAGAACTATGAGGATATTTATCAAAGATTTCCCCATATCTTTTAAAACTTTGTTATTATGATGAGTAAACACTTTCTCTTTATGTTGATTTGACCTTTGGAAACATTAAATCATTGACGATGATGATTCTTATGGGGGGAGATATGTTACATCCCCAACTTTTGATTAAGCTTAATCTTACTTTAATGTGGTAAACAGGATAATTAATCTTAGATTGATGATTTTGATGTTTGTGGAAAATATCAAGTAGAATCATTGATTATATGGATATCGATTGATGATTATATTATACATGAGAATACATGTTGTTAAGATTATTTTATCATAATGATTTATGAAATAAATGATGATACACTGATCATGGTTATATGGTTGTGAGTGTAACTAGGAAAATAATCTTTACTCAAGGATGGAAGGAGAGTATCACCTAGGAGAAGGAAATAGATGTTGGGAAAGGATCAGAATGCCACATGAGTATCAGAATCATGTTGGAAACACGGTTGCCATTGCACCAAAAGATCGACCTGTTAATGCCTGATACAACCGCCAGAATTAATGAATCCACATGAGGCGGTTAAGCCTTGTCATGAACCCAAGCGCTGCACTGCACAACACAAGGAGACCAAGGGCGCACACCTTGCAATGATCCCCCCAGCGGAAGTGAGGGGTTCGAACCTATGACCCAGGCTCTGATACCAATTTTTGGTAACATGGTTGTTGTTGCACCAAAAGATTGACTTGTTAATGCCCGATACAATCACCAGAGTTAATGAATCCACAGGAGGTGGTTAAGCCTTGTCACGAACCCAAGCACTACGCTGCATAGTTTAAGGAGACCAAGGATGTACACCTTGCAATAAATCGATCATTTGTGAACCCATGCAAGATAGGGTGAATATAAACCTTTTTCCTTATAAGTCAATTTCAAATTCAAATATTGTTGGCAAGTCGATTCAAGATCTCTCGATGTCATTTACATCGAATCGACTAAATAATGTTCTTAGAATGTTCTCATAGTTGATAGTAACCTTGTATTGGATGTCAATTTTTCCTATGTTTACGTATCTATTTCTTGATTAGATTTTGTGTTTATCAAGTAAATATCTTATCAATAGTCTAATATAGTGAAGTGGGGGAGTGAGACTTGACCCCATAATTCGCATATTAATGTTACCACATTAACAATGGTAATATAACTTGGTGATACCCTAGATTATTTTTAATAATTCTATAGTATCATTTAGATGGAAATGATAATATGTGAAACATAACTATTTTTCCACTTGTAGTGGTTGAGCACTTTGTTATATAAGTTTATATGTTTTGTTGCCAACCGTACCACTATCCACGATGAGTGGAGAGAGTGGGAACGGTGGTGAAGCTTATCACAAGCTTAAACATTTCATATGACTCCTGAATGGGAGGTATTATGGTCTTTGTGGAGTCTTAAAACCTACGAGGTGACAGGATATGCCAACGGTTTTAACCACTTCCACTTCGAAGGTGGCGGTTATGAGTGGTATCGGAATAACATCATGCACACAAAAAGGAAAAGAATGATAGCCTTTTAGTAGAGAGAGAGGATTATTATGATTATTATTTTTAGAGGTCAACAGGGAAGGCTATAGGAGTATCAAGACACTAGTTGAGAGATTGCAAGAAGCAACTAGTAGTGGCTTCAATAGACTAGCACCTAGCTGAATGTAGCTTGGCTATGTAACCACCGCCTTAGGTAAGACTGTTTATTACAATCGTGTTAATTTTGTGGAATGCAAATGTATACATAATGTTATTATTGGTAGCCACACAATGGTTAAACATAGACTATATTATCCTTTATGAAGGCTTTATTATGCTTGATATTTAAGTTACGACCTTCATGACCAAATGATTAAATATAATGTGTTTATCTTATGCCATAAGAACAACATTGTTTGTTAATATTGCTAAGGTCATAGGGCCGAATGGTATTGAGCACTGTTGTAGTAGTCTTGTGCCCTGAAGCTGATAAGACTAAGGGCAACTGGCATATTTTATAATCATTGAAAGATATTGATAATCTTGGAGTAGGCTGGGAGCCATGCTCATTGTTTAATAATAATGCCTTTTGAGTAGGCTACGAGCCTTGCATAACATAATCATAAGCCTTTGATTAGGCCGATAGCTAATACATTGTAAAAAGGTAAGATAACTAAAAAGGCCAATGGCCATGCAAAATGGAATGAAGAGTTATTCATGATAATCATATTTTTTATAGTGTCCATGCCATGGAGGCTTTCGAGGCACTTAAAAGGAGAAGGAAACACTTTTGTGTTTAGGAAAGATAACTTTATACCTTCGAGTGTAAACTGTATGTATACAAAAGAGTAATATGACTCTTAGTATCCATGGTGTATGCTGAATCTTGCATGTCAAGAGGGTAAACCCTCAACTATTGTTTTTGTTACGTCAGAAATTGTCCTCCTATATGGAATGGTACAATTTCCCTTGGTTTAGTTCCTCGTCTTTGGTGACCTCTGAACCTCTCTATTTTTGGCCTTCTTGAAACCCTAATTGGCTAGTGTTTAGTTGCAAAATGGTCATTTTTTGAGATAACTATTAATGGAACCCGAAAAGAGAATTTGGATTATGGGTCCCTGGGACCTCCTAGATGCAGATTTAGTCAGAAAATGGGGGACTGGACTCAGGTGCCCGTGCCCTAGTCCTGCCCCATTTTATCAGAATTTTGAATCTTGGTGGTGTGTCAGCTCCATCCGTGCACCTCTAGATTCTATTTTCAAATTTTCATTTTTCGCACGATATCGAGACGTTATTTCTAAATTTGAATTTCCTAAGGTTAGATTTAAAAAGACATATTAAAATCATTTTATCACACACAATCTCTATGCAAGCTTGATGCCAAAACTCTACTAAAATTTCCATTGGAGATCAGTAACTTGTTGAAGCTCTTGAAAGTTATTTAAATTTGCTATCATGGAGACAATGGATGGAGACTAGGAATCAAGATCTTGAGACTATCTTTCTCTTCCTAGGGTTTGTACACCTTTGCATGCTCGGGAGAAGGGTTGAAGCCTCCAACATTGAGCTTGGAGATCCTCCGTGGACGTTGCTGATTCGTCTTCTTGTTCATGCAAGTCTTCATTTGTTTTCATCTCTTTGAGGTGAAGTTGTATGTGTTTATTGAATTGAAGCAAGTTATTGATCTTCCCTTGATTGAGAAATATAGGGTTTGATATTTATGCATACACTTGCTTAGGTTTGCACACACTTCTGTAAATCTTTATCTTTGGCTATTGTTAAGGTAGGAATACCGAAAATGGGGCTTTACTAAGGCAAGCTCCTATATAGCCACAACATCTTTCTCCTTCTTTTGTAGGTGCAGATCATGTTTTGTGGGATACAATGAAAAGGAGAGGTAGAAAGATGGATATTGCGGATACAGTTGTCACTGGATTTTGGAATTTTAGATCCTAACACTTTTAGGACTAATGAGAAGGTGCCCTAGTCCAACTAGGGAAAATTTATGAGATCTGGGAGCTCTTGGAGGTCACTAAACAATTGATGCAGAAGATTTTCACGAACTGAAAATTATAGGACTAATGAGTGGGTGCCCTAGTCCAGTCAGCCTTCAATTTCCAGGTGCATGATCTCTGAACCTTATTCTCTGCATTTCTGTGATCTATTTTGCCTACTTCATTTTTGAATTCAATCAATTTCTGTTACAAGGTGTAATTAGGGTTTACTTGGTTAGTGAATAAAGACACTTGATAAAAGCTTAATTAGACTCCTGATCAGACCTAATTAGTATTAGGGAATAGACAAGTGATCATCATCTTGATCCCAAGTTCGGTCCTTGTCCTCCCAATGTTTAGTTAGGTGAAAGAATAGGACTTAACCTTGTTTAAGAGAAACCTACTTTTTCACCCTAAACAATTTTATTTCCATATATGAAAGGCTATGAAAAATGAGTATGAAAAGTCATTTGTGGATAATGTATTATGGATATGTTTCTTTGTTGAATGGCAGTGCTTCATGGAAGAAGTATAGGGTATCAAGAACCCTTTTGAATTCTTTTGACTAAAGGTCTACCTAACATTGTCAACTTGTTAGACTATAGTGATATGTGTTATAGTAGAAGAGAATTTGATGAAAACCTTGAAATAAGGAAGCCATAGAAACTTAGACCGGGGATGGTCTTTTAAACTAAAACCATGAACATGTAAATTTATAAAAGAAAGTATGGGAATAGAGTGATGTGAAGTCATGGATTCCCTATTGCATAGGCAACAAGACCAATAATGAATGCACTTTTGGAATCAGAGTCAAAATTCCAAGTTAGATGGACTAGGGGTGAATTGAACCCATCATTCTATGCCCTAGAGGAGTTAAAACTTATGAACACTATAGAATGAGATAGCTTCTAAGTCAAGTTGAGGTGTGTAAACATTCAACTATGTTCATTGAGAAATGTTTATGTATATAAATCTTTGGCCAAAGTAATGCATCCGTCTCTGCATACATTAGTTGGTTCACTGTGTTGCAGATGGCATAATACTTCCAGTAGTGTCATACATATTTAGAGTGGATCTATAGTTGTATGACCGTGAAGTATTATGGACACAACACTAGATATTCATATGGGAAACCAATTGATTCCTTATATCTATTCTGTTCGTGAAAGGTAGGGGTGCTTCCAGGTAGGAAGTTGTGTGGGGGACCGTCGGTCTATGGTTGGAGGAAAAGCACTCGGGTGATGCTGTCCTTCCCAAGCAGAAGACAAGCCGAGACTTATGAAGATAAATGTCAAAGTTCTAGATATAATACATTCTTTTATATGATTTGACAATCAAATATTATGTGTAAATTTAGAATTGATGCTATAAGCAAAACATTGTAAATGTATAGTGAAAGGAATTCACTAATATGTTATCTTTGGATTCATTGTAAATTTCAATTTTGAAATGTTCCAAAAAAGATATGCATATTGATTTTGATTATCATATTGATTATTACTTGTTTAATCTTGATTATGTTAATCATGAGCTTGTGCTTAATGGTAATTAAGTTGGTTAATTTTTGGTAATGAGAGATGGCTTGTTACATAAATGATTTTGCTACTTCTTCTACAATCGCATAATGTGTCATCACAACCAACAAATTGTTATAGTTTTTATCAAAAAAATATGGAAGAAAACATACCAACTTGGTGGAGGAGCATTCTAGGGTGCTAGAGCAACCTTGGATCTACCACAAATATTATTCTTTCACTTGTTTGGTTGTTTACAAATTTTTAGATATCAGTCAGACATAGAAGATCTCACCACATAACATACTTGGTCTCATGGTCTCAATTATATGTTATAAAAGGATACATCTATGCCATATCCATCTTTCAAGAGATTTGGAATACCACACATGCATAACTTGGTTTCTAAATCTATATTAGGCTGACAAACTTACACAATTCACTATTCATAACTTCCATTGGATTTCTAGAAGTTTACACCATCAAATGAATATGTACAAAGATATATGGGACCCATAAGAGTTTATGGTGAGCATCGTACAAAGACCCTTTATTCATTTATGACTGCACTTAATTGGAAAGGTCCATCTTCACACTTGGCTGACTACACATTTCATTGAGCTTTGCGTCACCTTGTGGTTGGTGCAGATATATTCTAAGGCTTAGGATTTCTATATATTCACTACTTACGATCATTTGAAGGCATCAAGAAGGAGGAAGGAACAAGAGTGAAAAATGAGTCAGTTGAGAGCTAAGAATTCAGAGAGTGGGAGTAAGGACTTGGAGAAGAGAATATAATCACTAAAAGTTTGACATAGGGGAATATATTGTAATATAATTTAAATGTTATAATTCATATACTATAATCAAATTGTTGTGGCCTAGCACATAAGGAGGCCATTGCAGCAAATTGTAACCCATTTGTGAGTAATTAATAAAGTTTATGTTATGCTTTACTGAGTTTCTATTGTGGAGTGTGAGTTGATTTTTGGCTACATGATGGGATAATCCTTCATTAGATCCTTCGTCCATGATTTCATCAAGTGGTGGGTATATGCACCAAGATGAGGGACCAAAAAGTTGCCAAATAACTTTTTGGGCAACTTTTTGGTCTGATACAAATCAAAACGTGAGTGCATTATAACACACTTGCATTATTTTTTTCCTTAAAGTGCAAAAAAAGGCATTTCTCCCATTACCTGTGGCCAAAAGAGTTAGTTTGTAGAAAAAACAAACAATATAGCATGAGTGCATTCAAGGAAGGTCAAACCAAGCAAGTGCAAGAGAGAAATCAATGTTTTCATGATGCCACCTCATCGAACCCACTCTGGAAGATGTCATGAAGCAAATGTCAAGGGTCTAGCAGCCAAAGAAGGTAAGGTTTGATTAATTTTTGTGAGTTTGAAAAGAATTTTTTACTTTTTCAATGTTTGATTAGTTTTTCATATTGCATTTACAATTAATGAGGCATGAGAAAACACAAACCCAACTAAGGAGGGTCAAAACAACCCCCAAAACCCTCCAAACCCTCAAAACCCACCTTCACATCATCACAATGTAAGAGATACTCAAGAAAACTACCTAGGTCAAATAGAAGAAAACAAAAGACATCTTCAAACTCTTAATGAAATGTTAAACAATCCAAGTGCAAGCACCAATCATAGGAGAGTGCTTGAGAATTCATTAGACGAGATTGTTTCCCACACCAAATCAGTGACAAAACAAATCACCAAATTTCAAGACTTTTGGGAGAAGTGTCGACAATACTATGCTGACAAATTGTTTTATGAACAAGTGAAGAATGAAAAAATTACAAAATCTCAATTATGTACACACTTTATTAATCCTAAAACTGGCCAAAGATTAGAAGAAACTTGCAAATGGTTCCCTATTCATTGGTGTAGGAATCAAGATATATCCCAAAACTTTTGGGATATATGGTACATGGTCTTCGATGAGTGCCCACGCAACAACAATGAGGTGCCACAATATTTCTTGAGGAAACTCCATTGTGAGTTTGTCTTCAAGAAGATTCCCAATTATTTTGACATTCAAGAGTTCCAGGGTAGAGGTGGTGGCTCTGCCCAAGATAGAGAGGGGGCTCAGTGAGATGAAAACTGTGTACCTAGACCCTTGTTGAGGCCAGAATGTTGAGGTAGAGACATTACATTCATTGACTACTCTGACATAGTTTCTAGCACAACACACTGATGATCTTACCCAGGCTGATGAGGGTGAGAGCAATAGGCATGATTTGTCCTCACATTTGTGTAGTTCATGTGGAAACCTGTGTGATTATGGGACACAGGACTCGTGGCAAGACTCTCGATAGGATGTTGCGACGCAGGGGCAGCATCCAATGATGGACATATCCATATTGGATGATATTGTTCTCACTAATGATGTCTTACAGTGTACATTTGGTATTGACTCTTAGGTAATTTTTTACAAGTTTCAACTTGATTTAATATATTCTTATTTGAAATTTGTAATTAATTTTATATGACTATCTATATTATAAGTCAAAAATAATGTATGTAATTATCTGCGCAATGAAATTCCAGGGTCAGAATCTCCATCCTACCTTTGTTAGCCATCCATTGGTGGGTTATGAAAAGAGGTGAAGTCAACAGGTATGTAATTTATTACATGATCATAATTATTGTGCATATATCAATGGTAATATTATTTTGTGACAATTTGATGATTTCAACAGGGAGCTTCACTGGCACCTGCACGGTTTCCTTGGTCCCCTGGATGCAAAACCACTTATACAGAGCTAAATTTAACCATTTCTAATCATTATGCATTTAAATAATGTTATGTATTAATTTTGGTTGAATAAGCTTGAACTCTATTTTTAGATGCTGAATATGGAGACTTCTCCTCATCTTCGTGAGTCAACATAGGTAGGCATTGCTGCAACCATGATGTCTTCAAATCCTTTGACTGAGGTATGAGGCAATAACATGAAAATGCCATAATTTTGTATTTCTTGTTTTATCTCATGTCATTTGATGTACATAAATGATATTTATGTTTAGTCAATTTTGCTTCTTGGTGCTTCTCACAGGAGGTCACAACTCTAGTCCATCCAACTATGGACAGAGAGAGAGAAAAGATCATCGAGAGTGATCATTAGATAGCAGTAAGTGATCGATTACATATGTGATGTTATATATTTCATGTTTTCTATATTAATGTGCATATTGTTTGATAGTATTAATAGGTGGATCTGCAAGAACATCTGTCGAGGAGGTCTACTCGGTGACAGAGAGAGGATGAGTCACAGATTGGCTCTCCATCTTCATGTTCAAGCAAGGGCTACCAATTATTTGATGAAAGTCCATAGGAAACTAGTTTTTGGGACATTTTTTGTATGCCTAGATGGCTTTGTATACATACTTTTGTATGTTAGAGATGTATATTTTTTTATATGCCTGTATGCTTTGTTTGAACATGCCTATATGGCTTTGTATATAGACTAGATGTTATGTTCATGACATTATGTATATGACAATTTATATTAAATATTTAATATGATGATCAATTATCATTACATGAATTTGTTTTACACGTGCCAATTGCATTTTCTTGAAAGTTTATAAATTGTTTTCAAATAATGCATTTTGTGCATATCTTGCAATCATTGCATTCCATGAGATTGTGCATTTCTCTGAGGCATCATGTCCAATAGTTCACGCGCCTTGTCTATGCTTCCACACTTTCCATACATGTCTACAAGGGTAACTACAAATACAATATGTTGTTGTCAACACCATGTTCTCTAGATCCCATTTTGGCATAGGCAAGGAGGATGTTGGATAAGGTTGTGCAATTTGGGTTTAGACTTGCCAATTGCATTTGGTTGAAATTTTCTTTTGTGCATTTGTGAAAGTTTTTAAAGCCTTATGAAAACTCCATTTCATGCATATCTTGCAATCATTGCATTCCATGAGACAACATTTCTTTGAGGCACCATGTCAATTAGTTCACATTCCTTATTTATGCTTCCACACTTTGCATACATGTCTCACAAGGTAGTTGCAACTACAACATTTGACAAAATTCCTATATCTTTTATGCTTTGATGGATGTCTATACCATGTTCAAAAGATACCATTTATAAGGTTTTGGAATTTGGCTTTACACCTGCCAATTTTATTTGCTTGAAAGTTTCTAAAGCCTTATCAAAAAATCCATTTTGTTCATATCTTGCAATCATTGCATTCCATGAGGCAAAATTTCTTTGAGGTATCATGCTAAACAGTTCACGTACCTTGTATATGCTTCCACGGTTTGCATACATGTCTCCGAGGGCAGTTGCAACTACAACATCTAACAAAATTTCTATATCTTTTATCCTTTGATGGATGTCCATTTTGGCATAGGCAAGGAGGATACTGGCTAAGGTTGTGGAATTTGGCTTTACACCCACCAATTGTATTTTCTTGAAAGTTTATAAAGCCTTCTCAAAAAAATTCATTTTTTGCATATCTTACAATCATTGCATTCCATGAAATGACATTTCATTTCAATGCATCATGTCAAACAGTTCATGTACCTTGTCTATGCTTCCACACTTTGCATACATGTCTCGCAGGGTAGTTGCAATTCCTATATCCTTTATGCTTTTATGGATGTCTATACCATGTTCCAAAGATACCATTTCTAAGGTTTTGGAATTTGGCTTTACACCCACCAATTACATTTGCTTGAAAGTTTCTAAAGCCTTATCAAAAAATTCATTTTTTTCATTTGTTGAAATCATTGCATTCCATGAGGTGACATTTCTTTGAGGCATCATGCCAAACAGTTCACGTGCCCTTTCTATGCTTCCACACTTTGTATACATGTCTTTGAGGGTAGTTGAAACTACAACATCTAACAAAATTTCCATATCTTTTATCCTTTGATGGATGTCCATTTTGGCATAGGCAAGGAGGATATTGGCTAAGGTTGTGGAATTTGGCTTTACACCCGCAATTTGTATTTTTCTTGAAATTTTGTAAAGCCTTATCAAAAAAATCCATTTTTTGCATATCTTGTAATCATTGCATTCCATGAAATGGCATTTCATTTCAACACATCATGTCAAACAGTTCACATACCTTGTCTATGCTTCCAGACTTTGCATACATGTCTATAAGGGTAGCTGCATTTTAGTAGAGATATGGAGGATGATGGTAAAGGTTGTGGAATTTGGCTTTACACATGCCAATTGTATTTTCTTGAAAGTTTCTAAAGTCTTTTTAACAAATCCATTTTTTACATATCTTGCAATCATTGCATTCCATGAGAGGACATCTCTTTGTGGTGTTGTATCAAACAATCCACGTGCCTTGTTTATGCTTCCACACTTTGCATACATGTCTACAAGGGTAGCTACAATTACAACATGTGACAAAATTCCTATATCCTTTATGCTTTGATGGCTATCCATACATTGTTCCAAAGATCCTATTTTGGTAGAGATAGGGAGGTTGCTGGCAAAGGTTATGCAATTTGGTATTACACGTGCCAATTGCATTTACTTGAAAGTTTCTAAACTCTTTTCAACAAATCCATTTTTTTCATATCTTGCAATCATTGCATCCCATGAGATGACATCTCTTTGTGGTGTTGTATAAAACAGTGCATGTGCCTTGTCTATGATTCCACACTTTGCATACATGTTTACAAGGGCAGTTACAATTACAACATGTGACAAAATTCCTATATCCTTTATGCTTTGATGGTTGTCCATACATTGTTCCAAAGATCCTATTTTGGTACAGATAGGGAGGATGCTGGCAAAGGTTGTGGAATTTGGCTTTACATTTACCAATTGCATTTGCTTGGAAGTTTCTAAAGTCTTTTCAACAAATCCATTTTTTGCATATCTTGCAATCATTGCATCCCATGAGAGGACATCTCTTTGTGGTGTTCTATCAAATAGTCCATGTGTCTTGTCTATGCTTCCACACTTTGCATACATGTCTACAAGGGAAGCTGCAATTACAACATGTGACAAAAATCCTATATCCTTTATGCTTTGATGGCTGTCCATATGCTGTTCCAAAGATCCTATTTTGGTACAAATAGGGAGGATGCTAGCAAAGGTTGTGGAATTTGGATTTATATGTGGCAATTGCATTTTCTTGAAAGTTTCATGATAAATCTAAGTGGATACTTGAAGGAATAAGGACAACATACATCTTTTCAATTAGAAGCATTGCTAAGACAACAATGGGTTTGATCTTCATATAGGGCACCCCTATAAATGACATCCTTGTCCTTACACCTTTTAACATCCAAAAATCTCTAATATTTATTTTTATATGATCACTTTCCAAATCCACTATTTCAGGCCTTGAAAAGCAAGTGAAACTTGTCCATTTACTTTCTTTTTCATTATTTCTTATAAAGGCTTTTATGAATTGCTTCTAGTTTTTAGTTGGTTTCACATCTTCCACTACATGTTGACAATTTTACATCTAATAGAATCTTGTTCATACTATTCTTGACCTCTTATAATTTTTTATACTTATAGAAACTCTATAGACTAGGTTGCTCCCTAGTGGACTAGGCTACTAGCATAGGTGTTAGATAAGGACTAGGCTGCCCCTTTGTCCAAAATCAAACAAATAAACTTACATGACCTTCTAAATTCCTAGAAAACTTCCTCTTCTAATTCTAAGCAATTCAATATTTTAAAACTTTTAATTTTACTATTGGAACTTTGGTGCATTATTCACCTACATAAAGTTCCTAGTAAGGTTTCTCATGAAAGAAGTTGATGGACTTTGTTCTAGGTTTATGTTGATAGTTATCTAGTACAATAGCAAACAATTGTAGTGAGCTATAAAAGGTAGAAATGAGTTTTAGGTGTTGCATTTTAGCATGGAAACTTACATAAATCTAATGCTGCTATTTTCCAACCTCAAGCCATTTAGAAGGAGAACTCACAACTGCATAATTGTAGGTATATCATTCTAAGTATTTATTATAGTGTAGGTATAGTTGTATTGTTGTTGGACACATGGTAATGACCATGAACATGGTGATATTATAGGAGATGCTTAGAGGTACTACAAGTAGCTAGAATTAATTAGGTGTTTGTCATACAGAGATCAAAGACAACCCTAGGTTGACTATCATGTATCAAAGGCATTATTGACTTACTAGAGGTTACTTATACCCTAGCGTTACGAATGTGAAGTCTAAAAGTAGGGAGTGTAGAAGAGAGAAAGAAGATGACTGTCATAATGAAGAGACAATTGTGTTGGTAATCAAAGAGTAGAAATCCTAAATTAAGAAAGGAAGACAGTCCCATCAAGTCAAGCATGTCATTCCCACATAAAGACAACCCTAGCAAGGTCGATAGACTGACTATGACACAGTACACTTATGGACAAGCATGAAATCATGAATTAGTCTTAAAGTCAAGAATATAATAGTCATCAACAAGAAGGCAATCACTTACTTTTGATACTACCGGCAAAGTCCCTTAAGATCTATAAGACCAAAAAACTGCCAAACTTTGATGGAGCATTTCTCATAATTAATGGTAGCTGGGAACATTCCATTTAGACCTACAAGTGCACATGGGGTATGTCCACAATAACCTCTCTTAGTTTTGGTCAACTCCAATCCATTTTATCGTGCCGAAATCAATTGCATTCTTGCAATCAGTTTCATGCAATGGAAAGGTGCTATGAGTGACATTTTGCATTCCATAGCTCATGGGGCCAAACTGACTTTGCTAATGTGTCAAGGTGGGTAGGTAAATGCTAGGGGAGGTCTTGTTTCATGTGCCAAGTGTCCCAGTCATTCTGGTGCAGTCATGGTAGGAGGGTTCATAGAATGAACTATCCAAGTTGTGCAACTAGAGTAAACACAACAGAAAAAACTCAAAGATATGAAATAAATGTAGATTCAGTCATTTAGTATATCATAGAATTCAAATAACAATCAGTCAGAAACATGCGGGCTTACAATTAGGGCTCACAACCCTGATTATAGAATATCAGAATGGGCACAAGATATAGCTTTGAAGCTCCTTCACCAAGATTCAAACTAAGAACTATGAATCAATTTCTAACTACTTTCCTAGGGATCTATTACATTAATAGATATCATCTCTAGTACAAAAGATTTCTCCACATTGGCCAAGGAAGATCACAAACTCCAATGAAGAGCTGTAATGCATGTAAAGGAATAGGTCAGACCTAAATGAATAGAACTCCTCCGCAAATGAATGGAATGATGTGCGGATCTCAGGGAAGGTCAGCCATGAACCAAACAACATTGAATGATGTGTCATTTAGCTATGAAGGTTGAGAAATGCTCCATAGGTTTTCTCCTTTAGCTGATTGTCTAAGACTATCAGGATGCTCTGCTCTGAGAAAACAATCAATCTTCTAATAGTGATAACTTTCTAGTACTTGATCCAGATGCTCTGAGTTTTAGATATGTTGTGCATGAATGAATCTATATGCTAAGTCCAGCTCTGCAAGGTCTAAAATGGAACTGTGGTAGAATACAGATGAAATTACAGAAATTGCTACTGACTGAATTGCCTAAACTAAATTGAAAATGAAAGGAAACAAACTGGACTGCAAATAAACTGAAATGCAAATTTTGTTGGTTGATGCAAGATTGCTCTTGAACTAGGGATGCTCTTGTATTAGACATCTGAGGTTATTTAAAAGGTGAGTCCCTCACTTTGTTGGGGCTAAAGGAAAACCAAGACGGTCCACCTTAGCCTGAGAAATCCATGACAAATCTTCTTTCGGTCTGTCTTTCCACTTCACAAGGTATTCTTTGTACTATCTTACTATAGTGCTACATCCAATTCTACTGTCCAAAATGTCTTCTATCTACTCCAGTGTTTGCTATGGTAACTGATGCTTCAAGTCTTCTTTCATGTTGTCACTAAACTCTACTTCATGATACTGATATAGGTCTACAATGTTGAAAATAGGTAAAATACCCAATGTCTCTGGTAGCTCCACTTCATATGCATTTCTTGAATCAAAATTTTGAGTATCCTACAAGGTCCAAACTTCTTCATCTTCAACTTGTTATAAGTGCCAACTAGAAATCTTTCTTTTCTCAAGTATACCATCACTTCATCTCCAACTACAAATTCCTTATGTCTTCTTTTCTCATCTGCTTGTTCCTTATATTTGGTATTCATATCCTCCAAATTCTTCTTCACCTACTTATGCACTGTCTCCATATGTTCTACAAATTCTTTTGCTTCTGCGCTTCTCTTCTCTGCCATACTGATATCTCTCAATTCTGCAACTCCTTTAGGGTTTACTCTGGTAACAATCTCAAAATGTGTTCTTCTAGTACTCCTGTTCACTAAATTATTATATGCAAACTCTGCTTGTGAGAGAATCAAATCCCAACTTCCTGCCTTATCTCCAACCAAACATTTCAACAAGTTTCCCAAACTCCTATTCACTACCTCTATCTGTCCATCAGTTTGTGGATGAAATGTTGAATAGGACTTCAAATCTATCTTCATCTTCTTCCAAAGTGCCTTCCAAAAGTATCCAACAAACTTTGTGTCTCTGTCTGAAACTATACTCTTAGGTAATCCATGCAATCTCACAATCTCCTTAAAAAATAGGTCAACTACATGCACTGCATTAGTTGTCTTCTTACAAGGTATGTAATGTGCCATTTTTGAAAATATGTCCACCACTACAAATATTGAATCATGTCCTATCTGTGTTTTAGGCAATCCCATTACAAAATCCAACTTATGTCTTCCCAAGGTCTCTCCAGTACTATGAAAGGTTTATACAATCCAGTATTCTGACTACTCCCTTTTGCAACCTAACAAACTCTACAAATTTGAACAAATTTCCTAACATCCTTATGTATCTGAGGCCAAGAGTAGTTTTCACTGACCAAAGCCACTGTCTTATCAATGCCAAAATGTCCTGCCAATCCACCACTGTGTTTTTCTTTGATCAAATTGTCTCTCATTGAACTTCTAGATATACGTAACTGATATCCTCTGAAAAACATATCTTCCTATATGAAATAGTCCAACCACTTACTCCTATCTATCACAATAGGTTCTTTACATGCTTTCCAAGGTTCTACAAAATCAGTGTCTCCCTCATACCTATTCTTCAATTCATCAAATCCAATCACTTCAACTCTCATCTCTGTCAACAAGTTTCTTCTCCTACTCAATGCTTCTGCAACTTTATTTCATTTACCACTCCTATGCTTCAACACAAAAGTATAACTCTGTATGAAGTCTACCCATCTCATATGTCTCTGATTCAACTTACCTTGACTGTTCAAATATTGCAAAGCTTGATGATCTGTATACAACACAAACTCCTTAGGTAACAAGTAATGTCTCCATTTTTTCAAGGCTTGAATTATGGCATAGATTGCTTGGTCATAAAATGAATATCTTCTCCTTGCATCATTCAACTTCTCACTAAAATATGCTACAGGTCTACCTTCTTGACTTAACACTACTCCTATTGCATTCCCACTTGCATCACAATCCACTTGAAATACCTTATTGAAATCTGGTAATGCCAAAACATGTTTCTCTGTCACTTTCTGCTTCAACAACTCAAAACTTTTTATCTGCTCCTGATGTCCACTTGAAATATTTTTTGTCACCTCTCATTGTCTCTGTCATAGGGTTACAAACTAAACTAAAATTTCTGATGAACTTTCGGTAGAAACTAGCCAATCCATGAAATGATCTGACTTCTCCAATGCTCTTCGGTGTAGGTCACTCAATAATTGCTCTCACTTTCTCAGAGTCCATTTTTAATCCTTCCGCATAAATCATAAATCCCAAATATACCAATTCTTCCTTCATGAAACTGCACTTCTTGATGTTTATCAACAATTTTTCTTCTCTCAATCTTTGCAAAACTTGTCTTATATGCCACAAATGTTCTTCTTTTGTCTTACTGAGAATTAGAATATCATCCAAGTATACAATAACAAACTTACCCAAGAATTTCTTCAAGACCTCATTCAACAACCTCATGAAAGTACTAGGTGCATTTGTTAATCCAAAAGGCATCACTAACCACTCATACAATCCTTCATTTGTTTTAAAAGTAGTCTTCCATTCATCTCCTTCTCTGATTCTTATTTGATGGTATCCACTCTTCAAGTCTATCTTTGTGAAATATTTTGCTCCACTCAAACAATCCATAATATCATCCATCCTAGGTAAAGGAAATCTATACTTAACTGTGATCTTGTTGATTGCTCTAGAGTCTATACACATTCTCCATAATCCATTTTTTTCGGTGCTAAAACTGCAAATACTATACAAGGACTCAAACTTTCTCTGATCAAACTTTTCCTCAACAACTCTTGTATCTGCCTATTCAATTCTTCATTCTCTATCAGTGTCATTCTATGTGCTACTTTGTTAGGAAAACTAGCTCCCGGTATAAGGTCCATTTGATGGCTGATACTCCTTATAGGTGGCAATCCTTCAGGTATATTATCTGATATGATGTCTTCATACTCTGTCAGCAACTTTGTTATCTCCTCTGGTGGTGATTCTTCAGTCTCCTTCAATGTTTTAGGCTTCTTAAGAATCAAAGCATAACACATATTCTCATGTCTCAAACCATCCATAAATTTTCTTCCATCTACGAAACAGATTCTAGCATTCCCACATACTTCACCCTTAGGATCATCCTCCAAAGGAATCAAAGGAGTTCTCTTTACATTCGTTGTTATAGTGTATGTATTCTTTCTCCCATCATGTATAGCTTTTCTATCATACTAGAAAGGTCTACCAAACAAAATATGACAAACATCCATAGGCATAATATCAGACAAGACTTCATCATGATAAGATCCAATATGAAATTTCACCAAACATTATTCACTCACTAGTACCTTATGATCATTCTAAATCAATGCTATCTGATAGGGCTTAGGGTGTTTCAATCTTTCCAACTTAAACTTAGTCACCATCTCCTTTGAAACTAGGTTATCTAAACTACCACTATCAATAACAACTTTACAACATGTACCTCCAGATTTGTATCTGGTTCTGAACAAACTCTTCCTCTGTGGTGGTTCCTCATTTGTCTCTACTTGAAATAGTGCTCTCCTCATCACCAGTGATTCTCCCTTCTCAGGTTTACCAGCCAAACTTGGTGATCCAACAGGTTCTTCTTCCACATAGGCTGCTCTTCCACTATTCTCTATTCTCCTGCTTGTACTCCCCTGATTACATTCAAATGCTCTATGTCCTTCACCTCCACACTTGAAACAAGTGCCTCTGAATGTTCTCCTATTAGGTCCTCTTCCTTCTCTTCTGTATCCTTCATTCCGGTATGCACTAGGGTGTCCTCTCCTGTATTAATTTCTATCATCTCTTCAGTACACATTATTATCTCTATCCTCCTTCTTGAATATGTTTCTTATCTATTCTAGTCCGCAAATGATCTCTCTCCTCTGGAAAATGTTTTGCTTCTCTAAAATTTACCTCCTCTACCTCTCTATCTCTGATCATGCCTCTTGTTCAACTTCTCTTCAACTTTTAGGGCAAATTGATATGGTTCTTCCAGTGTTGTCATCTTCACCAAACTCAGTTCTTCTTGAATGTTCAATCTTAGCCTATTGATGTATCTAGTCACTTTCTCCTTGCTTTCTTCACTATGTCGTGTCCTTATGATCATCTTATGAAATTCTTTAGTATATTCCTTCATAGATTTCTCCTTCTGTCTGAAGTTCTGCAATCTCTTCAACAACTCCAACTCATAGTCAGCAGGTATAAACTAATTTTTCAATTTTGTCACCATCCTATCCCATTTTGTAATCTTTTGTTTTTCTCTTCTATTTCTATCCAATTGAATTTCCTTCCACCATATAGCAGCATGTCCTCTCAACTTTGCCTTTGCAAATTTCACTGTCTCTGGATCTTCAACTTCCTCATATTCAAAGTACTCTTCCATGTCATTTATCTAGTCGATCAACTCTTGAGGGTTTAAATTTCCAATGTAGTTTAGTACATCAACTCTAGGTCTCTTCCTGATCTTTGAAATAGCTCGCAACATCTTTACTTGATCTAATTCTTCTTCTTCATTACCTCCTAAGGTTTCACCAATTTGTTCAACATATTGAAATTCTTCTTCAGTATCACTTTCAATAGTAGGTCTCAGTGTTAATCCTCTTTGCCTATCTTCCTCAACAACATCTAATCGAATTCTCATTGTCTTCATCATTTCCATCATCTCATCCATTCTACCAGCCATTGTTCTAACAATAGGGATTTTCCTTAGCGACATTCTTCCTAGGATCAAGTGTAACCTGCCTTAAGTTCAGGGATCGGGCTACAAGGTGATAACTACCTCACAATCGATGATCAGGGTACAAGGTGACAGCTGCCTCAGAATCAGTGATCGGTTGTGACACAAGTAACCTACCTTAGATTCGGCAATCTATTCACAATAAGATCTTATGGAATTCCTTCACCAACTTCGCTCAATTTGTTCCCAAAGATTCAAACTTTCACTCTGATACCACTTGGTGTAGTCATGGTAGGAGGGTTCACAGAATAAACTATCTAGGTTGTCCAACTAGAGTAAACACAACGGAAACAACTCAAAGATATGAAATAAATGTAGATTCAGTCATTCAATATATCATAGAATTCAAATACCAATCGGTTGGCAACATGTAGGCTTACAATTAGGGCTCACAGGCCTGATTACAAAATATCAGAATGGGCACAAGATATAGCTTTAAAGCTCCTTCACCAAGAATTCAAATGAAGAACTATGAATCAATTTCTAACTACTTTCCTAGGTATCTATTACATCAATATATATCATCTCCGGTACAAAAGATTCCTCTGCATCAGCTAAGGAAGATCACAAACTCCAACGAAGAACTATAACGTGTGTACATGGATAGGTCAAACCTAAATGAATAGAACTCCTCTGCAGATGAATGGAATGATGTGCGTATCTCGGGGAAGGTCAGCCAAGAACCAAACAACATTGAATGATGTGTCATTAAGCTCCGAAGGTTGAGAAATGCTACAGAGGTTTTCTCCTTTAGGTGATTGTCTGAGACTATTTTGATGCTCTGCTCTGAGAAAATAGTTAGTCTTCTGATAGTGATAACTTTCCGGTACTTGATCCAAATGCTCTAAATTTTAGATATGTTGTGCATGAATGAATCTATATGCTAAGTCCATCTCCGCAAGGTTTGAAATGTAGTTGTGGTAGAATGCAGACCAAATTACAAAAAATGCTACTCACTGAACTGCCTGAACTAAACTGAAAATGAAGGGAAACAAATTAGACTCAAACAAATTGAAATGCAAATGTTTTTTGGTTGATACAAGATTTCTCCTGAACTAGGGATACTCATGCATCACGTTTGGGGCAGTAGGTTACTAGCAAAGTCCCTTAAGATCCCTAAGACCAAAAAACTACCAAACTATGATAGAGCAGTTCTCAGAATTTGTGGTAGTTGGGAATGTTCCATTTGGACCCACAGGTGAATGTGGGGTCCTTCCACAATAACCTCTCTCAGTTCTGGTCAACTCCAGTCCATTTGACTGTGCCAAAATCAAATGCATTCTTGCAAAATGCTTCAGTTCCATGCAGGAGAAAGGTGTTAGGAGTGACATTTTACATTCCATAGCTCATGGGGCCATACAGACTTCTCCAACACATTGGTGTGGGTAGGTAAATACCAGGGGAGGTCTCATTTCATGTGCCAAGGGTCCCAATCATTCGGGATAGCAGGCTACCAGTAAAGTCACTTAAGATCCTAAGAGCAAAAATTGCCAAACTTTGACGAAGTAGCTCTTAGAATTTGTTTTATCTGGGAACACTCTATTTGGACCTACAGGTGCACATGGATTCCATCCACAATAACCTCTCTCAGTTTGGTCAACTCTAGCCCGTTTGACCATGTTGAAATCAAATGCATTCTTGCAAAATGCTTCAGTTTCATGTAGCACAACCTTGCCAGGTGCCATATTTTTTGTTCTACTCATCATGGGGATGAACCAATTGTGCCAACACACTGGGGTGGGTGGGTAAATGTTAGGGGAGGTTTGGTTTCATGTGCCAAGTATCCCAGTCATTCCGAACTGTAAGCTACCGACAAAGTAGAAAGTTGCTAAGACTAAAATTTTACATTCCACAGGCCATGGGGTTGAACTAACTATGCCAACATGTCTGGGTGGGTGGGTAAATGCTAGGGGAGGTCTTGTTTTGTACACCAAGTGTCTCAGTCATTTCGAGCTGCAAGCTATCGGCAAACTTGAAAGTTGCTAGGAGTGACATTTTGTATTCCATCGCTTGTAGGGCCGAACGGACTTCGCCAACATGTCGGGGTGGGTGGGTAAATGCCAAGGGAGGTCTCATTTTGTGTACCAAGGGTCCCAATTGTTCCAGGCTGTAAGCTACCAACAAAGTCACTTTGCTAGTAGCTTGCAGTCCAGAATGACTGGGATGCTTGGCACATGAAACGAGACCTCCCCTAACATTTACCCACCCACCCTAATACATTAGCGCATTCATTTTGGCCCCACAATGACTAGATAAAAAAATATGGCATTTGGTAAGGTTGTGTTGCATGAAACTGAAGCATTTTACAAGAATGCATTTGATTTTGACACAGTCAAATGGAATGGAGTTGACCAAAACTAAGAGAGGTTATTGTGGATGGAACCCACATGCACCTGTAGGTCCAAACAGAATGTTCCTAGCTACCACAAATTCTAAGAATTGATCCATCATAGTTTGGTAGTTTTTTGGTCTTAGGGATCTTAAGGGACTTTACTGGTAGCCTGCTAACCCTGAACAACTATGACACTTGTGGTGCAGTCACGGTTAGGAGGGTCCACAAAGTGAACTATCTAGGTTGTGCAGCTAGAGTAAACACAATGGAAACAACTCAAAGATATAAAGAAAATGCATATTCAGTCCTTCAATATATCATAGAATCCATATACAAATTAGCAGGCAACATGTGGGCTTACAAATAGGGCTCATAGGCCTGATTACAGAATTTTAGAATATGCACAAGATGTAGCTTTGAAGCTCCTTCGCACACAATTCAAACTATCAAACTTGGAAAAGATGTTAGCTATCAATGACTACTTTCCTAGGCATCTGTTACATTAATTTATATCATCTCTGGAACAAAAGATTCCTTTGTGTCGGCCAAGGAAGATCACAAACTCCAATGAAGAGATGTAACATGTGTACACAGATAGGTCAGACCTAAATGAATATAACTCCTTCGCAAATGAATGGAATGATGTGCGGATCTCAAGGAAAGTCGGCCATGAACCAAACAGAATTGAATGATGTGTAATTTAGCTCTGCAAGCTGTGAAATGCTCTGCAAGTCTTCCCCTTTAGCTGATTGTCTGAGACTATCAGGATGCTCTGTTATGAGAAAACAATTGATCTTCTGATAGTGATTTCATACCGGTACCTAATCCAAATGATCTAAGATTTGGATATGATGTCCTTTAAGGTGTCTAGATGTTAAGTCCAGCTCCGTAAGATCTAAAATGCAACTGCAGTAGAATGCAGACCAATATATAGAAACTACTACTGACTAAACTGATTGAACTGAACTGGAAAATGAAAAGAAATAAATGAAATGCAAATGTTTTTTTTGGTTGATGCAAGATTGCTCTTGAACCAGGGATGCTCCTGCATCAGACATCTAGGGTTATTGAAAAAGTGAGTCCCTCACTTTGCTGGGGCTGGAGGAAAACCAAGATGGTCTGTCTCAGCATGAGAAATCCATGATGAATCTTCTTCTAGTCTGCCTTTCCACTTCACAAGATATTCTTTATACTATCTTTCTTTGGTGTTGTGTCCAATTCTACTATCCAAGATGTCCTCAATCTACTCTAGTGCTTGTTGTGGTAACTGCTGCTTCAAGTCTTCTTCCATTCTGTCACTGAACTTTGCTTCATGATACTGAGATAGGTCTGTAATGTTGAAAATAGGTGATATACCCAATATCTCTGGTAACTCCACTTCATATGCATTTCCTGAATCAAAATTTTTGAGTATCCTACATGGTCCAAACTTCTTCATCTTCAACTTGTTTTATGTCCCAACTGGAAATATTTCTTTTCTCAAGTACACCATCACTTCATCTCCAACTACAAATTCTTTGTGTCTCCTCTTCTCATCTGCTTGTTCTTTGTACTTGCTATTCATCTCTTCCAAATGCTTCTTAACCTGATTATGCACTCTCTCCATGTGTCCTGCAAATTCTTCCACCTTTGCACTCCTCTTCTCTTCCATGCTGATATCTCTCAAGTCTGCAAATCCTCTAGGGTTTACTTCGGTAACAATCTCAAAAGGTGTTCTTCTAGTACTCTTATTTACTAAATTATTGTGTGCAAACTCTACTTGTGAAAGAATCAAATCCCAACTTCCTGCCTTCTCTTCAACCAAACATCTCAACAAGTTTCCCAAACTCCTATTCACTACCTCTATCTGTCCATCAGTCTGTGGATGGAATACTGAACTGAACTTCAAATCTATCATCATCTTCTTCCAAAGTGTCCTCCAAAAGTATCCAAGAAATTTGGTATCTCTATCTGAAATTATACTCTTAGGTAATCCATGCAATCTCACAATCTCCTTGAAAAATAGGTCAACTACATGCACTGCATTAGTTGTCTTCTTACAAGGTATGAATGTGCCATCTTTGAAAATCTGTCCACCACTACAAATATTGAATCATGTCATCTTTGTGTCTTCGGCAATCCCATTATGAAATCCATGCTTATGTCTTCCCAAGGTCTCTCTGGTACTGTCAAAGGTTTATACAATCTAGTATTCTGATTATTCCCCTTTGCAACTTGACAAACTCTACAACTCTAAACAAATTTTTTAACATCCTTATGTATCTGAGGCCAAAAGTAATTCTCACTTACCAAAGCCACTGTCTTATCAATGCCAAAATGTCTTGCCAATCCACTACTGTGTTTTTCTTTGATCAAATTGTCTCTCATTGAACTTCTAGGTATGCACAACTGATTTCCTTTGAACAACATATCTTTCTGAATGAGATAATCTAACCACTTACTCCTATCTATCATAACAGGTTCCTTACATGCTTTCCAAGGTTTTGCAAAATCAACGTCTTTCTCATACATGTTCTTTAATTCATTAAAACCTAACACTTCAACTCTCATCTTTGTGAGCAAGTTCCTTTTCCTACTCAATGCATCTGCAACTTTATTTGATTTTCCACTCCTATGCTTTAATACAAAAGTATAACTTTGCATGAACTCTACCCATCTCATGTGTCTCTGATTCAACTTCACTTGACTGTTCAAATATTCTAAAGCTTGATGATCTATATACAACACAAACTCCTTAGGCAACAAGTAATGTCTCCACTTCTTCAAGGCTTGAATTCTAGCATAGAACTCCTGATCATAAACTAAATATCTTCTCCTTGCATCATTCAACTTCTCACTGAAATATGCTACATGTGTACCCTCTTGAGTTAACACTGCTCCTATTGCATTTCCACTTGCATTACAATCTACTTGGAATACCTTATTGAAATCTGGCAATGCCAAAACAAGTTGCTTTGTCACTTTTTGCTTCAACAATTCAAAACTTTTATCTGCTCCTGATGTCCACTTAAAGTCTTTTATGTCACCTCTCATTGTCTCTATCATAGGATTACATCTTGAATTGAAATTTCTGATGAACTTCTGGTAGAAACTAGCTAATCCATGAAATGATCTGACTTCTTAAATGCTCTTCGATGTAGGCCATTCAACAATTTCTCTTACTTTCTCAGGGTCCATTTTCAATATGTTGGGTGAATATTTTGTCTTCAACTATATGAAGGCAAAATGCTTATATCAACCACAGTGTGATGAGATTTAATCTCTCCTCTCAGAAAGGGGAGGCTCCCTTCTTATTGCTCGCTACAATCAACAAGTACTTAACAAAATTTATGTACACTATAAACTAATCTGTGGATGGTGCCATATCATCTATTTCTCTTTTTTTAGAAATGATGTTTCAACTTAATCCTTACAATGTATGATAAACTCAAAAACCACTTATTGGAACAATAATAACCAATATCAAGATTGAATGAACATAGGAAGATTCAAAATGATACCAACATTAAATAACCAAGAAATTCACAAAAGGACAGTCTTTTGTAATTTCTTTTGCTGACTTGAAGTTAGAAATATATAGTATATAGTATAGCCCAAAGTCTCCACTGTATGCTATCAAGAGATTTAACGAACACAGAAAATAAATAGCAGCTCAAAGTTTCTAATATCTTCAACTCACGAACATAGAATATAAATTCCAAAGGTAATGTTGCAGCACAAAGACTCCAAAATCAGCTTTAGACAACCTCTCAGATTATATGAATTCAAACTACTTATTCGATCAATTGCATAAGAAAGTGCAAGAGAAAGACATAAGAACATCTCTCATACACTACAAGTAGATTCCCAAAACAATGTTTGAATGCTCGCTTGCTTTTCTTATTATTGATAAAATCTTGATTTACAACCTTGAACACAAAGTTTCAAAATGCTCTTTAATTCGGCAAAGTTTCTCTTCAATAACTAAAAGATAGTATTTGCAAAAGAGGCCCTCTTTATTTATAGTGAGAGGCCATGAGTAAAAATAGGAAAAGTACAACTAATTATGACTTATTCAACAAGAGGAGTCCTTATTGATTTGGGACTTCCCTTGTTTTTACATGTAATTACATCTTGAAAAAGTACATGTAAATATGTCCAAAACTAACAACAAAAAGCATGAAAAACTACAAAAATATACTAAGTCATGATCACTTTCATCAACTCCTGCTCCCATCTTTCTTTAGGAAATCCTCGTACATTTTCAGCACCGTTTGCATCTCAAGGCTATCAGGCCCAGAAGTGTTCTTGGAAATGACACGAGCCCTGGTTATTAAGTCCTTCACATTCATTGTTGTCTTCTCATACCTACCCAAATCTGTCTTGAGATTATCTAGTGTCCACTGATAATCCAATAGGTTATCCATGGAGGCTACTGAAAAAGTTTGTTCCTCAAATTCTTTTTGAAACATGTTATTGAATTCTTACACCATTTCCTCTATAGGAAGAAACTTATGATCATCATCTACTAACTTGCATGGGAGTTCTTCAAGCCTCCTAAGAAGACTAACATCATTATCTTCACTAACCTCCCAGGCACTGTGCAATTTGTTGATTAAATCTTTTAGAACATTGATTCAGTGAATCAACATCTCTTTAGTTTCAACATATGCCTAACGATTAGAAATGATCCCAATCTCAACCAAAGTTTTCAACTTCAACTTCTTCATTTGCACCCATTCTTCTAGACTTTCATCCATGTTTTCGAGTTCTTGAGACAACATATAAACTAACTCATCTAGTTCGGCCCTTACCTTTTCCATCTTATTTCTTCTTTCCATAGAATATGTCAGAAGAAGTGTACTCTGTGTAGTCATTCTTTCCAGATATTCCCTGACCACTATCCCCCTTGCATGCACCTTTTCTGCCTTTTGGATGATATAATCTTCAACAGTGATAGCCATAGGCTCTACTAATTCAGAGGACAAAGGGATTTTGCATAGCACTACAGTCAACTGTTCTGCTCTTGCCTTGTACTGATCCTTCATCTTCTTCTCATGATTGAACTTTGCAATTAGAGAATTCAAAGTTGATTGAACATCGGCTTTTGCACTCTCATGAGTGATCTTTCCTAGCCCTATTCTTGATATTGAATAGTCTTTCATATTAAAATCCTCAATAGTTGCATCAGGTAGGAGTTGAGCTATCTCTACATACTTATGACGCTTGTCTCCAAGTAGCCTGGAGACAGTCTTTGACTTCTTCTTGGTCTTGGCCTTTATAGGTGTCAATTTTTCAAAATCAAAGTCATCTGGGGAGATGGCTTGCTTCTTTCTCTTTGGGGTATATGATGAAATCCATGGAGGAAGTACTGACACATTTGTATCCAAATTTGCATCCATAGTCAATGTAGAAGGAGTTGCACTCAAACAAGATGAAGTTACAATTGGAGAAGTATTTGTAAAAATGGCACTGAGAGTATCAACACTTAGATTTTTCTCAGAACCAATCATGAGCTTCTCAAAATCATTTGAGTATCCATATCAAAAGAAGGTGAGGACAGACTAGGCAAAGAAGATGAAGAACCAAAAATGGTTTCCAAATTTTGCTTAAGACCATCAAAAGTGACCTTGGATGGGGATGAATGAAAAGATAGAGGAGACTTAGAAGATTGAATATTTATTGGAATGATTGGGGTGACTGAGACATTGGGCATAGAAGGAGATACTAAAAAGGTATTCAAAGGAGAAGAAACATGTGACTCATGTGGAATGTCACCCTGAGGAGACACCGTGGGTCTTCCATGTTGTTCCTATTCTTCTTCTTGTTCAACTTCTTGTTTAATCTCTTCTCTTTCCTCTAAAGATATCTCTTCAGTAGCTAGCTCCTCAGTAGTCTATTCTTCTGCAGCTATCTCTTCTTTAGTTACCTTAGCTTTCCCACCCTTGGCCACAAATTTGATTTTAGATTTGGTCACTTCGCTAGAGCTAGGTGTATAACTTTTGTTCTTTGTTCCCAACTCAGCCTTCTTACCCATTTGCTCTTGGATTTGTTCTTCAGATCTAGTTGTAAAATCTTTCAACTGAATTCCTTTACCTTTCAGCCATACATTTATGTTTGCCAAGATGGGCTTGAACCTTTTCCTAATTGAAGTGAGTTCTTTCTTTGACCATTGAATAACAGGAAAAGAAGAACCTTCAATATTCTCACTGATATAAGAATGATTAAAAATGTTACCATCATCTACCATATCCTTTAGAATATTAGCTAACTCCAAATCTTCATTTTGACTTAGAGACAACTGGCAATAGTCCATCTTTCTGATGTCCTCTTTAGTTCTTAAATCAGCCCAAACATCTTCTACCATAGGCACATGAGACAAAGATTTCTTCTTTATTTTATCTTTCACCCTTCTATAGTCAAAGTTATTCATCCTCTTGAAATGCTTCATGGTGACAAGCTGCATTTTAGTTTCAATAGCCTTTGCTTTGGTAGAAGTAAAGATAGAATACCTATTGATCTTGATAGGAAACCTGAAACTAGGTTTCTTCAGATCCATCTATTTATTATGCACAACAATGATCTGTCAGCATAATTCCATTAGCACAATTTTATCACTTGGAAACTTTGGTCACATTTAATTATTGCCTTACAAATATCCAACCCGTAGATAAGTGAAAGTTGTAAATTGAAGATACAAGCAACCAAATCTGTTCACTACTGCCTAAGCCTCATCAAAAACTCTTTTTTACTTAAGTTGTGGATCAAGAAGACACATGAATACTACAAAGAAAGCATCATTAACTCTCTGAAAATGATGAATTGCTCCCTTTGGAGTTAGTTGAGGATAATATTGGTACATAGGAATAGCCCTTTGATCTCCCTCTGATGACAGACCTAGGAAACTCCTCATGGAAGAAACATCATAAACCAGATAGGATGTCATATAGAACTTAGAATTTGTAGACACCTTAGTCAACTCTTCATGAAGGGCATTGGTTATTTGCTCACCCTAGAATATCTTTTGATTTCCCCTCAATATCACTCTGATGTAGAGGTACATCCACTCATGAAAAGTGGAAGATGTAGAAAGTCCCTTTACTCTGCTGAGAAGAGTCATCAAATCACTAATTTCTTCAACAAAATCACTTCTAGGAAAGCTTTTAGGCCATCTTGAGATATTTGGCCTTGCTGACTTTAGCCATTTGGTATTGATCACCTTCTTTGCTAGTTCTGTATCCTTATCATATTCTTTCTGAGAATAATCAGGATCAATCTCTGCATCGGTGTCATTGTGAGGACACATGAAGACTTTATCCAAGAACTCTAGATTCGACCTTATAATCAAATTCCTATTGACATCTGTGACACTTCTGTTATCCTTGTTGTAGTGTGCCGCTACTTGAAGTACAAATTTAGGATTATGTGCGAGAACAGTGAAAGCAGCCACCAAGTGAATGTTGCTCTCCACAATTTGCTTCATGAAGTTATTGAGAGGTTGTTGTTTAGTCCTCTCTATGAACTCAGCCATGTCCACATGACCGATTTTAGTATCTCATATTTCATCGGCATTAGATGTCATTGAAGTCATCAGAAACACTCCCTAATATTTATAGTTCACAGCTTTTGCTTTCTTTGGTGTCAGATCAGTCATTTGAATCACAAATGCCTTCGTTGAAAGATAGACCTTAGCAAGCATGCATAAACAACTGCAACACAAGATGCATGACTTTGCAGTGTTAGGAAAATATGGCAAATGGGGAACTGTAATGATAGAGATCATGATCAATAGCATGAGTTTGACGGGGCTAGAGAGTGATAGAAGTGAGAAACAGAGTGATAGCAGGTGATAGTTAACAAAAAGAAAAATTCCCCAGAGTTAGAGAATTTTTGAATTGCCACCTCTACGTGTAGGGGTAAATGTGTTTGGTGCAAGGTGACAAAAATTGCCGTCCCTGCATGTTGGAAAAACTCTGCAAATGTATTGGCAGTAAAACATGTCATTTTTGCATTTTATATGAAGTATACATTTGTGTATGGGTGATGAAAATCACCACCCCTACACTTGATAGATCTTAAGGTGAGTAAAGTGTATGGGCAGTGAAAATCACTGCCGCTACATCTAGGGAAAATCTTACAGATATTAGCATGGGCGGAAAAAATTGCCGCCCCTACTTATTTAATATTTTAGGGAAGGGCTACATATGAGCGGCAAAAATCATTGCCCCTACATGGAATAAAAACAATCGAAGTTTGAACATAAGTGGCAGAGATCACCGCTTGAACATTTGTAAACGAAAGATCTAAAACATACATTGGTTGCATTAATCACCGCTTATGCATGTTACGAAAATCTACTACTTAGGTGTCCATCGTTACACCTAAGATAAACTTCAAAGAAAAAGGAAAAGGTCGGTGAAAATTACCGACCCATAACAAAGAAAAATATAGAGTTACTTCAACACTAAAATTTAAAATGAAAACCCTAATTCGAAGGATACACACAGATGACCCAAAAGTAGTGAAAAACCACCAATTACAAAATGAAAGAAACAAAAAAACATTATAGGAAATGAGAAGGGTTTTGTAGAGAAAAAATGATGGAGTTCAGTTTAAAAGCTTAGAGGAATATGGAAGATTTAAATGTAGACACAACAAACAACTAAAAGCAAACAATAAACCTTAATGCATAACTCTAAAAAGAAAACTAAAACAAACAAGGGAAACGTAAAAACCCTTACTCGGTGATGATGATGGAGAAAATGATAAAAACCTAGTTAAAATCCTTAGTTGAATCCAACCAATGACACTGGGTAATTACAAAGGTAAATAAACAAAGAACAATGAAAAATGAAACAATAAAATCTATTAAAATGATTTTTAAAACCATAACTTAAGGTGTATTAATTACACATGAGATGAACTGACAGTTGCTTGGGTGGCAAAAATCGCTGCCCCTACAATTGTTATAAAGGGGAACATGTAGTGTGGCAAAAATTGTCACCTCTGTATATGACAAAGAACTTAACATGCAAGGGCGACAATAATTTTTAGTCAAGCATACCAACAAAAATACTCTAACTCCCAAAACAACATCAAACTTAAAATTTGACTTGTTTGTCATTTGTCCTATTTTAGCAAACTTTGAGAAACTGATGTGAGAGGATACTCAGACAAATTGTTTGAAGCTAGGGTACTACGCATGAGGGAAAATGAGAATCACCTTGTTTTGCATGCTTAGAGTTGTAGGCTACAAAACATATAAGTTTCATAGGGGTCATCCTACAAATTGAGCACAACTAAATTTGAGGATAATAGCTAGCTCTAACTGGGGAGCTTCCTTCGATTATCCTTTGAAACAATCGAAGGGAGAAGAACTCCAGTCTCTAAGTGCATTCATCCATCCATTGGGTTATAGAGTCAGGGGACACAAAAAAAAGACACAAAAAGACAAAAAAAAGACTACAAAACTGTACAAATATTCACAAACTTATCTATCGTTTTATTGTGAGAAAAGCTTTAGATGTTGCCCACTATGTGGTAGCAAGAAAGGCATTCGATCTTGGTACTCTAGAATGAAACTATTTTCACCACATAGCAGATGAATGACGAAGGGACCTCTCCATAGGGAATCAAACTTCCCATGCATTCCTTTCGGCTCTCTTCTATTGTCCCATAACAAGACTTGATCCCTGACTTGAAAATTCTTGGATTTAGTCTTCTTGTCGAATAGCTTCTTGTCGAATAGCTTCTTCACTTGACGTTGGTGTTCCGTAATGTGATCCACAAACTTAACACGTTATTCCTCAATCTCAGAAAGGAACATCATGCACTTGTTAGTAGAGCTCTCAAAAGTTTCATCTTCAATAGCTTTTGCCAACTTCAAAGCGGGTAGCTCTAATGTAATTGGTATCTCAGCATTCAATGCATACAACAATTGAAAAGGTGACATACCAATTTCTCTCTTGGGGGTAATGCGATCTGCCTACAACACATCAAACAATGCCTTGTGCTAGGTCCTTTGATTTTCATCAACTAGCTTCTCAATGATAGTAACCAAGTTCTTGTTACTTGACTCGGCTTGACCATTTCCATGAGGATAGTAGTTAGATGAGTGAGCAAGTATGATTCCATATTCAAAGCAAAAACTAGTTATTTCTTGGGAGAAAAAAAATGTAGCATTATCTGCTACTATCTTGTTTGGAACACCAAACCTTGATATTATATTTTCTTTGAGAAACTTGCAAACTACCTCAGAAGTAGCATGTTTGACCGGAATAGCCTCCACCCACTTGGTGAAGTAGTTAGTGGCTATGAGAACATAGCTGTGCCCCACACTTGATTGTGGGTTTACTGTGCCAATGAAATCAATGTCCCATTGCTGGAAAGGTTCCTCAATTATTACTAGCTTAATAGGTAATACAACCAACTTAGGTTTCCCCACAAATTGTTGACAAAGCTCACACTTGCGCACCCAGTTGTATGCATCTTGAAATAGTGTAGGCCAATAATATCTAGCTCATAAAATCTTGTGAGTTGTCATCGGTGCTAAGAAATATCCACCATATGCCAAATTATGGAATGACTCCAATAGTTTACCTTGTTGTGCCTTATCAACACATCGTAGAAAAATCCCATCAAGACTTCTCTTATACAAACTGTTGTCCCAAAGAACAAAATTTGTAGCCTTTAGCTTGATAGTCCTTTTCTCTTTATAAGACAGGTGCTCAGGACATTCACCATAAGTGAGGAAGTGTGCAATGTTAGTGTATCATTCATTAGTTGTGCTATCAAACATAACACTAGGAATTACCTCATTCTCCACTTCTTCATCACTTGTTTCTTTCAGCACATTATCAATGATGAGCTAAGACAGACCTTTCCCACATACCATCTTGGTGGATTTGATATCTAAATCATATTCTTGGATTTTTGAAATCTAGTTCCCCCTCTTACTACCAAACTCTTGTTGAGTTAAGATAGACTTAACTGCTGAACCTGGCATTAAGACGGTAGTATGGGTATTCAAGATGTAGTACCTGAAATGCTTAACTGCCTTGACGATAGCATATGCATGTTTCTCCATGGCCAAATACTTGAGATCATGAGTTTTCAATAGACAACTCATGAACGCAATTGGAGACTCAATGCCCTCATTGTTCTCTTGTACTAGGATGGCTGACAATGTATGCTTAGAAGCATAACCATACATGATGAAATCTAGTGTATAGTCTGAACAAAACAAAACCAGAGCATGATCAATGGCTTTCTTGATGTCCTCAAAAGCCTCTTTACCTTCTGCAGTCCAATGGAAAGTAGACTTTCTTTTCATCATACTCACAATATGACGAGTTTTCTCTGCAAACTCAGGCACAAACCTCCACAAAAAATTAACCTTCCCAAAGAAGGAGTGTACAACCATCTTACTTGAAGGCAAAGTAAGACTTTGAATAGATTTGGCTTGTTCAGAGTTAATTTTTGTAACTTCCTTGGACACAGTATGCCCAGGAAGCTTACCTTCGGTCACCCCAAAAATAGACTTTTTAGGATTTAAGGAAATACCATGTTGCCGATATCTTTCTAGAACTTGTCTTAGATGGTAAGCATGATCTTGACATTTTTTGAAAAAAATGGTTAAGTCATCAAGATAAACAACACTGAACTTACCCATTTCATCATGGAAGGCAAGATCCATCACTCTCTAGAAAGTGGCGCCAGCGTTGATCAACCTAAAAGGCATCTTACAATATGCAAATGTGCCCCAAGGTGTGGTGAAAGTAGTTTTGTATTGATCTTCTTCATTGACCTCCACCTAGTTGTAGCCTGAGAAACCATCAAGCATGGATGGCATCTCTAAACCCGTCACCATTTGTAAAGCTTGGTCCACAACTGGCAAGGGGTAATTATCCTTTAATGATGACTGGTTCAAATTGCGAAAATCCACACAAATGCAAATCTCTCCATTTTTTCCTCATCGAAACAATGTTGGCTATCCATGTTGAATGGTGAATAGGAAAGATTATCCTTACGTTGAGCATCTTTTGGATTTTAGCTAGAATGGTACCTGAAATCTTTGGGTTGTATTGCCTCTGTTTCTATTTGTGAGGCAAAGATCCCATCTTGAGTGGAATTTCATGCTGAACTTCCTTAGGCCAAAATGACTTCAAGTCATCATAAGAGTAGGCCAACATATCAATATAATGATGCAAAAGCATCACAAACTTGAACTTCTCATCATCCATACAACATTTCCCAATGTTAACCATTTTAGGATCACTGTCTGTCCCTAGGTTCACTTGCTCAAACTCAGTAGATGAACTTGTTCTGGATTGTTGCTGCTGTTTTACATAAAGGTCATGTTTGTCAAAAAGTTTCTTAAGGGAAACCAAACCTTTGGGGATCTTGTTTCCTTTCAACTGCAATATTTCCTCACCTATTTCTTGATCAATATTAGACACAGATTCTCGGGGAGGAGAATCACTTCCTTCAAAATAGAATTTGCTGAAATTCTCACCTTTCTCCAAGAACACAATGATTTGATCATCACCATTCAATACTTGCCAATGGTTATAATTATCAGGAATGTTTGGTCTAAAGACCAACTCAATGGTATATTTATTACACTTAAAATCCTTGTGAGGGACCATAAGAGTAGTTAATATGGCTAATGAATCTGCCCTATCATTGAATTCTCTTGGAACAATAGAAATGTTAAATGCATCAAAGTCTTCAATGTAATCCCAAACGTGATTGCGATAATGCCTTAACATTTCATTTTTTGTCTGGTAAAGATTTCTTACCTAACAAACAATTAGTTCTGCATCTCCTTGTGCATGGAGATTCTTGATTCCTTTTGTACGATTAGCCTCCATTCCCAACAACAAAGATTCATACTTGACAATGTTATTGGTATTGTCAAACTATAACTTGTAAGAGAAAGGAAAGACATCACCTTCTAGAGATGTGAGTACAATTCCAGCCCCAGATCCCATTGAAGAACAGCTACTGTCAAACTCCAAAGTCCAAACATCATTTGAACTTTCCAATTTGGCATTCTCAAGATCAGGGAATTCATCACTTGAATAAGAATAATCTTCTATCATTAGGCTTCCATTTTAGTCATCATCTGATGTCTCAAAAACCTCAGTAGTGGTTAGAAAATAATTTCCCATACCTGAAGATTTGAAAAGAATCTGTCCTTTCGGATCTTCAGACTTGGTTACTGTGTACATAGCCTCTCTCTCCGGGAGAAACTTTTGCATGACACCTTTGATAGGTATCCTTGCCTCAGACCAATCCATGTTGATTTCTCCACCAACATCCTTGCAAAATTTTCAGCCCAATACTATTCTATATGAAGCTGGAATGTCAGCTACTAGAACTATCATCTTTATCCTCTTCTCTGGGAAAGCAGCAAATGCAAATTGTGCATCCTTGATTTGACCTATGAGAGGAACTTGCTTTGTTTCCATGGAGAAACAACTACCAAAAGTCTTAGTTAAAGTTAAACCTAAGGCATTTGGTACCTTGGCAGACATAACATTATCAAAGGCTCTAGAATCTATAACATAGTTGCTAAGCTTATGACCATTTAGTAGCAAGGAAATATAGAATGGTTCAATTTTTCCTATGGTGGTAGAAGAAGAGGCAACTAGATTACTCTGAGCTAGTCTCGTTTTAGAGATGACAAGAGTAGTTTTGGAAGAATCCTACCCAATAGGGGCAGCTTTGTTTTTAACATACTTAGCTAATCTGTCAAATTGGTCAGGATTAGCTTGCAAGTACTCTACCCCAAACATCTAAATCTTGGTTTTTTTAGCATGGTCTAAAATATCAAAAAGTTGATATGGACTAGCTGCAGAAGACGGACTATTCTCACTTTGAGGTTTTACATAAGGAGTAATGATCTTATGTATTGAAGATGAAGTAGGAGAATCGGATGTACTTACTTGTTTATCATGAGCCTCATCTCTTGATTGGAAAGGTAAAGGAGTGCCCATCTTAGTGATGGTAACTACAGGATGAGGATCTTCCCATGACTTTCCTTTATTAGCCACATGTTGGTAATTAGGTTGATTCTATGACCATGTGAGAACAACATAAGCTTCACCAAAAGTAACTTCTTGTTCTATCTCATCTTCAAAATTTAAGAAACCAATATTAGAGTCTCCAGCCAATTCTTCTTCACCTTCCATAAAGAGATTGGCAACACCTTCCTAATCAAAATCTGATTGAGGAAGATCATCTTGTTCTGCCTCATAGTAACCCACTGCTGCATTTACTAGTGGTGCTTCCAAAGCAAGTCTTCCTTGTAATGGAGGAAGCCTATTTTGACCTTGGTTTCTGGTAGCATTACCTTGATAATTGGGAATGTTGGGAAACATTCTCCTTGGTATGTTCTTTTAGGAAGGAATGGACAATTCTGAGACATTTATTTTTTCAGAGCTAACAACTCATTAGCCAAATTCTACACCATAGGATCTGTGGTGCTAGTAGAAGGCATATTTGTAGAGGGCTGCCCCCTAGCTCTATTTGTGTCTTTCCTTCTCTTTCTGGCCAGGATTAGATCATCCTCAATCTCTGTAGCCAAGTTCTGAGCTACTGCCAAATCAGCTAGATTTTTACATTGTAGAAGAAATCCTACTTCTAACAGTTGAGTGTTTATGAAGAAACACTTCTGCTTCTCAGCTATAGGCTAAGCAGTTGCAAGAATCTGATTTGTCAGCTTGTTGAACTTCACAATGAACTCACGCATGGGTTCTTGTGGTTTTTCCTTCATTTGTGTAAGTTAAGCTAATAGTGTATGTGCACCTTTAGTAGGCTTGAACCTAGCCTCAAACTTGGTTTGGAGAATATTCCATCCAATGATGGTTTGTGAGGGAAGATGATAAAACCAATCTACAGCTACACCCTGAAGTGTTTCAACAAATGGTCTTACAGATACATCTTCATGTTCCACTCCTAGAACACTACAAGCAATGTAAAAAGAAGCAATGTGTTCATCAGGGTGAACTTTTCCATCACCATAGAACTTAGGAAAATTTTTCCTTGAACCACGAGGTAGTTCATGTAATGGTAGAGCGAGATTCAAAGGCCCAAAAGCATTTTCCCATGGACCCAAAGGAGGAAGAAGAGCCGTTGTGTGTCTGTTAAATGGAGGAATCACAAAAATTTGAACTGGTACAATAGGTGGAGTTCTATGAACACTTGATGCTTCACTTGGTATGGGAGATCTCATGTTGGTGTTGCAAGTATGTGCCTAATTAGTGTTGTCATTGATGTCAACATATCTATGTTGTCATTGGTGCCAACTGTGCTATTATTTTGTTGCTTTCTTTTAATAAGTGAGATGCATTGTATTTACTTATGTAAGTGATCTTGATGTTGAGGATATTGAGAAAATTAGCTTCTCTGGTAGGAATAGTGAGTTGTAGTGGAAATAGTGTATTACATACAGAAGAACAGTCCAAAAGAATGCTCCACATTTTCTGTAGAATGAATAACTTTGTCTATGGATTGGAAGTTATTTACAAGTCTATTTGAAGATGTTATGTTCTGAGTTTGAGCCTCCAATATGAAGAATTGAGTGAGCTATGTTCACCAGAGTGAAAACAACTTTTTCTGTATGTTTGGCAAAGACAGGGAGAAAGTGTTATGCTCTGCATTCCTCCACATTGAAGTATTTTGATCTGCGGTTCTAGAGATAAGTATAAGATAATGTTAAGTGCCTTCAACTCTAAAGGTTTGTGATTTGGTGGTCTGTAAGCTATCCTTTGTTTATGACAATAGTTGATAGTGTTGTTCCTATGCTCCAGTTTGAAGAATCTTCTTGACAGAGTGATTAGAGATCGTGCAGTTGTTCTTGGTGATTACAATGTGCTTGTGGATGTCTCCTGATTATGTTCCTACCTTTGGATTGGTTCGTAAAGTAAAGTGTGGTTTATGAAAGAAGAATGTTCTTAGAAAACCTAGTGTTAACTCCAATCTTGGCCGACTTGGTTGTTTTCACAATTTACAGAGATGCATTAAATGTTGTAGAAGCATGTTGTGGCATGGAGGATTGTGTTTGAGTCCTAACTAAGGTGTGGCATGTTCATCATACTTCTCTACATCTTTCCTTAGCTAATTTTTGTAACAGGTCTAGACCTATTTCTATGTATTTGTTGTAATGCCGACCTCTGAGAATGTTCCAATGGTTGATGAATGTAATGTCGACCTTGATGTTCATTCCAAGGTTGATGAATTGTATAAAAGCATGTAGTAGAGTTACAAAAAAGTGTGTGAGTGTGTGAATATGAAGAGATAAGTGCAAAGGTGTGAAAGAGCACAGCAGAGGAGTTATATTGTGCTTTAATGGAACTGAATCCTGGCATGGAGTAGATGCTACTTAATCAGTTCACCACTTTGGCAATGAGCCACCCCTTTGTAGTGAGCCACCCCTTGGCAATGAGCCACCCTTTGGTAGTGAGCCGTTCTTTGTAGTGAGCAATTTGGGTAGTGAGCCCTATAGGCAGTGAGCCTCTATTTTTTGGTATTGTTATAACTCATATATTTCTGTGGGCTAGCACCCACCGTAGTTTTTACCTTTTAGGGTTTTTCACGTAAAAAAATTGGTGTCTACTGTGTGTTTGTGATTAAGCTTGTGGTTTCATGCTTTCATGATTAAATCTGATTATAATCAATTAAGTTGTTAATGGTTTGATGTTCATATGAGGCTAAGTTTTTGTGACAACTGATTCACCCCCCCCTCAATTGTTCGGTGTATTTCAATGATTGGTATCAGAGCAAGGTTCATCGGTGGTAAGTTTACCATCATGAGGTAGATCCAGGATGTCTTACAAGAAGGAGGCTCCAGAGTTTGATGGAACAAATTATGCAGCTTGGAAGATTTGCATGAAAAGCCATCTACTTTGTACTAGTTATAAAATATGGCAAGTGACACAGATTGAATATACCAAGCCAGAGAATGGTCTGACAACTGAAGATGAGATCAAAGAATATGTGATAAATATTAAAGCCAGAGATGCTCTGCTAAGTGCATTAACTAAAATTGATTTAATAAAGGTCATGGATTATGAGTCTGCCAAAGAAGTTTGGGATAAGCTAAGTAATCTGTATGGAGGAGATGAATCTCTAAAGAGTGCCAAATTGCAGGGATTGAAAGCTAGATATGAAGGCCTTAAGATAGGAGAAGATGAAAACATATCATCCTTCATGCAAAAGGTTGATGAACTTGTTATTGGAATCAAAGGTATGGGAGGAACTGTCGAGGAAACTGAAGTTGTGATGAATATTCTTAGGTCATTACCTAAATCCTATGCTCACAAAGTAGTTGCAATTGAAGAAATAATGACTGTGAAAAAGATTAATAAAGATCAGTTTCTTGGTAAGATTATTGCTTTTGAAATGAGAGAGTTTGGTGAAGCTCTACCAAAAGTAGAAACTACTTTCAAAGCCAGTACTTAAGAGAAGATCTCCAGAGTAGAAAAGTACAAGGTGGAACCTGATGATGAGCTTGATGAAATTGAAGCCAATTTTGTTGACAGACTGCAAAGAGGTTCTGGTAAGTTTAAAGGCAAATTACCTTTCAAATGTATCTCATGTGGTAAAGTAGTTCATTATGCTTCCAGATGTCCTAAAAGAATTGAAAGGAATAGAAAAAGATTTGAGAACAGGCCTAGAGCTCCAAAGAAATGCTACTATGTTAGAGATTTTGATGATGAAGGTGTGACTGATGATGAATCTGATGATGCAAGTACTAGTGCAAATGAATGCTTGTTTATTGCTATTAAAGAAGAACGTATGTCTACTAATCCTGCTAGCTATGTGAAGGAAGAAAAACTAGTGGAAGAAAGTGCTTTGGCTGTTTAGGTTGAGAAAGATAAGGATGAATGGATTATTGATAGTGTATGCTCACATCACATGACTAGTGACAAAAGTAAGTTTGTAAGTTTGGAAAAATATGATGGAGGATTGGTTAGGTTTGGAGACAATGCAACTGGTAAGATTTGTGGAAAAAAGATCTATTTCATTTGATGGAAAGCATAACATTGACAATGTTCTCTATGTGAAGGGTTTAAAACATAATCTTTAGAGTGTTGGTCAGATGTGTGAGAAAAGTTATGATCTGAGATTCAAAGACAATGGATTAAAGATAATGGAAAGCTCTAGAATAGTGATTTCTACTGGTAAGAAGACCAGAGGTAACATCTATCAATTAAGAGGAACTAATGATTATTGTTTATTAGCCCAAGCAAATGAAAGTTGGTTGTAACATAGAAGGTTGTGTCATATAAATTTTGATAATCTAGTAAAGATTGAAAGGAAGCTAGGTGTGCGGAAAACACTTCCTATACTAATCTAATGAGGAGAGGGCTAAGTAAATTTAAATTATTCCTTACAACTACAACAACATAGAACATCTAAATGAGATATTGCAGCAACACACATGAACCAAAAAGAAGACAGAAGAAGAGAGACAAAGATATACGGTGGGAAAAACCCTTATCAAGTGAAAAACCCTACACTCAGAAACTTGCACAATGTATTAACAAATCTGAAAAAATGTTTACAATACAATTGCAATGCAAGCTTCAATGGTCTTTGACACTTGTATTTGGAGCCAATTTGATAGTATAACAATACCTGTAAACCTGTAATACAAACTCCATCTCCAAGCACCTGTTTATATAGAAAATACAAGGCAAAATAGGTCGTATCTTGGGATGGGCGTCCAACTTGGCCTCATGGCCCAAAATCCATACCTAAGGACACTAGGTCAACATTGTAGAATGTGCCTAACACTTGTCCACATCTCCCATCCCAAAGAGGTCACCTATTTCCAAAATGGGCTATGACAGATGCTCTTACGACACTTACGCCTGTCATAGAATTTTGCATAGCAGTTACAACTTACAGCTGTAAGAGAATCTGTCGTACACAGGCTATAAATAGCATATTCTCTTACAACATGTCATAGTCCACCTTGGGGCACCCAAATATGCCTTTTTCAAAGATGCTTCATGACACATATCTTCACTTGTCTTACATGCTTCTATTTCTGACTCTTACATGTCATAGATTCATTATAGGAATCTGTCATAACCGTTTCCGTTAAACATTCCCTTACACAACATGGAAGATGCTGACACATGGAAAAATGCTCCTACCACAAAGTGGGATGCCTATCTCCTCATGTGAGGACAAAATTACAAGTTGTCATATTCCATGTAGGATTTACACATCACCGTGCCACATCCCACAATATGACAATATGGAATTTACAAATATTTACAACATAGGAAATTAAATAATAAATACAAACATTAATAATGTAAGGAATTACCAAGGTTGAGACACATTAATTCCCAACATTCTCCCACTTGTTGAACACCTTGTAAGAGCCAATAGAAAAATAAGATTTAACTGCTATAGGCCGAGAGGCCGATAGACTCCGAACACCATCTAAACTTTTTTGTGCCCACTGGTTTCATCAATGCATCTGCAACATTCTTCAAAGTATCTACCTTCTCCAAGTTTACCTTTCCATCCTCAACCATGTCTCGCATGAAGTGAAATTGAACATTAATGTGCTTTGTTCTAGCATGGAAAGTTGGATTCTTTACAAGGCAAATTGCACTCTGACTATCACAACTGATCATGATCTGACCTACATCAACACCAATATCGAAACATAATCTCTTAAGCCAAATGGCTTCCTTACAAGCATGAGTTTCTACCATATACTCAGCTTCTGTCATGGACAAAGCAACAATAGGTTGTCCCTTACTCATCCAACTAATAGCACCACCAAACAGTGTAAACACATAAGCACTGTTGGATCTCCTTCTATCAATGTCACCTGCCCAATCTGAATCCACAAATCCACGAATATCAATAGAATGTAGAGGTCCTGAAACATTACCATGATAGCATATGGAATACTCGGAAGTACCCCTTAAATATCTGAACACTCGCTTAACTGCATCCCAATGAACCCGTCCAGGATTAGCCATAAATCGACTAAGGACTCCCATTGCTTGGGCAATGTCTGGTCTTGTGCAGACCATAGCATACATCAAACTACCAACAACACTACCATAAGGTACTCTGCTCATGTCCTCCACCTCACTAGGAGATTTGGGACAATCCTCAATAGACAACTTTGTCCCCAAAGAAATAGGAAAACACAACGGTCTACAATCTGCCATGTTGAACCTATCCAACACAGTCTTCACATACATACTCTGGCTTAACCAAAGTTTTTTGTTGGTTCTGTCTCTTCTGATTTCCATTCCTAGAATGTACCTGGCTGCCCCTAAATCTTTCATTTCAAACTATGCTGACAACTGAGATTTGAAATTAGAAATCATATTCTTACCCTTCCCAATGAGCAACATATCATCAACAGACAGTGCAACAATGAGAATATGATCACCATCAAACTTATAATACACATAGTGATCAGATTTTGATCTTACAAATCCAATTGACAATACAAAGGCATCAAACTTCAAGTACCATCTCCTAGGGGATTGCTTTAAACCATACAAAGACTTCTTAAGTTTGCAAACGAAATTTTCTTTACCTTTCACCATGTAATGCTCTGGCTGTGACATGTAGATCTCTTCCTCCAAATCACCATGAAGGAAAGCTATTTTCACATCCATCTATTCTACCTCCAAGTCATAAGCTACTGTAAGAGACAACAAGAATTGAATGGATGTCATCTTTGCAATGGGAGAGAAGATCTCACCATAATCTATACCCTCCACTTGTGAATACCCCTTCGCAACCAATCTGGCCTTATACTTCTCAACACTACCATCTGCACCAAATTTCTTCTTGAACACCCATTTGCATCCAATGGGTTTTCATCCAGGAGGCAAAAGCACCAAGTCCCAAGTTTGATTCTTTTCCAAAGAAGCCATTTCATCCTCTATGGCCTCCTTCCAGGAACCTGCATCTTTTATGTCCATAGCCTTTGATATAATTCTAGGTTCATCACTGTTAGTAATCAAAGCAAAAGCACAATTGGAATCAAGCATTGTAAAACCAAACCTTTCAGGTTGCTTTCTTATCTGTGTAGACCTCCTCAAGAGCTGAGATTGAGGTTTAACTTCTTCATCTAATCTTTCAGAGCTGCTAGAGCTCTCCTCATTATCAGGTCCAACATTGTCTTTCTGCTTAGTCTTCTCAAGGGTGAGGGGAAACTGAACAACATCCTCTTTCTTTTCTTTTTCTTCTAGCTGTAAAATAGTGGAAGAAGGTGTAAGCTCTTTGAAGATGACAATTTTGCTATACAACACTTTTTCAACCACAGGGTCCCAAAGCTTGTATCCTTTTACACCGACACCATAGCCAATGAAGATACACTTAACAGCCTTATTCTCCAATTTTGACCACTTCTCCCTAGGCACATGTGCATATGCCTCACAACCAAAAACACAAAGATGGCTTATTGAAAGATTTCTACCAGACCACACCTCCATGGGTGTCTTTCCAACAAGAGCTAATGTAGGAGATCTATTAACAAGATAGCAAGCAGTGGCAATAGCTTTAGCCTAAAACTTTTGTTCTAGGCCAGCTCCTCTGAGCATACTCCTAGCCTTCTCCATCAGTGTCATGTTCATCCCTTTTGCAACTCTATTTTTCTACGGGGTGTATGGAGTTGTCTTATGTCTTTCAATCCCAAGTTCCTTGCAATATTTATCAAATTCTGTAGAACAGAACTCACCACCGTTGTCAGTTCTCAAACACTTAATCTTTTTACCAGTCTGATTTTCAGCAAAGGCCTTAATCTCCTTAAATTTACTATAGACTTCAGATTTACTTCTGAGAAAATAAATCCATGTCCTTCTACTGTAGTCATCTATAAAAGATACAAAATATATAGATTTTGATAATGAAGGAAAATTAACAAGACCAAATACATCAGAATGAACAAGGTCCAACACACCATAAGACTTGTGAGAACTTGAATAAAACTGAACATGATTTTGCTTTCCATAAATGCAATGTTCGCAAAAGTCAAACTCAAGATTACATTCATCTAACCCCTCAATGAGGTTTTTATTTTTCAGGGTACGTAGACCCTTCTCACCAATGTGGCCAAATCTCTTATGCCATAACATTGTCTTTGCAGCAGGAAGTTTAACTTCCAAGGCATGATTACAAACATCAGAACTAGAATCAATAGATCTCTTAACTGCTCATTTAGATGGTGGGGATGAAGTGACTACTGCCCTCTTCTTTGAATTAGAAGAACTATTGCATTGTGAAATGCATGCCTCCAGCTGAAACAGAGTACCTCTCCTAGTACCCTTAGTAAGCACCATAGCTCCTCTAGCCATCTTGCATCCTTCTTTTTTAAAGACAACCTGCACACCTGCATCATTCAAACTACTTACAGTAAGCAGGTTCCATGCTAAGCCTGGGATATGCATAACCCTAGAGATCCCCTTCACTCAACCATCAGGGAATCGGATAAAGACTCTTCCAAACCAAACAATCTTTAGATGAGAGTCATCACCCAAGTACACCTTTCCACCATCGAAATTCTTATACTTAGTGAACCCGTCTTGATGCGAGGTCATGTGGAATGATGCACTAGAGTCAATTAGCCACACATCATCAGATGCATGGGTTGCTAGGGCTGCGATGAAAGCATCACCATCATCTTGTGATTTGTCAGAATCTAAATCAGGAGCTTTCTTCTTCTTCTTCTTCTTCTCCACTTTGCATTCCTTTTGGAAATACCCATATGTACCACAGTTCCAATAGATAGCCTTGGACTTTCCAGGAGATTTAGATCTCCCATGAGATTTAGATCTACCCTTCTCAGCTTTCTTGTCCTTCTTTTCCCTTTCTCCTTGGGTCTTCCACGAACTGCAAGAGCCTCTTTAGTTGCATCAGAAGACTTCCTCCACATCTCTTCAGATAATAATGTAGATACCGCATCTTCCATCTTGAATGTGGATGTGGTGCTTCCAATAGCCATGACAAGGTGATCCCACGAATCTGGCAAAGAACAAAGCAAGGTCATACACCGATCCTCCTCCTCCATCTTTACACCAATAGATGCCAACTATGCAAGCAACATGTTAAAAGCATTCATATGTTCAGCAACGGATCGTCCATCCTCCATTCAAAGAGAATACAACTTCTTTCTCAGAAAAAGTTTATTAACCAAGGATTTGGCTTGATACACATCTCCCAACTTCTCTCAAAGCAAGGTTGTAGTCTTCTCCTCATGGACATTTAACAACACAGAATCAGCAAGACTAAGTCTTATGAGACCCTTAGCCTTCCGATCCTTGAGATCCCAATCAACTTGTTACATTGCAGTTGGTTTAGTTCCGGTAACGGTTTCCCAAAGGTCTCGGTCAACAAGCATGTCTTCCATCTTGAGCTTCTACAGCTCAAAATTAGTGCTATTGAACTTCTCCACTTCCATTCTTCCGGATGTGCTTGCCATCTCCTTGTTGTAATAGAAAATAGAATACTCTACACAGACTCCCACTCAACTTAAGATCAGCTCAAAAAACCCCTACCCAACAACTAGGACCTAAGGTGATCAAGCTTTGATACCAACTGAAAAGAGGCCAGGTGTGTAGAAAATGCTTCCTACACTAATCTAATGAGGAGAGGGCTATGTAAATTCAAATTATTCCTTACAACTACAGCAACATAGAACATCTAAATGAGATATTGCAGCAACACACATGAACTAGAAAGAAGACAGAAGAAGAGAGATAAAGATATACGGTGGGGAAAACCCTTATTGGGTGAAAAACCCCACACTCAGAAACCTGCACAATGTATTAATAAATCTGAAAGAATGTTTATAATACACTTACAATGCAAGCTTCAATGGTATTTGAAACTCGTATCTGGAATCAATCCGACAGCATAATAGTACCTGTAAACCTATAATACAAATTCCATCTCCAAGCACCTGCTTATATAGAAAATACAAGGCAAAATAGGTCCTATCTTGGGATGGGCATCCAACTTGGCCTCATGGCCCAAAACCCACATGTAAGGACACTTGGTCAACATTGTAGAATGTACCTAACACTTTTCCATAGCTCCCATCCCAAAGAGGTTTCCTATTTCCAAAATGGGCTATGACAGATGCTCTTACGACACTTACAACCGTCATAGAATTTTGCATAGCAGTTACAACTTACAACTGTAAGAGAATCTATCATACATAGGCGATAAATAGCATATTCTCTTACAACATGTCATAGTCCACCTTGAGGTGCCCAAATATGTCTTTTTCAAAGATGCTTCATAACACATGTCTTCACCAGTCTTACATGCTTCTATTTCTAACTCTTACATGTCATAGATTCGTCATAGGAATCCATCACAACTGTTTCAGTCAAACATTCCCTTACACAACATGGAAGATGCCGACACATGGAAAAATACTCCTACCACAATGTGGGATGCCTATCTCCTCATGTGAGGACAAAATTACAAGTTGTCATACTCCATGTAGGATTGACACATCACCGTGCCACATCCCACAATATGACAATATGGAATTTACAAATATTTACAACATAGGCAATTAAATAATAAATACAAACATTAATAATGTAAGGAATTACCAGGGTTGAGACACCTTAATTCCCAACAAAGATAAGTTTAGGTCAAACTGTAAGAGATCTACCAAAACTTGTGAAACCCTCCAATACTATTTGCAAGGAATGTCAGTTGGGGAAGCAAACAATAACAAGTTTTAAGAGTACAGAGCAATTTTCTGCCAGTTTGCTGGATCGAGTTCATACAGATCTATGCTGTCCTACAAGGATAAGAAGTCTGCAAGGTGGTAGGTACTTCATGTTGCTAATTGATGATTAATCTAAAATCACTTGGGTTACTTTTCTAAGAGACAAATTAGATGCCCTAGAGAAGTTCAAATCCTTCAAAGCAATGGTTGAAAATGAAATAGAACTGAAAATCAAATGCTTGAGGTCTAATAGAGGAGGTGAGTTCACTTAAAATGAATTCAACATATTCTGTGAAGAGAAAGGAATAAAAAGATTGTTGTTTGCACCTAGAACTCCTCAGTAAAATGGAGTTGTGGAAAGGAAGAACAGAACAGTTCAAGAAGCTGCCAGAACAATGATGAAGGAAGGAGGCCTTTTGGAAGTCTTATGGAAAGAAGCTATACATATTGCTGTCTACATTCAAAATAGAGTTTAAGTGAAAGGTAATGGCACTAAAATCCCCTATGAATTATGGTATGGAAGAATTCCAACAATAAGATACTTCAAAGTCTTTGGAAGTAAATGTTATTGTTTAGGGGAAAATTGGATTTGCTAATGTTTTAGTGTTTTGATGTTTAAATCCTCCTCTCCACTATACATTCAAGGATCTAGGGTAGAGTGGCAAGCACTATCATACCCTAGGTCGCTGTGAGATGTAGGGAAACTTGGATTAGGGAATTTAATTATCAATATTCCTTCTCTTATGCTCAATTGGCCATTAAAACCCTAATTATGCAAATACGACAATAAATTGATGAATAACGGAAAAAGATCTTATAGACAGGAGTAAAATACTAAATCACAGAGTACCTATTTTTGGGGTTCTGAAGCAGAATAGTCAGGGACACTGGAACGGGCACCCTAGTCCAAGGTACTAGTTTCTTTGTGGGATCCAGACCTCCTTCTGACACTAAGCATCCTTGCAACTTCTGTTTCTAGAAATTCAACTTTGGAGGGCACTAGAGTGAGTGCCCAAGTACTGGAAATGCTTCGATGTCCTACTTTTCTTCAGATCCTGAATCCTTGATGCATACCAATCCTTCCTACAACTTCACTTTTCCCAAATGCAACACCTGTAACCTGCAATCACAAGACTTGGTTTGGGGGTTGTGGTGTTTAGAGGCTTGCCTCAGTCAAGTCCTGGAGGACACTTAAGTCTTCGAACACCATTGTCAGATAGACAGTGCATGCCCTTGTGAGGCAGAGGCAAAAACTAAAGGAATCGATGATGAAAACACCATATAATTTCACCTTGGAGTGAAGATATCATGGGAGGAAGATGCTCTTCATTGCATGATGAAATGGATGCTCAAATATGCAAACAAACACATAAACCACACAAGTCTGCTCTTGCAACACAATGAAAGCCTTTAATCACCTTGAGAACACAATAGCTTGCTAGTAATCCTCTAGTTTACAAATGAATGCCTAAACATGATTTTATATGCAACTACAAGCACTCCTGCCAAGATTTCAAAAATCAAAACTTACCGTGTTGGCAAAAGGACCAAATAACATACATAAATTGACACTTAAATTTTGGGCCTGACCCAAAATAGGGTAGGACTAGGGCGCAGGTGCCCAAGTTCTCCCCCCTATTTTGGGCAGGGTTAAGGTCAAGGGGTCCTCCTAGGTCCACTTTGCCATGAAGCCTAGGTCTCATTCCATCAGGATGCCAAAATATGAACTAAGATGTCCTAAATGCATGCAAAAGATCTGGAGCTAAACCTTATGAGGGAAAAGCCCAAGGGGACATTTTCTGACGTTACATTTAGCCCCCACTTTAATGTATGTATAAACATGAGACTAATACATGCATTATAGTAAGGTCACAAAGACAACAAACACACCAAGCATGGAGAAGACACGCCAATCACATGGAAGACAATAATAGGCACGCAAAATAGAGAAGATAGTTACAGTCATGCAGAACACGGAGAAGATAGTCAATGCATAGAAGAAACATTAATGCATGGAAAACAAGCATGATTTCTTTTCTTTTTCTTTTTCTTTTTCTTTCATATATATGAAATACAGATGCAAGTACTGGAAAGTAAACAAACCTCCCACAAGACATGATGCACTCATTGCATAGGTCTTTGTATATGGGGCAATACACACACAAGACACACAATACCTCCTAAAATGCAGACTGCATATGTGGCAACAGACATGCCAAACAAAGCAAGCATGCCAAACACACACACTTTGAAGACACAGAGAAAACATAGTAGACAAGTGATGGTGTGTTCCCTATTTCTAGGCTCATCACCATCTCAAGCACATTATAGGCACACACTGACGATTGGTCTTCACCACAACAATCACCGAAGACATGCTTAAGGGTTGAGTTAGTCAGGGAACCATTCCCCACCTCTGTAGAGGACTTTTGAAAATGCAACCCCACCCGCATCATGGAGACGCCTTACAGTGAAAAGGAAGCATGGCATACCACCCCACTCACATCATGGAGATGCCTTACGGTGAAAAGGAGGTATGAGCTCAAAAGTATACAACCCCACCCACATCACAGAGATGCCTTACGGTGAAAAAGAGGTCTACACAATAGATTTCAAAATAGATTGATTGATTGCAAACAAACTCAGGATGTAGGAAGTACTCATCGCACTAGTCTGCACCTAAGGACAAGCACATTGCTAACATCTCCAACATACAGCTTACCTTATATATGCCCCCACCTTAAGGTGATTGATATCAAGCATCGATATCAAGCACGTTAAGGTAGGAAGAAAATACACAAGGGAACACTGACTTTCACAAAGCCCATGCCCCCTGGAGGTGACATGTACTTTACAATCGCCAAATGTTCCCACAAACACATCCCTACAAGAAACATGTTAGTGTCTACAACATCATGATAAACAACATCAATGCATATGATTAACCACACAAAGAGCTAAGGATATACAATGAATTTGGAATTCGAGCATATCACGAAGCTCTCTGAATCGACTACCGCCAAGGCTAGATTCAAAGGCAAACAAAGGTGCATAGAGTAATAGTATTGTTAAGCTTTGTAAATGCGACAGAAACATCATCAATTTCACTACGCGGAAAGCATGAGTGCTTCCAGTAGCCAAGCGTCAGATAAAATATACAACCCCATCATCATATTAGGAACTAAGTCCATTTTTTGATTGCTCTTGAAAGGGACACTAGGTCTGCATCAGTATAAATGTTTATCGTCATCCACCTGCTAGATGGAAACACTAGAGAAAGGGAAATAATAAATAAGAGAGGAGAAACAAGTGTCTTAGGGACAGTCACATAGGAGGGTACCCCCAGGTCACCAACCACGATGATATGTCCGTAAGACACAACACTCAACAATGAAATCAGAGAGAGAGCTAATATAGAAGAATGATGATACAAATAGAAGAATGTTACAACAGAGGCAGTCTCCTAGTATCCTGGACCTTATGGGAGAATCTAAGGTCATACCAAGAGGCCTAAACAACATATAGCACATCACGGGGGAAGTACATCACGAGACGGATAAAGGGTTAGAGATACTTACTTGTAGGGAGGTCCATGGTAGAAGTCATCAACAATTAAATCATTCTCTTTCCAATTGCAAACATAAGGTACCATTGCTAAGTCTTTGGAATTATTCTTTTGTTCATTCTTAAATGCTTCTTGGTTTGACTCAATGTTAGGTGGAATGTTTTCTTGTTGAAGTTCATTAGTATACATATTCACTATCCTCTTAGGTGGTGGGAGAAGTAAATTATTTTGAGTGATCTCAACATCCATCCTTGAAGGATTTAATGTGAGAGACTTCTCCTCATCCACTAGTGCTACATCCTTAGTGATGTCCAAATGACTTGAATAATCAAACAAAGGAGGGACCTTAAAGGTCTTCTCTTCCTTACTGAAATCCAAGGTGTGTGAACAATCAACTAAAGGAAGAAGGTTGGTGGGATGATCCACAGAGGTAGGAATTTGATTATTGTTAGATGCATTCTCATTTTCTACCCATGGAATGTTCTTTGTTATTAAAGGTAGCTCTTCATTCACTAATGCTTCATCTTGGCTAGGGAGAGCAGTGGAATTACTAAATATGTCTGTAGTCTTCTCATCTAAGGTTCTTGAATGTTCTATGGAATCATTATCAGCGTTTTCATGAGTATTCCTAGAGATGAATTTAGTTAAATCTTCTAAGATCAAAGGATATGCTCCTATTAATAAAGAGAATCTACTAAAATCATGTGGATAACAAAGTAATTTCAATTCATATGTAGAACATATAGAAGCATCAATACCACTTACAGAAGCTATGTGCTCTAGAACATGAGGATTCTCATTAGTGAAATTAGAGAAATTTTCAAGATCTAGGATATACTCATGCATAGATTTCATAGATGAATAACATGAAGATGCAAAATCAGATTTTAAAAGCTTTTCAAAATTGGTGCAAAAGACAAGTGCGAAACTATATGCAAAAATAGCCTAAAATGCTTGATTTTTTGTCCTTTTTCAATGCAAATGAATAAACCAAAGGGTAGTGTAAGGATTTCAGTCAAGGGAAGAAAGTTATATGTCTAACATCAGTCCAAAACAGCAAAAATATCCTTCTCAACACACACTTGATGCGATTTCCAGTTAATGCCAAGTCAAAATATAGTGAAAATATGTCAAAATAGGCACCTTTTTCACCAAAATTCAATGCAAAAGGGCATAACAAAGGGTGTTATGAGGAAAATGATGATGGAAAGAAAATAATATCAATACTATCAGCCAATTAGTGCCAAAATATCCAACACAACATGCTTTTAGTGCCACTTAAGGTAAAGCCCTAGTGAAAATATAGCAAAAATAGACTATTTTTCACGGTTTTTAAATTTCAAGACCTAGCAAAGGAGGTGTTGTAATGAATTTTAGGATGTACAGAAAGTAAAATCAATGATATCAATCACCTCAATCCATAAAATTGATCACAACATGCTTGGAGTGCAAACTAGGTCAAACCCTAGGGCAAAAATAGTCAAAATGTGTAGTTTTTCACAAACTTTTCACTACAAGAGGCCGATAAAAGGGTGTTGTGAAGATTTTTATGAGGGGCAGAAAATTATTACCATGATAACAGAAAATTAATGCAAAAATAATTTTCACAACATGCCTATGGTGCAAGTTTATAGAGTCAATAAGGCCAAATTTAGTGAAAATCGTTGTTTTTGAAGCCCTAGGTTTGAGATTTTGGGACAAAATGCTATGTGAATGTTTTGAAGTCTTATTTACAATGGTAATTAAATAATCTCAGATCTAAAAATGATTTTCAAGCTTGAACATGCAAAATACCCATGCAAATTTAATGAAAATGCATCAAAATTGCTAGTTTTTGTTGAAATTTCCTATGCAAAAATGCAAATATTTTAAATCTAAATGCAAATTTACAATAAAATACAAGACTACAGCCAAATGTTAATTTGAATGAGCCTCTAAAATTAGTAGAAAAATCTGAAAAAAAAGATTTTGCCTACTAACCCTAGATTTTGGAATTACTAGGTTATATGAAAATTGTCAAAATTTCTACAAAAACCTAGCAAATTAATAATGAAAATGCAATGCAAATTTCTGAATTTTTAGATTTTTCTATAGTTTATATCAAATCAGATGTAAAAATCATGAATGATGAAAATTTAAAAAGGATTGATGCAATTTAGTAAGCCAAACAATGCAATTTTTTTTATATTTTCTAAATTTTTCAATTTTTTTGAATTTTTCTCAATGCAATAAAATGAATGACCATATGAATGAATGAAATCAATCCAAATTTGAAGACACACACTCAGAAAGTTGCAATTTAAGTCCAAAAACATAGGTTCACCAAAATGTTTAGGGGGAAATTAGATTTGTTAATGTTTTAGTGTTTTGATGTTTAAATCCTCCTCTCCACTATACATTCAAGGATCTAGGGTCGAGTGGCGAGCACTATCATACCCTAGGTCACTGTGAGATGTAGGGAAACTTGGATTAGGGAATTTAATTATCAATTTTCCTTCTCCTATGCTCAATTGACCATTAAAACCCTAATTATGCAAATACGGCAGCAAATTGACGCATAACGAAAAAAAACTCTTACAGACAGGAGTAAAATACCAAATCACAGAGTACCTATTTTTGGGGTTCCAAAGTGGAATAGTCAAGGACACTGGAGCGGGTGCCGTAGTCCAAGGTACCAGTTTCTTCACGGGATCTGGACCTCCTTCCGACACTGATCAACCTTGTATCTTTTGTTTCTAGAAATTTAGCTTCAGAAGACACTAGAGCGAGCGACCAAGTCCTGGAAATGCTCCAGTATCCTACTTTTCTTTAATTCCTAAATCCTTGATGCCTGCCAATTCTTCCTGCAACTTCACTTTTCCCAAATGCGACACTTGTAATCTACAATCACAAGACTTGGTTTGGGGGTTGTGTTGCTTAGAGGCTTGCCTTAGTCAAGCCCCAGAGGACACTTAAGTCTCCGAACACTGTTGTCAGATAGAGAGTGCATGCCCTTGCAAGGCAGAGGCAAAAACCAAAGGAATCTATGATGAAATGGATGCTCAAATCTGCAAACAAACACATAAACCACACAAGTCTGCTCTTGCAACACAATGAAAGCCTTTAATCACCTTGAGAACACAATAGCTTGCTAGTAATCCTCTAGTTTACAAATGAATGCCTAAACATGCTTTTATATGCAACTACAAGCACTCCCACCAAGATTTCAAAAATTAAAACTTACCGTGTCGGCAAAAGGACCAAATAACGGTCATAAACCAACACTTAAATTTTGGGCCTGACCCAAAATAGGGCAGGACTAGGGTGCAAGTGCCCAAGTGCTCCCCCCTATTTTGGGTAGGGTTAAGGTCAAGGGGTCCTCCTAGGTCCAAATTGCCATGAAACCTAGGTCTCATTCCATCGGTATGCCAAAATATGAACTAAGATGTCCTAAATGCATGCAAAAGATCTAGGAGCTAAACCTTATGAGGGAAAAGCCCCCAAGGGGACATTTTCCAACATTATAGTTATATTAGGAGAGATGAAGACCTAGGAAAATTTGATACAAGATGTGATGAAGGAATCTTCCTTGGATACTCTACCAAGAGTAAGGCTTACCGGTGCTACAACAAAAGATTGAAAAAGATTGTTGAGAGTGCAAATGTAAAGGTGGATGAAGGCAAAGGAAGAACGTTAGATCAGAATGGATATGAATTAGATGAACCTGCTGCTACAACTTATGAAGAAAAAGTTCAACAAGAAGACAGTCAAGATGAAGAAGAAAAGGCTCTAGAAATTGCTAAAACTCCTAGGTATGTAAGAATCAATCACTCTGAAGATCAAATTATTGGAGACAAAGAGAAAGGAGTGCTAATAAGGAAAAGAGCTACAGAAGAACAAGTGAATTACTGTCTTCTTTCTACAGTTGAACCAAAAATTGTGAATGAATCCTGCAATGATGAAAATTGGGTTAAGGCAATGGAAGAAGAACTAATGCAGATAGAGAAGAATGAAACTTGGGAATTAGTTCCTAGACCTGCTGACAAAAATATTATTGGAACCAATTGGGTTTTCAGGAATAAGATGAATGAAAATGGAGAAGTTGTAAGGAATAAAGGAAGGCTTGTGTGCAAAGGATATTCTCAAATTGAAGGGATAGATTTTGAAGAAACTTTTGCTCCAGTAGCTAAGATTGAAGCAATCAGAATGTTTCTAGCATATGCAACTCACAAAGACTTCAAAGTGTATCAGATGGATGTGAAGTCTGTATTCTTGAATGGTGAGTTAGAAGAGGAAGTCTACATTGAACAAACAGAAGGATTCCAACTATCAAATCAAGGTGATATGGTATGCAGGTCGAAGAAAGCATTGTATGGACTCAAGCAAGCTCCTAGGGCCTGGTATGCAAGGTTGGATAAGTACTTAGTGTAGTTAGGATTCAGTAAAGGTACTGCTAATAATAATCTCTATTTCAAAATTAATGGTGATCAAATTTTGATTGTTGAAGTCTTTGTTGATGATATCATCTTTGGAGGCAATGAAGGTATGTGTATGAAATTTGCCAATGAAATGTAGAAAGAGTTTGAAATGTCTATGTTTGGTGAAATGAATTTATTTTTGGGTCTACAAATCAATCAATCATATAAAGGAATCTTCATATCTCAGTCTAGGTATGTGAAAGAGTTGTTAAAGAAGTTTGGGATGGAATACTCTAAACCGGTGTGTATTCCCATGGTAACTAGCTGCAAATTGAGTAAAATTTATGAATCACCCAAGATTGATCAAAAAAAGTACAGATCCATGATTGGAGGATTACTTTAACTAACTCAAACTAGACCTGATATTATCCATGCAGTTTGTCTTGTTGAAAGATTTCAAGATGATCCAAGAGAATCACATGTGATGGAAGTAAAGAGAATCCTAAGGTATTTAAAAGGCACTCCGGATCATGGCTTATGGTATCCAATGGATAATGATTTTACTCTTAGTGCTTATACAGACACTGATTGGGCTGGAGATGTTGATGACACGAAAAGTACAAGTGGAGGTGCTTCCTTTTTGGGAAATAGATTAGTTTCATGGCTGAGCAAGAAACAAGACTCAATCTCTTTGTCAACTATAAAAGCATAGTATATTGCAGCAGCATGCTATTGTACCAAAGTGTTATGGATGAAGCAGACCTTGAAGGATATAAGAGTTGTTTATGAAGATCCAATTGCAATCTTGTGTGACAATACAAGTGCCATAAATATTTCTAAGAATCCAGTGATGCACTCAAGAACAAAGCATATATCTATAAGGTATCACTTTTTGAGAGAAAAGGTGACAGAGAATAAAGTAAAGTTGAAATATGTGTCCACAAAGGATCAGATTGTAGATATCTTCACCAAGCCTTTGCCTAAGGATACTTTTGAGTATCTCAGACAAAAGTTAGGGGTCATTACCCCTCCTGCCCTAAACTAAGATGCATGAGAATGCATCAATCCAGTGGTACTCAGAGTCTCATTGTTTGATCTGGATTAATGTTTTGGGAGCTACCTCTTAGGGGGAGTAGCTAGATGTGTTGGTAACAGTTTAGTTGGATCAGAGCAGCAAAATGCAAGTGTGTGCCCTTTTCCATTTATGTCAAAGGGGGAGAGAAATCATGTGAAAAACTTAGAAAAGAAAAAAGTGCAGATGTGTAAAGAGAAAGGGGGAGAATTGTGTCTTGATGGTCTTTACAATTTTTTACATCATATGTTACCATCAATGACAAAGGGGGAGATTGTTGCAAGTATGTGCCTAATTGGTGTTGTCAATGATATCAACATATCTATGTTCTCATTAGTGACAACTGTGCTCTTATTTTGTTGCTTTCTTGTAATAAGTGAGATGCATTGTATTTACTTATGTAAGTGATCTTGATGTCGAGGATATTGAAAAAATTAGCTTCTCTGGTAGAAACAGTGAGTTGTAGTGGAAATAATGTATTGCATACAGAAGAACAATCCAAAAGAATGCTCCACATTTTCTGTAGAATGAATATCTTTGTCTGTGAATTAGAAGTTATTCAGAAGTCCATCTGAAGATGCTATGTTTCAAGTTTGAGCCTCCACATTCCTTCTTATTGAAGTATTTTGATCTATAGTTCTAGAGTTAAGTTTGAAATAATGTTAAGTGCCTTCAACTCCAATGGTTCATGATTTGGTGGTTCGCAAGCTATCCTTCCTTTATGACAGTAGCTGACAGTGTTGTTCCTATGCTTTAGTTTGAAGAATCTTCTTGATAGAGTGGTTAGAGATCGTGAAGTTGTTCCTGGTGATTACAAAGTGCTTGTGGAAGCCTATTGATCATGTTCCCACCTTTAGATTGGTCTGCAAAGAGAAGTGTGGATCGTGAAAGAAGAATGTTCTTAGAAAACCTAGTGTTAACTCCAGTCTTGGCTGAATTGGTTGTTTTCACTATTTGTGGAGATGCATTGAAGATTGTAGAAGCATGTTGTGGTGTGGAGGATTGTGTTTGAGTCCTAGCTAAGGCATGACATGTTCATCATACTTCTCTACATATTTCCTTAGCTAATTTTTGTAATAGGTCTAGACCTATTTCTATGTATGTTTTGTAATGCCAACCTTGGAGAATGTTCCAATGGTTGATGAATGTAATGTTGACCTTGATGTTCATTCCAAGATTGATGAATTGTATACAAGAATGTAATAGAGTTGTGAAAAAGTGTGTGAGTGTGTGAATATGAAGAGATAAGTGTGAAGGCGTGAAAGAGTAGAGCAGAGGATTTATATTGTGCTTCAATGGAATTGAATCTTGGCATGGAGTAGATGCTACTTAATCAGTTCACCAATTTGGCAGTGAGCCACCCCTTGGTAGTGAGCCACCCTTTGGCAGTGAGCCATTCTTTGCAGTGAGCCTCTATTTTTTGGTATTGTTATAACTCATATATTTCTGTGGGCTAGCACCCATCATGGTTTTTCCCTTTTAGGGCTTTTCACGTAAAAAATCTAGTGTCTACTGTGTTGGATGTGTGTTTGTGATTAAGTTTATGGTTTCATGCTTTCATGATTAAATCTGATTATAATTAATTAAGTTGTTAATGGTTTGATGTTCATATGAGGCTAAGTTTTTGTGACAACTGATTCACCCCCCTTCTCAGTTGTCTAGTGTATTTCAATAGTTGGTAGGCGGAAAACTCTGTGTACATTGAAGAGATCTCTTAGGCAAAAGATTGAAATTATGTTGTATTAACACAAAAATAGGATCTATAATTCCATGTGTTCCTTTGCTTGTTGTATACCGTGGTTCAGCCATAATGCAATTGTAACAAACAAAAGATAAACAATACAAAAACCTATTACAAGCAATGGGGGACTGGCTTACTTCAACCAAAAGCATGAGGCTCTTAGTTGCGCGTTTGATCCCCAGTGGAGTCACCAAAAACTATTGGGTGACTATTTTGTTTTCAACTAATTGAAGGCAAAATAGTTATATCAACCACAGTGTGATGAGATTTAATCTCTCCTCTTAGAAAGGGGAAGCTCCCTTCTTATTGCTCACTACAATCAACAAGTACTTAACAAAATTTATGTACACTATAAACTAATCTGTAGATGGTGCCATATCATCTATTTCTCTTTTTTTAGAAATGATGTTTCAACTTAATCCTTACAATGTATGATAAACTCAAAAACCACTTATTGGAACAATAATAACCAATATCAAGATTGAATGAATATAAGAAGATTCAAAATGATACCATCATGAAATAATTAAGAAATTCATAGAAGCACAAAGTCTTTTGTAATTTCTTTTGTTGACTTGAAGTTAGAAATATATAATATATAGTATAGCCCAAAGTCTCCACTATATGCTATCAAGACATTTAATGAACACAAAAAATAAATAGCAGCTCAAAGTCTTTAGTTACAGCACAAAGACTTCAAAATCAGCTTTAGACCAGCTCTTAGTTTATATGAATTCACACTACTTATTCGATCAATTGCATAAGAAAGTGCAAGAGAAAAGACATAAGAACATCTCTCATACACTACAAGTAGATTCCCAAAACAAAGTTTGAATGCTTTCTTGCTTTTCTTATTATTGATAAAATCTTGATTTACAATCTTGAACACAAAGTTTCAAAATACTCTTCAATTCGGCAGAGTTTCGCTTCAATAACTAAAAGATAGTATTTACAAAAGAGGCCCTCTTTATTAATAGTTAGAGCCCATGAGCAAAAATAGTAAAAGTACAATTAATTATGACTTATTCAACAAGAGGGGTCATTATTGATTTGGGGGTGGGTGCAAAAAGTTGGGGGGCCAAAAAGTGGCCAACTTTTTTTTAAAAAAATAGTAATAACACGAGCGCGTTATAATGCACTCGCATTATGGCTTGGTGTTGTCGAGCCTATACCAAGCCATAACACGCTCACATTATAATGCGAGCACGTTATGTACTACTTTATATATAAAAAAAAAGTAGCATTCTGTTTCATTATTTCACAGCAAATTGCAAGAAACCTGCGGCTTTAAAAAAGAAAGGAGCACGCTTGCATTATTTGAGGTCTAATCGTCAGCTATTTCTCACCGATTCATCATCAAAATGCCACCATGACGATGGGGAAATCAAAGAAGTAAGTTTTATTTGCTTTCTTGTGTGAATTTGTTGCTAAATAGGTAGGTTAAAATAGTTTTTGATGTAAATTTCTTAAAATTATAGGAGTTGATAATGCACCTCCTCCTCTGCCTGAAAATCCACAAAATCCTCCAGCAAATACCTACTGAAGAAGAACCCTAACCACAAACACCTCCATTTATTCCTGAATATGCCCCTGGAACACAAGAAAATCTAATGGGGCAAATTGAAAATAATAAGAAATAAATTGAGGACATAATTGTAAGGTTGAAAGAACCTACAAATTCAACCTTGCATAGATCCATGCTTGCTCAATCCCTTGAATCTATGTTATCAAATGTAGATTCAATAAGCAAGAAAATCACTAGTTGGATAGAAAAGAGGAGAATTTAGAGAGTATTATGCTGACAAATTATCATATGAACAAGTGAAAAATGAACAAATTACAAAACTCGACTTGTGTTCTATTTTCACAGACCCATGAACAAATGAATCTCTACCCCTTACATGTAAGAGGTTCCCTATCCATTGGTGTAACAACCAAGTGATAAGGGACAATTTTGCACAGAGGTGGTGGATGGTTTTTGACCATCCTCCATGCAACAATAATGAGGTCCCGCAATACTTTTTGAGGAAACTCTACTGCGAGTTTGTCAAAAATAAAGTGTCAAATTATTTTCATATGTGGGAGTTCCAGGGTAGAGGTAGGGGGTCAGCACAAGATAGACTAGGGGCACGTGTTGACCCACAGTGGCCAGCGAGACGAGCACTTGCTAGACTGGCCCATGAGCACGTTTCTATCCCTTCCTTTGTGAAGGAGAGTGTTGAGGTTGAGGCACTTCAGTCCATTAGTGCCTTGACCTAGAGCATCTTACAACATGCTAGTCCTACAACACACCATGGGCTGGGGGAGAGTTTGAGTACGGTTCCACCCCATACTTGTCAAACTTGCAGGTCAGCATGTGGTTATAACCCGATAGATAGTCATGACGTAGGTGCGCAGGCTACATCTGTAGTTGAGCAGATGGTGATGACAAATGCCCTCCTAAGTGATACTTTCGGCTTTGATACTTAGGTAAATCTTAGGGGGTTCATTGAATTTAATTTATTAAATTTTATTTTTGAAATGCAAGATTAACTAATTTAGTTTGATGATTTTAATAAAATTTCAGGGTCATAGCGTTGATGTAGTTCTTAGTGGTTCTCCGCTTGCATATTACACTACATCATCTACTGTCGAGGTATGTAACTAGTAAACAATTATAAATATTACATGTGAATAGCATCGTTATATGAATGGTATTCTAGTATCTGATTTTGGATGTTGAATAGGTTAATATTGGATATTTCATGGCAACACCTGGCAGTGGTGGTGGACTTCAAAGCTTCACGAAGATAATAAAATAAATAGTTTAATTAATGAATTGTACTTACTAGCTTTTTGTATGTGACTTGTATGCTTTATTGTGTGTAGTTCCATGTTTAGGTGAACGTGTGTGTATGTTAGGAGCCATGATTTGCATCACTATTATAGTTTTCATAATTGAAAAATATTGTTTTATTTCTAGATGATGCAAGTTGTGGAGACACCTCCTGATGTTCATAGGGAAATGGAGCATGGTGTGACCTCTGCAATTCATAGCTCCATGCCATTGACATGGGTATGAGGCAGATTAGTAAATTTTAATTTACATTCATTGTTATAGTTGTTTATTTTTGAAAAATCAAAAGATTATTGATTTGAAGTTTAATTTCTATCTAGATGGTTTCTATAGGACATGACATCACCACAGCCTAATCCTGCTACTAAGGCAAGTGAGGAGATAGATTATATGGTAGCGGTAAGTGATTATTTTGTTAAATGTTTCATTTTTTATAACATGTAATTTCTATATATTAATATCTATACTTTTTATTGTAACAACTACAGATGCAGGAAGAACTAAATGGGAGGAGCATCCCTCAGGTTTGTAGTAGAACACCCACATACGCGTCTCCATCCCCTAGAAGATCAAAGGTTGCCCGTGATCTATTCTCTTCACCAGCCAGAGGGGAATGACTTTTTATTGTGTTCCTTTGTTGTATGCCTATATGGCATTTGTGGACATATATTTTGTATTGCATATAGTTGACATTGTATGCCTATATGGCATTCTTATAAGCCTATATGGCTATTTTGTATATATGTTATACTTATATCGACAGATATTGATGTATGCCTATATGGATATTTGGTTAATAAAAAACTTTTTTATTGATGGTGTCCATACTTGCATTATAAATCCACGTTTGAATGGATATTTGTAGATGGCTACTTCAAATATTTAAAGTCCAATTGTATTACATAGGATGTTTGTTGATCCAATAAGCAAGCTATTGTTATTCAAGTATCACCTAAACCTCATTTTGGAACTAAAAGATAAAAGTTGTATTTAAAATAAAAATGAATCATCATGTTGAACATAAAATATTCATATTCTTTATGAGTTGCTCAATTGAAAATATTCAAGTGAGTATACTGATCCATATTCTTTATGAGTTGGTCAATTGAAAATATTTCTTAATTTCTCTTTATTATACCATATTGGGATGGAAAGAGTATGTTTTTTGTTTTGAATAAGATAGTCAAAATCATATGCTTATGAGCACTTGATGACCATTGTGGTTATTAAATGTAATTCCTCTTGCATATAAGGTGAGGTTATGAGATTACATTGAGTCTTACCTAATTTTAGTATGCAACATAGCATTGGGGCTATAGGCTTCCATAAGTCATCAACAATCAAGGTTCAAGGTTGTCATTGAAGTTAAAGGGTCAAGGTTGTTTGTCACTGATGTCAAGGTTGATGCCATGATGTTGATAAGGTGATACAGTGATTCAAGGTAGGTGATGGTCATGAGGTGCATGATGTTGTGAATATGGTTTTCATGATAAGGTCTCTCAATTCATGTTGATGCTGTACAAGACAAACATGGTTCATATGATGCAAGGTTCATGTTCATGGTGGATGTGGTTTTGTTCATGCAAGGTTTTGTTGTGAATATGATTTTCATGATAAGGTCTATCTTGAAAGGTTGATATGATGCAAGGTTCATATTCATGGTGGATGTGGTTTTGTTCATGCAATAAGAAGTTAGAGAAGACACAAGCTTTCATAATCATAATCTTATTGATAGTTAGGGTTTGCGTATTGAGCATTAAACCCTAAAAAGAATCTACTTTTCTTAAGACTTTAAAACCCTCAATTGCCTGTCATGTGTAAAGTGCACTTTTGTTTTAATTTAATATTGACTTATAATCAGAAGTTACTATCACTTAAATCAACCTACTAAAGGGTCTTTAAGTCATTAGTTCACCGGCCCTTCAACCTAACTCAATCGGCGTCTCTGGTAAACCCTCATAAGCTTGAGTGCCATAATCGAAGGTCATATTTAATTGATATGAGGGCGTGAAAAGGATTGGAAGGACAGTATTTAAAAAGAATTTGGAATACAAACAATTATGTCTATGTGGTTGAATTTGATGGGCATGCCTTTATAAAAGGCTAAAAGATAGCTTTATGCAGGATATAATGGTATTTGTAGTGTTTGAAGATTGAAGACTAGTTAGTGTTTTTAGCTTGGATTGTTTTGGCATGTTTAGGTGTGAAACAGGACCATGCCTAGCCTAAACGTACCCATCTAGACAAGTTGGAATTGTCAGTTTGGCCGCACAAGGAGAAGAACAAAAGTTACACCCCTTTGCAACTTTACACTGCCTCATTTTGATGATTTTTGGGGCAGCAGAAAAACTTTCACCATGGGAAAATGCCTTAGAGATATAAAAAATTGAGAGAGGTTATTGTAGAGGGACCTTACATGATCGCATTGCCTCAGACGTAATGTATCTAAGTGACACAGTTTCTAAGTAACAACTCGTCAAAGATTGCTGCCTTTTTGCACTTTGGACTCTTTAGGGATATCACCGGTACAATGTAGCTCAAACTGTTTTGGCATGTTGGGGTGCAAAACAGGACCATGCCTAGCCTAAAAATACCCATCCTGATGCGTTGGAACTGTCAGTTTGGTCACATCAGGAGCAGGACAAAAGTTACACCCCTTTGCAACTTTACACTGCCTCCTTATGACAATTTTTGGGGCAGTAGAAAACCTTTCACCACGGGCAAATGCCTCAAAGATATAAAAAACTGAGAGAGGTTATTGTAGATGGACTCTACATGATCACATTACCTCAGATGGAATGTTTCTAAGTGACATGGTTTTTGAGTAACATCTTGTCAAAGATTGCTGCCTTTTTGCACTTTGGATTCTTCAGGGATGTCATCGGTACAATGTAGCTCAACTATTTTGACATGTTTGAGTAAAAAATAGGACCATGCCTAGTGTAAATGTACCCATCTAGACACGTTGGAATAGTCAGTTTAGGCGCATCAGGAGCAGGACAAAAGTTACACCCCTTTGCAACTTTACACTACCTCCTAACGATTTTTGGGCCAGCAGAAACCTTTCACCACGGCCAAACGGCTCAGAGATATAAAAAATTGAGAGAGGTTATTGTAGAGGGACTCTACATGATCGCGTTGCCTTGGACAAAATATTTCTAAGTGACACAATTTTTGAGTAACATCTCGTCAAAGATTGCTGCCTTTTTACACTTTGGACTCTTCAGGGATATCGTCAGTACAATGTAGCTCGGAGTGTTTCAGCATGTTTGGGTGAAAAAAAGACCATGCCTAGAGTAAATGTACCCATTCGGACATGTTGGAATAGTCAGTTTGGTCGTATTAGGAGAAGGACAAAAGTTACACCCCTTTGCAACTTTACACTACCTCCTTCTGACAATTTTTGGCGCAACAGAAAACCTTTCACCGTGGGTAAACGCCTCAGAGATATAAAAAACTGAGATAGGTTATTGTAGAGGAACCTACATGACCGTGTTGCCTTAGAAAAAATGTTTCTAAGTGACAGTTTTTGAGTAACATCTTGTCAAAGATTGCTGCCTTTTTGCACTTTGGACTCTTCAGGGATATCATCGGTACAATGTAGCTCGGACTGTTTCGACATGTTTGGGTGTAAAACAGGACCATGCTTAGCGTAAATGTACCCATCTGGATGCGTTTAAATATTTAGTTTGGTCGCATCAGGAGCAAGATGAAAGTTACACCCCTTTGCAACTTCACACTGCCTCCTTCTGACAATTTTTGGGGCAGCAAAAAACCTTTCACCACGGGTAAATGCCTCAGAGGTATAAAAAACCAAGAGAGGTTATTGTAAAAGGAATCTACATGATTATGTTGCCTTAGAAGAAATGTTTCTAAGTGACACAATTTTTGAGTAACATCTTATCAAAGATTGCTGGCTTTTTGCACTTTGGACTATTCAAGGATATCGTCAGTACAATGTAGCTCGGACTGTTTCGACATGTTTGGGTGAAAAACAGAACCATGCCTAGCCTAAACGTACCCATCCAGATGCGTTGGAACTATCATTTTGGTCGCATCAAGAGTAGGACACCAAAAATGCAAAAGTTGCTTTGTGTAACTTGACAACATTGACACTTTTTTGCAACAAGACTCAAAGACTCAAACTGACCCTAAATGACTCAAAGTTAAATGACTCAAAGTGACTTAAAAACAAATGAAATGGTCTTAGAAGACCTTATTACATACAACCGACTCAATCAAAACAAATTTTCATTTTTGACCCCTCTTGGAGGCATGACAACTTGGGTGCCCCTGCACCATTAGTGCAACTAAAGTCGATAAAGTTTTCCTATTAAGAAAAAGAGCTTCCCTTAGCTTCAAGAAATATAAATATTATATACTGACAAGGCCAACCACGTGAAGGTGGAAGCTCATGTGGCCTCACCTAAGACCTAAGACACATGTAGTCTAGTAGACATAGGACACCTAAGACACCTATTGTATAGTATGTACATCTAGATTTTATAGACATAGTAGACCTAAGACACCTAATCTTTATACCTTATCATAGTCTAGACCTAAGTCAACTAGACACCTAGATTATAGTTCTACCTAAGACACCTATTATGGTAGACCTAGTTGACATATAGTACCTACCTAAGACACCTAGATTAAATTATAGAAGACACCTACCTAGAAGACACGTAGATAATTCTAGATTATACCTTATTCTAGTCTCTAGACAGGTCTTTGATATATAGTATCTACCTAAGACACCTAGATTAGATTAAATACCTTTTTTCTAGTCTCTATCTACCTAGTTGACATATCGTATATACCTAAGACACAATTAGAGACACCTATTATCTAGTTAGAAAATAAGACACCTAGAGACACCTATATTTTATACATTACCTAGATTTTATACATTATTCTCAGGATCAACTTCATCCATCACTTAGGTCTAACCCCATGAAGCATAACATGATGATGTAAAAATGTGTATATGTGTAAAAATGCAACAGCAAATAAAAAAAGACAAACCTTACAAATTAATGTGCATACTTACAACTCAATGTAACATGACTTTACAAAATCAATGTGAATACTTACAAATTAATCTAATGAACCATCCGAGTCTGCTCTACTCTTTATTGTGTCAAGTATTCCTTCATGGTCAGACTCACACACCTTCCACAAGGTCTTGTTCAAAGGTCTACCCCAATACTATATCAAATGAACATTGGATGCCACGACAAGGTTCAAGTAATGAAGAATCTTCTGATGCATGTCAAAGTCCTGAAATAGCCAAACAGTAACACTCTTATGTGGGTACCTTCTAAGCCATGTTCCAGTAATAACCACTGAGCCTATAGGGTATTTGATGTTTTCTCCATCTGTAACTACGGCCTCCAATTTATTTTTGGCCTCAACACAATGACTTAAGTAATAATCTATTCCCTCTTCATTATCTTCATCTGCAATAACTACATATACGTGCCCTACATTGATATCTGTAGCAAATTAGATGAAATTAGTCAACATTACAAAAACACTACAAAGTAAGATGACATTAGGAATTTAAAAAACTATGCAAATAGATATATTACCTGGTTGAACTAGATATGATATGCAGTCAAAGTCAATTAATGATTCCATCTGTGTTAGTTCCAGTGCCGTCGGGGGTCGATACGTGTCAAGTGGGCTAAGATAACTTAACTGCCATTCTTCAACCCACTCCTTTTACTCGCACTCATCCTAGGCTTGGATAATATAGGAAGAACAAAAGCATGACATCTTTCACGTATGGATACTCCATGAACATACAATTGAGCTTCTGAAAGAGTGCATCTCACTTGATCCTGTTAGTGTAGAATAGTCCTCATATGGTGCAATCTTAGTATCATCTATCAACCAAAAAAATCTCCGAATTGAAGACTTACCTTCATTACCTGGACCCATGGAAGCATTACACCACTCGATGATCGATTTTGCATCTGTCAACTCTGTATTGTCTTTATACTTTAACTCTTCTCGTGCTATGGCTCTTTTGATACATGCCCCTGCACCATCATGCTCCCCCCTTCCATGCCCGGTCTCACAAAAGTTCCACATATGCTGAATACCTATAAAATTATACCTCCTACTCAGCCAATAGAAATTCCATGAGTTCTTGAATTGTGATGCAAAGTTATCTGACCATATGATATGCTGACTGAATGATATGCCCCTTCTAGCCAAATCATTGTAGAACACCTAAAAGTAACCTTGCACGAACTTCGTAGAATGCGTGCGATCATCACTGATATAGAAATTATTGTTAGTGTGAACAGGGTTACTTTGCTATCTAGCTCTTTCTTAGCTTGTTCTCCACCTTAGCTCTTTTCACACTAGGTTAAGTTTACTTAGGGACTTTTTAGCTTTATCCCACATTGGTTGTGTATTGAGTCTTTTGGGTGGAATATCCTATATATACCCACCTCTTGCTCTCATATGAGCATCCCATTCTATTGTAATGCTTTGCATTCTCTTGAGTTGAATATAGTTTATTTAGCTCATATTTGATTTCTATTTTACTTTCTCTCAATCACTTGCATGATTGGGTAGAAATCTAACATGGTATCAGAGCGGTTGTGAGTTATGGGTTAGCATTTTTTTTAGAAATCTGAGAGTGTAGAGTTGTTTTTCGAAGCACATGAGTATGCTCTTCTCTTGCATCTTCGGATGATCTGGAGAAACAGAAAAGTGTGGAGAAAACTCTAGTTTGTGAGTTGTGTTTTTCGAAGCACATGAGTATGCTCTTCTCTTGCATCTTTGGATGATCTAGAGAAACAGAAAAGTGTGGACAAAACTCTAGTTTCTGGGGGGGTTCATATTTTGACTTGCCAGTTGCAAGTTTTTTTCATAGCTTCCTCAAGACTCTTTGAGCTAAAATCTAATAATCAGCTTGCATTTTATTTATTCTGATCAATCTTGTAGGTTGTAGCATGCCTTTGTTTGTCTTATGTAGCTGATTTAGTCTTTGCATGCCATTTTTTGGTGCAAAACATATTTTTTTCAATTAGAGTCACATTCTATAGATCATAGAGAAAAACGCCTTCTGGGTTTTGTTCGCAACACCGAAAAACTATCTGGGTATCTATTAGTTTTTGCATACAGCTTATATATTTTACAAAAATGATGTCAGAAAGCTACAGCAAAACTCCTCTCCATTGGCATTTTGGAAATTGCAGTTCAACTTCCAAAGGCTATAACTCGGGCTCCCGACCTCGGATTTGCGAGATTCTTTTTTTAATTTTGGCTAATTTTTTGTGCTCTACATGCTAGTTCAAATGATTTCTGAGTTTGGTACATAAAGTTTCTAAAAATTATGTTTTCTTGTCAGATCTGACAAGCAGTTTCAGTTTTTTAGAACTTCAAACGGCTACAACTTTCACATATGATCTCAGATCGAGGTCATTCTTTTTTTGAAAGTTAATATTTTTTTGAGCACTACACAATGGTCCTATTTTTATGTCCTAATTCTAAGATATTTCTATACTTTCAGTATTTGGGTCCATTTTTGACATTGTAAAACTGTGGAAAATTCTACTCCAGCATTGTAAACGCACATATCTAAGGCCATTTTTATTCATGGAGGCTGATGTGAACATTCATCAGTGCATGCACTATTTCATTTCTTGCATGCATTAGGTTTGCATTTTCTTTGCACTTCATTTCTGTACCAGATCATTTCTCAATCAACTGTTGCTTCATAGATTCTAGAGTTTTCCAGTGTTCCTTGGCATCGGGTCTACTGTTGCTTTTTCATGATTCTGACCTAAGTCCTTGAGTGACTCTAATATAGTTTCTAGCAAACAAAAGTATCTTTCCTTGCTTGCTAGATTGAGGATTCCAGTGTTACTCCACAAGTGTGCTTCCAGTGCTTTTTGTTGCAGCAGGTTATCTCATTATGGGGGGGTTGTATGATCTCTCTTATCATCCTTTGTGTGGATAGAGATTGATTGAATTTGTGATGGATATCATTGTTGTCTTTCATCTCTCTTTTGGGGAGGAGTTTTGTCCCATTGGGTTTTCTCCTTTTCTCCATTTGTGAGAGATTTCATTTGCATTTGTACATGGGTACCTAACATGGCCTAGTAGCTGGGACCCATCTTTGCATTTTGTCACATTTCCCCCTAAGTTGCACTTAAGGGGGGTGTTAGTGTGAACAAGGTTACTTTGCTATCTAGCTCTTTCTTAGCTTGTTCCCCACCTTAGCTCTTTTCACACTAGGTTAAGTTTACTTAGGGACTTTTTCACTTTTTCCCACATTGGTTGTGTATTGAGTCTCTTGGGTGGAATATCGTATATATACCCACCTCTTGCTCTCATATGAGCATCCCATTCTATTGTAATGCTTTGCATTCTCTTGAGTTGAATACAATTTATTTAGCTCATATCCGATTTCTATTTTGCTTTCTCTCAATCACTTGCATGCTTGGGTAGAAATCTAACAATTATACTCTCTTATGATCTTTCTGTCATCCTCTGTACTATCATTCACATGAATGAATGCGATGTGCACAAATAAAGAAACCTGTGTGGAGTTGTAATATTGTGATTGCACCTCACGTTGTGGCTGTAGACTGTACTTCTCTACAAAGTCAATGACTGAAACAATGCTACCACCTAGAAATGTGTCCTTGCATAACTTGAATTGCAAGTCCAACCATCAAGCTCTATGAGCATGTCTTGCATACTCATACACTATGTTGTCACGAAATATAGGCATAAAATGATACACTGGAATCTTTTCAATAACCAATTCACACCTCTTTACTTCTTTACCATCTTTTGTATTGTATGCCACTATTTTATACTTGCCAAACTCCACTAGTTCATTTCCAACCACGTGTTCTTTCCATATGTTCACATATTGGTAAACGTTGCAAGCCACCACAACGATGACATGTGCCATCCAAGCATAATTTCTTGTAGAATATTTGACCTTTCTCTCTTTGACATAAAATTCTTGATATGAAGTCTCTTGAAGATGTTGGTGGGGCATGTATGGCACAACCCTGCAAAACATTTTTAGTATGCAAATCTAAACATATAGACCTATAAACATCAAAATCGTTAGAAAATTCAATATGTAATCTACAACAACAAGTAGTGTGTGTGTGATTTATCTTGACATAAAAAGGTTTTAGCATTTCAAAATATCTTTGACAAATTTTAATTTGAGGATACTTCTCTAGAAATTTACCATAAAACTATGTTTGAGTCTCATCCAAAAAATACTTTGGATGTGGCTCATGGTTCTGACTACTGATTCTCCTTCTTACCACATCCCTTTGATTCAGAGATAACCTTGTGTAATTCTTCCAAAAGTCTTTAATTAGTGATCTCAATGCTTCAACAATTGGTTTATCTTTTCGTGGTAGTCTCCCTGAGAACGCCTGTAATTCATTGGCATTAGTGTTCTCAATTCTTTGGCGTCTTTCAACGGCTCTTGATAAAGTTTTCCTATTAATTCTCAAATCTTTATTCGTATTTCTAATGAGACGAGCTTTCCTTATTTGACTACTTACTATAGTCGATGTAATCACACGCTATGTTGCATTACTATCTTTTGTGCGTGAGGTGTTACCCACACTCTCATATGCACTCATTAGATTCTTGACAATAGATTTTTCACTTGAAGCCTCTGATGTTCTCAACCAAAGAATCTTCATGATGGACTTATACTTTATACTTCACATCATTTCAACAAATAGTTAACATCTTGCAGTCTCATTTAGATTGATCCATAAATATTTGTGCCTATCTCACCTTCGATAGCACCTTTACAATATCTCACCTCTAGTTCCATTAGCTCATGTTCTATATCTCACTTATCTCTCCCCCTCACCTCTCTACCTCTCCCCTCTCTATGTCTCTCAGTCACTCCGTGTCTACTTCTCCATCCATCCTTAGCCATATAGGTCTCACTTAATCCTAAACCCTAAAGCCAACTATCCCTATTCCTAAACCCTCAACGGGCTTGATACTATACCTTAAACCCTAATCCATTATCCATAAACCCTCCAACCCTATCCCTTATCCTTATACCCTTGACACTCTAATTTAACACTAATCCCTTGACCCTCAACCCTATCCCTAAACCCTCAACCCTTGAACCTCAACCATCAACGTCAAACCCTAATCCCTCAAATCTTAACTCTAATCCCTCAACCCTCAAACATATCCCTAAACCCTAAACCCTAAAACCTCAACCCTCAACCCTCAACATCAAATCCTAATCCCTCAACCCTTCACTCTAATTCCTCAACCCTAAACCCTATCCCTAAACCCTCAACACTATACCTTAAACCCTAAACCCTAAACCTTATCCCTAAACCCTAATCCCTCAACCCTCAACCCTAATCCTTCAACCCTCAACTCTAATCCCCCATCCCTAAACCCTAAATGCTATCCCTATTCCTAAACCCTCAACGGGCTTGATACTATACCATAAACCCTAATCCTTTATCCCTAAACCCTCCAACCCTATCCCTAATCCTTATACCCTTGACACTCTACTTTAACCCTAATCCCTCAACCCTCAACCCTATCCCTAAACCCTCAACCCTTGAACCTCAACACTCAACCCTCAATTTCAAACCCTAATCCCTCAACCTTTAACTCTAATCCCTCAACCCTCAACCATATCCCTAAACCCTAAACCCTAAAACCTCAACCCTCAACATCAAATCCTAATCCCTCAACCCTTCACTCTAATCCCTCAACCCTAAACCCTATCCCTAAAACCTCAACACTATACCTTAAACCCTAATCCCTCAACCCTAAACCCTAAACCTTATCCCTAAACCCTAATTCCTCAATCCTTAGCCCTAATCCCTCAACCCTCAACTCTAATCCCTCATCCCTAAACCCTAAACGATATCCCTATTCCTAAACCCTCGATGGGCTCGATACTATACCTTAAACACTAATCCCTTATCCCTAAACCCTCCAACCCTATCCCTAATCCCTATACCCTCGACACTCTACTTTAACCCTAATCCATCAACCCTCAACCCTATCCCTAAACCCTCAACCCTCGAACCTCAACACTCAACCCTCAACGTCAAACCCTAATCCCTCAACCCTTAACTCTAATCCCTCAACCCTCAACCCTATCCCTAAACCCTCAACCCTAAAACCTCAACCCTCAACATCAAACCCTAATCCCTCAACCCTTAAGCCTAAACCCTATCCCTAAACCCTCAACACTATACCTTAAGTATTAATCCCTCAACCCTAAACCCTAAACCCCATCCCTAAGCCCTAATCTGTCAACCCCCAACGGGCTTGATACTATACCTTAAACCCTAATCCCTTATCCCTAATCCTTATACCCTTGACACTCTACTTTAACCCTAATCCCTCGACCCTCGACCCTCGAACCTCACCCCTCAACCCTCAAAGTCAAACCCTAATCCCTCAACCCTTACCTCTAATCCCTTGACCCTCAACCCTATCCCTAAACCTGCAACCCTAAAACCTCAACCCTCAACCCTTGATGTTAAACCCTAATCTGTCAACCCTTAACTCTAATCCCTCAACCCTAAACCCTATCCCTAAACCCTCAACACTATACCTTAAACCCTGATCCCTCAACTCTAAACCCTAAACCCTATCCCTAAGCCCTAATCTGTCAACCCTCAACCGTAATCCATCAACCCTTAACCCTAATCCCTCATCCCTAAGCCCTAAACACTATCCCTATTCCTAAACCCTCAACGGACTCGATACTATCGCTCAACCCTTAACCCTTAAAACTTGAACCCTAAAATCTATCCCTACACCCTCGACACTCAACACTATATCTTAAACCCTAATTCCTTACCCTCATCCCTAAAGCCTCAACCGTAAATCTTTAAACCTTAAACCTTCAACCTTAAAACCCTGTCTCTAATCCCTCTACCCTTGAAACTCTACTTTAACCCCAATCCCTTGACCATCAACCCTATCCCTAAACCCTCAACCCTCAACCCTCAACCCTTAACCCTCAACTCTCAACATTAAACCCTAATTCATCAACTGTAAACCCTAATCCCTCAAACCTAAACCCTATCAATAAACCATCAACCCTCAACATGATACCTTAAACCTTAATCCCTATCCCTCAACCCTTAAAACTTAAACCCTATCCCTACACCCTCAACACTCGACACTATATCTTAAGCCTTAAACCCTCATCCTTAAAGCCTCAACCCTCAATGCTTAAACCTTCAACCCTAAACCCTATCCATAATCCCTCTACCCTCAACACTCTAACCCTAACCTCGACATTAAATGCTAATTCATCAACCCTAAACCCTATCCCTAAACCCTCAACCCTCAACACTATACCTTAAACCCTAAAACCTAATCCCTCAACCCTCAACCCTTAACCCTAAACCCTATCACTAAACCCTCAACCCTCGACACTATACCTTAAACCCTAATCCCTCAACCCTCAACCCTAATCCCTCATCCCTAAACCCTAAATGCTATCCCTATTCCTAAACCCTCAACCCTCGACATTATACCTTAAACCCTAGTCCCTTATACCTAAACCCTAAACCCTATCCATCAACCCTTAACCCTTAAAACTTAAACCCTAAAACCTATCCATAAACCCTCGTTGCTCAACACTATATCTTAAACCCCAATCCCTTAACCCTTAGCCCTAAAGCCTCAACCCTCAATCGCTAAACCTTCAACCCTAAACCCTATCCCTAATCCCTCTACGCTCAACACTCTACTTTAACCCTAATCCCTTGACCATCAACCCTATCCCTAAACCCTCAACCCTCAACCCTCAACTCTCAACATTAAACCCTAATCTATCATCCCTAAACCCTAATCCCTCAACCGTAAACCCTATTCCTAAACCCTCAACCCTCAACAATATTCCTTAAACCCTAATCCATCAACCCTAAACCATAATCCCTCAACCCTAAACCCTATCCCTAAACCATCAACCCTCAACACTATTCCTTAAACTCTAATCCCTCAACTCTAAACCCTAATCCCTCAACCCTAAACCCTAAACCCTATCCTTAAACACTCAACCCTCAGCAAGTTATACCTTAAACCTTAATCCCTCAACCCTCAACCCTCAACCCTAATCCCTTATCCCTAAACCCTAAATGCTATCCCTATTCCTAAACCCTCAACCCAAGACACTATACCTTAAACCCTAATCCCTTACACCTAAACCTTAAACCCTATCCCTCAACCCTTAACCCTTAAACCTTAAACCCAAAAACCTATCCCTAAACCCTCGACCCTATACCCTCAACAATACACTTAAGCCCTAATCCCTCAATCATCAACCCTATACCTTAAACCTAAAGCCTACACCCTCAAACCCTCATCCCTAGACCATATAAGCTCACCCTTATATCCTAATCTCAAATATTGTGCCTCAACCCTATACTTAAATTAAACCTAAACCATACGTGCTCTCAACCCAAGTTATCTGATGCCTTATATACCCTCAATCCATATCGTAAACCCTAAACTCTAATCCCTGCGCCTTACACACTTAATCTTATACACTCAACAACCTGAATATTAATCCTCAACTGTAACCCTCAACCCTCTACCCTCTACGTATTACTTAAGCCCTAATCCCTCAACCCTCAAAACTATACAGGCTCAGGTCCTTATATACACTAAACCCAAAATACATACATACATACATACATACAAAGATGTATACATATAAGCATGCATACATGTACATACATACAAGCATGCATACATGTACCTACAAGAATACATATAAACATCAATGAAACATACTTATGAAATTTGAGCATATCTCATTCAAAGGAAGACATAACGTGAGCGCGTTATAACGCGCTCGCGTTGTGTCGAACTGGGAAAACACAGGCAAAGATGCAAAAAAGCAAAAAAAGCACAACATAATGTGCTTGCATTATATTGTGTTTGGGATTTTCTTTGGATTTCCAACCCAAAGGCTTGGAGTGCCTTTTCAACATCTACAAACGTGTTTTTGCAAATTCTACAAGATTTCATATAATTTTGTTTGTGCTAACCCTCAGATTTGCACGTGTTTCAAGGTCAAACAAATCAAACACCTGGGTAATGTTAGGCTTTCTCTTATCTATTTAACGATGTAATTTTTTTCACATTTTGACAATGTTAAGCCTTTCATCTTTAATTTCTTTTGTTTGTGTCTGGTTTTGGGCAAAAACCAATGTTTGATCTTTTTTTCATTGTAAATTAACCATTCATTGAAATTTCAAAAAAATTACATATTTAGAAACTAGACTCCATTCTACACATATTTTTTAAAAAAAGAAAAAATGATTTTCAATTAGTTTTCAAAATTTATAGGGGTAGCATGACCAAAATTTTGTTTTTTAGGATGTGTCCACTTTGAAAATTAGTAAAAAATCAAATATTCATCAAAAAATTATCAAAAAAATTGGGCAAAAACTACATACTGTTAGCTAATTTCTCACTAAAGTAATTTTAAAAATACCAAAAAAAAGTTAAACTTTTGAGGGAGCCACAAAACATGCTATGTTATGGTTTTTTGACAGAAACAACACCAATTTCTGTGGCTCCCTCTTTTGAACCCCTTAATCTATACCATTTTTAAAAAAAATTAGTAGTTTAGAAAGTAGACTCGGAGCACTATGAACATTGTTTTGGTTGTATCTCCAAATTTTGAGTGTAACTATGCTCAATTTCTCATACAAGGCCAACATTTCTTGATTTTAGAAAAGTGGCCACTTAAGACCCCTTTTTTGCCCCCCATCTTCTTGTACTTACCCTTGGGACTTCCCTTGTTTTTACATGTAATTACATCTTGAAAAAGTACATGTAAATATGTCCAAAACTAACAACAAAAAGCATGAAAACTATAAAAATATACTAAGGCATGATCACTTTCATCAACTCCCACTCCCATCTTTCTTCAGGAAATCATCATACATTATCATCATTGTTTGCATCTCAAGGCTATCCATCCTAGAAGTGTTCTTGGAAATGACACGAGCTCTGGTTGTTGAGTCCTTCAGATTGGTAGTTACCTTCTCGTACCTGCCCAAATCTGTCTTGAGATTATCTAGTGTCCACTGATAATCCAATAGCTTATCCATGGAGGCTACTGAAAAAGTTTGTTCCTCAAATTCTTTTTGAAACATGTTATTGAATTCTTGCACCATTTCCTCTACAGGAAGAAACTTATTATCATCATCTACTAACTTGTACAGGAGTTCTTCAAGCCTGTTGAGAAGACTAACATCATTATCTTCACTAACCTCCTGAATGCTCTGCAAGTCTTTGATTAAATCTTTTAGAACATTGATTCGGTGAATCAACATCTCTTTAGTTTCAACCTACACCTCATGATTGGAAATGATCCCAATCTCAACCAAATTTTTCAACTTCAACTTCTTCATTTGCACCCATTCTTCTAGATTTTCATCCATGTTTTCGAGTTCTTGAGACAACATATCAACTAACTCATCCAATTTGGCCCTTACCTTTTCCATCTTATTTCTTCTTTCCACAGAAGATGTCAGAAGAAGTGTACCTTGTGCAGTCATTCTTTGTAGATATTCTCTGACCACTCTCCCCCTTGCATGCACCTTTTATGCCTTTTGGATGACAGGATCTTCAACAGTGATATCCACAGGTTCTACTGATTCAGAGGACAAAGTGATTTTATGTAGAACTGTAGTCAACTGTTTTGATCTTGCCTTTTACTAATCCTTCATCTTCTTCTCATGATCAAACTTTGCAATTAGAGAATTTAGAGTTGATTGAACATCAACTTTTGCACTCTCATGAGTGATCTTTCGTAGCTCAATTCTTGAGATTAAATAGTCATTCATATTAAAATCCTTAATAGTTACATCAGGCAAGGCTTGAGCTATCTCTACATACTTATGACCCTTCTCTTCAAGTAGCCTGGAGAGAGTCTTTGGCTTGCTTCTTTCTCTTTGGGGTATATGATGAAAGACATGGAGGAAGTACTAATACATTTGTATCCAAATTTGCATCCATAGTCGATGTAGAAGGAGCTGCACTTGAACAAGTTGAAGTTACAATTGGACATGTATTTGTAAAAATGGCACCGAGAGCATCAACACTTGGATTTTGCTCAGAACGAGTCATGAGTTGCTCAAAATCATTTTGAGTATCCATATCAAAAGAAGGTGAGGATAAACTAGGTAAAGAAGATGAAGAACCAAAAATAGTTTCCAAATTCTTCTTAAGACCATCAAAAGTGACCTTGGATACGGATGGATGCAAAGAAAGAGGAGACTCAGAAGATTGGATATTTATTGGAATTATTGGTGTGACTGAGACAATGGGCATAGAAGGAGATACTTAAAAAGTATTCAAAGGAGAAGAAAGATGTGACTCGTGTGGAATGTCACCCTGAGGAGACATTGTGGGTCCTCCATGTTGTTCTTGTTCTTCTTCTTATTCAACTTCTTGTTCAATCTCTTTTCTTTCCTCTGAAGATATCTCTTCAGTAGCTGGCTCCTCAGTAGCCTATTCTTATGTAGCTATCTCTTCTTCACTTACCTTAGCTTTCCCACCCTTGGACACAAATTTGATCTTAGGTTTGGTCACTTTGCTAGAGCTAGGTGTATCACTTTTGTTCTTTGTTCTCAACTCAGCCTTCTTACCTGTTTGCTCTTGGATTTATTCTTCAAATTTAGTTGTAAAATCTTTCAACTGATTTCCTTTACCTTTCAGCCATACATTTGTGTTTTCCAAGATGGGCTCGAACCTTTTCCTAATTGAAGTGTGTCCTTTCTTTGACCATTGAATAATAGGAAAAGAAGAACATTCAATATTCTCACTAATATAAGAAGGATTTAGAATGTTACCATCATCTACCATATCCTCTAGAATATCAACTAACTTTGAATCTTCAATTTGACTTAGAGTCAACCGACATTAGTCCATCCTTAGTTCTTAAATCAGCCTAGACATCTTCTACCATAGGTACATGAGAGAAAGATTTCTTCTTTATTTTGTCCTTCACCCTTCTGTAGTCAAAGTTATTTCTTCTCTTGAAATGCTTCATGGTGACAAGCTGCATTTTAGTTTCAATAGCCTTTTCTTTGGTAGAAAGATAGAATGTGTGGCGATCTCGATAGGAAACCTAAAACTAGGTTTCTTCAGCTCCATCTGCTTATTATGCACAACAATGATCTGTCGGCATAATTCCATTAGCACAATTTTATCACTTGGAAACTTTGGTAACATGTAAGGATAGGCTTGGAAATATCCAACCTGTAGATAAGTGAAAGTTGGAAATTGAAGATACAAGCAACCAAATCTATTCACTACTGCCCAAGCCTCATCAGAAACTCTTTTTTGCTCAAATCATGGATCAAGATGACACATGAATACTGCAAAGCAAGCATCATTAACTCTCTTAAAATGATGAATTGCTCCCTTTAGAGTCAGTTGAGGATAATATTGGTACACATGAATAACCCTCTGATCTCCCTCTGATGACAGACCTAGGAAACGCCTCATGGAAGCAGCAGCATAAACCACATAGGATGTCATATAGAACTTAGAAGTTGTAGACACCTTAGTCAACTACTCATGAAGGGCATTGCTTATCTGTTCACCCCAGAATATCTTTTGATTTCCCCTCAATATCACCTTGATAGAGGTACATCCACTCATGAAAAGTGGAAAATGTAGAAATTCCCTTTACTCTGCTGAGAAGAGTAATCAAATCACTGATTTCTTAAATGAAATCACTTATATAAAAGATTTTAGGCCATCTCGAGAGATTTGGCCTTGCTAACTTTAGCCATTTAGTATTGATCACCTTCTTTGTTGCCTCTGTATCCTTATCATATTCTTTTTGAGAATAATCAGGATCAATCTTTGCATCGGTGTTATTGCCAAGACACATGAATACTTTATTGAAGAACTTTGGATCCAACCTTATAACCACATTCCTATTGACATCTGTGACACTTTTGTTATCCTTGTTGTAGTGTGCCACTACTTGAAGTACAAATTCAAGATTATGTACGGCAATAGGGAAAGCAACCACCAAGTGAATGTTGCTCTCCACAATCCACTTCATGAAGTTATTGAGAGGCTGTTGTTTAGTCCACATGACCAATTTTAGTATCTTAGATTTCATCGACATTAGATGTCATTGAAGTCATAGGAAACACTCCCTGATATTTATACTTCATGGCTTTTTCTTTCTTTGGTGTCAGATCAGTCATTTGAATCACAAATGCCTTTGTTGAAAGATAGACCTTAGTAAGCATGTAGAAACAAGTGTAACACAAGATGCATGACTTTACAGTGTTAGGAAAATATGGCAAATGGGGAATTGCAATGATAGAAATCATGATCAAGAGTGTGAGTTTGACAGGGCTAGAGAGTGATAGAAGCGAGAAACAGAGTGATAGCAGGTGATAGTTAACAAAAATAAAAATTTCCCAAAGTTAGAGAATTTTGGGAGGGTGATGTAAGGGCAGCAAAATTGCCACCTTTACATGTAGGGGTAAATGCCTTTGGTGCAAGGCAAGAAAAATTATCGTTCCTGCATGTTGGAAAAACTCTAAAAATGTATTGGCAATAAAACATGTCATTTTTGCATTTTATATGAAGTATACATTTGTGTATGGGTAACAAAAATTACTGCCCCTACACTTGATAGATCTTAAGGTGAGTAAAGCGTATGGGCGGCGAAAATCTCCGCCCCTACATCTAGGGAAAACTTACAGATATTAGCATGGGTGGTGAAAATCGCCGCCATTGCTTATTTAATATTTTGGGGAAGGACTACGTATGAGCGGCAAAAATTGCCACCCCTACATGGAATAAAAACAATTGAAGTTTGAACATAAGTGGCAGAAATTGCCGCTTAAACATTTGTAAATGAAAGATCTAAAACATACACTGGTGGCATTAATTGCTTCTTATGCATGTTACAAAAATCTACTACTTAGGTGTAAGGTCGGTGAAAATCTCTGCCGTTACACCTAAGATAAACTTATAACAAAAATGGAAAGGTCAGCAAAAATCTCTGACCCTTAACAAAGAAAAATACAGAGTTACTTCAACACTAAACTTTAAAATGAAAACCCTAATTCGAAGGACACACACAGATGACCCAAAGTGGTGAAAAACCACCAATTACAAGATGAAAGAAACAAAAAACATTTCAGGAAATGAGAAGGGTTTTGTACAGAAAAATGATAGAGTTTAGTTTAAAAGCTCAGAGGAAAATGAAAGATGCAGACACAACAAACAACTAAAAGAAAACAATAAACCTTAATGCATAATGCTAAAAAGAAAACCAAAATGAACAAGGGAAACATAAAAACCCTTACCCAGTGATGACGATGGAGAAAACAACAAAAACCTAGTTAAAACCCTCAGTTGAATCCAACCAATGACGCGTGTAATAAGTTCACAGGTTCTCCAAGGGACGCAGGGTAATTACAGAGGTAAATAAACAAGGAACAATGAAAAATGAAAAATGAAACAATAAAACCTATTAAAGCAATTTTTAAAACCCTAAATTAATGTGTATTGATTACACATGAGATGAACTAACAGTTGCTTGGGTGATGAAAATTGTCACCCCTGCAATTGTCATAAAGGGGAACATTCAGTGGTGGCAAAAATTTTTGCCTCTGCATATGAAAAAGAACTTAACATGTAAGGGTGGCAATAATTGTCACTCAAGCATACCAACAAAAATACTCTAACTCCCATAACAACATCAAACTTAAAATTTGACTTGTTTGCCATTTGTCCTATTTTTGCAAATGTTGACAAACCGATGAGAGATGATACTCAGACAAATTCTTCGAAGCTAGGGGACCACGCATGAGGGAAAATGAGAATCACCTTATTTTTGCATGCTTAGAGTTGTAGGCTATGAAACAGACAAGTTTTGTAGGGGTCATCCTACAAATTGAGCGCAGCTAAATTTGAGGATAACACAATCTTTCTAAAAAATCACAAATCCTAGATATACCAATTCTTCCTTCATGAAACTACACTTCTTGATGTTTATCAACAACTTCTCTTCTCTCAATCTTTGCAATAGTTGTCTAATATGCAACAAATGTTCTTTTGTCTTACTAAAAATCAGAATATCATCCAAATATACAATAACAAACTTACCCAAGAATTTCTTCAAGACTTCATTCATCAACCTCATGAAAGTACTCAGTGCATTTGTCAATTCAAAAGGCATCACTAACCACTCATACAATCCTTCATTTGTCTTAAAAGTAGTCTTCCATTCATCTCCTTCTCTAATTCTGATATGATGGTATCCACTCTTCAAGTATATCTTTGTGAAATATTTTGCTCTACTCAAACAATCCATGATATCATCCATCCTAGGTAAAGGAAATTTGTACTTAACTATGATCTTGTTTATTTCTCTTGAGTCTATACACATTCTCCATTCTCCATCCTTCTTTGGTGCTAACACTGCAGGTACTAATATGCTTCTTCCAATGTTGTCATCCTTACCAAACTCAGTTCTTCTTGAATGTTCAATCTCAGTCCATTGATGTATCTAGCTACTTTCTACCTGCTTGCTTCACTATGTCCTATCCTTATGATCATCTTATGAAATTCTTCAGTGTACTCCTTCACAGATTTCTCCTTTTGCCTCAGGTTTTGTAATCTCTTCAACAATTCCAACTCATAGTCAGCAGGTATAAATTGATTCTTCAACTATGTCACCATTCTATCCCACTTTGTAATCTTATCTTTCCCTCTTCTATTTCTATCCAACTAAACTTCTTTCCACCATATAGTAGCATGCCCCTTCAACTTTGTCTTTGTAAATTTCACCTTCTCTGGATCTTCAATTTCTTCATATTCAAAGTATTCGTCCATGTCATTATCCAGTCAATCAACTCCTCGAGATTCAAATTGCCAGTATAGTTTGGTACATCAACTCAATGTCTCTTTCCAATCTTTGAAATAGCTTGCAACATCTTGACTTTATCTGATTCTTCTTCTTCATCATCTCCTAGGGTTTCACCATTTTGATTAGCGAATTGAAATTCTTCATCATCATCACTTTCAACATTAGGTCTAGGTTTTAATCCTCTTCGCCTATCTTCTTCAACAACATATAAGTGAACTTGCTTTGTTTTCATCATCTCCATTATCTCATCCATTCTTCCAGCCATTGTTCGAATATCAAGGATTCTCCTCGGTGGCATTCTTCCTAGGATCAAGTATAACTGCCTCAAATTCAATGATCGGGCTACAAGGTGACAACTACCTCACAATTGGCAATCGATTGCAACACAAGTAACCTCCCTCAGATTTGGTGATCTGTCCACAACAAGATCCTATAGAATTCCTTCGCTAACTTCACTCAATTTACTCCCAAAGATTTAAAACTTTACTCTAATACCACTTGGTGCAGTCACAATTAGGAGGCTCCAAAAAGTGAACTGTCCAGGCCGTGCAGCTAGAGTAAACATAATGGAAACAACTCAAAGATATAAAGCAAATGCTTATTCAGCCATTCAATATATCATAAAATCTAAATACAAATTGGCCAGCAACATGCAAGCTTATAATTAGGGCTCACAGGCTTGATTACAGAATTTCAAAATATGCACAAGATGTAGCTTTGAAGCTCCTTCACACACAATTCAAACTATTGAACTTGGAAACTATGTTAACTATCAATGACTACTTTCCTAGGCATCTATTACATCAATTTATATAATCTTTGGAACAAAAGATTCCTCCGCTTCAGCCAAGGAAGATCACAAACTCTAATGAAGAGCTGTAACGTGTGTACACGGATAGGTCAGACCTAAATGAATAGAACTCCTCCGCAAATGAATGGAATGATGTGCAGATCTCAGGGAAGGTTGGCCATGAACCAAACAACATTGAATGATGTGTAATTTAGCTCTGCAATCTATGAAATGCTCTGCAAGTCTTCTCCTTTAGCTAATTGTCTCAAACAGTCAAGATGCTCTGTTCTGAGAAAACAATCGATCTTCTGATAGCGATATCTTACTAGTACCTAATCAAAATAATCTAAGATTTGGATATGATGTCCTTGAAGGTGTCTAGATGTTAAGTCTAGCTTTGCAAGATCTAAAATACAACTACAGTAGAATGCAGACCAAAATATAGAAACTGCGACTGACTGAACTAAACTGGAAGATGAAAAGAAACAAACTGAAATGCAAATATTTTTTTTGGTTGATGCAAGATTGCTCATGAACCGGGGATGCTCCTGCATCAGCTTGGCACATAAAACAAGACCTCCTCTAGCATTTACCCACCCATCCCAATGCATTGGCGAAGTCCGTTCGGCCCCACAAGCTATGGAATGCAAAATGTCACTCCTAGCACCTTTCCACTGCATGAAATTGAAGCATTTTGCAAGAATGTATTTGATTTGGGCACAATCAAATGGACTAGAGTTGACTAAAACTAAGAGAGGTTATTGTGGATAGACCCCACATGCACCTGTAGGTCTAAACAGAACGTTCCCAGTTGCCATGAATTCTAAGAATTTCTCCATCAAAGTTTGGTAATTTTTTGGTATTAGGGATCTTAAGGGACTTTGCTGGTAGCCTGCTGCCCCAAATGATTAGGACCCTTATCACATATAATGAGACCTCTCCTGGCATTTACCTACCCACCCCGATGCGTTGGCAAAGTCCGTTTGGCCCTACGAGCTATGGAATGCAAAATGTCACTCCTAGCACCTTTCAACTTTGCTGCTAGCTTGTAGCCCAGAATGACTAAGACACTTGGTACATGAAATGAGACTTCCCTTGGAATTTACTCACTCACCTGCACATGTTGGCATAGTTGGTTTGATCCCACGACCTGTGGAATGCAAAATTTTAGTCTTAGCAACTTTCTACTTTGTCGGTAGCTTACAACCTGGAAGGACTGAGATACTTGGCACACGAAATGAGACCTCCCCTAAAATTTACCCACACACCCCAATGTGTTGGTATAGTTGGTTTGGCCCCACGACGAGCAGAACAAAAAATATGGCAGCTGGTAATGTTGTGTTCCATGAAACTGAAGCATTTTGCAAGAATGCATTTGATTTCAGCACAGTCAAACGGACTAGAGTTGACCAAAACTAAGAGAGGTTATTGTGAATAGACCCCACGTGCACCTTGTTGGCAAGAGACACTATATGGATTCATGGTTGTTGTCATTGATGGCAACAAAGGTCATCCCACATATCCGCAAGTCATGGTGTGCCTCTACCGGAAGTCAGAATGAAGACTGTTGTGGTCCGGTGAACAAGAACAGAGCATGTGGCAAGGTCCGACAGATTGGTCCGGACCTCTCAGAGGGAGTGTCTTGGTGCAGTACGGTTTTGGGGAAGTCAAGAGGACTACCTTGAGTAGTATATTCCAAGGATTTAGCCTCTGGTGATGGACAAAGAAAAAGATATGAATAGTTGAGTACCGGATTCCTGAGAGACAGTGAGAACAGAGGAAGAACTGACTGACAGAGCATCAGACTATTTTTCGGATCTGTTACTGTTGTTGGTAAAGGTTGTGAAGGCATGAATCATGTCTGGCTGACATGATTAATGATATCTACAAGTATATGCTTGATCTGCATTACTTGATATGCAAGGATTCAGCTGACAGATCAAAGTTTGTGTGAAGATAAACTATTCCGGGTGCCGACTAGAAAGATAATAAAATCATTAGTGCGGATATATATATAGAGGATGAATTTTGCTGTGAGAGGAGTCGAATGTGAAGTGTACAAGGGAACAAGGGAAGAGCAGAGCAGAAGTAGTAAGAAAGATCCGGTATGTAAAAGGAAAGCAGATTAAAGAACAGAGGAAAGATGAAGTGCAGCAGATTAGTGTACTGAGCCTAACCGGAACTAAACTCCAGCATGTGTAGATGCTTTCAATCAGTTCAAGTACTATATAACATTCTTTTGTAGACAGTGTGTCTCTTTGTAGGCAGTGTGCCTCTTGTGAGCAGTGTGCTCGGGCAGTGAGCCCTAATTGGCAAGTGCCATTTTTGTAATTCCTTATTCTTTTAATAGAGAATAATCTTTGGGTTAATCACCCCGTGGTTTTCTCCCTTAACTGGGTTTCCACGTCAAAAATACTGTGTCATGTGTTTCTCATTTCATGGTAATGTTTGTTTGTTTGATTCAATGATGCTTTGATTAATAAGAAAGTTCAAAAGAAGAAATAATTAGCATAACTGATTCACCCCCCCTCTCAGTTATTAACACACCTATAGGTCCAAACAGAATGTTCCCAACTACCATGAATTTCAAGAACTACTCTGTCAAAGTTTGGTTGTTTTTGCTCTTAGGATCTTAAGTGACTTTATCGATAGCCCGCTACCCTAAATGATTGGGACCCTTGGCACACAAAACGAGACCTCCCCTAGTATTTACCCACCCACCCCAACATGTTGGCAAAGTCCGTTCGGCCCCACAAGCTATGGAATAAAAAATGTCACTTCTAGGACCTTTCCACTGCATGAAACTAAAGCATTTTGGAACAATGCATTCCTTGCCACCATAGGCAACTGAAATTGATTTAGAAAAAAATGAGGTAGGTGGTTGTAGGTGGACCTAACATCCACCTATGCATGCAAAGAAGATGTTCCTAAGTGTCACAGTTTGATGGAACACTCGATCCAAAGTTTGTCACCTTTTTTTCTTAGGGGTCTTGAGAGCTCTTGAGAGATTGTCTGTGTTTGATATAGCCAAGAATGGCCATGAGGCTTTGCCATCAAAAATACATCCCCCCTAGCATTTACCCGCCCACCTGGGTGCATTAGTACCATCCTTTTAGCCCCAGGAGATGGCAAATGTAAAAATTCAGTCATAATACCTTTCTGGTAAATGAAAATTCAGTAGTATAAAGGCATTCTCACTTGATCCAATGTCTTGTAGGGCATCAATTGAGGCTGCCCTTACCACTGCTATCAATTGTTTGTCATTAAAACTCATTAAGACTCGTTATGAAATAGTAACATCATTAAAATGAATTAAAACTCATTAAAACTCATTATGAAATTGAAAGTAAAGGACATATCATCGTGAAATAATCATGAAAACCTAACCTACTTTCCTTCCAAAAGCAAATTCATAAGGATTATGCCTACCTCCATCATACTAAAATCCTGCATGTAAATGCAGTTGCACCATTTAGCTAAAATGAGTAGCTAAAATATACAAGGTGAAATGAGGATAACAAAGAAAAATAACATACCTTTCTGTCATTCCACTAATTCAATCCAATAAACCATCAGGGTCTACTCTACTCTTTATTGTGTCAAGTATTGCCTTGTGATCAGACTCACAATCCTTCCACAAGGTCATGTTCAATGGTTTACCCCCATATTTGATCACATGAACATTTGATGCCACAACAACATTAGAATAATGAAGAATCTTCCTATGTGTGTCAAAGTCCTCGAACAACCACACATCATACTTCTTCACTCGGTACCTTCTAAGCCATGTTCCAGTAACAACCACTGATCTTGTAGGGTACTCGATGTTTTCTCCATCTATAACAAGAGAATCTAATTTTTTTTTGCCTCAAGACATCGACACAAATAATAATCTATTCCTTTTTCATTGTCTTCAGCTACAATAACTGCATAAACATGCCCTGCATTGATACGTGCATTCAGTTCGATGAATATAGTCAACAATACAAGAAAAACTACAAAATAAGATGGCATATTAAATTTTATTAAATTTTAATGCTGATAATAACTAGTTGAACTACATTTGAAACATGGTCAAAATCAATCGATGATTCAATCTATGTCATTTGTAGTGTTGTCGGTAGTCGATACATGTCAATCAGGCTTATGCCTCTTGTACACTAATCATCAACCCACTCCTTTGACCCACAATCATAACAAGATTCATATGAACATGAAGAACAAAAGAATTCCATCCACTGCATATGAATACTCCATGAACCTACATTAGACCTTGTAAAGGAGTGTAGCTCACTCGATCCTGTCAATGTACAATAGTCCTCATATTTTTCAATGTTAGTATCATCAACCAACCAAAAATATCTACAAACTATAGACTTACCTTCATTACCTAGTCCCATTATAGTGTTACACCATTCAATAATAGATCTTGCATCTATTAACTTTGCATTGTCTTTGTACTTTAACTCTTCTCCTACCAATGCTCTTTTGATACATGCTCCTGCACCATCATGCTCCCCCTTTCCATGTCCGGCCTCACAATAATTCCACATATGTTGAAAACCATTCATCATATGCATCTTGCTCAACTAATAGAACATTCGTGCATTCTTGAATTGTGATGCACAATTATTTGACCATCTGATATGCTCCTGCTGGCCAAATCACGGTAGAACATCTGAAAGTAACCTTACACAAACTCCATAGAATGTGTGAGATCATCACTAATATAAAAAAAGATATTCCCTCAAGATCTTCTTGTCATCCTCTGTACTATCTTCTACATGAATGAATGCTATTAACACAAATATAGCAACTTGTGTAGAGTTGTAATACTGTGATTACACCTCATTTTGTGGATGTAGTGTGTAGTTCTCTGCAAAGTCAACAACTAAAATGATGGTACCAAGTGGAAATGTGCCCTTGTATAACTTGAATTGCAAGTCCAACTATCGAGCTCTATGAGTATGATTTGCATACTCATACACTATACTATCATGAAATGTAGACATAAATTGATACACTGGAATCTTTTGAATAACCAAATCATACCTCTTTGTTTCTGTACCATCTTTTGTATTGTAGGCCACTATTTTATACTTGTTGAACTCTACTAGTTCATTTCCAACCGCATGTGTGCTTTCCATATGTTAACATATTGGCATATGTTACAAGCCACCGAAATGCTGACATGTGCCATCCAGGCATAATTTCCTGTAGAATATTTGACCTTCCTCTCTTTCACATAAAATTGTTGATATGAAGTCTCTTGAAGATGTTGGTGGGGCATGTATGCCACAATCCTGCAAAACATTGTTAGTATGCAAATCTAAACATATAGACTGATAAACATCAAAATGATTAGAAAATTTAATATGTAATCTACAACAACAAGTAGTGTGTGTGTGATTTATTTTGACATAGAAAGGTTTCAGCATTTCAAAATATCTTTGACAAATTTTAGTTTGAGGATGCATCTCTTGAAATTTCTTGAAAAATTGTGTTTGGGTCACATCCAAAAAATGTTTTAGATGTGGCTCACGGTTTTGATAGCCAATTCTCGTTCTCACAACATCTCTTGCATTAGGAGATACCCTTGTGTTATTTTTCCAAAATTCTTTAATGAGGGATCTCAAGGCTTCAACAACAACTTTGTCTTTCCGTGGGAGTCTCCTAGAGAATGCCCACAATTCATTGGTGTTTGGGTCCTCAACTCTTTCACGTTTTCCAATAGCTCTCATTAGAGTTTTTCTACTTATTTTCAATCCTTGACTTGTCTTTCTAATGAGGCGAGATGTCTTTGTTTGTTGGCTTACTATTATCGATGTAATGACATGTCATGTGACATTACTATCCTTGGTGAGTGAGGTGGAACCCACACTCTCATATGCACTCATTAGATTCTTGACAATTGATTTTTCACTTGAGGCATCCAATGTTCTTAGGCCAAGAATATTCATAGTGGGCCTAAATTTTAGATTTCTCATCAATTCAACAAATAGTTGACATCTTCGAATTTCATTTAAATTCTCAAAGAATAATTTCCATATCTTATTCACATATCTTTGGCAAGTGCACTTGGGAATCTTACCTTGCATAGGCTTCAACACATTCTCATCGATATCGATTAGAAACCTAGGCTTCCTATGCAAAATTCTAGGAGGTGTTTTCATTGGTAAAGCTGACTCAACTTTAGGAATTTCTTCAATATTTACTTGAGATGGGATAAATGTGTACCTTCAATTGGAGATGAAAAAAAAGAAAAGGCTTGAAGTTGAGATGGAGAAGATTGTGTACCTTCAACTTGACATGCCACCAACTTGAGAAGAAAATGAAGATTACCTTCAACTTCACCTGTGAAAGATGGAATGCCTCCAATTCGAGAAGATAATGATGGTGTTCCATCAACTTGACTTGTGGACAATGGAGTGTCTCCAACTTGGAGATTTAGTTTCCTCATTGAATGGAGGTTTTGCTTTCATTCCCTTTGTGCCACCAATTCCATCTCTCTCTTAGCTTCATTGGACGTGTCATGTTCCTCTTCGATTGGCAATGGTGGAATGTCTTCTTGTATGGTTGACAATTTCCTACTTTCGTGAATTCGCCTCATTCTTTCTCTTTTCCTCTCATTCTCAGTTTCATGATCTTCTGGTGTTAGAGTATTTTCTTAATTCCTTGGCATGATGATGATTTCTATAAGCATGATGAATAAGACAATGATAATTAGAACTTTGAGGCGGCTTTTGCAACAAAAGCCAAAATTGGAGAAGGAAGCAAGAACTCTTGACAATTCCCAATAATGAAAATGGTAGACAATTCTTTTAGAATAGAGGAGTTTGGGTAGATTGTAACATCTAATTTATTCTTCCTTTATCAACCCTCATTGGAGCCTATCCTTGCATAATTTGGTATGTACACATGTGCTAATTCATAACAATAGATCCTTATATATGTAATTTGGTTCATAATAGCAGATCTTGATTCATAACAACATATTCATAACAACTAATTCATGACAACAAATTCATAACAACTGATTCATAATAGCAGAACCTATCCTTTATCAATTGTCTTGGTATGGTTCTACAAGTCTAATTTTCAATAGAGTTAGGGTTAGGGAAGAATAACAAAGTGCAAAAATTCAAGGTAGAGTTTTGTTTCAAGATGACCTACTTGTAAATAATTTATTGACTGTAGGTTAGCTTATTGAAAATAATTTAGAGTTTTGTTTCATGACGACCTACTTGTAAATTTTTTGATAAAAATCATGGTGGAAAAAGTTGTAGCAGAAGTTCACGTGACCAAACATGAAAAAGGAGGATCTTTTGTGAGTTTTAGCACTATCCTATCAACCATGACTGTCATGAAGTTGTTTATAATGCCTTGTCCAAATATCTTTGATATTTTTCCATAGCTATCAATAAGGTGACGGTAGATCATTAGTACAAGGTTTCCAAGAAAAATTATCACAAGTAATACATAACCATTACCCTAAGATGCAAAGGTATTGTCTCATGATGAAAAGATAGCCACCACTATCATATAAATTATTGGAGGTATTTAGGATTATCATGATATACTTGATTGAAGATCATCATTTCATGTAAAACAAGTTGTCCTAAACTATATTTTGAGTATATCCTATATGTGAACATTATCATATACAATGATAGACAAATTTCTTATGGAGGTGATGTTGAGGGAAACGACTATCAAATTGCGCTATGACTATTACAAACAACCACATAAATTGTCACATCATAAACATAGAAGACTATCATGAAACTCTAGATTAATATTAAGGTTAGATATTCAAAATATGCAATAGGCTCTCACTACCCTATTCACATGAAAGATTACTACATCAAATGCAAAGGTATTGGCACTTTGCAAGAAGACAATCATAGTTTGTAAGTTGAACAAATTCACACTATCAATAACAGTCATGTTGAGTTCGCCTCATTTCATATTGTTTGTTATGTATCATGAAAAGATAACCCTAAGAATAAATCCCTCATAGATTGTATCAAATCCTAAGAACATTACCAATTATATGCAAAATAACTAGTGACCTAAGAACACCTAGAAACAAATTACTTGCTAGTCTATCATGCCTAGGTTTATGGATATTTATTTTTCTACTAATTTTGGATGATTATGAGGATATCAATGCATGATCACCTATATTGTATGGTACTCCTTAGGATTACAAGGTAAGAGATGACAATGATGAAAAGGACTGATTATATACAGACTAGAAATGTCAAGCACATTAAATGGACTATTAACACAATGAGGACTATCATGACAGTCAATAGGAACATCAAACCCTATGAAGATAATTTGATATCTTGTCAAGGTGTCAAGGAGGGGTTTTCTAGGAATCATAAATGTATAGGACAGTCATTGTAACCTTAGGAATATCATATGACATTGTTCGAACAGTAGTCCAAAATAAGAATGATCAAACCCTAGGACTTTCATAAGTAAATTGGTGCATTACAAGGGAAATCACAAGATCATTGAAGGATAAAAGGTGAGATAGGTTATTAAAGAAGAATATAATGATGAGAAGATGAGAAGGAATAAGATCTAATGAATATCTAAGGAAGAATTTCTCATGAAAACAAATAGAAGATCTAAGGAAGAAGTTCTCATGACAACAAATAGAATGTTTCTATTTGAAATGTGTTTATTAGATATAGATCTGATCTAAAAGTAACTCTTGAGAATGCAAATTGGTTATGTCATGTAGTCAGTATGGTCAATTTACCTTTAAGGACTTGAACTTGTTACATACTAAGATTTGTGGATTGTTGGCCATTGTGCTATGGCATGGTGATTTATTACAACCAAGTGTTGATATGGTAGCAATTGCAAGACACTTGGTGAAGAACTCGCTATTGCATCATGAGCTAAGTGAGTTGGTAGAGCATGTATCATAGTACAAGGGCACATGTGGCAGTGTTGGAGTGCATTTAGTGACAACTGAGAATATGTATACATTCTAGAGAATGTTTTGAGGTATCACAAGTGATAAGAAACAATTGAGAGTTTGTCTATGTTATCTCAAGCCATAGTTTGATTTTGGTTGTAGTGTATGAAGACATACATACATGGTTCATGTGTTTTGGTCAACAAATTTTGACTAAGTATGAAGACAAGTATGACAAACAAGCTAAGTATCCAGTGTACCCCTGTAAGCATTGAAAGTGTTGAATTATCACAATTAATCAATACAAATCAGTCAATTGGCAGTAAAGAAGATATTGAGTATGATGGCACACCTAGTCCCAATGATGAGCATGAGCTGAATGGCCAAGAAGATAATAGTGACAACTCATTACTATATGAGAACCAAATATATATATCAGATTTGTAGCATCAATAGCACTATATTTTAAATGTTCATACAACTCCAGTTACATTAGAGAGAATGATGATAATACTTTTTTATAGGAAGGTATCAATGACATGGTTCAAATTCAAGATACAACTGATGTAGAGGCAAATTGGATGAGGAAGGATAGACAAACTAGACAAGGTTCTACTTCACCTACAAGCCCAAAAACAAAGATCTTTATGCAAAAGTGGGAACAACAGAAAGAAACTCTAGTATCATCATGGAAATGTTGGTTTGGGATGTTAGGGGACCCATTCCATCCATTGGCCAAGTTAGATTGGACTTTGGGTTGGTACTTCCTTCACAAACCCTCCAAAATGGCTTGTAGCCCTTCAAAATGATAACAGTCCTAATAACTTTTGACTCAAACCTCCAAACCCAGATCTTAGACAATCCATAGATACCCATTATAGCCCTCTATCAAATATCCCAAACTTAGTATAGGTTGTTTTGGATGGAATATCTCAACCAATAACCCCTGTCAGTGGCCTAGAGCCCCAATTAGGCCAAAATTACAAAGGGACTACCAAGGAATGCAAGCCCAGAACTTAACCAATGGTTTGGACACTTAGAATGCATGCCAAAACAAAGTATTTTGTGGGTTTTAGGCTTCTACTAACTGTTGTTCCCAAAATTGCACCTTTGGTTCCTTCAATGTGCTCTTAAGCATCACCTAACACATGGTCTTGTTAGGTTCTTCAATGAAACAACAACAAATCACCTTCTCTGCCAAAACCCTTTACGAAATTCATTGAAATAACACTATAACAATCCATTCCACTGATCTATGAAGTCTTACATCAGTGGAATGGAAGAAACATCATGGATTGCAACCAAAATCCTTGTTAGGCTTGAAATGGACTGTTTTTAAAACAAACATTATATCTCCCTTATAATGTAACTTCAAAGCATCAAACTACCTTCAAATGATGAATAACTCTCTATACTATTTGTTCAAAACATGAAGAGATGATGATAGTGCCGTACCTTCTCTATGTACGGTCTGCAAGAGTGAATTTTCTAGAAAATTTAGAATTCTTGTAAAGAGTAGTCCTAAATCATATGCTTGTAGAATGCCTGATCTTCAATGTCAAGAGCCCACACCAATCTTAATTTATAGTCACTTCAACATACTTCAATTTTAAACAACCAATATTTCATGACAATGTCGTACAATGCAATGGTACGGACTGTAGCAATGGATTCTTCAAGGAAAAATAGAGTTTTCAAGAAAATAGTCTACTTTCAAATGCTTCCAAATTTCCTTATGCCTAGTTTCATAGCCTTAATTCATGTTTGGATTAATGTTAGTTCACCATATTTCACTCTCCACAAACTTGTGATTCACAACAATTTCGTACAACAGAGTAGTACGGGCTTTTCCTAGAGAAAATTTAGAAAATAACAGAAAACAACAAGAGAATGGTGTTTTGATTGCATATATCTTCTCCTTCTCCATACATTTGACTTTTTCAAGATTATATAGATTGGCATACCTCTTGTAAACTTCCATTGAGGTAGTTTGGTTGATGGAAAAGACCATAACCCATCGAACTTCCTGAACTATTTTTTGGACAGTTTGCAAACTTCATCTAATCCTTAGTTGGTTTGCATAGACAATGGGTGTTTATGTTTCTTTAAACACCTCTACTATGTGATTAGACCTTGAAAAATGTATTTAGGCTTCTTGACACCACTTTAGCCTCTTTGACATGCCTTAACAAGGCTTATAAACATGAAGACTTACATGACTGCCTTTTATGGCTTTATGACAGCAGTTTATAGTCATTTGGACATAGTCCTTTACAACATGGCATCATAGCCTTATTACATCATTAGAATGGTCTCTAGGATCTTATGAAACCACAAAACAAAATGAAGATAAAAAACAAGACATAAATCTCTTGGTGCTCCTACACCATACTCCCTGGGTGGAAAGAGAACTCAAGTCTCTTGAGGGAGTAGATTAGAAATTGTGACACCATGCTTCAAGATGTCTTCTTCAGTCATCCAACTGGCATCTTCAATAGGCAAGCCACTCCATTTGACAAGAAATTGCTTGTATATCTTCTTCCTAGTCTTCTTCAAGACCTTGGTGTTAAGAATGCATTCCATCTTCAATGGCTAATTGGGTGGAAGACCTTTGATCCAATCTTCATCTCCTATTGTTGTCATATTTGCCTCTAAATCTGCATTAGAATTACCTTTGAAAGAGAACAAATCTGAAAAATTGAAGATAGGAGAGATGGCCAAGCCTTGAGGAAGTTCAATCTCATAGGCATTGGGCCCAAACTTGTGCACAATCCCACATGGTCCTATCTTCTTCATGAGGAGTTTGGTTTGCTGCCCCTTAGGAAGTCTTTCCTTCTTCAAATGTGCCATGACCAAATCCCCAACCTTGTATTGTACATCTCTCCTTCTTTCATTGGCTTTCTCCTTGTACTTGTCATTGTTCTTTTGAAGAGTTACCTTGACATTATCATGAATGTCCTTCATGGCCAATGCAAAGTCTTCACCTTGAGCACTTTTCTTTTCCAATCCATGAAGGTCTCTCAATTCAAGAACACGTCTTGGATGAAGACCATAAATAATCTCAAATGGACTCCTTCCTATGCTTCTATTGGTGGAATCATTATAGGCAAACTTTGCTTGAGGGATGATCATATCCCGTGCCTCTCCATACTGTTTGGTAAGACACCTAAGAAGGTTTCCCAAGGACCTATTCACCACCTCAGTTTGGCCATCAGTCTGAGGGTGATAGGCTGAAGTAAAAGACAATTGAGTGCCCAACTTCTTCCACAAAGCGTGCCAAAAATGGCCTACAAACTTTGGATCCCTGTCAGTCACAATGTTAAGAGGCAAACCATGGATTCTAACAATATCTTTGAAGAACAAACCAGCAATGTAAGAAGCATCATTAGTGCATTTACATGGCAAGAAATGAGCCATCTTACTGAATCTATCCACCACAACAAATATACTATCAAAGCCTCTTTGAGTCCTAGGAAGACCCAACACAAAATCTATGCTAATACTTTCCCATGGCCTATTAGGAATAGGAAGTGGCTGATATAAACCAACATTAGATGAAGTACCCTTTGCCCTTTGACAAATACTACAACATTCAACAAATTTTCTGATATCTAATTGCATTTTAGGCCAAAAATAAACCCTCTTCACCTAATCCAATGTTTTATCCAATCCAAAATGGCCTCCAAGTCCACCACAATGTTTTGCCTTTATGATGTTCTTCCTCATGGAACATTTAGGAACACATAGTTGGTTGCCTTTGAACAACAACCCCTGCTGTAACAAAAACTCAGAAAAATTAGAATGATAAGAGTCTAAAAATTGTGAACAAACTTCATATAGCTCCTTGAAATCTTTATCATCTTGATACATATGCTTGAGAGCATCAACCCCTACACTTTGCAACTGAATTTCTTGAACCATACACACCCTTCTACTCAATGCATCTACCACTTTGTTAGCCTGCCCCTTCTTGTGTTTGATTGCAAAAGTATAGGCTTGGAGTTGCTCAACCCATTTCATATGCCTATGATTGAGTTTCTCCTAAGAATTTAGAAAACTAAGTGCATGGTTGTCAGTATAAACAATAAATTCTTTTGTCAAAAGATAGTGCCTCCATTTTTTCAAAGCTTGCACCATTGCAGACAATTCCAAATCATAAGTAGATTACTTTCTCTTAGCATCATTCAATTTTTCACTAAAGAAAGCAACAGGCCTGCCCTCTTGACTTAGGACATCCCCTATAGCAAGATTACTAGTATCACATTCCACCACAAACAACTTATTAAAGTCAGGGAAAACAAGTATGGGTTGTTGTGCTACCTTTTGTTTCAGAATTTCAAAAGAATCATTGGTTGCCTTTGTCCACAAAAACTTACATTTCTGCCCCCCTTTGATGGTATCCAAAATTGGTGCACAAATATGACTAAAAACCCTTATGAATTTCCTATAAAATGTTGCGAAACCATGGAAACTTTTCACATCACCTGCTATTTTTGGAGTTGGCCATGACAAAATGGATTCTACCTTTGTTGGATCCATCTTCAAACTACCCTGTGAAATCACAAAACCAAGATAGGTGAGTTCTTCCTTCATGAAGACACTCTTTTCCATGTTGATCATCAATTGTTCATCATGCAACTTCTTCAAAACCTGATCCAAATGTTGCAAATGCTCCTCCTTAGTCTTGCTGAAAACAAGAATGTCATCCAAATATACCACAACAAATTTGCAAATCAAATCCTTCAACACTTCATTCATGAGATGCATAAACGTACTTGGAGCATTAGATAGACCAAATGGCATCACCAACCACTCATAAAGACCCTCATTTGTTTTGAATGCTATCTTCCATTCATCCCCTTATTTGATTCTAATTTGATGATACCCACTCTTAAGGTCTATCTTAGAAAAGTATCTAGCCCCTCCCAAACAGTCCATTAGGTCCTCAATTCTTGGTATAGGGAACCTATATCTTATGGTAATCTTGTTAATGGCTCTAGAATCCATGCACAACCTCCATTTACCATCCTTTTTAGGGGCTAGGACTATTGGGACAGCACATGGGCTAAGGCTCTTTCTCACCAATCCCTTATCCAACAATTCTTACACTTGCTTGGCAATCTCTTCATTTTGTGAAGGTGTCATCTTGTAGGCTACTTTTTTTGGCAAAGTAGATCCTGGTATGAAGTCAATTTGATGGGGCTTATGTCCCTAATAGGTGGCAACTCATTAGGCATTTCTTCTACCGTAATCCCCTTATACTTCTCTAGAAATTGTTGCACCTCATTAGGAACTTCTTCCTTACTAGGATCATGCAAACTAGGACTATTTTTAGGCTTCAAAATTAGAGCATACCCTTGGGTTCCTTCCTCCTTAAGGGCATCTCGAAACTCTTTACCATTCACAATCATGACACTTGACCCAACATTCTTTTCTACATGCTCATGAGGCAATGGATCCATTCTATACTTTCTACCATTCTTAGTTATGATGAAAGAATTAGTTTTACCATCATGTTGTGATTGAACATTATATTGCCATGGACATCCTAACAACAAATGACAAACATCCATAGGAATTGCATCACACAAAATTTTGTCCTTATATTCTCCTATCTCAAATTCAACCCATGATTGTTCATCTACCAAAACTTGTTGCCCTTTTTTCAACCATGATACTTTATAAGGACTAACATGAGGAAGCCTTTTCAATTTCAATTTGTCTACCATTTCAATGGAAACCAAATTTTCAATTGAGCCTGAATCAACAATTACCTTGCAAATCTTACCATAGGCCTTGCATGTTGTCTTGAACAATGTCTTCCTTTGAGGGGGTTCTTATGTTTGAGGCACCTTCAACATGGTTCTTCTCATCATCAAACTTCCTCCTTCATGGACTGGGGCTGCACTTCCAATTGGAGAGTTGACACTTTGGCAATCTTCCTCTTGGATCAATTGATTCCTTCTCTCTCCTCCAGGAGAGTTTGAGGCTTGCTTTTCAAGACACTTGAAGGCTAGATGTCCCACTTGGTTGCAATTGTAGCACCTTCCCGTGAAGACATTAGGACCTGTTCCTGGTCCACCAAATCTACCTCTCCCATTAGGCCTTCTTCCTCTAAAGCCTCCTCTAGAACTGGATTCTCCACTTTTCTCTTGGGAACTAGATTCCCCTTGGCTTCTTTAGGACTGATTTCTGCCCCCAAAATTGCCCCTACCTCTAAAATTTCTGCCACCCCTTCCTCTACTTTGCTGCTCACCTTTCCTTTTCAACTTCTCTTCAGCCCTTAATGCTCCTTGAAAGCATTTTTCCACAGTTTTAGGGGTCAATAAACTGATTTCATCTTGGATATTGAACCTCAAACCATTTAGATACCTTGCCACCTTAGCTTTTTCATCCTCCATGTACCCACAATGAAGAGTGTATTTGTGAAACTCCTCAGTGTAAGTAGCCACATCCAAATCTCTTTGCTTGAGATTTTGCATCTTCTTGTAGATCTGCACCTCATAGTCTAATGGAAGGAATTGGGACTTGATCCTCTCCAACATTCTGCTCCATGAAGAGATCATATTCTTCCCATTCTTTACCCTCTCTCCTTGGGTGTAATTCCACCATGTAAGGGTAGCACCTTTGAGTTTAGTTTTTGCAAACTTAACCCTCTTACTTTTAGGAACTTCTTTGTATTCAAAGTAGTTGTTTAGAACCTCAATCCACTCCATGACTTGATCAGCAATCATCTTCCCACTAAACATGGGAATCTCCATCCGAGCCTCTGAAGAATCATTGCCAATTGCCTTGATGGCTTCAAGGAAATGCTTTTGATCAGCTGATACTTCTACCTCTTCTTGCTCTTTCTCTTCCTCTTCATCTGAACCTTCATGTATCCTCTTCCTTATCCTCAATGCCTTCAACTCTTCTTGGAGTGCTTCCTTGACTCCACTTTTTATCTTCTCTTCTATCTCCTTGAACTTCTTGACCACTTCGGTGGTCATCCCCTTTGGAGGCATATTGCTAGCCTCTCCTTCACTCTCCTGCTGACATATACCAGGCCAACAATAGAACCTTTTATGGCTCTAATACCACTATGATGTAGAGGCAAATTGGATGAGGAAGGATAGACAAACTAGACAAGGTTCTACTTCACCTACAAGACCAAAAACAAAGATCTTTATGCAAAAGTGGGAACAGTAGAAAGAAACTCCAGTATCATCATGGAAATGTTGGTATGGGATGTTAGGGGACCCATTCCATCTATTGGCCAAGTTAGATTGGACTTCAGGTTGGTACATCCTTCACAAACCCTCCAAAATGGCTTGTAGCCCTTCAAAACAATAACAGTCCTAATAACTTTTGACTCAGACCTCCAAACCTAGATCTTAGACAATCGATAGATACCCATTATGTCCCTCTATCACATATCCCAAAATTATCATAGGTTGTTTTGGACGGAATATCTCAACCAATAACCCTTGTCAGTGGCCTAGAGCCCCAATTAGGCCAAAATTACAAAGGGACTACCAAGGAATGCAAGCCCAGAACGTAACCAAGGGTTTGGACACTTAGAATGCATGCCAAAACAAATTATTTTGTGGATTTTAGGCTTCTACTAACGGTTGTTCCCAAAATTGCACCTTTGGTTCCTTCAATGTGCTCTTAAGCATCACCTAACACATGGTCTTGTTAGGTTCTTCAATGAAACAACAAAAAATCACCTTCTCTACCAAAACCATTTATGAAATGCATTGAAACAACACTATAACAATCCATTCTACTGATCTATGAAGTCTTACATAATTGGAATGGAAGAAACTTCATGGATTGCAACCAAAATCCTTGTTAGGCTTGAAATGGACTATTTTTAAAACAAACCTTATATCTCCCTTATAATGTAACTTCAAAACATAAAACTACGTTCAAATGATGAATAACTCTCTATACTATTTGTTCAAAACATGAAGAGATGATGATAGTGTTGTACCTTCTCTATGTACGGTCTGCAAGAGTGAATTTTCCAGAAAATTTAGAATTCTTGCAAAGAGCAGTCCTAAATCATATGCTTGTAGAATGCTTGATCTTCAATGTCAAGAGCCCACACCAATATTAATTTATAGTCACTTCAATATACTTCAATTTCAAACAACCAATATTTCATGACAATGCCGTACAATGCAATGGTACGGACTGTAGCAATGGATTCTTCAAGGAAAAATAGAGTTTTCAAGAAAATAGTCTACTTTCAAATGCTTCCAACTTTCCTTCTGCCTAGTGTCATAGCCTTAATTCATGTTTGGATGAATGTTAGTTCACTATACTTCACTCTCCACAAACTTGTGATTCACAACAATTTCGTACAACAGAGTAGTACGGGCTTCTCCTAGAGAAAATTCAGAAAATAATAGAAAATAGCAAGAGAATGGTGTTTTGATTGCATATATCTTCTCCTTCTCCATACATTTGACTTGTTCAAGGTTATATAGATTGGCATACCTCTTGGTAACTTGCATTGATGCAGTTTGGTCGATGGGAAAGACCATAACCTATCGAACTTCCTAAACTATTTTTTGGACAGGTTGCAAACTTCAACTAATCCTTAGTTGGTTTGCATAGACAATGGGTGTTTATGTTTCTTTAAACACCTCTACTATGTGATTAGACCTTGAATAAGGTATTTAGGCTTCTTGACACCACTTTAGCCTCTTTGACATGCCTTAACAAGGCTTATAAACATGAAGACTTACATGACTACCTTTTATGGCTTTATGATAGCAGTTTATAGTCATTTGGACATAGTCCTTTACAACATGGCATCATAGCCTTATTACATCATGAGAATGGTCTCTAGGACCTTATGAAACCACAAAACAAAATGAAGATAAAAAACAAGACATAAATCTCTTGGTGCTCCTGCACCAATAACAAATTCTATTAATGATTCAAGATAAAACAAAATCATGTATATATCATATTTTAATGATTCTAATTCTGTTAATACACATAATGATGACTTTTTTTAACTTAGATAGTTCCACATTTAGTGATTGTGAGTGTTCTAAAGAACATAAAGTGAATTAAATTGGACATAAATAACATACCTTAGAATTCAATATTCAAGTTGACCAATCCTCCAAAATTTGGCTTCAAAATCCTCAAATTATTCTTTTTCACAAGTTTGATTATGAATTCTATATAACTCTAGAATAGGATTAGTGAAATTTATGGAAAGAAAAAAAATATATCATCAAATTCAATCTATATCAATGGTAATTAGCTTTGAAACAATATGAAACATGAAACTTTGAGTTTAAATAATCAAATTTTGTCCCAAAACATGCAAAATCGGTGCTTCTATGTTGAAAAAACAAATAAGGTGGTGGATTGATCAAAAAATGATGAACTTAATATGTCAAACAACATGAAAAAGTGTTTTCTTGTCCGATAGCACGCATGAAAAGTAGGGAATAACAGACATGTGGGGTCTGAAGCATGAAAACATTAAGCTTTCATGCATGCAAACAAGTCTCCCTCTCTAAACTCCCTCTCTCTCTAAACCCCTAAACTCTACATAATACCCTTGAACCTTTATCTCCATATCTCTCCCACTCTGAACTCTTAAGCCCTAAACCCTAAACCTGATCAACCCTAAACATAATCAATCCTAAACCCCTATCTCCTTGTCTCTATCATCCCTCTACCTCTCAATCTCTCTACCTATTTCTATGACCATGTCCCTCACACTCTATCTCCCTATCTCTCCCCTCAGTCTCCTCTATATCTCCCTATTGGTCCTATATCTCTAAACCCTAAACTAAACCTCTAAACCTTAACCCCTAACTCCTAAACCATAAACCCTAAACTCTAAATAATGCCTCTAACCCCTAACCCCTAAACCCTAAAATTGAGCAACCCTAAATCCCTACACCCAAAACACCTAAACCATAAACCCTAGAAGAAACCCTAAACCTCTATCTCCCTATCTCTCCTAATCTATATTTCTCCCCACTCTATCTCTCTCTAAACCTGAAACCCTAAACCTGAGTAACCCTAAACCCCTAACCCCTAAACCCTAAACCCTAAACCTGAGAAACCCTAAACCCCTAAACCATAAACCTTAGCAACCCTAAACCCATAAACCCTAAATAATTCCCCTAAAGCCTAAACCCTAAACTTGAGCAACTCTAAATTCATAAAACCTCAAATGATGCCCCTAACCCCTAAACCCTAAACTTGAGCAACCAGGCTAAACCCCTAAACCATAAATAATTTCCCTTTAACCCTAACCCCTAAACCCTAAACTTGAGCAACCCTGAACTCATAAACCCTAAATAATGCCCCTAAAGGTCTAAGCAACCCTAAATAATGCCGCTAAACCTCTCTCTCTCTCTCTCCCAAAACCCCTAAACCCTAAAATAATGCACCAAAATGCTAAACCATAAACCCGAGCAACCTATTGATGGTGATGTTAGTCACACACAAACACACAAAACAAAAGTTACACAACAACCCTTGTTTATCTCAAAAGATTCAATGAATTCATAGAATTCATGATCCCAAGTCTCCGATGATTAGTTCATAATTTGCTGATGTTACTCAGTGATTGATGTGTATTGCTGTTTTCCATTTTGGGGTCTTACGTAGGTCAGTAGATTCTGCTTCTACAACAATGCTTTACAGGGAGGTTACTCTACACAACATATATCTCCAAATGATGTGTCTAAGTTGATATTTGCATGAGTTCTACCCTTATTTGTGATTTTCTACATGATATTTTCAACAGTACATGCATCTAGCTCAAAAAAATATGCTAATGATATTCAGTTATCTACGGGGTGTCAGCATATTTCTCTGTTCTACTTAATATTCATCATGATGTGTAGTTATGAAAGGTGATTTCTATGAAATTAAAATGAGAAAAAGGGTTAGAGAGTGAGATTCCTAAAATTACTTGACTGAGATCACTGATCCACATACATGTTCCCATACAGTAATAAAGAGAAGAAAACTAGAATCATACTTCACCAGGACATTCCACAAATCAGCATGATCCAGTGCAAATCTTTAGAGGAAGAATTGACAACAACATGTAATGAAATGAAAACGCTTCTATAGAACACAACATTCACCAGTACATATCCAGAAGTCAACTTGAAGATTACTTAAGGTTTACAATCAAGATGTAATCTGAAACTTCATCTCCATATAGTATGCTCATAAAACAAGGACATTTACAGTGATCTGAGGAAATAACCTTGATGTTTCAACAATTTAGTCCTCAGTAGTCTCAGTAATCCGATCTCCTACATGAAATTCCTACAGGTCAGATATCGTATGATTGACCTCCCCTCCTCTCTCTCTTTTTTAGAGTGCAGGGGCTGAATATATGTCTCTATTTTTCCCCTCCAGGGCAGTGCCTAGGAAACCCTAGCAAATCAACGGTCTGCATCTTGAAGTGCAGCATCAAACAGTGGAAAACAAGTCCCACCCAAAATTCAAACAGCCCATAGACAGGGTGTCACTCCCTCAATAATGTTTCCACCTACAAACCTCTGCATTGAAAGCGTTGTCCCTTCCTGGTGCATTTTCAACCTCTTGGGATCTGGTCCGCCACCTGCGATGTCCCCCACCGTTAAAGCTCCGTCGTGTCTCCACCTGCACGCCATTGGGTTCTGGAATGGGTTCAAAATCCACCTACCCTACTTTTCCCACCTTGTATCGTGACTGCACATCATGTTGGTCATCGACATGACCACCCTCGATCGAAGTGAGCCAACAATGTTTCATCGACCCCATCTTTCTAGCTGATGCACCTCCTTTTCTAACCTGCGCACCTGTGGTCATCATATAGAAGTTAGGCACTATCATTTACATAATCAGTCGAAGGAGAAAAACTTATATTAAATAATGCTTTGAAAGTGCGAACGTATATATTGGGTCATGATTCCGTGAAAATCCGCATGCATACGAGTATTTAATTCCTTTTGATAACCTTTCGGTTCTGCCACCTGCATGTAGATTTCTAGGCACTTTCATATTAAGTCAGGATATGATGATGACATCATCATCATGGGCTAGCTTCATTAAAGTGTGGAAGGATGATGCCATAGTCATATTGAAGAAAATCAGGGTCCAAGAAATATGACCTCAATGAAGGAAACCTTGAAGAATATCACCCTCCGAAAGGATGGCATCACCGTCATATCGGGCTTTGTATATCAGGTCATGTTTTAAGATCGGGTGATATTCAGAAGATGACCCCCTCCCTCAGGAAGATCAGTATGATGTCAGCATGTTGATGTCTTCGTTTTATCGCTGCAATTACCCTGATGTCATCTTCATGTTATAGGATGGGGTGATATTGGAAACATACCCCTGCGAGGTGAAAGGGTGATGACGTCACTGTCATATTGATCTCCTTAGTTTATTGGGCCTAGGTGATGTCATCAGGATATTGGTATAGGGGTGACATTTTGCGAAAGGGTGATATTCGAAAGATCGGGTGATCTTTGAAACATCGGGTGATATTCAAAAAATGACGCCCGCAAAATATCAGGCCGCTTGATGGGTAGATACAGTTATCACAAAAACTTGACGTCCGGAGCTTGTGGACCAAATGAACATCAGGTGATATACTAACGTCGGGGTGATCTTTCATAAGGTGACTGATGGTTAGAATATGACCCCCCTCCCAAAATATTAGGTTTGACCAGAATTTTGACTCACCATAACTTTCTTACTTGGTCGAATTCCAGGGCGATGTAAAAGGCAAACCTGCTTAGAATTTCACACTCTCACATGGCAGGCTTCTTGAGGTAAGATTTAGACTTTGAAATTTTAGGCTCAGACTCGAGGATCACAAATGCACCTGACATGATGCTGCTTTTTACCAGTATCGTCCAGAGCACAAAAACAAGGGAGCAAGCCACAACAGGGGTCCTCATTTTGCTAAGGAGTAAAATGGGGCATGTTGTGAACATCACAACAACTAGCAACCAAACAAAACAATCAAAAACTAACACCATTAAAGGAAACTGAATGAAATGAATTCATAACTTGCAACTATCTCTCCTGCAAATCATCATCTAACCTGAGACTCAATGTATTCAATAAGGTGCATGAATTTTCCTTTCAATTTAAGTGGGTGCATGTGATTAATTATCCTCATCTTGAAGATTAGTTGAACAAACCAGTGACTGATATTAGCCTATGTAGGTGAGGATGCTCCCTCATAGCCAACTGGATAGAGCCTTGCTGCCAGCAGGCGTCCTTAGCCCCGGTAAGGTTATTGTTACAATTCTCCTAAGTAGAGCCCCATTGCCAGTGAGCGTCTATAGCCCCGGTAGAGTTACTTAGATGGCTTTACCTGGATTTTCAGTAAAATCCATTTTATTACTTTGTATTTTTATGTATTTGATAGAACTTCATATGATATTGCATTTGTAACTTCATGATGCAAGGAGTGGTCACTTGCTGTAATTAAGCTGAGAATTGTAATGGTAGCAAGGGTGACCTCTGATTTTTCACCTAATATCTACACTGGCAAGTTCAACAAACCCAAGGATTTTAGATGTGTCATTGTGAAAAAAATTCCTTGAATACTAAACCCATTCTTATTGAATACAAAATTTCGCAAGTCAAACAACTCTCTTCATTTATGATAGTCACAACAAGTTATGCATAAATTTCAAACAATTAACCTGAATGACCTAAATTTTCCATTGTTTTCAATGGTTGTTAGTCTGCTTCTTCATACTCTAAATCAAAATAAAGATCCCTGCTAAGGAAACAAAGCAACCAAACAAAACAAACAAAACAAAAGACTGTATAAACAACTATACAAAGAATATACATTATGATACACATGATTGTCATGATGCAAACTTAGGCCTGAAAATAGTGCTTGAGGAACCGCCCATTAACTGGTAATGGGACATCCTCACCTGTTAAGGTTTTAAGCCTGAAGGTGCTGTCTCCTAAAATTTTAGAATTTTGAAAGGGGCCTATCCAGAGTTTATCAAACTTACCATGATCACCCTTTCTTTCATGTGCTTTGTCCCATATCAAGACTATATTTGAGATCCTGAAAGCCTTAATTCTGGCTCTTTTGTCAAACCAGCGCTTGACAACAGCCTGATGTTTAGAAAATTGATTAATTGCTACACTTCTTTTTTCCTCTAGGTACATCAGTTGCAGCAACCTGACTTCTTGCTTATTATCTATGCCTAGGTACGCTTGTGTAAACTGCAGTGTAGGAATCTTTAAGTTGACAGGGAGGATGGGCTCCACCCCATATACTAGATGGAAAGGAAAATTTCCTAATGCAGCCTTATTTCTAGTTCTATCTACCCACAAGGCATATTTCAACAAAGTGTTCCATTCCCTTGGGTTCTTCTCTATTAATTTCTTTATGATGTTCAATAGGTTATTGTTTGTAGATTCTGCTAATCCATTCCCTTGGGGATAGTAATTGGAGGAGAATTTTAAGATGACCCCATAATCAAAAGCCCAACTTGACAGTTTCATTGAAGCAAAAGCAGATCTATTATCACATACTAAAGCATATGGAACTCCATACCTGGTCACTATATTACTTTCCAAAAACTTAATGACATCCTCAGCATTACATGTCTTACTGCTGATAGCTTCAGTCCACCTGGTACAGTAGTCAGTGACAGTTAACACATACCTGTGGCCTGAAGACAATGGAGGATTAATAGGTCCTATGAAGTCCATCCCTCACTGAGCAAAGGGGTGCATCTCCATCACTATATGCAAAGGTTGAGCAGCATATTTTTCTCTATTTGCTGCAACCTGACACATATGGCAGCATTTGATGTGTCTAGCAGTATCTTTGAAAATTGTGGGCCAATAATAGCCTGCCCTGAGGATAGCATGAGTGGTGGCTAAGGATGATCCATGTGCAGTCCCAAACTTATCGTGCAATTCTGCTAGCACCTTATCTGCTTCTAGTCTTTCCAGGCACCTTAGGTATATCCCCTCATATTTTTCTTGAAAAGGAGTCCTCCTTTTATCATATATTTCAGTGACCTTATCTTCAGGGCTCTCCTTTGTGAGGCCTGCAGTCTTGAGGGACATCTTCAAGTGACCAGGATGTGTCTGATATCTGAGTACCATTCTCCATCTTCCTTTGTATTCACAACATACTGCTGGCTCAGGATATTAGGATCAATCTCTGATATCATCTGGCTCAATGCCTATCCTCTTACTAACTTCATGGGTGTAATATCCATATCATATTCTTGGAGGACAGTAATCCATTTAGCTCTCTTTTCTCCTGGTTCACTTTGCATTAGCAGCATCTTTATTGCTGCATTAGGTACTACAACAATCACTTTGCTTCTCAGGATGTAATGCCTGAATTTCTTGACTACTTGAACTAGAGAAAGTGCCTGTCTTTCAATGCCCATGTACTTGAGCTCTGCATCTCTAAAAGGGCAGCTCATGAAGGCTACAGGCTTCTCCTCCTTTTCTTCATTTCTCTATGTCAGCACTACTACAGAAGTATGTTCTGAAGCAAATGAGTAGATGTAGAATTCCTTGGCATAATCTGGACTGGTTAGGACTGGAGCATTTGATATGGCTTTCTTAATGTCTTCAAAAGTTGCTCTAGTCTCCAGTGTCCATTCAATTTTGGTGTCCTTCTTGAGCATGGCATTCAAGGGCTTGATAATCTCTGCAAAGCCAGTGATAAACTTCCTAACAAAATTAATCTTACCAAAGTAAGACTTGAGCTCTGTCTTGCTTCCCGACAGTTGTATTTTCACGATGGATTCCACTCTGTCAGGATCAATGATGATCCCATTTTCAGTTATTAGGTGGCCTAGCAATTTCCCGGTGGTCATCCCAAATATGCACTTCTTGGGATTCAGGGATATCTCGTACTGCTCGCACTTCTTCAGTACCTTTCTTAGGTCTTCTACATGATTTCCTCTTTCTTTGGAGAACACCATCAAGTCATCCATGTATATTACTATGCATTGACCAATTAAGCCTCTGAAGGCTATGTCCATTGCTCGCTAAAATGCGGCTCCAGCGTTTATCAACCCAAACGGCATGTGCCTATAGGCAAAGACCCCCCACTTGGTGGTGAATGCGATTTTCAATCTGTCAATTCTATCCACCATCACCTGATTGTAACCAGATAAACCATCCAAGAAGGACATCATCTTGGCACCGTTCACAATCTGCAGGACTTCATCTAGGGAAGGCAAAGGGTAGTTGTCCGTTTCAGAAGCTCTATTTAAGTTTCTGAAGTCCACGCACAGTCTGATGTCACCATTTTTCTTCCTCATTGGGACCAGGTTCGCCACCCATGTGGAGTGTCTCATAGGAAACATGATCTTGGCATCAAGCAGCCTTTTAACTTCCTCAAAGATGATGGGCTCTAGCAAGGCATTGACAGGTCTTTGCTTCTGCCTGAAGGGCTTGGCATCCAGCTTCAAGGGGATTGTGTGAGTGATGACTGATGGGTCATAAGTTTTCAGCTCATTATACATCCAGGCAATGACATGAATGTAATCTTTGAGGGCCTGGGTTATTCCTTTCAATTCTTCCTCTATACAGACCTTCCCAATCATAACATTTCTTCTTTTATCACCCTGCCCAATGTCCACCTGTGAGTACTGTCCTTCATCAGCTTTTGGAAGATCCCTCTGTTTTAGCATGCTGTCCAGATCAAATGCTCTTTCTAGCTCTATCATTCCCTTAGGGATCCTATTACTAGGCAGTTCTAGGATTTCTTCTTCTTCCTAGACATGATCTTCCATATTTATTTCATCTATGATCTGTGCTTCAAAAACATCTCTGTTGGAAATAAAATCTAATATATGTTGATCATCATCAAATACTTGAAGATTAATTACATTGTCAGGTACTGAAGGCACTGATACTAATTCAAGTGAGAATCTTTTTAAACCTGATATGGACAGAGGTTCTAGAGTACTTGCAGCCTGGGCCAGAGCATCTGCTCTGTGGTTTTGTTCACTGGGGACATGGGTGATGTTGAATGCATCAAAATCTTCTATTAAGTCCCACACCCTGTGTCTATAATTGGATAGCCTTATGTATTTGTAAGAGTATATACCTCTTACCTATCTAACAACTAATTCTGAGTCTCCTTAGACATGCAGAATTCTCACCCTCTTTCTAAGTGCAAACAATATCCCATGAATTAGAGCTTCATACTCTGTCACATTGTTTGTACATGGGAACTGTAGTCTGTATGCTGCCAAGTAGGGTTTTCCAGATGGATCAATGAGGTCTATTCCTACTCCACATCCTTGTTTTGACTTGGATCCATCAAACCTAAGGATCCATGGCTTATCTTCATCTAAAAGCTTGTTTGGGGCTTCCTTCTTCCTTTTGGCTCTGGCAACGACACTACTGGATATCCACTTTAACTTTGGTATCTCAGCCTTCTCAGGCTTCTCCTTATCAGCCTCATGGGAAGCTGATATTTCTTCTTTTCCTTTATCATCAGGAGGAACATCCCCTGAACTAGGCAGCGTCTACCTTCTCAAAATATGTAGGCACAATGAACAAGATGTTTCTGAATGAGGTACCTCATGTAACTTGCACCAGCTTTCAATCAAGATGTCCTGAGGAGGCCTCTACTGCTGTGTCATTTCTTGGATCTCTTTCGACAGAAACTCCTCGAATTTGGATAGATTACTGCCTCTATCCTCATCAAATAACTCATAATCTAATTCTACTAAACAATCACTCCCTGGGGTGACCTTCTTCTTGTCCATAGCATTACTCCTATTGCATACCAGTATCTCTGCTGGCATCTGAATAGAACTTTTATCCTGCTATGTGTATTCCCCTATTCCTCCAGAAGATAGGTGGAAATCAGTATCATTATCACTGTCTGCAGAACTCACCATGGGTGATGATGATACTAATGATGATGATGAAGATGCCTCATTGTATGCTCATTCCAGCTCCAGCATGTCTAAACACGTGTCACAAGTTTTCTCAGAATGTGCCTCATTATGCAACCTGCACCAGTCGTCAATTAGAATATCATGAACAGGTACATTTAACATCTAACACCTTCACACCTCTTTAAGCAAATGCATTTCAAAAATTTTGAAATGATCTACTCCTATTTCGCTCTCAGGATCACAATCAGACTCCAAATTTACTTCATCACCCTGAGGACCATCATCATGATCATGCATGTCAAACATCAGGATCTCCTCTATGTTGGCAGTTTGGGGTCTAATGGAGTAAACTCTAGGTTCCACATCCACATACATGATTTCATTGGTTTTGTTATATTCAGTGATCATGTGTTTCATGTGGGGCTTAGCATCTACCCTTATTTGATTTGGTATCCCCCTCCAGGGCAACCACATATGACTGAAATCAGTTGACACGTATCCGTTAAGGGTTTTTGACCAGTCTCTACTAAGCAACATCCCATATGTATAAGGTATATCAACTACCTGAATATCGATGTAGTGTTAGATTTTGGGATCCGATGCTAGCTACATATGAATGTGAGTCAGCTCTCCTACCACACTTACATCTGTTTTATCCAATTGTGTCACTTTCTTTAAGGATTTAGCAGGATGTAATCCTAAAGCATTGCATATGAACAGGGGCATTACATTGGTAGATAGTCCTGAGTCTACTAAACAATTGTACAAATTTTTACTGAACATCCTTATGGTCAGAAGGAAAGGAGGTGACTCACTTTTGTCTCTGTATAGGGTCATGTGGGAGGTCTCTGTAGCTTGAACAGTAGCTGAGGTTTTATACTTAACATTAACATTCCTAGCAGCATGATCCTTATTTCCAAATTGACCTGGGGTATGGCTATCTTTCTTTTGATTAGGGTCATCTAATGATCTCATGAAATCTCTCTTGATATTAGGGGTTCTAAGTAGCTCTGACAATGGTAGGTTGATTTTGATCTTTTTCATTTCATCAGTCAGATATGAAACCAACTTATCAGATTTAGGAGGCAGATTTGCAGCTTTTGGTGCTGTGGTCTGTGGTGTCAAATACTGAGCATTTACCTTGGGGATTCCAGGGTTATTACTTGCCTTGGGATCAGGAGGTGTATTGAAACTATTTGGAGGCAAGGAAGTGGTCAAAGGACCAGTAGGTCTGCTTGAGTTATTCCTCAAGTTGTAGTTATGTCTACCCTGAGGTTGTTGTTGATAAGCATTGACTTCTTCATACTTAGCTGATGGTTCATTCTCATCCTCAAAGGGAAAAACATAATTAGACTAAAAAGCCATGGCTGATTCCTCACATGCTGCGGTGTAATCCTGATGTGATGAAATTGTCTGCTGATAAGGGTAATGCATGAAGATTTCTAGCACCAAGGCAGAATCATACTCACAGGGGATAATTTTGTTTCCCTCTGCATAGGGTAGATTTGTTGAAGTACTAGACACTTCAGCTTGGAAAATACTGGGCGCAATCCTGAATTGAGGATAGTCTAGCTCTGCATGAGCATTGGTGTTATGTATTCTGCACCAGTTTGTTAGTGCTGCCTCTGCAAGGTTTACTCTAGTTGTCTGTTTAGGTTCACCAGGAGGCTGATTGTCTAGCGGTGATGGCAAGGAACCATTGTTTGGCCTAGCATTCCACACTCTAGGCTGTCTAGGAGGATTATTGTTGCCATTGTTGCTATAATTATTGTACCCCCTATCAGGATAATTAGGTCTGTCATTAGCATAGCCTCTATTTTGATTAGGCTGAGAGTAGAAGTTCTGATTTCTCAGGTGGGTGATCTCGGTAGTAAGTTTCCTTAACTAAGCTGATATTTCCTTGATTTCTTCTTTCTCTCCTTGAACCTTGGCCACTACATTTTCTGTCTGAGGGTTGAAAAAAGAAGATCCATTGTTATTGTTGGATTGTTCCATAGACTGAGGCACTTGCGTTTGTCCTGGATATTGTACCATCTGGTTATTTCCATTTAGTGGAGGCATGACACTGAGTGGAGGTATCTGCAAAGGGGTTGGCATCACAGTTGAATGTATCATGACCCTGCTAGCTTGTTGGTGGATAGGATATGTTGGATAACTTGGAAGTGTAGGGAGGGCAACATTTGGTGTGGGAGTAGGAGCTAATAGCTGGCTGACCTTGATGGCTTCTTCAAAAGCTTGTGCTAAATTTGTTACCCTAGGATGTGCTCTCCTGATAAACATGGAAGTCAAGGGGTCTAAAGCTGAGTAATAAATGCTCCTAGCAGCTTCATCTGTTACCACATAGGGAGCAACTACCTTAGATAGCATCCTTTGGAACCTTGCATTGAATTTGCAATAGGTTCTCCTTCACATCTCTTGATGGTGGCAAATAGGTGATAGTTCATTGAAGGATCTATAGGCACCTTGAACCTATCCTTGAAAGCTTTCTCCAAGGCATCCCATGAATTAACTGAACTCTGACCTAGATTGATATACCAATTATAGGCCTCTTCCCCTAAGGAAAAAGGGAATAACCTGCATACCACATCTTCATACTCAATCCTAGCCCTACAACAGGCTTCCTTGAAGGTTATGACATGATCATCAGCATCCTAATATGGATGATACCTAGGACAAATTTTATCAGGATTCTTAGGCAAAGCATGATACGCATTGAAGGTCAGCGGTGACTCTGTAGCAAAGAATGACATTAGAACTGGTAGAGGTTGGGCCTGAGGTATAACAGGTTGAGGTTGCACCTGAGGTGTGACAGGTGGTCCTATATATATTTGCTAGCCAATAGGAGTGACAGGAGCACGCCCTGGGGAAACCTTGGATGCACTGGGATTAGGGGAGTGATGAATGTTTGTAGTTTTGGGTCTAAATCCCCTGATAGGTAGTTCCTCAAAGAGTTCGCTAGATCTGGACCTGGTATTTAGCCTGAAAGCCAAGGTTTCTAAAGTTTTCAAGGCAGAATGGCTAGTTTATGGTCAGATTTTGAAACTGACAGGATACTTAAGCAATGTTTGCAGGAATCTACACTTTCCTTTGTTCAGGAAGGCCCTCCTTCTATCGCCAGTTTAATTTGTTGATGGTGATGTTAGTCACATACAAACACACAAAACAAAAGTTACACAACAACCCTTGTTTATCTTGAAAGATACAATGAATTCATAGAATTCATGATCCCAAGTCTCTGATGATTAGTTCATAATCTGCTGATGTTACTCAGTGATTGATGTGTATTGTTGTTTTCTATTTTGGGGTCTTACGTAGGTCAGTAGATTTTGCTTCTGCAACAATGCTTTACAGGGAGGTTACTCTACACAACATATATCTCCAAATGATGTGTCTAAGTTGATGTTTTCATGAGTTCTACCCTTATTTGTGATTTTATGCATGATATTTTCAACAGTACATGCATCTAGCTCAAAAAAAATATGCTAATGATATTCAGTTATCTACGGGGTGTCAACATATTTCTCTGTTCTACTTAATATTCATCATGATGTGTAGTTATGAAAGGTGATTTCTAGGAAATTAAAATGAGAAAAAGGGTTAGAGAGTGAGATTCCTAAAATTACTTGACTGAGATCACTAATCCACATACATGTTCCCATACAGTAATGAAGAGAAGAAAACTAGAATCATACTTCACCAAGACATTCCACAAATCAGCATGATCCAGTGCAAATCTTCAGAGGGAGAATTGACACCAACATACAATGAAATGAAAGTGCTTCTATAGAACACAGCATTCACCAATACATATCCAGAAGTCAACTTGAAGATTACTTAAGGTTTACAATCAAGATGTAATCTGAAGCTTCATCTCCATACAGTATGCTCATAAAACAAGTACATTTACAGTGATATGAGGAAAGAACCTTGATGTTTCAACAATTCAGTTCTCAGTAGTCTCAGTAATCCGATCTCCTACATGAAATTCCTTCAGGTCAGATATCATATGATTGACCTCCCCTCCTCTCTCTCTTTTTTAGAGTACAGGGGCTGAATATATGTCTCTGTTTTTCCCCTCCAGGGTAGTGCCTAGGAAACCCTAGCATATCAACGGTCTACATCTTGAAGTGCAGCATCAATCGGTGGAAAACAAGTCCCACCCAAAATTCAAACGGCCCATAGACAAGGTGTTGCTCCCTCAATAATGTTTCCACCTGTAAACCTCTGCATTGAAAGTGTTGTCCCTTCCTAGTGCATTTTCAACCTCTTGGGATCTGGTTCGCCGCCTGGGATGTCCCCCGCCATTAAAGCTCCGTCATGTCTCCACCTGCACGCCATCAGGTTCTGGAATGGGTTCAAAATCCACCTACCCTACTTTTCCCGCCTTGTATCGTGACTGCACATTATGCTGGTCATCGGCATGACCACCCTTGATCGGAGCGAGCCAACAATGTCTCATCGACCCCATCTTTCTAGCTGATGCACCTCCTTTTCTAACCTGCACACCTTTGGTCATCATATAGAAGTCAGGCACTATCATTTACATAATCAATAGGAGGAGAAACACTTATATGAAATCATTCTTTGAAAATGAAAATGTATATATCAGGTCATGATTCTGTGAAAATCCACATGCATACGAGTACTTAATTCCTTTTGATAACCTTTTGGTTTCGCCACCTGCATGTAGATTTCCGGGCACTTTCATATTAAGTCAGGATATGATGATGATGTCATCATAATGGGCGAGCTTCATTAAAGTGTGGAAGGATGACGCCATGGTCATATTGAAGAAAATCAGGGTCCAAGAAATATGACCCTGATGAAGGAAACCATGAAGAATAACACCCTCCGAAAGGATGGCGTCACCGTCATATCGGGCTTTGTATATCGGGTCACGTTTTAAGATCAGGTGATATTCAGAAGATGACTCCTCGTGAGTAAAATGACCCCCCCTCGGGAAGATCGGGATGACGTCAGCATGTTGATGTCTTCGTTTTATTGCTGCAGTTACCCTGACGTCATCTTCATGTTATAGGATGGTGTGATATTGGAAACATACCCCCGTGAGGTGAAAGGTTGATAACGCCACCATCATATTGATCTCTTTTGTTTATCGGTCCTAGGTGACGTCATCGGGATATTGGTATAGGGGTGACATTTTGTGAAAGGGTGATATTTGAAAGATTGGGTGATCTTTGAAACATCGGGTGATATTTGAAAAATGACTCCCGCAAAATATCAGGCCGCCTGACGGGTAGATAGAGTTATCACAAAAACTTGATGTCCAGAGCTTGCGGACCAAATGAACATCAGGTGATATACTAACATTGGGGTGATCTTTCATAAGGTGACTGATGTTCAGAATATGACCCCCCTCCCAGAATATCAGGTTTGACCAAAATTTTGACTCGCTATAACTTTCTTAGTTGGTCAAATTCTAGGGTGATGTAAAAGGCAAACCTGCTTAGAATTTCACACTTTTTCACATGGCAGGCTTCCTGAGGTAAGATTCAGAATTTGAAATTTTGGGCTCAGACTCGAGGATCACAAATGCACCTGACATGATGTTGCTTTTTACCAGTACCGTCCAGAGCACAAAAATAAGGGAGCAAGCCACAACAGGGGTCCTCATTTTTCTAAGGAGTAAAATGGGGTGTGTTGTGAACATCAAAACACAACCCTAAACCCCTAAACCCTAAACTTAAGCAACCCTAAACTCATAAACTTGAGCAACCCTCTATCTCTCTCCAAAACAAGAAAACTAGGAGACTCTCTAGATCTCTCTCTCTCTCTCCCTATCACCCTGTCTCTCCTCTCTCTCTCCCCTCCATCTCCACCCTCTCTCCCTCTTCCTGCCTCTTCCTCTCCCTTATCGACAAAGCACATGGAAACAAGAAAACTAGGACATGCCGAGAGGGATGAGGATATAAATTGGGATGATGAAATGGAAACAAGATAATTTATGAAATTTCATTAGATGGGAAGAATGATGAGGAGAGGTAGAGAGGGGATGGAAGTAGAGAGTGAGAGAGAGGGTAGGAGGTAGACATGGGAGGGAAGTAGAGAGTGAGAGAGGGTAGGAGGTAGACAGGGGAAGGAAGAAGAGAGTGAGAGAGAGGGTAGGAGATAGAGAGGGGAGGGAAGTAGAGAGTGGGAGAGAGGGTAGGAGGTAGAGGGGGGAGGGAAGAAGAGAGTAAGAGAGAGGGTAGGAGGTAGAGAAGGAAGGGAAGTAGAGAGTGAGAGAGGGTAGGAGGTAGAGAGGGAAGAGAAGTAGAGAGTGAGAGAGAGTGTAGGAGGTAGAGGGGAGGGAAGAAGAGAGTGAGAGAAAAGGTAGGAGGTAGAGAGGAGAGGGAAGAAGAGAGTGAGAGAGGGTAGGAAGTAGAGAGGGGGGTGTAGAGAGTGAGAGAGAGCGTAGGAGGTAGAGGGGAGGGAAGAAGAGAGTGAGAGCAAAGGTAGGAGGTAGAGAAGGGAGGGAAGAAGAGAGTGAGAGAGAGGGTAGGAGGTAGAGAGGGGAGGGAATTAGAGAGTGGGAGAGAGGGTATGAGGTAGATGGGGGCAGGAAGTAGAGAGTGAGAGAGGGTAGGAGGTGTTGGTGCCTAAATTCACTGTCAGTTAATTTAGCAATTTTCATGCAGGCACCATCCCAAAATATCCAAAAGGTTCTAAGTTTTGGCACCCCTTCAGTACTTTTCAGCATCTGCATCTCATTTCTTGAGGAGGGGTCTTCGTCTTTTCTCCATTGGCATGGGTTTGTTTTTGTGTCTTCGACATTTCGGTTTGAACTTGAACCCTTTTTTCTCTAAGTTCAGTGGTTCAGCGGTTCAGGGTTCAATTTTCTTCTAACGGGTCGCATTATGCATTTGCCTTGCGCAAATATTGCATCGTTGAACCTCCCGCTTGAACCTTTTTGTTTTGGTTCAAGGTTCAATGGTTTGAAGCTTTGTTGCCTATGGAGTATTATTTTTGATGTTTGAACCATCGCGTTGAACCCTCGTGTTGAACCCTTTTGGTTCGGGGTTGAATGGTTCAAACTTTATGTTTTTGGTCTTCTTAGAGTGATTGGCTTCATCGGCGAAAGATTTCTTGAGTGCTCTAATTGTTTTGGTCTGGCCGATGGATGTCCATCGGCGTGTGTTTGGCTATCAGCGAAGCAAATTTTTGGGCCACCAATGTAAGGAGTTTGCCCAATGGGGAATGCCATCAGAGTAAGATTGCATATCGAGCTAGCAGTTGGAGGGTCCGCCGATGGGGTAGTGTCAGGCTGATGAGGATTTGGAGTGGTCATCGGCGAGAGTTGTATTGTCGGCCAAAGTGTTTTGGGTTGTGCCGACAATGGGAGGTGTGGCCGATGGGGTGTCATCGGCGTGTGTCTCACCGAAGGATTGTGTATCGGGGTGATCGGCTGTGTCGGCGAGGGCAATTCTTGTTGTGCCGATAGAGTTGGTTTCACCGACGGAGATAGGAAGCGAGGGTGTTGTTAGCGTAACTTGGTAGATCGGCGAAGGTTTGGAAGGTCAGCCTGATGGTCTATCTCTGGCCGATGAAGGGGAATGCAAAGCAAGTTATATCGGCCAGACTATTGAGCTCGGTGAGAGATTTTTGGGGTGGTCCAATGGTGTTAGTCTTGGCGATGGGCTTTTGGCGAGGGCATGTGTGTCGAGCGAGGCAAAAGTGCTTGACACTTGGTATGTATGCGGCCCCATTTTTAAACTAATGAAGTGGTCTCAGCAGCATGCATGTGGGACTATTCTTCCTACATTTTTTTGAACCTGTGGTAAACGCATTTTGGCAGGAAATTTCCATTTGAACGCAGCGACAGTTTCCAGGTAGGCCGTGGGTGGTTAAGCCATCAATGGCGACTGTAGCGGGGGTATGGGCGATGGTACACATGATCAAGTTGCCCAATTTTTGAGTGAAGACTTCTTGATGGCAGCGCAAGGCTCGAGGCCTCCCTTGTCTGCTGCATTGATGGCTTCTGAGTGCCATTCCCTCTGATGGATGTATCTGGCAAATTTTTAATTTTTGACCATGTAATTAATTGCTGCGGGTACACTTTCTGGCCAATATAGGCAGACTGTGTTACCATTTTTGATGTTGTTGAAAACTGGACATTTTGGCTCTATAATAAGATACAACTGGTTTTGGTTGCTTTGTGCAGCAAAACTTGCAAGTTTATGTATCTCCTGTTGTACGTTTTTGCATGAATCCACTGATTTCATGGTCAATCTTATATGAATAATGCTATGTTTGCATGTGTTGTGCTAATTTTGTCTCCAGTCTTGTATGTATCTTTCTTCTGAATCCAGGTATTCAAGGAATGTCTGAGATTCTAGAACATAGAATTCCTGTGTTGAATGTTTAATCTTTTAACTTCTGCTCAAGGGGTAGATTAAACTGTTTTCAGATTGAATATTGGGAAGGGTATACTACAATAGGGATGCCATAAGTATAGATAGCTTAACACTTCGTATTGGGAGATATCTGTAAGGCAGGTATCATATGTATCTCCCTGAAATCCAATTTTAGTTGTTCATGCTGATCATTCACAGGTGTATGTCTACTGACTCCAAGCCCTGGATAGGCACCAATCTAGCTCTGTGTTGAGGTTATACCCCAGGTCCAGGTTTACATCCAAACATCAAATCAAACCTTTTCATCCTTCCACCTGTTAGTTGTAGGAGTAGGATTAAGATCCCTGCATGCTCTCATACCCAACCAGACATCATGTCCAAGAATGTTGCCAACCTTGTAATTTGTTACACAAATCTTGGTCCATACATGAGAGTATTCTGCCTGTTGCTGTCAAGTTAAATCCTTTTGTCATTGAGCTAGTCAAGGTTATACTTTTATCAAATAGGGACACCCCCTTTGGTGCGGCAGAACCAGAAGTGAAGGGGAGGAGCTCACGCAACCTCCTGTATTCAGTTGGTTGAATCTGCTTGTGCATTAGAAGTGGCAAACCCTAATGCTGATTCAGAAGAAAAACCAACAAAAATTGGCGACTCTGCTGGGGATGGTGATTTGAAAATTGTTATTTTTGTCCTCCCTGGTGAAATATCTGTGTGCCCATCCGAGTCACCAACAAAAATGGCGAATCTGCTAGGGAGTCTTTCATGTGAATAATGATGCTCTGCTGGTGGTATGAACACAGAAAAATATGTGTTGAGCTTTCAGTTGCTGTAAATTTTGTCCTCTCTGGAGAGGTGGCGACTCTGCAAAAGATCTAAATGCACATGAAAAGTTGATGTGTGTTGTGACAAAAATGTGCTGTTCAGACTTCAGCATCTGTATGAGAAAAGGTACCTTGTTCCTTCAACTTTATATTTGCTGTTTTACTGCATAAGTTAGATGCCAGGGGAAACCTTAGGTCTTAGGCAGATAAAGGATGTCTAAGAGTAAGATTTTTATGAATCCAAGTATGAATTATCCCATACTCAACGGTGAAATGTTGGATAAAAGAATAGAAGAGATAAGAAATAGGTTGATATTCTTAGAGGCTGAGCAAGCCCAGTTAAAAAATAATAACCCTGTTGTGTCTGCCAGTCAGAAAGCTAAGCCTCCTATCAGCCCTTTTGATCCTTTGTATGACCAATTAGATTTGTCATGGGTTGACTATAAAGTAGAAACTATGACTACTAGGATATACTGTCAGATGCCCAGATTTAGTGGTCACAGTGTATGTGATGGGAATGCACATATCCAAAATTTTCATGAGTTCATGGGAAAGCATTCATTCAGAGATGAGGATATGTGGATGAGGTTTTTTGTTAGGTCCTTTGATGCAAAAGAAAAAGACTGGTATTTGAGCTTTTCAAAGAGATCCTTTGCCTGTTGGGATGAGCTTGCTGACTATTTCAAGGAAGAATTTGCAAAAGAACCAGCTGATCTTGTCGCAGAATTGATGAGAATCAGAAAACAAGATGAAGAGCCATGTGTTGATTTCAGTCATAGGTTTGCAGTAGCCTTTTCACAGATCCTAGAAGTCTTCAGACCTGATATTTCAGCCTGTGTAGGCATATTCTTTGAGGCTTTTGAGGAGGGCTCTAGTGCATTACTGAGGGATTTCAAGGTGAGAAGTATGCAGATGGCATACAAGTTCGTAGAAAATATAGAAAAAATTAGAAATGAGCACTTGTTGAAACCCCTGTCCATAGGCTTTGGTGTGAAAAATAGTTGTGAAGCTACAAATGACCAAATAATTAAAGCATCATGTGCAGATAAAAATGAAAATGAAAGCATAGAGGTTGAGACTGTTGTATTTAAACATAATGCTAACAATACAGCTCAACTGGATTGTTCACCAATTGAGGATGCCAATGAAGGAACTAATGAAGACTCCCATTGCAATGATGAGGCAGCTGGCCATGAAAACAACAACGAGGTTGTGGACAGTAATGAGCAACTTTTGGAATGGACCTATGGAGACAATTGTGAGTATTGTACTCAAGACAAAGATGGTATAAGCAAACAGAAAAATAGTCCCATGTGTGACCCATTGCCTACCTTTCAAACACATGGAGATCATGAAGAGCAGTCAGAAATTGAAATAAGTGCTAGTGCAGAGCATGATTGTTTTTCATTCGATGGTTGTTTTGCTTATGACACACAGGCTGATACTCCTCCACAGAGTGAATCCATTGGTGATGAAAATGCGTGCTCTACTGCCCATGAACCAATGGCATACTATGATGAAACTGATGCACCTGGGTCACCCATTTATGACACATGTGATGATGAGGATCTGTCTGAGTATGGTGAGGATCCAGACATTGTTTTTGACTTGGATTCTGTTTCTCATCCTGATGAAAGAGGAAACAACATACATCAGGTAAGTGATTGTAAAGATGTGCCAGATTGTAAAAAGATGCCAGAGCCTAATCTTTTCCAGTTTGGTGCTGCTATTGGTTGTGTGCATAATGTGCACAATTGTGAATTTGAAAGCTTTTCTTTTGAGAGGCCAGCATATAAAGAGAGCTCTTTTTTTCCTAGTTGTGTGGTGGACTTCGAGTGCTTTCAATTTTCAGTCCAGCTAGGAAATCATTTTGCAATGCATAGTGATGATAACCTGTGTTCTATGCCATTTGAGTATGCATTGCTTGATACATTCCGCATCCATTTGTTGCCTGATGCTGAGGGTTGTTTGCATAAGGGTGACAGTGACAAATTGATTCAGAAGTTTGAACATGCAAATGACCAAGGTAGCTTATGGTCAGATCATGGCAGTACTCTCAGGCTTGACCCAGTGTATGCAGATGAGAACAAGGTGTTTGACAAGGGGAAATATTGGTTTTCCTTTTCTTGGTGGCCTTAGGCCATCAAGTTTGATTGGTGATGCAGATCATGGTAACTTCATGACTCTATGCCCAATGGATAAGGCACTGGTCTGCATCCCAGAGATCTAGGGTTCGCGCTGCAGTCTTGCACCTGCACGTCCCCAATCAAAGCCACTGTTGGTGCCTAAATTCACTATCAGTTAATTTAGCAATTTTCATGCAGGCACCATCCCAAAATATCCAAACGGTTCTAAGTTTTGGCACCCCTTCAGTACTTTTCAGCATTTGCATCTCATTTCTTGAGGAGGGGTCTTCGTCTTTTCTCCATCGGCATGGGTTCATTTTTGTGTCTTCGACATTTTGGTTTGAACTTGAACCCTTTTTTCTCTAAGTTCAGTGGTTCAGCAGTTCAGGGTTCAATTTTCTTCTAACGGGTTGCATTATGCATTTGCCTTGCGCAAATATTGCATCGTTGAACCTCCCGCTTGAACTTTTTTGTTTTGGTTCAAGGTTCAATGGTTCGAAGCTTTGTTGCCTATGGAGTATTATTTTTGATGTTTGAACCATCGCGTTGAACCCTCGTGTTGAACCCTTTTGGTTCGGGGTTCAATGGTTCAAAGCTTTATGTTTTTGGTCTTATCGGAGTGATTGGCTTCATCGGCGAAAGATTTCTTGAGTGCTCTGATTGTTTTGGTCTGGCCGATGGATGTCCATCGGCGTGTGTTTGGCTATCGGCGAAGTAAATTTTTGGGCCGCTGATGTAAGGAGTTTGCCTGATGGGGAATGCCATCGGAGTAAGATTGCATATCGGGCTAGCAGTTGGAGGGTCCGCCGATGGGGTAGTGTCAGGCCGATGAGGATTTGGAGTGGTCATCGGCAAGAGTTGTATTGTCAGCCGAAGTGTTTTGGGTTGTGCCGACAATGGGAGGTGTGACCGATGGGGTGTCATCGGTGTGTATCTCGCCAAAGGATTGTGTATCGGGGTGATCAGCTGTGTCGGCGAGGGTAATTCTTGTTGTGCCAATAGAGTTGGTTTCACTGACGGAGATAGGAAGCGAGGGTGTTATCGGCGTAACTTGGTAGATCGGCGAAGGTTTGGAAGGTCGGCCTGATGGTCTATCTCTAGCCGATGAAGGGGAATGCGAAGCAAGTTATATCGGCCAGACTATTGAGCTCAGTGAGAGATTTTTGGGGCGGTCTGATGGTGTTAGTCTTGGCGATGGGCTTTTGGCGAGGGCATGTGTGTCGAGCGCGGCAAAAGCGCTCGACACTTGGTATGTATGCGGCCCCATTTTTAAACTAATGAAGTGGTCTTGGTAGCATGCATGTGGGACTATTCTTCTTGCATTTTTTTGAACCTGTGGTAAACGCGTTTTGGCGAGAAATTTCCATTTGAACGTAGCGACAGTTTCCAGGTAGGCTGCGGGTGGTTGAGCCATCAATGGCGACTGTAGCGGGGGTATGGGCGATGGTACACATGATCAGGTTGCTCAATTTTTGAGTGAAGACTTCCTGATGGCGGCGCAAGGCTCGAGGCCTCCCTTGTCTGCTGCATTGATGGCTTCTGAGCGCCATTCCCTCTGATGGATGTATCTGGTGAATTTTTGATTTTTGAGTATGTAATTAATTGCTGCAGGTACACTTTCTGGCCAATATAGGCAGACTGTGTTACCATTTTTGACGTTGTTGAAAACTGGACATTTTGGCTCTGTAATAAGATACAACTGGTTTTGGTTGCTCTGTGTAGTAAAACTTGCGAGTTTATGTATCTCCTGTTGTACATTTTTGCATGAATCCACTGATTTCATGGTCAATCTTATATGAATAATGCTATGTTTGCATGTGTTGAGCTAATTCGGTCTCCAGTCTTGTATGTATCTTTCTTCTGAATCCAGGTATTCAAGGAATGTCTGAGATTCTAGAACATAGAATTCCTATGTTGAATGTTTAATCTTTTAACTTTTTCTCAAGGGGTAGATTAAACTATTTTCTGATTGAATATTGGGAAGGGTATACTGCAATAGGGATGCCATAAGTATAGATAGCTTAACACTCTGTATTGGGAGATATCTGTAAGGCAGGTATCATATGTATCCCCCTGAAATCCAGTTTTAGTTGTTCATGCTGATCATTCACAGGTGTATGTCTATTGACTCCAAGCCCTGGATAGGCACCAATCTAGCTCTGTGTTGAGGTTATACCCCAGGTCTAGGTTTGCATCCAAACATCAAATCAAACCTTTTCATCCTTCCACCTGTTAGTTGTAGGAGTAGGATTAGGATCCCTGCATGCTCTCATACCCAACCAGACATCATGTCCAAGAATGTTGCCAACCTTGTGATTTGTTACACAAATCTTGGTCCATACATGAGAGTATTCTGCCTGTTGCTGTCAAGTTAAATCCTTCTGTCATTGAGCTAGTCAAGGTTATACTTTTATCAAATAGGGACACCCCCCTTGGTGCGGCAGAACCAGAAGTGAAGGGGAGGAGCTCACACAACCTCTTGTATTCAGTTGGCTGAATCTGCCTGTGCATTAGAAGTGGCAAACCCTAATGTTGATTCAGAAGAAAAACCAACAGGAGGTAGAGAGGGAAGGGAAGAAGAGAGTGAGAGAAAGGGTAGGAGGTAGAGAGGGTGAAAGGAAGCTAGGTGTACATAAATCACTTTGTACACTAATCTAATGAGGGGAGGAGAGTACAAATTCAATTTATCCTTACTATTACAGCAATGTTAAACCTATTAACGGAGATATGGCAACAAACACATAAACCAGAAAGTATGACAAAAGAAGAGAGACACAAGATATACGTGGGGAAAACCCTTATCAGGTGAAAAACCCCACACTCCAAAACCTGCACAATGTATTATCAAAATTGAAATGGTTTACAATACACTTGCAATGCAAGATCTCAGGAGTCCTTGACACTCATATCTAGAGATAAACCAACAGCATAACAGTACCTGTCAAACCTATAATACATCTCCTCTCAAAAGCATTTGTTTATATAACAAATACAAGGAAAATATGGCTCCACATAGGGATGGGCGTCCAACATGGTCTCATGGCCCAAAACCCACACCTATGGATACTTGTCCAACTTTGTAGGATGCTCCTAACACTTGTCAAGTCACCCATCCCAAGGTCACCTATTTCCAAAATGGGCTATGACAGATGCTCTTACGACTCTTACAACCGTGATAGAATCTATCATAGTTGTCATAACTTACAGCTATAAGAGAATCTATCATACACAAGATATAAATAGCATATTCTCTTACAACATGCCATAGTCCACCTTGGGGCACCCAAAGATGCTCTTCGACACATGTCTTCACCTATCATGGAATTTTCTATTTCCAACTCTTACATGTCATAACTTCGTCGTAGGAATCTGTCATGACCGTTACGGTCAATATTCCCTTAAACAACATCCAAGATGCCAACACATGGCAGAATATTCGTACCACTAAGTGGGATTCCTATCTCCTCATGTAGGGACAAAATTACATGTGGTCATATGCGATGTAGGATGACACTTCATCGTGCCAACTCCCACAATATAACAACATAGGATTTGCATCCAATTAATCAATAGGCAATTAATAAATTATAAAAATACAAGGAATTACCAAGGTTGAGACACCTTAATTCCCAGCATTCTCCCACTTGTCGAACACCTTGTAAGAGCCAATAGAATTAACAGGATTTAATTGCTATAGGCCGAGAGACCCATAGACTCTAAACACCATTTGAACTTTTCTGTGCCCATTGGTTTCGTCAATGCATATGCAATATTCTTCAAAGTATCTACCTTCTCCAAATTTACCTTCCCATCCTCTACCATGTCTCACACAAAGTAAAACTATACATCAATATGCTTTGTTCTGGCATGGAAAGTTGGATTCTTCACAAGGCAAATCACACTCTGACTATCACAACTGATCATAATCTGACCTGCATCAACACCAATATCTGAACACAATCTCTTAATCAAACTGGCTTCCTTACAAGCATGAGTTGCAGCCACGTACTCAGCTTCTTTAGTGGACAAAGTAACCATAGGTTGTCGCTTACTCATCCAACTAATTGCACCACCAAACATAGTGAACACATAGGCACTGGTGGATCTCCTGCTGTCAATGTCACCTGCTCAATCAAAATCCATAAATCCATGAATACAAACTGAATGTAGAGGTCCTAAAGCATTACCATGATAGCATATGGAATACTCAAAAATACCCCTCAAATATTTGAACACTCGCTTAACTACATCCCAATGTACCCGTCTAGGACTAGCCATAAATTGACCAAGGACTCCCACTACTTGGGCAATGTCTGGTCTTGTGCAGACCATAGCATACATCAAACTGCCAATAGCACTAGCATAAGGTACTCTGTCCTCCACCTTACTAAGAGATTTTGGACAATCACTAACAGACAACATTGTCCCCAATGAAATAGGAACACACAATGGTCTACAATCTTCCATGCTGAACCTATCCAACATGGTCTTCACATACTTACTCTGGGTTAACCAAAGTTTTCTGTTAGCTCTGTCTCTTCTGATTTCCATCCCTAGAATATACCTGGCTACCCTGAGATTTTTCATCTCAAATTGTGTTAATAACCGAGACTTCAAATCAGAAATCATAGTCTTATCATTCCCAATCAACAACATATCATCAACATACAATGCAATAATGAGTGCGATCATTGTCAAATTTGTAATACATACAATGATCTGATTTCGATCTTAGATAACTGTTGACCTATTTTCCCTCTGTGTAGAGTTAAATAGTTCACCTTGTATTTTCCTTGAAAATCCTTTAGAAAACGACCCTACAAGGCTTAAATCCTTCAAATATTTATGCTATGCCTTGTCCAAAAATCTTAAAAATCTCACCTTGAGAATCTTTGCTGAAAACCCAGAAAAACCCCAAAACCCTTTGTCTTCAAGTGCTTTCCATCACAGATAAATCTCAATTTCATACATAGTATTTATATATCTATTTTTGAATGTATGTTCACATGTACATTCACCTTTGTATGTTCGTATATGCAAAGGAAATGTACATTGGCTGACATACAAGGCTGACATACAAGGGTCACATACAAGGAAAAGAGATGCAAGGATACATCGGCCGGAAGATGCAAAGGGACATACAAAGGCTTTTGCATATCACGACATACAAAGGCAAATGTATATCGGGCACATACAAGGAAGAGTCGCAAGAAAAGATACAAAGGGTAAGGTCCACCAATTGTATATTTGCGATTGTATGTTAGCGATATACAAGGCGAAGGTACAAAGAAAACATACAAGCCGGACCCGACCTAGAAGTCAATTTTGGCAAATACAAAGTTTGAAGTCTGGGGCTTGTATATTGAGTGCTTTGTATATTGCGATATACAAAAGAAATATACAAAAGAAAAACATACAAGCTAGACCTGACCAAAAGTCAATTTTGGCAAATTAAAAGGTGAAGTCTGCGGCTTGTATATTGAGTGCATTGTATATTGCGATATACAAAGGAAATATACAAATGTAAGACATACAAGGCGGATCTGACTGGGGAATCAAATGCAACGGATGGTCTTTTTGGGGTCCGTAGTTGTATGTATAAGTACATTGTATATGCTGAAATACAAAGAAGAAGTGATACAAGCCGGACTTGCTGCAAAGTTACAATATGGTTGATGATCTTTTGAAGTTTGCGCATTGTATGTATATTGGTGATTGTATGTTTTCATATACAATCAGATATACAAACATTTTTTGCATACGCCGAAATGAAGTGTTTGTATCCAAGGGGTTTGTATGCAGTTTTTCCTTTGTATATTTTGCATTGTATATTGCGGTATACAAAGGTCAGATACAATGGCGATATACAAGGCGGACCCGATTTAAAAATTAAATTCGGCATATTCAGCGTTGAGTCCGCAGTTTGCATGTTGAAGTGATTGTATGTTGGCATATACAATTGGATATGCAAGGAGAATGTACAAGGACTGTCGGCAAGATAATATGCATCAGCCGCTCTATTTTTAGTCATTCCAACTGCCAATAAGAGGATGCAGTTTTTCGGCGATGGGTCCCAGCTTCAAAGGAAGTGAATCAGGTGGTGCCACATGTCAAAGATATACAAAGGCCGATTCAAAAGATAAAGACCCGTGTTTGTATGCAGGCGCATGCATATTCAAATGCATATACAAAGGCACTTCAAAGGCCATTTTTTAAGTGTCGAATGCAGCGCAGATTCAAGGGGTCTTTTAGATGCCAATTTAGGTCACAGATGCAAAGCGATATACATAGATAGTTGACCACAACTTTCACCGTAAATATCTTCCATGTCCTAGAGAATTTTGACATGATTCAAAAGGCAAAAATGCTTGTTTTTGCCATCTCTTTCATTTGGCAAGCTTTTAAGGGGGATTTCTTTTTTCTCACTTTTAATTTTGGATCTAGATTTGTATGTTTTGGTGGCTGGACATTTTAGTGACCATTTTTTGGGCAAGACATAGATATTTATTGAATTCATTGCTGCACAAAGATGTTTAGCAGCTCGCATTGATGACCGGAAATATCTCTTAAATTGCCTTGTTTCAAATAGTTCATATGTTTGTTGTTGAAGATAGACATGGAAGCTGCTCGCATTCAATGCCCAAAATATCTTCCACCGATTCATGGGTGCAGATCGAGGATGCAACAGCTTGCATTGAAGATTCAAAATATCTTCCATCTACCCATGTTCCAAATATTTTATGCCATAACTCCTTGCAGTTGGACATCCCTTCAGAGATATTTTCTTGTTGCAGCTCTTTGAGCAAATTTCTGTAACCGACTTAGGTCAGATTGAAATACTATATATACATAGAATAAAATGTAAATAGGGTTGGGGAAAAATTTTAAGCATTGAGGCTTTTCTGTTTCTAAACAGAGCTCATATTGAATATATGCAAGATATTTTACCTCTTTTACTGATTTTCTAGTTTAGTGTGAACTTGCATATGGTTGTCTATGAACATTCTGTTCCTCTCAACCACCTTGTTTCTCACCTCTGCTAAAAATCATTTGAATCTATGTATGTTTACTTGTTGTATCTAGTTATGTTGTGCATTTTCTTAGTATTGTGAGGGTTCTTTTGTTCAACTTGGTGAATCACCCCTTTATTTTCAAGTTTTATGTTTCATCTTTCATTTTTAAAGCATTCCTTTTCCCTTTTTCCTTTGCAAATTCAGTAGATTTTAGGTGATAACCAGTTAAGGAAGTCGGCCTTCTCTGGAGGTCTAATCTCATTTCACAAGGTCCCACACTTCAAGATCATTCCCATGTTTCTCTAGATTGCTAAAGTTTTACAACTGCAGCAAGGGTACAAATCTGAGAGACAACAATTTTTTGGGCACGCCCGGTGGGACTCTGTAATTTTATTGCTAGTTTTGATGTACAGCCAATGATTTTCAGACCTGTAAAAGGTTAAAACCTGCATATCTAGCGACTCATACTGAGGAAAGACAAGCAGATCAGTGTTGCTGTTACATTTTATGAGAAGGATTCAAACTTAGAGTTCAAGTTCATTTGATTACTTGCAGTTGTCTCCACCTAGAAGATAGAGTAGAGTTGTGGTAAGGACTCCAGTCTCTAAAAGAATACAATCAACTCCACCAAATTTTAGGCCAGTTGCACCTGTAGTTCCTGCACTAGCTCAAGTAAACCTACCTCTAACTATTCCAATGGAAAGAAATTAGTCATTTGTGGCTTTTGATGGGGGCAGCCCATTGAATTTGACAGTGCATGACGTCATACCTATGGCAGCTTTGAAGAGTCTACCCTGTTTCATGGGGGAGAATCAAACTACCCCAATTGAGCACATTAGAGTTGTAGCTTCTCTATGCGGTGTTCATCATGTAACCCAAGAGAATGTAGCCATCAGGTTGCTAGCTACCTCTTTCAAGGGAAAAGCAATACAATGGTTTAGGAGTTTACTACTGTAGACCATAGGAACCTGGGATGATCTAGGTGATAAATTAAACAAGCAATTTCAAGATAAGTCAGACAACCTATCGTTGGTTGAACATATGACTACAATAAAGAGAGCTCCCCAGGAGCAAATGATGGATTTCAACTTCAGATTCTAAAAGACATGGGACAGAATTTCTGCCATGGTAAGGCCTCCATCAGAATATGCATTCTTGTATTTTTTGAAAGCCCTAAATAGTGATATTTTAGTGATGATACAATCATTAGGAGGTACTAGTTTACCTGATGCATATGAAATAGCTATTAGAGCAGAGAATAACCTGATTCAGGCTAGAAAAATAGCACCTAGACCACCAGTACACATTTTTCTTGAGATTCAAGCTTCAATGCCTTTGCACATCCCATATTTTGCCCCTTTACCTGTTGTAGCAACATTGCCAAATACTGCCAATTCTAAACCTGATGTTTCTAGCTCATCTCAAGAGTTAAAAGAGATCAAAAATAGCCAACAGAAAATAGAGAACATCCTGCAAACTTTTGGGAATGAGCTGGTAAACATAAAAAAGCAGCAGTCCCAGAACAAACAGCCTTATCAGCAACCCAATCAAGGGCAAAATCAGCCATACCAGGCTAATAGACCACCTTATCAAGGCAATTACCAGGGTACCAGGCAAAATGTCAACCATAGGCCTTTCCAGCCTTACAATCTAGCACCCATTAATGTAGTAAGGGACCTTGTCCCTTTTCAGAATAACCTTGCAGCTGAATATGAATGGTGTTTTCCATGCAATCAGCCACACAATCAGGTAGCCTGCTCAAATGGGGTGATAAATCAGGCTCTGATGGTGCAGAATGTTGTAGTCCCATAGCCAAATACACCTAATGATGGGGCTGTGCAATAGCAGGAGCAACCTCAGAATGATTTTGCCTTCGTAAATTGGTAGGAAGGTGAATTTTATGGTGTAAACAACAATAATACTCCAGTTGCAGCAAATACAAGAGCCAAGAAGAGGGGTTATGAGATAGATCAAGCAACAAATAAAGGAAAAGGACCTGCTGATGTTTCTACATTCTAGATTCCCCATATTTTGCAAAGAAATACTCAAGCAACTACAAGGGAACAGCCTCATTTACAGGCTGATACTGTTGCTACAAAGTCACAACAAAAGGTAATTGTCACTCCACTTTTTAATATCATTGAAAATATGAAGAAGATGAATGTGACAATATCTATGTGGGATTCCTTAGCAATCCCAAGACAAAAGGATATGTTGAAATCTGCCTTGTCTGATTTAAAAGTGTCCAATGATGCAACTGTTGACCCAACTAGGGATGTCCTTACCAATTCATCCCAGGACAATAGCAAACAGCCAAACAAAAGTGTTAAATCACTCCCATTTTATGTGTCATTAATAACTGGAGACAAGTTAGTACATAAATGTATGGTGGATAGTGGTGCAAGTAGTTCTGTGATGCCAAAACAAATTGCAGACCAATTAGGACTGAAGTACCAACACCTGGAGAAAGGTGTGCTTCAGTTAGATGGCACAGCTGTTAACACTGTAGGTGTGATAAAAGATCTAACTCTCACCTTGTATACTTGCCCAAATGTTTCCATTTCCTAGGAGATATTAATCATAGACTTACCTCCTTATTTTGCCATGTGTTTGTTAAGAGAGATCACAACCAAGATAGGAGGGTATTTATCCTCAGACTGGTCCCATATGTTTTTCAGGACCAGATATGGCACAAAGGTGACCCTAAAGTCTGAATTGCTTACCCAGTACCACATAGAGCCTTATACACCAAGTGTTATTAATGCAAATTGCATTATTTCTGATGATCCTAAGCTTGTTGCTGCTCAAGAGCTGCAAGCTGAAAGTATATCAGAAGTGCTGTTAAAGGAGTGGGCCTCAAAAAATGTTGTAGATGATCCTGAGGAACACATTCAAGAAACTGGTATGGGGGTTTACATACTCCATGAACCTGAAATAGAAATTCCAAACCTTGTAAAGAATGTAGAACAATAGATAGAGCAACAAGAGGAAGTATGGAAAATGTACTTTGATGGCTCTAGGAATAGGAATGGATCTAGTGGTGGTGCAATGCTTGTGTCTCCACAAGGTGAAAGATATTATTCTTCTTTCCGTTTTGCCCCTTTTCATGCACCAATAACACTGCCGAATATGAAGGATTGATTCAAGGTTTGCAGTGGACAAGAAAGAGGAAAATTGGTTGTTTACAGGTGTTTGGGAATAGTGATCAGGTAAGAGGACTGCATGTTACAAAGAATGATACTCTGAAATTCTATAAGCATAGGGTATGGGACATGATTGAAGAGTTTGATGCTTTCAATCTAATCTCTATTCCAAGAAATCAGAACTATCATGCTAATAGGTTAGCTACAATTAGGGCTTAGTTCAATATCCCCAGTGATATTCAAAGAGAAAAGGTGCAGCCTCATGTGAAAATAGTAGATAGGCCCTCTATCCCTGACAATAACATTCATTGGCAGGTTTTTGAGAGTGATGAACAGATCCTACATTTTCTGTTAGAAGAAGATGAGTTTTCTGTGATGAATCAGGATAAACTCAAACAACAATATGGCAATGATCAAATTGTTTAGTTGAGAACAAACAAACTACCCAAGGGATTGGTAACCTTAGAATCTATTTTTAGTACTGATGATCAGTTAAAGAGGAATAAAACCAGCATGCAAGTCAAAGAGGAACATTACGAGGAGCTAAAAATTTTCAACGGTAAGCTCCTCAAAATTGGTAAAATCTGTTCGCCTGAGGATAGGAGAGCTTTTATTGCTCTTTGTCAAGAGTTTGAAGATGTGTTTGCTTGGGATTATTCAGACCTAAAGGGGTTTGACCCTCATATTGCCCAGCATACCATAGAGTTAGAACCGGGTACAAAACCTGTGAGGCAGAAACAAAGGCCTTTAAATCCAAAACTTGAGCCTCTGATGATTAAAGAGTCAACCAAGCTGATCAAGGGAAAGATCATTTTCCCGATCAAGCATACTTCTTGGGTCTCCAACCTTGTTCCTGTGAGAAAAAAGAATGGAGAGATTAGGTTGTGTGTCGACTTTAGAGACCTTAATAGAGCCTCCTTGAAAGACCACTACCCGCTGCCCTCAATGAAGAAATTTTACAAGTAGTGGCTGGTTCTGAAAGATTCTCCTTGCTTGATGGATATTCAGGCTATAATCAAGTGATAGTCAAGGAGGAGGATCAATTTAAAACTACTTTTACTACCAAATGGGGCACCATGGCCTACAAAAGGATGCCTTTTGGTCTGTCAAATGTTGGCTCCACTTTTCAAAGAGCTATGGATATGGATTTTAAGGGTTTGCTGTATAAATTGGTACTGGTGTACCTTGATGACATTACAGTTTTCTCTAAAGATGCAGCTGAACACTTGTTCCACTTGAGGCAAGTATTTGAGAGATGTAAAGAGTTTGGGATATATCTCAATCCCAAGAAATGTATTTTCGTTGTGCATGAGGGCAAGCTTTTGGGGCACATCGTGTCAAAGGAGGGCATTACCATTGATGCTGAAAGGGTAAGAGCTATTCTGGAGCTGCCTTTACCCAGTCACAAGAAGGGACTGCAAAGTTTTATTGGCAGAATTAATTTTTTGTGAAGATTTATACATAACATTGCAAATCTATTGAAGCCTTTGACCTCTATGCTAAAGAAAAATATAGTTTTAAGTTGGACGAAGGAGGCCAAACTTAGCTTTGAGTCCATTAAAGAGGCATTATCGACTGCACCAACTCTGGTAAATCCTGATTTCTCCAAAGATTTTATCTTGTATGCTTATGGCGGTCTAGATACAATCTCTGCGATTTTGGTACAGCTGCAGAGTGATGGCTTTGAACAACCAATCACTTTCTTTAGTCAGGGGTTGGAGGAGTATGAGCAGAAGTATAGCTTCGTTGAAAAACATGTCCTTGTAGTGGTAAGGAGCCTCAAGAAGTTTAGGCATCTTATTTATAATAATAAGATATATTTGATGGTTGCTCACCCTAGTGTTAAAGAGTATCTGTTAGGTAAGGATGTAAATGAGAAAAGGGCTGGTTGGATCACCAAAGTCATGGAATATGACGTGGAAATCAAGATAACCAAGCTTGTTAGAGGTAGAGGACTTAGTGAACAGCTTGCTTCAAGTTCTGAGAATGAAATAGAAAAAGAGGAGGACGTGCTTCTGACCATTGAAAATGCACATCAAGATGATACAGCAACAGTGGGCACAAGTTGGGTTAATAATATGACTCAATTTTTGCAAATTGGTAAATGTCCAGCAGGTCTAGACAGAACCAAAAGAAGATATTTTAGACTGCAGTCCATTCCATATGCTTTAATAAATGGCATCCTTTTCAAAAAAGACTTTAATGGTGTGTTGTTAAGATGCATTGATAATGGTCAGACTGACAAAGTGCTGCATGAATTTCATGATGGAACAGTAGGGGGTCATTTTTCCCCAAGGACTACTACTTGGAAAATAATGAGAGTTTGATATTACTAGCCCAGCTTATTTAAGGATACCCATGCATGGGCTAGAAAATGTATAAAATGTGCCATTTTTGCAGGTAAAGAAAGGCTGCTAGCTTTACCTCTGTAGCCAATTCAAGTAGAGCAGCCCCTCATGAGATGGGGCATTGACTTTGTAGGTCCCATTAACCCACCATCAAGTGTAGACCACAAGTGGATACTTACAGCTACAAACTATTTCACAAGGTGGACTGAAGCAGTGGCTTTGAAGGAATCCAATGAGACTGTTGTTTTAAACTTTTATCATGATTTGGTGTCCAGATTTCGAGTGCCTGAATCAATCATCTCAGACAATGCTTTAGCTTTTGTTGGATTCAAGATAACTAACTGGGCTGTTAAGAATGGGATCTATTTGAACACTTCATCAAATTATTACCCATAGGGTAATGGTTTGGCTGAATCTACAAATAAAAATCTCATAAGGATTATTAAAAAATCAATGGAGGACAACCAGAGGACTTGGCACACTAATTTGAAATATGCCTTATGGGCAGATAGAATAACTCCCAAGAGGTCTATTGGGAACTCCCCATATATGTTAGTTTATGGGAAAGAGGCAAGATTGCCTGTGTTTATGGAGCTGCCAGCACTTGATATCATGAATCAACTAGAGATGTTTGAAGAAGAGGATCCCATGGCCGTCAGATATGTTTAGCTTATGGAGCTTGAAGAAATCAAAGATAAATCTATGAAATCTATGGAGTATCATCAGCTTTAGACAAAAAGAGATTTTGATAAGAAGGCCACTCTTAGAATTTTTAGGGAGGGTGATGTGGTGCTCAAATGGGATGAGTTGAAAAGCAGGTTAGGGAAGCACTCCAAGTTTGACAATTTCTAGAGTGGCCCATTTGTCATTAATGAATGCAAGGAGCACAATGCATTTTAGTTATCAAACATGGATGGACAAAATTTGCCTATCCCAGTCAATGGGATGCACCTAAAGAGGTGTTTTGAGGTATGACTTACCTTTTAAATCAGTAAATTAGGTTTCTTGGTTTCAATAAGTGCTGCTGCAAAATAGTTTAGATCCTTTTGATTTCCCTAAGTGGTACTAGCATTGTTAGTTGGGTTGCTTTCAGGATTTGGTTCTATTTTTGGCCTTTCCACATGTTCCTCACTACTAATATGTTGAGTTGCTAAAGTCAGGATTGTTTGTCAAGATATATTTTTAGTCTCTTTATGACTCCGTGCCCAATGGATGCTTAAGGCCACTGATCTAATTGTTCAGCAGGCAAACATCCCATAGAAGTCGCCAAATTGTTGACCTATTTTTCCTCTGTGCAGAGTTAAATAGTTCACCTTGTATTTTCCTTGAAAATCCTTTAGCAAATGACCCTACAAGGCATAAATCCTTCAAATATTTATGCTATGCCTTGTCAAAAAAGCCCAAAAATCTCACCTTGAGAATCTTTGCTGAAAACCCAGAAAAACCCAGAAACCCTTTGTCTTCAAGTGCTTTCCATCACAGATAAATCTCAATTTCATACTTAGTATTTCTATATCTATTTTTGAATGTATGTTCGCATATGCAAAGGAAATGTACATCGGCCGACATCCAAGGGTCACATATAAGGAAAATAGATGCAAGGATACATCGGCCGAAAGATGCAAAGGGACATACAAAGGCTTTTGCATATCGGTGACATACTAAGGCAAATGTATTGGGCACATACAAGGAAGAGTCGCAAGAAAAGATACAAAGGGTGGGGTCTGCCAATTGTATATTTGCGACTGTATGTTAGCGATATACAAGGCAAAGGTACAAAGAAAACATACAAGCCGAACCTGACCCAGAAGTCAATTTTGGCAAATACAATGTTTGAAGTCCGCGGCTTGTATATTGAGTGCTTTGTATATTGCGATATACAAAAGAAATATACAAAAGAAAAACATACAAGCTGGACCCGACCCAAAAGTCAATTTTGGCAAATTCAAAGGTGAAGTCCATGGCTTGTATATTGAGTGCATTGTATATTGCGATATACAAAGGAAATATACAAAGGTAAGACATACAAGGTGGATCCGACTGGGGAATCAAATGCAGCGGATGGTCTTTTTGGGGTCCATAGTTGTATGTATAAGTACATTGTATATGTCAAAATATAAAGAAGAAGTGATACAAGCCGGACCTACTACAAAGTTACAATATGGTTGATGATCTTTTGAAGTCTGCGTATTGTATGTATATTGGCGATTGTATGTTAGCATATATAATTAGATATACAAAGGTTTTTTGCATACACCGAAATGAAGTGTTTGTATGCAATGGGTTTGTATGCAGTTTTTCCTTTGTATATTTTACATTGTATATTGCAGTATACAAAGGTCAGATACAATGGCAATATACAAGGCGGACCTAATTTAAAAATTAAATTTGGCATATTCAGCATTGAGTCCGTAGTTTACATGTTGAAGTGATTGTATGTTGGCATATACAATTGGATATGCAAGGAGAATGTACAAGGACTGTCGGCAAGACAATATGCATCGGTCGCTCTATTTTTAGTCATTCCGACTGCCGATAAAAGGATGCAGTTTTCCGGCGATGGGTCCCAGCTTCAAAGGTAGTGAATCAGGTGGTGCCAAGTGTCAAAGATATACAAAGGCCGATTCAAAAGATAAAGACCCGCGTTTGTATGCAGGTGCATGCATATTCAAATGCATATACAAAGGCACTTCAAAGGCCATTTTTTAAGTGTCGAAAGCAGAGCAGATTCAAGGGGTCTTTTAAATGTCGATTCAGGTCACAGATGTAAAGTGATATACACAAATAGTTGACCACGAATATCTTCCACGTCCTGGAGAATTTTGACATGATTCAAAAGGTAAAAAATGCTTGTTTTTGCCCCCTCTTTCATTTGGTAGGCTTTTAAGGGGGATTTTTTCTCACTTTCAATTTTAGATCTAGATTTGCATGTTTTGGCAGCTAGATATTTTAGCGACCATTTTTTGGGCAAGATGCAGATATTTGTTGCAGTCATTGCTACACAAAGATGTTCAGCAGCTCTCATTGATGACCTGAAATATCTCTTAAACTGCCTTGTTTCAAATAGTTCATATGTTCATTGTTCAAGATAGACATGGAAGCTGCTTGCATTCAACGCCCAAAATATCTTCCACCGATTCATGGGTGCAAATCGAGGATGTAGCAGCTTGCATTGAAGATTCAAAATATCTTCCATTTGCCCCTATTCCAGATATTTTATGCCATAACTCCTTGTAGTTGGACGTCCCTTCAGAGATATTTCTTGCTGCAGCTCTTTGAGCGAATTTTTGTAACTGACTTAGGTTAGACTGAAATACTATATAGACATAGAATAAAATGTAAATAGGGTTGGGGAAAAATTTTAAGCATTGAGGCTTTTTTGTTTCCAAACAGAGCTTTCTGCTACTGTAACTATGCTTTCATATTGAATATATGCAAGATATTTTACCTCTTTTATTATTTTCCAGTTTAGTGTGAACTTGCATATGGTTGTCTGTGAACATTTTATTCGTCTCAGCCACCTTGTTTCTCACCTCTGCTAAAAGTCCTTTGAATTTGTGTATGTTTACTTGCTGTATCTGGTTATGTTGTGCATTTTCTTAGTACTGTGAGGGTTCTTTTGTTCAACTTGGTGAATCACCCCTTTATTTTCAAGTTTTTTGTTTCATCTTTCATTTTTAAAGCATTCCTTCTCCCTTTTTCCTCTGTAAATTCAGTAGATTTTAGGTGATGACTAGTTAAGGAAGCCGGCCTTCTCCGGAGGTCTGATCTCATTTTGCAAGGTCCCACACTTCAAGATCATTGCCATGTTTCTCCATATTGCTAAAGTTTTACAACTGCAGCAAGGGTGCAAATCTGAGAGACAACAATAACCAATCGACAACACAAAGGCATCAAACTTCAAGTACCACATCCTAGGAGACTGCTTCAAACCATACAAAGACTTCTTTAACTTGGAAACCGATTTTTTTTTACCTTTCTCTATGTAATGCTTTGGCTATGACATATAGATTTCTTCCTCCAAATCACTATGAAGGAAAGTTGTCTTCACATCCATCTATTCTACCTCTAAATCATAAGCAGCTGCAAGAGATAACAAAAATTGAATGGATGTCAACTTTGCAATGGGAGAGAAATTTTCACCATAATTAATTCCCTCCACTTATGAGTACCCCTTCACAACCAATCTAGCCTTGCACTTTTCAACACTATCATCTGCACTGAATTTCTTCTTGAACACCCATTTGCATCCAACGGGTTTGCATCCATCAGGCAAAGGCACCAAGTCCCATGTTTTATTATTTTTTGAAGAAGCCATCTCATCCTCCATGGCCTCCTTCCAGGAACCTATATCTTTCATTCCCATAGCCTCTTTCACAGTTCTAGGCTCATCATTGTTAGTAAGTAATGCAAAAGCACAACTAGAATCAAGTAATGAATAACCAAACCTATTAGGTTGCTTTCTCATTCATGTAGACCTCCTCAATGGTTGAGGATGAGGTTCTGCTTCTTTTTCTAAGCTGCTAGAGCTCTCCTCATCATCAGGTCTCACAGGGTCTGTCTATTTAGTCTTCTGAGGGGTAGAAGGAAACTGAACTGCATCTTTTTTCTTTTCTATCTATTCTGGTTGTAGAACAACAGAAGAAGGTGTTATCTCTCTGAAGATAACACTTCTGCTATACAACACTTTTTCAGCCACAGGATTCCAAAGCTTGTATCCTTTCACACTGACACCATAGCCAATGAATATACATTTAACAGTCTTGTTCTCTAATTTATACCATTTCTCCCTAGGCACATGTGCATATGCCTCACAACCAAAAATACAAAGATGTCTAACTAAAGGCTTCTTACCAGACCACACCTCCATGGGTGTTTTACCAACAAGAGCTGATGTAGGAGATCTATTTACCAGATAGCAAGTAGTGGCAACAACTTCAGCCCAAAACTTTTGTTCAAGGCTTGCTCCACTAAGCATACTCTTAGCCTTCTCCATCAGTGTCATATTCATCCTCTCAGCAACTCCATTTTGATGTGGGGTGTGGAGTTGTCATATGTCTTTCAATCCCTTGCTCTTTACAGAACTTATCAAACTCTACCGACTAAAACTCACCACCATTGTCAGTTCTCAAACACTTAATCTTTTTACTAGTCTAATTTTTAGCAAAGGCTTTAAACTCCTTAAACTGACTAAAGACTTCAGTCTTGCTTCTGCTAAAATAAACCCATGTCCTTCTACTGTAATCATCTATGAAAGATACAAAATATACATATTTTGAAATCGAAGGAACATTAACAAGACCAAACACATCAGAATGAATAAGATCCAATACACTAGAAGACTTGTGAGAACTAGAGTAAAATTGAACACAGTTTTGCTTTCCATAAATGCAATGTTCGCAAAAGTCAAACTTGAGATTACAATTACTTAGCCCCTCAACAAGGTTTTTATTATTCAGGGACCCTTCTCACCAATGTGGCCATATCTCAAATGCCATAACATAGTCTTTTCAGCAGGAACCTTAGCTTCCATAGCATGTGCACTACCATCGGAACTAGTTACAATAGATTTCTTCACTGCACGTTTAAATAGTGGGGATGAAGTGACTGCAGCTCTTTTCTTTGAGTCAGAAGAACTATTGAACTATGAAGTGCATGCCTCAAGCTAAAACATAGTACCCCTCTGAGTACCCTTCACAAGCACCATAGATCCTCTTGTAATCTTGCATCCATCCTTCGAAAAGACAACCTGCACACCTGCATCATTCAACATACTTACAGAAAGTAGGTTCCATGTAAGGCATGGAATGTGCATAACTCCGATGATGCCCTTCACTTGTCCACCAGGGAATCAGATTGAGACTCTTCCACGACCAACAATCTTCAGATGAGAGTCGTCACCCAAGTACACTCTTCCACCATCAAACTCTTCATACTTCATGAACCAACTTCGATGCGAGGTCATGTGGAATGATGCACCAGAATCAATCAACCACACATCATCAGATACATGGGTGGTAGGGCTGTGATGAAGGCATCACCATAATCTTGTGACTTGTCAGAATCTAAATCAGGAGCTTTCTTCTTCTTTTTCTTCTCCTCTTTGCACTCCTTTCAGAAATGTCCAATTTTTCCATTGTTCCAACAGAGAGCCTTGGACTCTCTAGGAGATTTGGATCTCCCACAGGATTTGGATCTGCCCTTCTCAGCTTTCTTGTCTTTCTTCTTCCCTTTCTCTTTGGGTCTTCCACGAGTCGCAAGAGCCTCTTTGGCTGATTCGGATGTCTTCCTCTGCATTTTTTTAGATAACAGTGAGGACACCACATCTTCCATCTTGAAGGTAGTAGTGGTGCTTCCGATAGCCATGACAAGATGATCCCATGAACCTGGCAAAGAATAAAGCAAGGTCATACAATGATCCTCCTCCTCCATTTTCACACCCACCAATGTCAACTATGCAACAATCATGTTGAAAGAATTCATGTGGTCTGCAACAAATCCTTCATCTTCCATCTTCAGAGAAAACAACTTTTTTTTCAAGAAAAGTTTATTTACCAAGGACTTGGCCTGATAAACATCACCCAACTTCTTCTAAAGATCTTTCATGCTCTTCTCCTCATGGACATTCAACAGGATAGAGTCAGCTAAACAGAGTCTTATGAGACCCTTAGCCTTCTGATCTTTGAGGTCCCAATCAGCTTGTGACATTGTTGTAGGTTTCACACCAGATACCATTTCCCATAGGTCATGATCAACAAGTAGGTCCTCCATCTTGAGTTTCCACAACTCAAAATTAGTGCCATTGAATTTCTCAACCTCTAACATTCCGTATGTGGTTTCCATCTCCTTGCTACAACAAGATACAGAATACTCTACACAACACTCCCACTCAACCTAAGATTAGCTTAAAAAATCCCTACCCAGCAGCTAGAACCAAAACTAGCTAGGCTCTGATACCAACTGAAAGGAAGCTAGGTGTGCGGAAATCACTTCCTACACTAATCTAATGAGGGGAGGAGAGTGCAAATTCAATCTATCCTTACTATTACAGCAATGTTAAACCCACTAACAGAGATATTGCAGCAAACACATAAACAAGAAAGTATGACAGAAGAAGAGAGACACAAGATATACGTGGGGAAAAGCCTTATCCAGTGAAAAACCCCACACTTCAAAACCTGCACAATGTATTATCAAAATTGAAATTGTTTACAATACGCTTGCAATGCAAGCTCTCAGGAGTCTTCGACACTCGTATCTAGAGACAAACTGACAGCATAAAAGTACCTGTCAAACCTGTAATACATCTCCTCTCAAAAGCACTTGTTTATATAACAAATACAAGACAAATATGGCTCCACATAGGGATGGACGTTCAACATGGCCTCATGGCCAAAAACCCACGCCTATGGACACTTGTCCAAATTTGTAGGATGCTCCTGATACTTTTTCAAGTCACCCCATCCCAAGGAGGTCGCCTATTTCCAAAATGGGCTATGACAGATGCTCTTACGACTCTTACAACCATCATAGAATCTGTCATAGCTATCATAAATTATAGCTGTAAGAGAATCTGTCATACATAGGATATAAATACCATATTCTCTTACAACATGTCATAGTCCACCTTGGGGTGCCCAAAGATGCCTTTTTCAAAGATGCTCTTTGACACATGTCTTCACCTGTCATGGAATCTCCTATTTCTGACTCTTACATTTCATAACTTCGTCATATGAATCTGTCATGACCGGTACGATCAATATTCCCTTACACAACATCCAAGATGCCAACACATGGTAAAATATTCCTACTACTAAGTGGGATACCTATCTCCTCATGTGAGTACAAAATTACATGTGGTCATATGCCATGTAGGATGACACTTCATCGTGCCAACTCCCACAATATGACAACATAGGATTTGCATCCAATTAATACAATAGGTAATTAATAAATAAATACATTGTAAAAATACAAGGAAGTACCAAGGTTGAGACACCTTAATTCCCAACAGAGGGGAGGGAAGTAGGGAGTGAGAGAGGGTAGGAGGTAGAGAGGGGAGAAAAGTAGAGAGTGAGAGAGAGGGTAGGAGGTGGAGAGGGGAGGGAAGAAGAGAGTGAGAGAGAGGGTAGGAGGTAGAGAGGGGAGGGAAGTAGAGAGTGAGAGAGAGGGTAGGAGTTAGAGAGGGAAGAGAAGTAGAGAGTGAGAGAGAGGGTAGGAGGTAGAGAGGGGAGGGAAGTAGAGAGTGAGAGAGAAGGTATGAGGTAGAGACGAGAGGGAAATAGAGAATCAGAGAGAGGGTAGGAGGTAGAGAGGGGAGGGAAGTAGAGTGAGATAGAGGGTAGGAGGTAGAGAGTGGAGGGAAGAAGAGAGTGAGCGAGAGGGTAGGAGGTAGAGAGGGGAGGGAAGTAGAGAGTGCAAGAGAGGGCAGGATGTAGAGAGGGGAGGGAAGAAGATAGTGAGAGAGAGAGAGGGTAGGAGGTAGAGAGGGGAGAGAAGTAGAGAGTGAGAGAGGGTAGGAGGTAGAGAGGGGAGGGAAGTAGAGAGTGAGAGAGAGGACCGTAGGAGGTAGAGAGGGGGGAAGAAGAGAGTGAGAGAGAAGGTAGGAGGTAGAGAGGTGAGGGAAGCAGAAAATCAGAAAGAGGGTCTTAGGAGGTAGAGAGGGGAGGGAAGTAGAGAGTGAGAGAGAGGGTAGGAGGTAGAGAGGGGAGGGAAGAAGAGAGTGAGAGAGAAGGTAGGAGGTAGAGAGGGGAGGGAAGTAGAGAATTAGAGAGAGGGTAGGAGGTAGAGAGTGGAGGGAAGTAGAGAGTGAGAGAGACGGTAGGAGGCAGAAAGGGGAGGGAAGTAGAGAGTGAGAGAGGGTAGGATGTAGGGAGGGGAGGGAAGTAGAGAGTGAGAAAGAGAGAGAGGAGGGAAGTAGAGGTGAGAAAGAGAGAGGAGGGGAGGGAGAGAGGAGGGAAGGGAGTGATTTAGCTCAGCATAACATGAGCACGTTATAGGCTTGGTAATTATCGAGCCTAAGGCTTGGATTTGCCTTGGGCTTCCAACCCAAAGGTTTGGACTATGTTTAGGTCATCCAAGGATGTGTTTTTCTATTTTCTAACAAAATTTAGATAATCTGGAGCGTGCTCCCCATCAGGATTGCACTTTTTTCAATGAAAAGTCAAAAAAATACCACCATGATCTTAAGCTCTCTGTTAGCTATCTAACCATATAATTTTTTTCACATTTTGAGTACATTAAGGATTTAATCTTTAATTTCTTTTGTTAGTGTATCCATTTTTTGTCAAAAACCAATGTCTAGTATTTTTGACTTTTTTAACCGTTCATCAAAATTTCAAATAAGTTACATTTTTAGAAACTAGACTCCATTCTACAAGTATTAAAAAAAATTTGATTTTCAATTATTTTTCAAAAATTTTAGGGGGGAGCACACTCAATTTTCTATTTTTCAAGATGTGTCCACTTTGACTAAAAAATCAATTATTCATGAAACAATTATCAGAAAGATCAGGGATAAACTACACAGTGTTAGCTAATTTCTCACCAAAGTGATTTTTGAAATACTAAAAAAAGTTAACATTTCAGGGGGAGCACACTAGACACAATGTTATGTTTTTTTGAGAAAAATAGGACCAATTTGTGTGCTCCTCCTTTTTGATCCCCTTAATCTCAACCATTTTTGAAAAAAAATAGTAGTTTAGAAACTAGATTCAGAGCACTACGACTCGTGTTTTTGTTGTATCTTCAAATTTTGAGTGTAACTATCTTCAATTTCTCATCCAACATCAATGTTTCCTAATTTAAAAAAAAAAGTGGCATCTTAAGACCCCCTTTTGGTCCCTCATCTTTGTGCACTTACCTTGGTATCAGAGTGAAGGTTTAGAATTCTAAGAGTTGAAGAGAGGTTGGAATCTTAAGAGAGAGGAAGTTTCTATTTTTTTATAGATTATCAAATTGAGGTAGCTTGTAGGGTAGCTTATGGATAGACCATTTAGTGTGAGGTATTCGCAAGGGTTTATGAGTAGATTACTGAACTTGAGGCAGTCAACAACATATCTATGAAAGAGAATAGTTTAGAAGCTATAGAAAATAGACTGTTGACTATGAGCAATTTGTGTAAGGAAATGAAGTGGGGACAAGGAGATCACCCTTTAGATAGAATGTCAATAGTGAGGCAGTCTTATAGAGGCGTACATTAACAAAGTGTGAGAGTTGAAGAAGAGCTATGAGTGAGGTGGATATATTGCCAACCAAAGAGGCAATCTGCTAAGGAATTTTAATGGATGTACAAGGTGAGCCGATAGAGCACCAAAATTTGAGGCAATATGTGCAAGTAAATATTTTGCAATTTGCTTTAAAGATGAGAGAAATCAAGTCAAGCCCTAGATTTGAGGTTACTAATATGAAGAAAGGGTCCCTAGAAAAGAAATTTCAATTGTTTGATTTGAGGTTGGTTGAAGTAAACAGTGGAATTGAAAGGTTGCAAAGAGATGAGTAGAGAAGACTAGTTTTGGATGTGAATAAGAATGAAGACAAAAGGATAAAAGTGTGTGGATATGTGGCAAGAGATCTTGAAATGTTGATCCATGAGTTTGTCGAACTAGAAGAAGATAAAGATGATTTTTGGGAGGATGACACTATAGAAATGTTGAAAATGCTATCTCGCCACCTCTAGTGGAGTGTTGAAGTCAACTTTTGAGTTGACTCAACCTCCTCACCTATATGTACATGCTTTGTTGATAACCTATTCACTCCAATTTGATGCAATCATTCTCTTAATAAATAAAAGAAATAAATAAAAAGTAAATAAAAGAAATAAATAGTTCTTCTTTGTAACTCCTCTTTTATTTCTTGTCACATCTTGACAAAGAATCTTCTTATGTCTCTCCTCAAAAAAAATTTCAAATAATAATATCCCAAGAGTCATGGTTGTTACCAAATTGCATAAATATTAAAACTAATATAAAAATCATGCACCATAATTTAAGACATAGAATTATTATTATTTAAAATTTTATTTGTAAATAAGGAATAAAAAAGACAATAATTGAAAATAAACTCTAAATTATGTGCAAACCTCTAATTAAGTAGACAAGTAGATTTGTGAAAGGAGAGGTAAATTTATTTAAGTTTTTGGATGAAAAAATGAATGGTTGCAATTAATTCACTTGATTTAGAAACTTGAGTTTGCACATTTCATCTTAAAATTGCTTGCATGACTTGCTTTATTTAATTTAGGAATGAGCATGCATAAATAAAAATAATAATAATTTAATATTCTAAAATAAATCTAAATCCTTCCCAAATCTTTTTCCTTAAATTTAGAGTTCCTAAAATAAATAAAAGCTTTCAAAAAATATAATTTAATATTCTAAAATAAATCTCAATCCTTCCCAAATCTTTTTCCTTAAATTTAGAGTTCCTAAAATAAATAAAAGCTTTCACAAAACATAATTTAATATTCTAAATAAAATTGTGCATATTCTTTAACTTAAGAATACAATATTTAATAATACATTTTTAATTTATGACTAGTGACGAAAAAGAATATTTAATTATAATTTAGTAATTTTATTCTCCAACTAATTTTAGATTTTTTTCAAAAAAAATTAGTTTTAGATAATCATCTCTAATTTCAAAATTCTTTCTCAAAACTAATTTTAAAACAAAGCAGTTTTAATAAAGATTTTGTTTTAGCCTCTTTCTTTAATTTATTACTATTTAACTCTAGTATAGAATACAAATTTAATTTTCTATTACTATTTATTTTATAAATTATTATTATTATTTTACTCTTGTTACTATTATTATTATTTATTTGTTTTAAAAAAAGCATACTCCACCTTTTAATATACTCTTTAAATTAATTTATTTAAATTTAACCATTTAATAGAATTTAAATATAAATTTTTTCTTTACTATTAAAATTGTCATTCAATTAATATTATAATTTAATTAATTCAAAATTTATGTTTTTCTAATCAATTTTTTTTTTTTGTAATTAACTAGGTTAGATTAAGTGCCTAAGAAGGAGCATCGTGACAATATTGATTATTATATATAACTTCTAATAGAAATGTTTTTTGGGTATGCTCTATTCTAGAGCCACATCATCTTCCTCTCATCTTAATCCATTGATCACATTTTTTATGAGGAGATGCCACAAAACATTTATTATGGCCCATTATATTGCATAGTACTATAATGGCATTCTCATTGATCCTACAAATCAAATTGAGATGCACTAAATAATCCTTGGTTACTAGCAACTTTCACTAAATTCTTATGCATATTCGAGGGTAGCTTTGAAAATAAAAATATCTTATATTGATTGAAGCTTTCGGCTGCAATATTTTCCCTATTAGAGTGGCTCCTAAAGAGGTACAAGTAATTTGTCATGTTATAACTTCTTCAAATAGAATCTCTATTTCACTTACTAGACCATGGCTTGATCATTTAAGGTTCATTCCTTTTGTTGTGCATCAATGTATTATGTTCATGAGGGATTACTTGTAAGGGCTACAAGAGATCCATAAGAGCCTATTTTAGTGATGTGTAATTTTACTTTGGATACTTATGTACATACCCCATAGAACCACCATATTCAAGTGAGAAGGCACTATATGATGTGTATCAAAAGAAATTAGATGTGGAAAGGAAAATTCAAAGGATAATAGTTTTGAAGCATAGTGTAATTGCACATGATCATATTAAGCATTCCTTTCCTCACATTCCACATAAGAAGGAGAAGCTTGCCACTATGGATAGCAAAAGACATTTCATTCTAGTGGTACTACTTATTCATGGGTACCTACGAGGAATGGTTTTTGATTAAGGTAAGAAGGGACTTTCAAAGGGCCCATACCCTTGTATAGAAAGATAGATGAAGCATTAAATCCCAACCAAAAAAAAGGACAACCAAGAGAACAAACTATTTGGACCTGCATTTTGATGCATGTCTTAGCCCCTGGTTTCTTATCTTTAAGCTTATTAAAACCTTTATAAAACCCTAAAAGCTTCGAGTCTTATTGCATTCACCTTTGTGTGCCTCTCATTACAATCCTTCAATAATCACTGATCGACTGTTCCCAATTTCTTAAGTTGTTCCTTATGTGTTTCATTGTCATTCGCTTACCGGACCCCTTTGTTAGGTTGTCAATCTGAGGCTTCTATTAAAAACACTTTTTATGCATGTGCCAAAATTGATCTTTAAGTTGCATCCATTCAGCGTGCTATGTAGTTATTTCCTCTATTTCGTAAAAGCTTTACCTTCACTGGACCCTATTCTTCCCGCAGAATCATGATGACATCCATGTTATCCGACATGTCATATTCTATTTCGTGGTATCATCAGTTTCGTTGAGGGTCGTTTCCCTGCTGGGAATCCTAAATTCTCCCTGCAGAGAGGTGAGGATGACATGGTTAAAGGCTCTATATTGCAGTGGCATTTCATGGTGGAGTACTTGTTCATTGGAACCATTCCAAAGCTTCCGTGGGACCGCAAAAGGTATTAGGTGGACTAGTGTGTATGCATTGTCCACGGTGTCAACAAAAGCAAGCATTTCACTGAGGGCATATCCTTTGCCGGGCCTTCAAATTGACCACCGTGAGTGGATGTGCTTGGTGTGTGGTTTCTTTTTGTGAGTACTTTTGCTGTGATGTCAACGACTCCCTCAAGGTGACTTGTTTTGCCAGGGCCAGGGTTTTCACCGCAATCTAATCAACTCAACGCGAAGGTATGAAGTGCTACCATGGCAGATAAGTTCCATGCTTTTTCATGACAGTTGGTCTCTGTTGGAAAAATTTCAAATTCTTGCGAAGACTGTTGATCACTGTAAATCCATGGTTGAAATTCAAAGCAAATAAACAACTACCTCTTGATGTGCCGACTATCTCTAGTAGCCGTTGATCTGGTTCATTGAGTGGATCTGAAGGCATGGATCAAACAAGTTGACAAAGTGGAGGAGTGTAGTAAACAATGAGATAATGTTGTTAGCATGGAGCATGAAAAGGAAAAGATTATGCATGTACCTAGTCTTATCCTGCCATTGATTGGAAAGTTGGCTTGTTATTCTGAGCAATTATCCTTCATTTGATCCAAGATGGATATGGTCTAAAAGGGAAATTTATCATATTCTGAAGTTCCTGGCAGCCCCTTTTGCTGCCATTGTATATGGTGATGTGTTTGGTTTGGTAGGATATTGCTTGTGTAAGGATTTGTCAGGACTTCTCACCTGATGTTGAGGCAAAGTAGGACAAGAGGATGAATGTTTTAAAGTGGGAAAGTCTTGAGACCGAGGGGCCTATTTTAGTTCTCTCATTATGGAAATTGAGGCTTTGATTGAGCCTCATGCATGTAAAAGATTGGAGTTATGAATATCTGATGTTGATCTCAGGGCAGTGCCTCCATTTCCTCTTCTAGCAGCCTTGACAGGATTTTTAGAGATTACCAATTAATGCCAAAAGTACTGCATTGCTAGTGAGGCTAAGCTGATTAGGGTGTTGGCTAATAAGATTTTTGAAGGGTGAGAGTGTCTGCTATCTTGCTATAAGTAGGAACCCCTTGTCTCCATTGGTTGCATATTTCCTTTTTTAAGAGAAAATGAATTCCATGTCCCATCCTATTTTAATGTGCTTACCACCTTGTGCCTCAGGTAATATCTCCTTCTTCTCTTGGTTAATTCTCTATGCACACAAATTCAAGGAATGAGGAGAATATTTCTAAGGTATGGGTGGTTCAGGAAAGATTCATGAGATGAGGCAGCAGACATTAATTTTCCTTCATTTCCATGCTATCCTTTTGTCTTATCCTAATGAGGGATTTAGTTTCCTGTCTGGCAATTCCAATAACTCCATGTTATTGTGAGTCTCTAGATTGGGCTTGAGGGAAGAGAGGCCTTATTTATCCCTCTTCCCCTCCCTCGGGACAATGGTACTTGACGTAGAAATAACTACAATTGAAGGAGTGTTGTCCACTAGGATGAAACAATTGGTGATGGAAAGAAGGAACTAAGTTGACAAGAACAATTAGTTCTTTGTCTAGCTTAGACCAACGACTGCTGTTGCTTCCTCTTTGGCTAGGATTTTGGCACTACCAGAGTCATCTATATGTGGTTTCCACATATAGCCTGGGGATTGACGTGGTTTGAGACCTCCCTTCAAAAGATGGGGAGTCGCATCCATGTGCTTGGAACGTGGTGCAAGATGGAGGATACTGCCATTTGGGAGCTGCTGGGGATGTTGTTCCTCGCGGGTATTCTCATCTAAAGAGTGGCTGAGGTCAAGGATGCATGACTAACTACCATTGGATTGACATTAGTGGTGCCTGCATAAACATTCAAGTTTCAAACATTTAAATATGTAGGCCCCTTCCCAAAAAATCCAAAAAATCCTGACACATTTTGGCCTCTGCAGTTGTTACTAATGCCAGAAATCAGTTGAGGTGCAAGTCAAAAAATGTTGTGGCAAGTCAGAAATCTCCATCAGCCCCTAAAAATGTTAAAAATGGGTCACACACATAAAAATCTTATCGGGTCACTGTTATAGTGTTTGAATGTTTCTGTGAGTCGCTGGGAGGGTCTAATCGTGCCAATGCTGCGGAATGCTCCACGTGGAGGCACCCGAAAGAGTCTAAATGTTTCACAGTCTCCGCCAAAGGCTTCAAAGACCCTTTAAGTGTTTCTTTTATGTTTCAAGTAGCTCGGAGCCCCGCGGACTGTGCCAAGTGTTAATCTCCGCCAAATTTCTGATTGACCCTTAATGTTTCTCAAGGTAACATGGATGATGCCAAGTGGCAGCCTCCGCCGAGGTTTCTAAAAGTTTCTTGGTCGTAGCGGAAGATGCCACATGCCCCTGGTTGTGACTACGGAAGTCGACACATGTTGGCCTCCGTGTAGTTTCTTTTCAGTTTCAATGTTTGGCACAGACATGGTGGGACTCTTTCAAAGTTTCTAAGTTGCTGCGGAAGCTGACAAGTGTCAGCTTCTGCGTAAGTTTCTTTTTGTTTCTTGCAAAGCAAGTAATGGCAGGGTGGGTCCCAGTAAAGCAGTTGCTACTGCGGATGTTGCCAAGTGGCGGCCTCCGCGTGAAGTTTCGGGGGCCCCTTTATAATGTTTCAGTGTGGCAGAAGGTGCCAAGTGTCAAACTGTGGAGGCATTCTCTATATGTTGCAATAGGCGCGCAGAATGCACCATCTGTCCCTTGAGGTTGCCGTGGAAGCTGACAAGTGTCAGTTTCCGCATTTGTTTCTTTTTGTTGCAATGTTAAGTGAGGCTAGAGGTGGGACCTATTTTGAATATCAAGTGGAGCATGGAACCTGCCAAGTGTCGGCTTCCGCAAGAGTTTCAAAAAAGGGTCTCTACAGTTTCTAAGATGCTGCGGAGCTTGCCAGGTGTCCGCTTCCGCATGCCTCTCCTTGTTTCCCAACAAAGTTTCAAATGTTTCTCAAGAGTGCTGCAGGAGGCGACATGTGTTGGCACCCGCATGAGCTTCAAGGAGGATCTTTATGTTTCAGAGACATTGCGGAGGCCACCACATGTCCCTTTCTCAAAAGTTTCACGAAGAGTCTCTAGCATTCCAGGGGTGCCACGGAGCTTGCCACGTGGTGGCTTCCACGTGAGGTTCCAGCAGCTGGCCCTTGGTGGGAAAGATAAAGGGAAAAGGGAGCGTCGGCCCAGCGATACAAACTTGAAGTGCCTGCGTGGCACATTTTCACTGGCCGACGACTTTTCAGCATTTTTGGGGTCGTTGATGTCAGCAGTTGGTTTTTGATCTATGGCTATCTTTCAATTTTGATGCGTTGTGGGTTTCTTCACATTTGCAACTATTTTTGGCAGGAGAAACTTGTTGCAACTGCATTTCCAGAGGTTGTGGGTAGATGAAATAGTAATAGGAGTTTTTGCAGAAGGCATGGGTCGAAGGGACAGCTCAACCACTCGATTGATGAGGGAATGTCCCTGAGCGGAGGCACAGGGATCGATCTCACCTGCTCCTCATCCTTCTCTGGCTTCTCCATGATTTGTCCCCTGTTGCATTTATGATTTTGTGCACCATTTTTCAGTGCAGTGTATCTGGCAGGATTTTTGGCCTCCCAGGTAATTAGTGCTGAGTGCACCTTCCTCGTTGTATATAAGGGACTGTGTGACTCATTTTTAAGGTTGTTGAAAGTTGGACATTTTCTGGCTCTGTAATACAATACAACTGACTTGGTTGCTCTGTGCAGTGGATTTTGTGAGTTTATGAGTCTCATGTCTTATGTTTTGTGCATAGACTTACTAGTTTCATTGTTGTTTTAGATGAATAATGCTATACTGCATGTGTTTTGTTATCTGTCTCCTGTATTGAATATACTCTTCTTTTGAATCTGGATATCTAAGGGGTGTCTTGGGTTCTAGGATATAGGTTTACTGTATTGAATGTTTGATCTCTTAACTTTTGCTCAAGGGATAGATTAAAGTGTTTTCAGATTGAGTGTTGAGAAAAATATATTGCAGTAAGGATATCATAAGTAGAGATAACTTGATTCTCTGTATTGGGAGATATTTGTAAGCAAATATCACACAAATCCCCTTGAAATCCAGTTTTAGTATGTTTATGCTGAACATTTACATGTGTATGTCTATGACTCCAAGCCCTGGATAGGCACCAATCTAGCTCTGTGTTGAGGTTATACACCAGATCCAGCTCTGCATCCAACCACAAAATCAAAATCAAACTCCAAAACAACCATTAGGACAGTAGAATTAGTTTTAGGATCCCAAGTCCTCTGTCTACAACTGAAAATAGGCCCAAAGCTAGCCCCTTTGCTCTTATCTTGTAGTTTTGGTCTACTTATAGGAGGACTTATCTGCTTCATGTCAGCATCTCAGCCTTTGTATACATATTCTCATGGATGTTGAGTAGGGAATACCCCCCTAGGTTTTGCAGAGCCTGAAGAAGAAGAGGAGATAAAAATAGAGTCTATCTCCTATACTGTTGGCCCCTAGCCCAGAGATCCTGTTGATCATTGATGGCTACCTTGTAGGGAAATTTGGGAGTAAGCATCCAGTCTGGGAAATAACCAACAGACATCGTGAAGATTTTCATGCTCACAAATTGGGATAAATAGTGGACAAGACAGTTGGCATTCCCTTTTGGGGGAATGATTTGATTTTATAGTATAACAACCAAATTGTTTCAAATTGTACTGCAAGGGGGGAAATATGTTTTGTCTTGTTATGTCTCAAAGATGCCTTTTGGCATATTCTGTTCCAAAAAGATGTATGGGAATTGTCAAATGAAACATGACAGTTATACATGGCCTGAAGCATACATTTTTCTCCCTTGTTTCTATAAAGGGGAAATCAAGGACATTTTGTAAGGGTTCTGAATATCTAGTTTAGGTAATAGTGTATTCTGTGTTTTATTCCAGGGTAATAGAAGAAAATTTGCATTTTAATTTATGTTCAAATATGTAGAGTAATGTCATTTTCAAAGTTTAATACATTGTTATACTGGTTATAGAACCCTTTCCATATTGTATTAGCATGAAGTTGATATGAATTCTCAATATCAAGGATATTTTGGTTCATCTTTATAGTTTTCTATATTGTGTATATTTTCTTTGGATTTCTCTCAAGGAGAGGAATAATTGCTTGGAAGATATTCTGTTAGCTTTGTCTGCATTATGGTTTCAAAGGATAATTCTGTAGTACTGAGTAAAGGAGGCATTAATGCAAGGTATTGATTCCATTAATCCATTTGTAATGAAGTAATATTGCTTGAATGATACACTTGTTTTGTGCAACTTGACTATGTGGCCCACTGGATTAGGCATCGGTCTCTCACTGAGCTAATATGTTGATTTAGGTCCATCCCAAACAACCAAAATCGCTTCTATTTCTATTGTTATTTTAAGAATAGATTTGGATCAAATCACTTCTATTGTTGTTCTCAATCATGGTTTGAACTGTGCTACCAAAGGATTAAGCAAACCTGGATGGAATCAGTCATTTCCTGGTCTATTATTCTTGAGAACCTTCTTTATTGATGAAACATCCCAAAGAACGTTTGAAATACCTTTAGATGTTGTAAAGGGTACACCCACCTTGGTCTTGCAGAACCAAAAGTGTAGAGAATTTTCAACTCATTGTTGAATCATGTTCGTTGGCCATTGACCTAGAATCCTTAAGCATGAGAAATTGGTTGAATCTTTAGAGTATTTAGATAATTAATTGGAAGAACCAACACTAACAACAAAAAAATAAAAAACAAGACACTACAAAACTAAAACAGACCACCAATCCTCACGATGGTTTAAATCCAAATTGTTCTAGAATGATTTTTGCTTCATAATGCAAAATCCTTTTGTACTAAACTTATTTTATTGGAAAAAAAAAGTTTATAAGTCCACAAATAGACCCATCATCCAACCCTAAATCCAAAGGGGTATCGATCACATAACAATCTAAAGGAGCTTTCCCCATGTTTCCTTCCTTCTGCTCATCCTCAATGGTGACATTGGAATCCTCATCAATAGCTGGCTCTTGTTCCTTTTTCCTCCAAACAGAATGGTACTTCTTGTTGCTTGGGAAACCAATAGCAGCATGACCCACTTTGAAGAAGTAATGGCAAATAACTGAAGATTCTTCAAATTTGATCTGCTGCACCTAATCAGCAAATTTGGAAGATAAGGTGATTTGAGAAGGTAACCTATTGTTTTCCTCCACAAGAACACAAAAACTAGCAAACAAAAAATTCCTTTTGAATTTTGTGACCACATCTGCAGCAATGTACTGCCCAAAAGTACTACCAATACCCATAGATTTCTTTCACCCCAATACTCTAAAGGAAACTATGACAATCTAACCCAAATTAGAAACTTGATGATGCTATCATTCATTGGGTTAAAATGAGGAGATCATTTTTTTAAATAGAGGCCATTCTGCCCAAGAAACCAAGGACCTTTCAAAAGAATCCTTGAACAATCATCTATATTGGAAAATGAAAATAAGAAAAAATTATTGAGCATAGAAACCACCTTAACCTAACCTCTTAGTTTCCATTTTTGAAGCACCCATCTTCAGAGAACATTAACGTTGAGACAATTACTGGAAAATATCCCAACAAGCAAGTTTCTAAGCCAAGCAGTCAATTGAACAAGGAGAGAGTTAGGGATAGTAATTTGTGTCACCACTTCATCCTTGGTAGGAAAAACAACACTAGCAACCCCATGGGCAAGAGAAACTGCATCAAAAACCCCAACTAACTCCTTCAAAGATGAAGAGTGAGGCTCCTTTATTACTAACTGAGCAAAAATACCATACAAAACTACAGGAGGGGAAAAACTAGGTTGTTCACCCTAACTAGCATTTTTAGAATCCACATCATAGACATAAGTGTCCTGCAAATGTTGACCATCCACATCCTTTGACACCCTAGCTGTCAGAGTAGAGGAGCAACAATCCTCTTTTTCACTCAGACCATCCGCATACTTGGATGCCCTAGCTACCATAACAAAGGGGCAATGATCCTTCTTATCACATTGCATGGCTACCCCAATAGGTTTGGGAGAGGATAGAAAAAAAAACTTTCAAGAGAACACTCCTAAGATCACCTGCCATAGATGAAACAAACAACTTGGAAGACAACCACGCCTACTACATGAAACTTTGCACTCCAATCAGATTGCCATGAGAGTTTCATCTTCGTAAGGGACATCCCACTCATCTACATCTTCATCATCTCCTACGTCCATCCAACTCCGCTCCTACCCTATGTCTAGTACAAAATTTGCTCACTTGTGTTCTCGCTCAAAGTCTATTGCATGTTAATATTTGGAGGGTCAAACAAGCAGGGAGAGGCTTGTGCCCTACCTTACAAGGCTCACGACGTATCTAAAGGTCCATGACCGAGTGTGGAGGAGGCCTATGAAGGCTTCAAAGTAGCTAGGAACCTTGTGTTCAACCTTGTGAAGGTTCCAAACCCTAGTGAAATGTAAAAATATTAGTGACTATCTTATTACTAGCATAAAACCAAATATTTGTACATAAGTAGATGTACTTAAGAGGAATGTTATGGAATTAAGTAAATAGCAATTTTTCTATAGAGCCCCCTACAAAGAAGCAATCACAATGGGTAAAGAAGGGTGTTTCTACAATTACACATGTTGCTAGTGTTTTCACTAAGAGCACCATTTCTTATCAAGATGAAAGGCTTTACTTGAGGATGAAGATATTGATTTTAATTGTAGGAACGAGGATGGAATCTTAGATGAGGATCTCTCTAATGGTTTTCTTGAGATCTTCTATCATTTTTATACTTTTTTATCTACTTATATCAATATTTATTTTATCTTTTCTATGTGTCCTTACATTTTGGCCTTTTGTTTATGCAATGTTTATTGTGCATCTCTTATTTTTGTTTCACTATCTATAGTTATTCTTTATTTTCCCCACTTAGGGTCACCTTCTCTTTATTCTATATTTAGTTCATATGCTTTCCTCCTATATTTGCCTATATTTCCTTGTTAACTTCCATGATTTCCTATATGTCTTTCTTGTTCCTATGTTCCATGTTTAGCACCTATATGTTACCATGTTCTTAGTTTCTTTGTTCCTATGTAACATATACATTCAATGTTCCAATCTTTCCTACGTTCTATAATTATCATAACCTTCTCTTATGATATCTATATGTCAAATTCATTATATTTTTATGCTTATAACAATCCTAATTCTTCTTATGTTATACCTTATGTTACCATGTTTATGCTTTCATGTTCATCTCATGCTCACATGCCTAAGATCTTTATGATCATTATCATTCTTTTATCTTATGATTGCATGTTTATGATCATTATCATTATTCTATCTTATGATTACATGCTTATGATCTTTATCATGCTTATATCTTAGATCGTGCTTGTGCTTATATGATCCATATTTAGCATTTATGGCTACCATTATTTCTCTTTGTTGGAGAAACATTTTGACTTCTTGTCTTTCCCTTGTTATATGTATTTTCATGATCACATCTTGTCTATGTTCTTACATGCTTACCATATGATGATATCTTTTACCACGTTTAAATTATTTTATCATGATTATATCTTTTTCTCCTTTCCTCCAAACTTGCATCCTTTGTATGTAACAAATTGGATGAGGAGCATATATGTCACTAATGTTTATTTTTGTGAGTTATGTCTTGCAGTGACATGCCCATAGTCATTCTCATGTTGAAGGGAGATTCAAAAACCTTTCTATGTTGTTAGAATCTTCTTTTAGTCACCACATTAGCAATTTATTCTTAGATGAAATCTCTTACACTTCTCTCTTTAACTTTTACTATTTTTGAAGAGCAAGTTATAGTTCCAAAATACCTAAATTTTAAATGTGTGACAAATGCTACTCATTGCAGACTTTTTATGTTTTGTAGGGGTTCCAATGGACCACTCAATATGATTAGACTACAATAATTGTCAAACATGTCGATATCCTTTTTTATCATACCAATATCATTCAAAAATATTTAATGTCCATGTTGACTACTTTGTTTACTTTGACACACATCTTCATAATAGTTTGCATGCACATCAAAGTTGGGAAAATGTAAAGGTAATAATTGCATACCCATGTCCTTTTCCCTTATGTTTTATACCCACATTGATTAGAGTAGACCCTAAATATGCAATAACATGTCCACAAGTGGCATATTCTTGCATGTAAATTCATCTCATGACATTATCCTATCCTTATTCCATCGTGAATCATCCCTAGAAGTTGATTTCATGATCCCTCATTCACTACCCTAGATCATATTTGAGGATGCAGAATTGTCCCAGGTCATTTTTGTAGTGAATAGATGTGAACCTAAAACTTTTAAAATTCAAATTAAACCTCATCAAATCCTTACTACTAGCTATTTTGATCCAACCTAGTGCATTCTTTGTTGATTTATGTGCTATGTTGTTGGGTAATAGAATAAATGTGTGTCTCACTTTTTGGCCTAAGTGGGCCACTCAAATCAACATTTAAAAAAAATCATTTTCTCTCAATTATAGTAAGCAAATTGTTAATTAAATAGTAAACAAATTCTTAAGAAATTGAGGAGTTCATGTAAATGAAAATGATTTATGAGATTTCTTATGCATATTTTACTTCTCTTTTTGTTTAAATAAAAAATAATTTATCTCATTTAAAAATATTTAGTGTTTCTTGTACTTATAGTATTTTTAATGAGTAATCTTTCCTCATAATGTATAACTTGAGAGAATTTTTTTTTTACATAATTTCTTAAACATAGATTACTAACACTAATATCTAGAGCACATATTTTTATATTTATTTTATTTATTATAATTATTTTAATTGAGATTCATTATAATTAAACACATATTTTCCTATAATGCATAACTTTTTTCATATATATCTAAAAAAATTTAAAATTGGTTGAGAGAAAGCGAGAGGGTGGTCTTATTTTTCTATTTTTTCATTGTTTGTTATTTTCCCATTTGTGTCAAATAGGAGTTTCCTTTTTGTAATAAACCTATGTTGATTTGAAAATAGAAAATAATATAATAATTAAATAAAATATAGTAAAACCTAATTCTTGTTGAAAAGCTTATTCTAAGGGAAACTACATTTGTGCAATTTTTTGTGCCATGATGAATTCATTTGATCATGAAAATGTGGCCCAAATCAACATTTTTGTCTAATAAATGTTAAAATATAGTTTGAAGGGATTTAGTTGCCACATACCTATGCCACACAAACACCTTTGATTGAAGGATGGACCTTCAATCAAGGGTCCTTCAACCAAAGGTACTTGATACTCAAATAAGAACGAAGTAGGCTTGGGCACAATCAACCCCTTTATAATTTTTTGGGACATTTAATTGAAGGTTGTGTGTTTTTAATAAAAGAATGATTTTGTGAATTTACAAGTGGACCACAAGTAACACACACCTTTATGGTTCCACTTTATTGTATTTAAAGACATGCATTCATTCATTTCAAATCATGCTTAGATGTCACATGTACCCTAATTCACTTACACATCACTATAGCTTACATCATTGAGGAATCTAACTGCATTTAACAAACCATACATTGAGTACACATCATCTTAGGCCCATCACATGCTTGTTTGTTGTCTTTAATGTTCCAAAGTTGTTGAATCGATCATCATAAGGGTCTACCTGAGGAGAACATGACCCTCACAATTCAGTAGATTCCCCAAAGATGTTTGTAAATATTATTAGATCCTTACTGAGATTCAAGTATTAGAAGATCACAAAGAGTAGATTCCAAGAGTCGGACTTTAGTCAATTCATTCTTGTGGGCACATGTTCAATTTCGTAGGCTGATTTACTTTTGCAAGTGCACAGATCAAGATAATGAGCGTGAATCTAAACTACAACAAAGCATATTTAATATACAGATTTTGGAATAGTTATCTAATCAAACCCTAAAATTATAACATAGTGATGAATTTATTCCTAACATTTTCAACATCACATTCCTTTCTTCAAAATTTAACTAAATACATTATTTTATTTATTTAAATTCCACATTTAATTTCAATATTAATCTCAACACATATGTCTAAATTAATTATTTATTTACGTAGTTTAGATATTTTTATAAGGGATGGTTTATTTATCCTTAGAGTGAGACTGAGAAGCCAACGTACAAGATTTGATACGAAAATCAAGGTGAGTGGTCGGATGGTAGCATTACAAATTACAAATTACAACCCATCTTCCTCCTCTCATGGAAAAATCTTCAAATGGAAACAAAAGAGCCACTACTTTTTCTCATCATTGACAACTATGAGCTGGCATGACGTCATCCTCCCTTTTCTTTCAAGTCCATTGACTTTCCTTCCATTGCAAAGCATAAAAAAGTTAAAATCTTTACAATCACTTCAATGGGCAACAATGTTCCACACATTTGTTTAAGGGTTTTTACTTAGCCTTACAGAATCTTCTTCCACGATGACCCTCCTTATAGTTATCTTAGATTTGCTAAGCAGGGCACGATTCCAATTATAAATATCCCCTCTCCCAGCAGTTTTGCTCAGCCATGGGATTTCCTACAGGCTGAGGCAACCATGGTAGGCATAGCAATATGCTGCCTTGTTTGTCTTCTTGGGATAACCAAACCAAGCACAAATTGGCACTGAGATTTCTCAAGTGTTGACAACGAGAGAGAGCACGCTTGTATTCTCTTTATATGAATTTGGAGATTAGTATTACATATTTGGGTGTACATGCGTGTTCTTATTTCGTTGTCAACAGCCATTGTTGGTTGCTATCACTATGTGGTTTTGGTTGCCCAGATAACAAACAATGCATTAGTTGTTTCAGTTTTATGTTCTTATAATTTCTGGTATATGGATTGTCTTCATTTACGCTGGTTGAAGTTGAGGATTCAAACCTGCCATCCACTATTCATGTCTTTTAATGATTTAATTATTCTGTCTATGCTCTGTCAGCTTTTAAATTAGTATATTTATATTTTAAAAACTATATCTAAAGTAGGCTCAGATATCTTTTTCATAGTTACTCAAATGCTTTTCTCACTGTTTTTTGGTTTGTTAAAAATTGTTAATTTCTTCAGCTTTTTCTCCTTCCAATAGTTTCCAATTTTTTTTTCGGTTTTTATTTTTTATTTTTTCCAATTTCTTTTCTAATTTTTAGTTTTTTTATTTTTTCTTCCAGCGTTTTCCCTTTCAACACTTTTTTTAATAAATTTAGGCAGAAAAAATGATTGCTCTTATCCCCACCCCCTGTGACTATAGATGTCAAGAGTAGAGCGCCTCTAAGTGTAACTCTTGACTGTAGAAGGACTCTGGGCATAATTATTTTAAAATGATTTTTTTATTTTTATTTTATTTTGATTTTGGTGGTACAGTTTATCATTGTTTTAATAAAAGTGTATAGTAGTTTTCTTTTCATCAAAATGGTTGATCTACCATGAGGATAATTTAATCGTCATACTGAAATATGAAAGATCATTAATTTTAGTTTTTATTTTCCTTTATTTGTTTCAGGAGCCTTGGTCTAATGATTTGCTTGCCAGAATGTTGCAGAGGGACCAAATGTTGAAGGCAATAATATGCTAGAAGGACTCTTCCACATCCACGGTAACATTATATTGTTCGATCCATTTCTTTGAAAATCTCTACCTTTAATTTTTACAGACAAACATTATAAATAACCGAAGGTTGGGAAAGAATTTGATTCTGTTTGCTTAATTAATTCAAAGACAACTTATTCCTAAAATTGAACTGCAATTTTACAAAAGCTTTTTTAATGTCAAAGCCAATATTTTAAATATTAAACTAAGCTACGTAATTTTTGATGTGAAAGTCTACAGCTCAACTTTTTAGATTGAAAGTGGTCCCTACCGTAAACAGCCAACATATTGACTGTAATATACCAGTTATTTATATTGAATACCATTTGTAATGGAGAATATGTGTTATTTCCCCAAAAAAAACTCCAGTCTAAAACTGTGGAGATCAATAATAGAACTGATGATGAGGATGACCAAAGACTCTGCTTTCTCTTGGCAAGATATCTATAGTGAAATCTGCAATGAGATATGAAGCGACAAGGTATCTTCAAACGCTCAAAATATTTTAAATATTTATGATGGTGATGTTATAATCTTTGACTTGCCAATAGGTGATGAATAATTCAACTTCCCTTGTTCAAAGATAACTTTTGTTTTAATAATAATGACTATCTATAATTTATGTGTGACTCACATGATCAACATATGTTCAATTTATCAGGCAATAAGTTATTATTGATGTAACATTCGTAGTCAGCTATGGTATAAGAGACTAATCGTAAGATATATTACTGTTGTAGGGTTTATTCATTTAACAAGTGTCACGTAGTGGCCACTACTTGCCTTGTAGTGTTGTTATTATAGTATTTGTTTAGTTGTAATTTTTTTTTGTTGATTAGCTATTGGTTGTATATAGTATTTGTTTTAGTTGTAATTTTTTTGTTGATTAGGTATCGATAAATTGCATTCCAATAATTGAAAATTTAATTTTTGAAGAGTGTTGAAATGTCTTTGGGTAAATAAAATTGAAATCTTGAAAACAATCTAATTTGGTAAAAATAAAATAGGACTAAAATATTTCCTAACTATAAAACTAAACTTTTACAAAGTCTATTAAATAACACAAATATTTCCTTAAAATGTAATAATACTAATAATTTTATAATTTAAAATGCATTAAAATATTGTAAGTTTGAAGAATAAAATAAAAAATGTAATAACATGGCGAAATATTTTTTGTGATAATGTAGATTTTTAACTTTTGACTAAATAAAATTGAAATCTTAGATTTTTAACTCTTGACTAAATAAAATTGAAATCCCAAAAATAATCTAATTTCATAAAATAAAATGTGTAGAATCCTAACCCTAGCTGGTGTGGATAGATTTGAAATGTCAGTCTAAAATATTAAAATGTAATAATATCGAATACCATTACAATTTAAAATGCATTAAAATATTGTATGTTTGAAGAATAATTACATAATATACTAACAGTGTGGATAGATTTGAAATGTCTACCTAAGATATTAAAATGTAATAATATTGAATACTATTACAATTTCAAATGCATTAAAATATTGTAAATTTGAAGAATACTTATATAATATAATAACAATAACATATTCATATTTACATCACTACAGTATTTTATCTTAGTCACTTAATTTTTTATTTAAGTAATAATAGTAAGTACTTTTAGAGAACATGATTTTAATTATTTTAATTAATGTAATATTGTGGTTTAGTAATAATTTTGGGTGCATTCATTTAATAAAAGTATGTGGTTCAGTTCCATTTAATTAGACATCAATGGTTAAGATCAAATGAATAGTTAAGAAATATTTTAGTGAAATTATTTATATGTAGAACCCTAAATGGTTAAAATCAAATGAATAGTTAAGAAATATTTTAGTGAAATTATTTATATGTAGAACCCTAAAGTATAGTTATAAAACAAATTTAAACCCTAATAATTTTTTTATAAAATAGATGTGAATAGAAATCAATAAATAAAAATATGCATGCTTTGTAAAGAAAAATTTTAGTGTTATTATGAAATTAGGTTATTTTTGGGATTTGAATTTTTTTTTACTAGAGTTAAAAATCTAGAGTGTCATGAAAAATACTTTTATTTTGGGGATTTCAATTTTATTTATTCAACAGTTAAAAATCTAGTGTGATGGAAAATATTCAAATCAAGTGATGCCATGTTCCTAAATATAGTTAGTAAATTTTTAAAAATATAATGCACTTCCTATACTTTTCCCTTTTTTATTTGATTTGATAAAACCCTAATAAAATATAGTTATAAAATATTATTAAACATAAATAAAATAATATATTAACTGCCACTCCCTTTCCATAAGGCAATATTACCGCCATTATTGTAATGGATGTGCGTTAATCACCCTTCTCATGTAAAAGTTTCTGCCAATTAGATTAAAGAAAAATAATTTTTTAATTTGTTATAATATTTGCATCTATACAATAGCAATAACTAAATATTTTTTAAATAGAAAAACTATTTCAGAAGAATTATTAATAACTAGTTAAGAACATGTCTACTTATAGTTTCCTTGGCACAAGCTCATTACCTGGAGTGAATTTGTTTTATGGCATGAGAAAATTTTTATTACCTGGAGTGAATTTGTTTTATGGCATGAGAAAATTTTTAAAGCACTATAATGTTCACATACAAAAGACTATTAAGAAACTGTTGAGCCAATGAAGTAAATAACAACCATTGCGAAAACCTGCACGAGCACAAGGGAATAGATAAAATCTAATTTAATATACTATGAACTGTAAAATACTATGAACTGTAAAAGAGTTATAGCAAAGACAATGATACTACTAGATAAAGAGGCTAAAAGGTTCGTGAACTAAAAAATAATTTAAAAAAAATTCAATTTTTTTCGCAACAAACGGAGATATCTCCATAAATGTACCAAAACTTGCATAATTTGGTAGATTGTCTTGTCATACCAAAACTTGCATAATTTGGTAGATTGTCTTGTCATAATTTTGATTACTCGGTAGATTGTCTCGTCATAATTTTGATTTAGGAAATGTAGGGTATTTATAAAATTTTAGAGTAAAAGCAGTTTGGGTAGTTGAACGGTAATAGTTAGGTGAATTGCATCGGTTTTTAATATTTTCAATTTGTTATGAATAGGTTTTGATTTAGGTTTTTAGGTTTGTAAATAATAAATTAAATTCGTTAATTTTAATTTAATATTTACACTGGAAAGATTTAATTAATTACAAGCAAAGTAACAAAATAGTCTTTAAACTCTTGTCACTATTATTTTATAAAAAAATTATTAGGTTCTATATTTAATATAATAGGAAGTTGTTTCCTATGTATTAAATATTCAATGTTCATATTTTTACTTAAAATTTAAATATAAATTTTTAAAATTAAATATAAACTATTAAATATTTAAATAATATAATAATAATGATTATAATGATTAAATAATTAATTAATGTAATAATACTAATACTTTTATAATTTAAAATACATTAAAATATTGTAAGTTTAAAGAATAAAATAAAAAATGTAATTAAATTCATGATACTATAGATTTTAAAGTTTTGACTAAATAAAATAAATAATCTAATTACATAAAATAAAATGTGTAGAACCCTAAAAACTAAATTAAAATTAAAATTAAATTACTTTTAGCTAATGAAGCAAAAAATTAATCGCCATCCATTTAGGCATGACTTAACTAGTGGGAGACAAAATTTGTACAAAATTTGTGTTCATAATTTGTTTACTTGCCACATGCTCCCCTCAAACCAAAATTCTCTCCACATTTATAGTTTTTTGTTTCACTCTCCCGACAATCTGACAATCCGCAAAGAAGAGGTCATTTTTTTTCAGCCAATGACAATACAAATAAATCATTTCTAAATAATTTTTTGTTAAAAATTTATCATGTTGACATAGGAAAAGTACAAATTTAAATCAAATTTGTTCGACAAAAAAAAATCCTATCTTTTGATTGGTTTGCAATCAATAGATTAATAACTAGATAAGTGCGAACTCATTGCAATAGTACATGCTGAAGGCGGGTACTAATAAGATTTATTTTTTGTTTTTGAATTATTTAACTTCAAAAGATCCATTGGGAAAGGATTCCACTTTCTCTAAGTTCCTGCAATTCATGAGTTTGGTTATCTCCCCCAACATGCCTACTTTCATTATTTGATGAATGGCATTTTCCTCTCCATAATTCTCTTATTTTAATTTCCATTTTATTGATGATATAGTATCTTTGCAATCTAAAATATCCCAAAACAAATCCCTAATACTTTAGAAGTGTTTGAACTCCTTTATGTTTTATCTTGTTCTCAATTGTCCATGCCAAAAACCAAACACTTTATGGTCTTGGTTGCCCCCACAATAAACCTTTAATGAATGACATCTTTGAAAACATGGTCAAATGTACATATAGCTTGATATACTCTTTGGACTAGAAGTCATTTTTTCCAACATGTGGAAATGGTTTATGAAAAAAAAAAAGACAAAAATACTCACTTAGACTTATACATTACTCTCCATGGCCAATCATATCTAAGTGGACGACAATGTTCTCCTTTTTGGTAGTCATATTTACATTTATTCTTGCTAGTTCTCCTTTATAGCTTCTTACAAGAATCTAACTCATCTCATTAGAAATTTCCTTTGGTCCAACTGGGCAACAAGAAGGGTGTGCTAGTTTCATCTTAGACACATTACATTCAACTAAATGACTCGAGTGGATTGGGTTTCATTGATCCTAGAACTCTAGGCTCTTGTATCATAGCTAAATTAATCATTATAACTCTCCATGGTTCTATCCCCTAAAAGGTTTTTGTTAGATACCACATTACAACAACCACTACCCTAGTTTCATGATCTTCAATTAGATGGAAATAAAAAGTTCTTACAGTATATTACTTCAAGACTCATGGTTTGACCTAGTTTAACATGATTTTGATGGGTTAGCAAGCTATCTCTCTCCCCAACTAACTTAGTATGACTACTCATTACAACACAAATTAAGCTTCCCAACTTCCCCCATCTAGTGGAATAAGTTTATCAGAGTGGAAGAGCTACTTGTTTCTCTCAATGAAAATTTGAAAGAAAATATCTTTTCAGAAAAAAAGGTATCTAAAGTTTTAGAGTCTACTAGGACCTCTCCAATCTCAAATGGAAACAATAAAGACAATTCCAAGGGTGAAAGTTTAAAGATGTGTCACCTTTTTATAAAGGAGATGGCCAACACTCATCTAACTTTTTTATTGAATCACTTGAACATGACAAATATATTTTAAGTTTTGATAGGATGTAAACTAATGAAATATAATTTTGTAGTGTAGTTTATGTTTGTATTTTTTAAAAATAAAAATAAAAAACATTTATTTGAATGTAGTTTTTTTATAAAATTGACACTATAATTTAGTAGCTAATAAATGTTGAAAAATAATATGATTGAGTGGGCCTCCATTTTTTACAATACATTTTATTTTTTTCCTTCATTTTTTTCTATATTGATAACTTGAAATTTTAGTGCATGCATTATTTTTTCATTTCGATAAATATTTTTTAAATGAATCTTTAAAGTCTCATTTATTGAAAACACAATTATTTCAATGTGCCTCTACTTGTTGTCTTATCTTTTTATCTAAAATAGAAAATGACTATCACCTTGAAATGAAATATATCCTCTAGTGCATTATCTTTTTTTCAAATTATTTTAATAAACTATAGTATCTTTTCCTAAGAAGACAATCAACCCTATATTTTGATGTTGATGACCTACCTTTAATAAATATAACAAAGAAAATATAAATACTATTTTAAATTTTTTAAAAATTTATATTTTTGGAAACTACACTTTTAGATCTACAAAGATTATTTTTAGACTTTTAAAATATGTTTTTTGCATGAGTAAAAGTACAAAGAACATTAAGTTTTGCAAATAACTTCAAGGTTTTTGTGAATTACCAGCAATTTAATAATAGATAAATATTTAGTGGATAATTCCAGTTGGAAAAGTGGTAGCTTGGATCAATTTTTTATATAATGAATCCAACCAAAACACATTTTCAACCCGTTACCCAAGTTTTTGTTTTCATGTTTCTTAAGTCTTATCTTTCACCCTTTCCTTGACTTGGGTTTGTACCTTTGTGAAAGCTTCTTAGTAAAAATGTCTTTGTGTCCTTGTCGGCAATTTTGTGTTTTTACAAACCCTATCACTAATTTCACTTGTTTCTAAACTCACCGATAAGGTAATAATAAGTTAAAGTGGTATTAATGTGTTCTATATTGGCATATGTCAACCCATGTGAACTTATCTTGTTGTCATCTCTTTGGCGGTCGATTCTCCAGTTGATGAACTCGTTGATCGGGCGATGACTTCTTCCTATAAGCTTGATGTGTAAAGCCATTATGTACCGATGAAGGAAGCTTGTTTAATTCTCATCGCCTATTTTGAGAGTTCATAAACTCCAAAGTTTGCCGATAAGAGGAGATCCTAATGAACATTCACCATGTAAAGGTCACTTAATTGCGAGTTAGAACAACCTCTAATCCGTGAACCACTTGGTTCACCAATTAAAGAGTTAGCTAATAGCTGATATTACCAATGAAAGAGAGATTCGTCAACTAGAGAGTTCCTTGATCTAATGGTTCATGGACACTGACATTTGCTGATAAAGAGGTTCAACAATGAAACCCTCTGCTGATGATGAGATTTTTCAATTATAAAAAATAACCAACGGGATAAGGAGGTTCGCCAACCCAATGTTTGGCAAATAGAGGAGAATTGTCGAATTAATAAAATAATTGATAGTGGTTGGTGTTTTGGTGAGTAACATTTATTACAAACCTACATTAGTAAACCCATCCCATGCCCTAATTTACCAATTTAAAATATGCATTTGATGTTTCATTTTGCATTATCATTTGGAGCCCACATGTTATGACTTGGTTAGAGCTACCTCCCCAATAGTCAACTAGTCGAGATCTCGTGACTGTTACGATAAGCTCATTGCCCTTCACTATTTTCATTTTATATTCTGTATTATTCAGATCCTTTGGAAGAGCTGTTAGACTGACCGTTACGGGTTCATGTATATTGAGCTTGCTACATATTGCCACCCATCACACATCCCTCCTCTTCTTGTGAAAAATCAAACCTCCTTAAGAGCTATCAATTACCTGACTTGGTGGTTAATTCAGTTTGCCATATGAAATATAAGTACTAAGGTTTTGACGCATCCACTATAATTGGGAATAAACTAGTGGAATCACAAATACATAGTTAGGGCATGTGGATTTGAAAGACTTTTGGGATAGGATGAACAATGACTCTAGAGAGCCTATAGTTGAGATAACTTTTCAAGTGGACTCGCTCATGCTAGGGGTTTTCCTCTTGTCATGCAGTGCTCTGATTTAGTATTGGCATGTATTGAGAATAATCATTCAAAATCTCACTAGGTCAGAATGGTAGATTAAGAAGTGCTGCTAACATTGGATGTTGAATCCATTAACAATGCTTTTAAATTTCTAGTATGGGAGGAATATGTTGACATGTCCATGGAAACTAGATGGGGATATTATGTAGATGGAAAAAATTGGTGTAAGACTGCCATTTCCACAACTTGGCTTAAGAAAGAAAACAAAGGGAAGTCATAGCATCCAAAGAATCTGGTCAGAACTCTTTTCAAAGAGGATATTTATGATATAATTGTTGGCAAGAGACACTGTGTGGCTTCATGAGTGTTGTCAATGATGGCAACAAAGTCCATTCCACACATCTGCAGCTCATGACATGTCTATACCAGAAGTCAGATTGAAGAGTATCTTGGTCCGGTGAGCAAGAACAGAGCATGCAGCAAGGTCTGACAATCAAGTCCAGATCTCTCAGAGGAAGTATCTCAGCAAAGTGCGGACTTAGGGAAGTCAAGAGGAGTACCATGACTGCTACATTCTAGATATTGAGCCTACGGTGATGAAAGAGTGAAAAGATATGAGCACCTAAGTGTTGGGTTCCTGACAGGCAGAGTAGACTGAGTAAGAACTAACCGGTAGAGCATCAGATCTTAATCCGGATGAGGAATTGATGGTGATCAAGTTTCTTGAGGGATCATTCATAGTTGGTTGACATGATTGATGACTCCTATAACTATCTTTTTGATACGCATCACTTAGTAAGCATGGATTCAACCGACACACAAGAGTTTGGGAAAATCTTGAGTATTCCAGATGCTGACTAGAAAGATGTTGAAATCCTTGGTGCAGATATATATACTAGATGGATTTCGATGTGAAGATGTGTGTGGTGTGTTGTCAAGTGCGAAGAAAAGTAGAGAGCAGTGTGGAAGTAGCAATACAGGTTCGGTATGTGACAGAACAACTATACTAAAGCAGAGGAAGAATGAAGTGCAGTAGATCAATATATTGAGCCTAACTAGAACTGAACCTCAGCATATGTAGATGCTTCTCTTTAGTTCAAGTATCTAGTTTCTTTCTATAAACTATTGTAGGTAATGACCTCTTGTGAGCAGTGTGCTCAGGCAGTGAGCCCTAATTGGCAAGTGCCATTTTTTACTTCTATTCTTTTAACAGAGAATACAATCTTGGGTTAGTCACCATGTGGTTTTTCCCTTAACATGGTTTTCCACGTAAAAATCCTTGTGTTATGTGTGTTGATTTCTTCTGCTCTCATGTTCATGTATGCTTATATGTTTTGATACTGCACTAATTATTAAAGAAGAAAATAAAGTCAAATAATTAAGATAATTGATTCATCCCCCCTCTCATTTATCAATAATTTGTATCAGAGCTAAGTTCCTCTAGACAGAGCCTAACAGCTTGAGGAAGATCTGGGAATCTCAATGGATATGTACGATATGAGGGATCAACTTCAGTCTGCCCTAGATGATCTTGAGCTATCTCACTTTGAAGTCAATAACCTGAGGGAAAGACTCAAACAAGCTGATGATTTCATAAATGAACTCAAAGAAAAACTAAGTATCTCAATGAAGAAAAGAAAGGAACTACTTCAACAATTAACAAGTCAAAGTGAAGCCAATGATACTAATGAAGATTTGAAGGAGAAAACCAATTTATGTGAGAAGTTATCAAAAGAGGTCATTATGGTAAGACATGAAATAGAATCAGGAGCTATGAAATTCACCCAAGAATTTGAAGAGAAAAGAAAAAGAGAAGATAATCTAAAATAGTCTCTCAAGGAGAAGTCAGAAGACTGCCATAAAATGGATAGAATAATTAGGCATCTGGAATCTAATCTTGAAGAAGCTAGAGACAATGAAGAATAACTTGAGAATTAGATAGACACTCTTAAAAGGGATCTTCAAACCGCAAATGAATACAAAGAGAAATTCAAGATAAGCTCTGCTCAACTTGAAGTTCTTCTTGAAAGCCAAAAGAGGGAAGATGACAAGCAAGGCTTGGAGTATGAGAAAGGGGAAAGCTCTGGATCCGGTCAGAAGAACTCTAGCTCAGGAAATCCAAGGAACAGGCCTAGAAGACCTCTAGTAAGGCAACCAAATGCTCAAAGATATCCATCCTTTAATGGAAACTACTACAACTACAATAACTTTGGTCATAAAGCAAATTAGTGTAAAAGAAGAATGAATCAGACTAATTCATCCTTTTCTGGATAGTGTTTTAACTGCAAAAGGTATGGTCACAAATCTCATGAATGTAAAAATATGTAAATGAACAATTCATTCAATGGTAGATGCTTTGCATGAAATAGAATGGGACATATGGCTAATTAATGCAGATCAAGAGGATATCAGTCAAATCTACAAAGAAATGTTGTTTTCTACAATTGCAATAGATCTGGTCATATTGCCAAATTCTGTAGAAGTAAGAATCATGATAAAAGGGGTCCGGTGCATCATAATCAAAATCAAGACAAAGGAAAAGGAAAAGTGAATGCAGATGAAGTCCAAAGGGAGATGAACAAGATCTGGGTAAAGAGAAGTATAGAAAATGTTGGGGATGGATCTGCACCAGAATCTGGTGCTGATATTCCTTCCCAAAACTAAATAGATGAGCTCTGGCTCAAGGGGAGTCAAAAAGGAAAACAAATTCCCCAGCCAGTCAATTAGTCCCTGAAATTGGCACATGGAAAGTTGCGGATTAAAGGGTTCTCAGAGAAATATCTAAATAAGCCTTGGTAAAGATATGGAAGATCCACAAGAAGTTTTCAAGAGGTTAAGTATCCAAGATTGATCCGGTTTAACAGTCATCCGGTAAAAGCGGGATTCTAATAGTTAGATCTGGTATGTTTTAAAATTCAAATATCTTGATCTACAGATAAATGGAATGATTGAAAAAGGGAGATAGATTGTCATTTATCACCAAGAACCACTCTAATTGCATCTCAGTAATCCAGAAAGATCTCTCTCAGAACAAGGAGAACAAGGCAACTGGAATGACTTAAGTTGTGCATTTATTGCAATGTGGAATTAGGGTTTACGCAGAAATATAAGGGTTCTCTTGTGCATCATTCATACCTTTGCATTTGAGAAGAAGAAAGAAGGAGCTCTATAACAAAATTACCTCAAAACCTCTCAAAGATCAACCGCAGAAGTTGATTCAACTAGCAATCTTATCCAGTTCATATCGTGAACCCTAAAGGCAAAAAAAGGTATTTTCGCTCTTGAATATCTCTCTCTGAATCTTTTGAAAGATGGCTACTCTGAATGTTGTTAAAATCACTGATAGGCCGTGCCCTAAGTTCAAGAAACACTCTTACAAATCTCTAGAAGTTGATCCTATAGGCGCCTTCTCTAGCATTCCGCATGGGGTTTTGCATGTGGAAGATGTTAGGGCATACATTCATGTGAATATTGAGAAATTTGGGGAATCCAAGCTGATGGATATCTATCACAAGCAGTTAATAGATGAATCATTTGAACTCAAACCTCAGTACAAGGCCTTCTGGGACAAGCATTTTGGACATTGCATCCATTTCCCCTGTTTTGCAGAAGATGAATGGGTCCGGTATGTTCTGAACAGAGTGCATGACAACTTCATGTCGTTGATGAGGCCATTTAAGATCACAAAAGATGCTATTAGGGCGGTAACCAGATTGCACTCATCTAGTGGGTTACCTGCTCTCAAATCGGTCAAAAACCAAACTGTAAGTGAGGCTACCCAATCAAAATTTGACAAGAGAGCAATGACAATAGAAGATATCACTGATTTGAGTATCAAGTTTGCCTCCATGATAATTGGCTACAAGATATATCACTCCAGCAGGGAGAATTTTGTATCCGGAACTGTAATTTATACTGTTTATCAGATGTTAAGGGAGAATGCAGATTATGATCTTTGCAAGCTTCTTTTGAGCCAACTGTTGGAAAACTTGCAAAAGATCAAAAAGGACAAGAACTCATTCAAATATGGTGGCCTGATATTATGTCTCTTCTTTTACTACATGAATGAGCTCCCTAGATCCAATGGTTGGGTATGGCAAAATGACAGACTGGTTGCCATACAAATTAGAGATTACATGTATGGGCTTGGTGATTCCAAGGTTCAAAGTACAACACTCTGGGGATACTTCAAGAACTTCCAAAGTATGATGCAGGCCAGAGAAAGAATCCCCCAATCATTGGTTGAGAAATACAAGGATACAGTGTGCTTTATGGTAGACACTAATCAATGCCTAGTGGAGGCAGTGGAGCCAAGGATAGTCTGGATTATGCCAATGGGGTATGAGGTTGATGAGAAAATCTTAGAGCTGCATATCCAACACCTACTGAGTCAGCCCAAGGACCCTGAGATAGAAAGGTTTGGAACCTTTCAAGAGTTGAGTGTGAAAATTCATGTTGAGCTAAGACAACCGGAGATGAAAAGAAAAGTAAGAAGAGAAGTAGAGGAAGTTGCCAAAAGATTTGGCATTTCTAAAGAAGCAGTTGATGCAAATAGAGAGAAACTAGAAAGAGCAAAGAAAGAGAAACAAGAAGCAGAAAAAGAAAGTGATCCGGTGCAAGCCCCCTCCCAGACCAGATCCTCCAAAAGCTCTATACCTACCACCTCTAAGAGCCAAAAGGCCTCAAAACTGGAAGCCAAGACATCTGGTAAGGGAGAAAAGAGAACAAAAACCAAGGCCATAAGGTCCTATACAAGTCAAAAAGATGATGAAGAGATAGAATCAGATGATGAGGTTAAGAAAATGAAGAAGAAAAGGAAAACCTCTATGGAATCATCTGCTGGCAAAAATAAAGAAGAAGAAGCAGAAGAATTCATTGAAAGGCCTTCTCTTTGCATTGATGATATCATCAAATCAGTCACTATGGATGGGAATCTGCAACCAATGACTGAATTTTATGATGAATATAATGAAGCTGACCAGAAGATCTTACAAGATGCTACAGTCAGGTATCTAAACATCTATAATAAAGCATTCATTGAAATTATATCTCTGATTCTGAAAAGCCTAGAGAAGGAACTCGAAATGAGAAAGGACAATGCCAAGGCAAAAGACCTAGAAATCTAGGAGCAGATTGCTATCCAACTCTATCCTTCCATTACCCCTCAACAAATGAACATGATCTTCAAGGACTGCAAGGATGAGTTTCGGAGCAAAGCAAGAATGAACCAGCTTATGCTTGGAGAGATTGACCAAGTGGCAAAAGAAACAGAATATATCCTCCAGAATGCATTTAAAAGATTCAATCTTCCTATTATAAAGGACTTAGGTGATGAACCTTTTGCCATGGTTGACGAAGGATTGAGTACATCAAAAGAAGAATCTACTATGAAAAATGCAGAAGAACCAAAGGACATAAGTGAGGAGAGGACTTAGGACTTGGATTCCTCTGCTCTGGAAGAGGAAGTTCTTGAAGAAGTAAATATCTCTCATTCGGATTCCCTAGCAGACTCTGAAACTGAAGGAGAAGCAAGAAAAGAGGAGAAAGCAAGTCAAGAAGAGGAGAAAAAGGGAAGAGAAGAAGAACAAATGGAGAAGGTCTCTGTTGACACCTCTGAGGCTACAAGAGGAAAGAAGTCTCCGGCAACGGACACTGCAGAAGTAGTTAAAGACTTCTTGACCAAAGAAATGATGGAATTAGATGAACCGGAGCTATTTCAAGGACCGTTCAATTTTGACTCTCTCTCTCTGATGCAGACAATGAAGGTAGCATCTTTTGCTCAAGCCAAAGCAAAAGAAAAGCTTTTGAAGTCTCACATGGAAGACTATGAGCTGATAGAGATTGTATCTGGTGTGTTGGAGAAGATCATGCCATCCTTCCAGAAGGATCTTTCAGCCTCTTTATCCGGTAATCTCAAATCTCTTGTTAATTCTGTTAGCACACATTTTGATTCTTTGGAGAAATCAGCTGAGGAGAAAGTTCAGAAAGTGTTTTTGGGTAAAAGATTCTCTGAAGTGCAGGGGCTCATAGAAAATGATAGCAAAAATCTGAATATTGGAATAAAGAGCCTAGAAAATGCTCTTAAAGATGGTGGAGATCTATACAAATTTTGTCTATCTTGGTCCATCGTGACAATAGACATTACCAAGAAGGTGGAAGAACAAGAGAACAAACTATCAAGCTTATCTCAAAATTTTGATCCTCTCACCTCTTCCATAATGAATCAAGAGTGCCAGACTATTGCAGCTATAAATGAAATAAAGAAGCTTGAGAAGGAGAAGAAAAATAGAATAAGCAGGCTAAGTGAACTAAGAGGGATAATTATCCCTAAGTTAGAGGCAATGCATGAGGCCCTAACTGATGCCCAAACCACAGCCCGGACCAGTGATCTGGTAAACTTAAAGATGACAGAAGCTTTTACATTTTTGCTAAGTGGTCACATTTCAATCTTGGATAGGATGAAGTAGAGTTGGGCAACAGAATTTATCCAGTTGAAAACAACTTTTGGGGATATACTTAAGTATATGTAAGTATGACTTGTATATATACTTATGCGACTATGCATAGGTTAAATTTTGCAAATTTTGGTATGTGGATTCCACCCTTTGCCATTGATGTCAAAGGGGGAGTGAGGAACAATGAAAAATATGGAATTTAGCTAAGGGGGAGCTCTAGAAAAGTGTACGTAAGAACAAAGCATCAGCCAAGGGGGAGTGTGTTATAACAGTAAGTCATTTTTCACTAAGTGTTGCCATCATTTTTCACTAAGTGTTGCCATCAATGCCAAAGGGGGAGATTGTTGGCAAGAGACACTGTGTGGCTTCATGAGTGTTGTCATTGATGGAAACAAAGTCCATTCCACACATCCACAACACATGACATGTCTATACCGGAAGTCAAATTGAAGAGTATCTTGGTTCGGTGAGCAAGAACAGAGCATGCAACAAGGTCTGACAATCAGGTCCGGATCTCTCAGAGGAAGTATCTCAGCAAAGTGCAGACTTGGGGAAGTCAAGAGGAGTACCATGACTACTACATTCTAGATATTGAGCATCTAGTGATGAAAGAATGAAAAGATATGAGCATCTAAGTGTTGGGTTCCTGACAGGCAGAGTAGATTGAGCAAGAACTAACTGGCAGAGCATCAGATCTTAATTCGGATGAGGAATTGATGATGATCAAGTTTCTTGAGGGATCATTCATAGTTGGCCGCCATGATTGATGACTCCTATAACTATCTTTTTGATACGCATCACTTAGTAAGCATGGATTCAGCCGACATACAAGAGTTTCAAAAAATCTTGAGTATTCCGTATGCCGACTAGAAAGATGTTGAAATCCTTGGTGCGGATATATATACCAGATGGATTTCGATGTGAAGGTGTGTGTGATGTGTTGTCAATTGTGAAGAAAAGTAGAGAGCAGTGTGGAAGTAGCAATACAGGTCCAGTATGTGACAGAACAACAGTACTAAAGCAGAGGAAGAATGAAGTGCAGTAGATCAGTATATTGAGCCTAACCGGAACTGAACCTCAACATATGTGGATGCTTCTCTTCAGTTCAAGTATCTAGTTTCTTTCTCTAAACTATTGTAGGTAGTGAGCCTCTTGTGTGTTCTCGGGTAGTGAGCCCTAATTGGCAAGTGCCATTTTGTACTTCTATTCTTTTAATAGAGAATACAATCTTGGGTTAGTCACCCTGTGGTTTTTCCCTTAACAAGGTTTTCCACGTAAAAATCCTTGTGTTATGTGTGTTGATTTCTTTCTGCTCTCATGTTCATGTATGCTTATATGTTTTGATACTGCACTAATTATTAAAGAAGAAAAGAAAGTCAAACAATTAAGATAACTGATTCACCCCCCTCTTATTATCAACAATAATTACCATTCTACATAGAGTGGTGGGAAGTGCAGCTTTTAATGAATTTGTGGAGTGGATGTGACAGTTTATATTATTGATATGTGTTGGAGATCAACATACACTACAACAAATCCCTGTGATTAGCTCCCTTTTTTGCTCCATTTTTTGCTTCCGCCCATTTTTTTAATGTATTTTTCTCCATTTTTTTGAAAAAGTCAATGCTAGTTATCAGGATGACGCTATTTTTGGCATTTTTGCGCTGACCAGAACAAGTTGATGCTAAATTAGGAATAAATTAGTGCCTAACTTAGCACCTACTTTAGCACCTACTTTAGCTCCTACTATAGCACCTAATTTAGCGCCACATTTAACCCCTGGTTTGGTGCCTATTTTATTTGGCGCCTATTTTAGCGCCTGTTATAGCGCCTGCATTAATGCCTTATTTAGCGCTTTATGTAGCACCTAAATTTAGCACCTGATGTAGCACATGTTTTAGTGCCTAATTAAGCGCCTAATTTATGGTTACCTAGGTTTAGGCGTATTATTTAGGGTTTAGGGTTTATGGTTTTGGGATTAGGGGTTAACGTTTAGAGGTTTAGGGTTTAGGGTTTAGAGAGAGATAGAAGACCAATAGGGAGATATAGAGGAGACTAAGGGGAGAGAGAGTGAGGGACATGGCCAAAGACATAGGGAGAGAGATTGAGAGGTAGAGGGACAAAGGCGATAGGGAGAGAGGGGAGAGATAGGGAGATATAGGTTTAGGGTTTAGGAGTTAGGGGTTAGGGTTTAGGGGCATTATTTAGGGTTTAGGGTTTATTGCTAGGGGTTAGGGGTTCAGGTTTAGAGTTTAAGGTTTAGGGTTTATAGAGAGAGAGGAATAATAGGGAGATATAGAGGAGACTATGGAGAGAGATAGGGAGATAGAGAGTGAGGCACATGCACATGGCCAGGGACATAGGGAGAGAGATTGAGAGGTAGAGGGATGATAGAGATAGGGAGATAGGGGATAGATCATAGGGAGATAGAGATTTAGAGTTGCTTGGATTTAGGGTTTAGGGGTTTGGGGTTTAGGGTTGCTCTAGTTTGGAGATAGCTAGAGAGAGAGAGAGAGAGATCCTACAAAGAGATAGGGAGAAGGATTGAGAGCTGGTAGAGGGATAATATTAGAGATAGGGAGATATATAGGGGTTTAGGGTTTCTCAGGTTTAGGGTTTAGGGGTTAAGGTTTAGGAGCATTATTTAGGGCTTATGGTTTAGGGTTTAGAGGTTTAGGGTTTAGTGTTTAGAGAGAGGACCAATAGTTGGGAGATATAGAGAGTGAGTTACATGGCCAGAGACATAGCTGGAAGAGATTATAGGGATATATATGGAGAGTGAGGGACATGGCTAGAGACATAGGGAGAGAGATTGAGAGGTAGAGGAATTATAGAGATAGAGAGATAGCTAGGGAGATAGAGGTTTAGGGTTGCTTGGGTTTAGTTTTTAGGGTTTAGGGGTTTAGGATTAATTAGGAGTTTAGGGTTTATGGGTTAGGGGTTAGGGGCATTATTTAGGGTTTATATATGTTTTAGGGGTTAGGGGTTAGGGTTTAGGGTTTAGGGGCATTATTTAAGGTTTAGAGGTTTAGGGGCATTATTCAGGGTTTACGGTTGCATGTCAAAAGAATTCTCTCTCTCTCTCTCTCTAAATCCCTCAACCCTAAATAATGCCCCTAATCCCTAACCCCTAACCCATAACCCCTAAACCCTAAACCCTAAACCTGAGCAACCCTAAACCTCTATCTCTCTATAACCTCTCCCTTATCTCCCTCTCTCTAGCTATCATCTCTCTAGCTCTCAATCTATCTCCCTATCTCTCTAGAGATCTCACTCACTCTCTATCTCCCCATCTCTCGCTCGGCTGTGATCTCCTCTATCTCTCCCAATCTATCTCCTCTCTCTTGACTCTACATACTTATCAATCTCTCCCTATCTCTTGCCTTTCTCTCTATCTCCCTATCTCTCCCCTCTGTCTCCTCTATCTCTCCCTATGATCTGTCTCCTCTCTATCTCTCTCTACCTATCTATCTCTCCCTATCTCTCTATCTCTTGCCTCTTTCGGCCTCCTATCATTCCTATATATATCATTAATGAACAAGTGTGGAAAACTTATATGACTCTCTCTCTCTCTTGCTTCATCTTTGTCGTTATCTATCTCCCTTATCAACAAAGCAAATGGAAACAAGAAAACTAGGACATGAAAAGAGGGATGAGGATATAAATTGGAAGGCAAATGAAATGGAAACAAGCTGATAAAACTAAAGTTCATTGGATGGGAAGATCGAATGATGAGAGGAGAGGTGGAAAATAGTAAAATAGGGAAAAATTGGTGTAGGGATCTAAAGGGAAATTGGAAAGGAAAAGGAAAACTAGGAAAGCTAGGAAAAGGATTTAACTAGCTAGGAGCTGGTAGATAATATATAGGTCAACGAGAGACAAAGAGTTGCTCGGGGTTAGCGGTCAGGGTTTAGGGGCATTATTTAGTGTTTATGAGTTTAGCACTACTCAAGTTTAGGGTTTAGAGTTTACTAGGGTTTAGGGTTTATGGTTCAGGGGTTAAGGTTTAGAGGTTTAGGGTTTAGTGTTTAGAGAGAGAGGACCAATAGGGAGATATAGAGAGTGAGGGACATGGCTAGAGACATAGGGAGAGATATTGAGAGGTAGAGGAATGGTAGAGATAGGGCTAGATAGGGAGATAGGGAGATAGAGGTTTAGGGTTGCTTGGGTTTAGTATTGTTTAGGGTTTAGGGGTTTACGGTTTAGGATTTAGGGGTTTAAGGTTTATGGCGGGTCAGGGCCAGGTTAGGGCTTATAAGGGGCATTATTTAGGGTTTATGGTTTAGGGGTTAGGGGTTAGGGTTATTAGGCCCGGCATTATTCAGGGTTTATAGATCTTCAAAGATCTAGATAGTGTGGCTATACACATTGCTACACATGTTGGTGGCTAGTTAGACACATGGAACATCAACAACCACATGTTATGCTTCCATACACGTGTGCCACCTAATGACATTTGTATTGCAAAACATGATCATATAATTGGCACTGTATGCATCTGACACATGGTCATGATGTCCACGTGTTGGAACTAGAATTTTCATAAAAGTTCTGAGTGTTTTATTTGTGTATCCATGACTCATGCTCTTGTTTTTCCATAATAAATCATGTTATTACCATTCATAAAGTCATCTTTGCCTTTTACTGCGATACCTCTATCACAATGGCTAGCCTTCATAATACCCATATCATACCTCCTTACCGCAGAACATTCTCAAATAGCCTGCGGTATGACGGTAAGAAGAGTTAATACTTATACACTACGCACTGTACCGCTATACCTCGAGGGGCCAAAACCTAACTTACCGCACAACCTAACTTACGGTAGTGCGGTAATCAAGCCATTGGGTTATTTAAAGCATACTAATCACATCAACATCAAAATATGAAGATTTAAGCTCAACACGAAGATTTGAATCGAGCGAATTTATGAGCCAGAAGTAAATGCGTCTTGGTCTTGAAAATACATGAAACAAATTAAGATTTCTCACTCATAGTAGCGAAAGACAAATTACATAGGAGATCAAACCATGAGAATAAAGAGAATTCTTCAAGGCAATTTTTCTGGGTAAGCTCTACTCATCATTTCTTGTGAATTTCATAAAAATGGCACCTAAAAAGACTGAGGTAGGAGCTAAGAAGGATGAAGCCAAAACCAGTAAGTCTTCATTGCAATCCCCTCTGCTTTCATTATTGCCTGGCTCAATTGACAAAGGTTCTAAAAGGGTTTTAGAGACTTAGCTCAAGGCTATAGGGACCCCTATATACCTCTGTCGGGATGGAATCTCTACTAGTACTTTTATCTAAAAATGAATGACCAGGAACTAGCATCAATCCCATGGTCCCTAGATCTAGCTAAATTAATTGTTCCCAACATTTTCATTGACATTGAGCTTATTAAAGCCCTTGCCCATAGTTACCATGCCCCAACCCAAACTGTGAGGCTTCCAAATGGTGAGTGCTTAGTGGATATCAATAGAGATGACATTATCAAATGTTTGAACCTCAATAAACAAGTTGTAACAGAGGTGAACTTAGTGAAACTTGAGAAAGAATATAAGAGGTTGAGGAGAACATATAGAAGTGATGAGCTCCCTTTACACATGAAGAGGGGTGATGATAACAGAAGGCTCTCTATTCCTTCTTCCAAAATGGAACCTTTCCAAGTTTCTGAATTCCAAGTTTATTTCAAGAGTACCTATTATGCGTTGTGTCAAGTTTTGGGGATAGATGCAGAGGAGCAAATGCAAATAGGGTTGATGAGAATGGCTATGATAATTCAACATTCTGAGTCAAATGTAAAATTTGATCTTGCATCTGTGATTGAAGAACAAATACATGAAGGTTTGCTACAAGTTAGGGAAGCCAAGGCCCCTATTACTTTCAGAAAATATTATTTATTGTGTCACTTAATTATGTATCAGAATGAAATGAAGTGGACTACAAGGATGCAATTGTGTACACAAGAAAGAGGAGTTAGACTCCCTATGGAAAACTGGTACTACATTTGGGATAGTAGGTGTACAAAAAGTGATTTTGTAGTGTTTCGAGATGATTTTGCTATCAGATTGATTACTGCTCTTGGTTACCCAACACTAAGAATTCCTGAGTCATTGATGAAGGTAATGAGGCCTGTGCAGTATGGGCCAGACCAAGGCTATACTCATAATTATGCTGATTGGTTCCTTATGCCACAACACACTATTATCAGAGTATATAGGTGCAACCAAGCACCACACGTTTTACCTAAGTTTGTACCTACAAGAGTGTGTTTACTGGAGTTTATGTGGTAGATGCTTTGGATGGAACATGACTTGATCAGAAATCAGAGGAAAGGTACATTTGTGCCTAACTTGACTATGTTAGATATGCTCGAAGAAGTGTAGAGGCTTATAAGGGTCAATTACTCACTCAAACCTAGAACAGAAAGAGTATGTGACCCAGAGGGTCACATTAATATGATCAGAAGAACCCTATTGATGAAGAAGGCTATTTCACATGAATTTGATTTTAGAGAGGATGTTATAAGAAATTTGGTGTATTTTGTTGATGTAATGCAGGCCAGAAAAAAGTTGAATGCAATGATGAGGTGGGAAAATCAGAAGAAGGAAAAAGATAAAATCTTCAAAGGCTTTTTTTACAGATGAACCCAACCTTCTAAAAAGAATGCAAATGATTTTGAATAAATTTGATGAATTATACAAAATGGCCCAAGACGAGGGACTCATTCCATTGCCCACACCCCACCAACCACCACATAAAACATCCACATCTCAGATATCACCTACACGTCCATCCCCTCCATCTCCCACTCATGAGCCACAGGCCAAAAAATAGAAGATGGAGCCATTAGTGGGATATGATTCAAGTGATGATGAAGAACAAGAAGTAGTCTTGGCCTTGACTGAACTGAAAGAGGCAATGGAACAACAAAAGAGTCAAAAGCCTCATGATCCAAAGGTCAGGTTGTCAGAGGAGGGAACTGATGAGATTCAAGAGGATGAGAGGGTAGTGGCCTCTCTAAGATTCATAGAGGATGATAATTTTATACACAACAATGAGTTCAAAGATTTCTGGATCAAAATGAAAATGAAACAATTTGATGAAAAGTTGAAGATTAATCTTATAGGAGCTGATCAGTCAAAACAAGCTGAGATCCAGGCTCAGACATTTGCAAGATTAAATATTGATAATATTAATGTCACTCCCCAGGAGGAAAGAGAAATGGTGTTGAAAAATGATATGTTGATTATACCAGGGATGGAGTTGTCCAAAATGTTTCTTTTAGATCAAATTAGAGCACAAGATGACCCCATGTTAGCTGCATAATTTGATTTAGAGGAAGGTGTCTCAAGAGTAGGGTATAACCCTACTACCCAAACACTCGCCCTATGGACAAAGCAGAAGAACACAAGGAAGCCTCGGCTCCTTGATGTAGTACAAGAAATGAGGGGATCAGCCATGATTAGAACTATGAGAGACACAACTCCTACTAAAGCTGCCACCATAACCATGCACTCTACAACGTTCACCAGAGATGTCGTAGAAAACATGGAAAATAAAATTAATGAATATGAGAAAAGGTTAAAGCTATCTAATGATGAGGTGAACAAATTGTTCATTGAGAATAAAAGCTGAAACAACAGTTGCAACAAGCCACCACAGTAAGGGGAGATGAATTAATTGTCTATCACCCACCAGTCCATACAGAGGATCCCTAGATCCAACAAATGAAAGAGGAAATTGATAAGCTAAAAAAGCATAATGAGGAAGATGTCAAAAATCGCATCATAGAGATCCTAAGAAGGATATTAAAGCATAGAGTTGATATATTGAAAGACAAAATAAATGGGGTACATGAACAATTCAGCAATCAGATCAAAGCTCTAGAATAGATAAACACTAATTCTTCCATTCTTGAAAAGCTTCAAAAGAGATGGCAACCTACCGTCCACATACTAACTATTTTATGCAAAGCCACACATAGAGATCTGGATGCCCCATCAAGGCTCAAGCCTACATGATAAATGGTGAAAAGAATAATTGAGGAGTATCAGTATTTGGTAGATACAAAAAAGAAAGTGGAAGGTAAGAGGAGTACATTTGACTCCATCAAATGTTGTTTCAGGCCATCAATCCTCAAAGATGATAACCAAATGAAGGGTGTAGATGAATGGAGAGAAGAGTTTGATTAGATGATTCCTAAATGTTTGGCACATGTACAAAATGATGGGGAAATTAAACTCACGGAGTTCCATACTCTGCTTGATGGAATTATCATGTTGGACAATGGATACACAAAGTTTGTGGTGGACATCAGGAACCTCTTGGACAACAGATGGAAAAGCCATCATGTAAGATTTGTAGGCGTACAGGAATTTAAGTGGCCTAGTGATCTAAAAATAAGTGAATGGCAGGAAACATATTTGGGTCTTGAAGATGATTGAATGTGAAGAGGAGATACCACATCAGAAAATAGAATGCCTTGATCAGGTCTTGGTTGGTCACGGGTTTCTATTCGGTGAATAACGGATTGGTCTTTCTAATTAAAAATATTTTCTTAAATCTTGTTAGTTTAAAAGTGTTTTCTTAATAGTTATGAACAGTTATGTCCTTTCTATTGTAACGGGTCTGAAGCTTGTTTGCCTCTTCTATAAAAAGAGAGACCAAGACCAAATAAAAAAAAGGGAGAGAGAGAGAGGAGAAGAAGGTAGTAGTAGTAGATAATAGAAAAGCTCCATAATATTTACAAAACTCAAAGACCATGTTGCAAGCATAATTTTGAAGAAGTTAATAGAAAATCTCTGATTCTATGGTGCCATATTTGTATCAATTGTTTGTTGAAGTTATTCAATTATTTGGTTGTCTCTATTTTAGTGCTTCCTTATTATTAAAATTGATATATCAAGTATATACTCAGTTTATCAATGCACATTTGTTGTATTTGTGTGATATGATTAATTGGTTTCCTCAAAGGAATTAAATCCTTCTAGTCAATCATAGTAATCTGGGAGTATTAATTGGATCAGTAAGAAGAACCACATAATTAGGGTTGGCATTCTGTCTCCAAGTTGATATCATCTATTGTTCTTGTTTGATTTATTCAATTGGTTCCTTCAAGTAGGGATTGAAAATCCTTTTGATAAATTACAAGTAACCTGGTTGTGTCAGTTGGATTATTAAGAAGACTGTCAATTATTTCCTTGCATGTTGATGCAATTATTGACCAATATTAGTGTGCCAAACAGTTAGAATTACTACCAAATATAAGCCACTCATCTCAGATTTTCATTTGACTTCATTTACCCAACAAGGCACTGGTCTCACCCATTTCATTTTACTTAAAACTTTCTATCAAATAAACATAGGATTTACCTTGATATTGCTTATACAATTTATACCAAATTAGAACTATATCTTTCTATTTCCAATTGCCATTGTGGATAGCTTGCTAGTTTAGGAAACACATATTTTAAGTCTACCTCATTTACATAGGTATACCCACCTAGGTCTGGCAGAGCCAAAAGAGAAGAGGGTCCTATCACACAAACCCTGTCTTGTTGACCAAAAATGTATCACTGATTTCCATACTCTGCTCGATGGAATTATCATGTTGGACAATGGATACACAAAGTTTATGGTGGACATCAGGAACCTCTTGGACAATAGATGGAAAAGCCATCTTGTAAGCTTTGCATCCGCACAGGAATTTAAGTGGCCTAGTGATCTGAAAATAAGTGAATGGAAGGAAACATATTTGGGTTCTAAAGAAGATTGAATGTGAAGAGGAGATACCACATTAGAAAATAGAATGCCTTGATTAGGCCTTGATTGGTCATGGGTTTCTATTCAGTGAATAACGGATTGGTCTTTCTAATTAAAAATATTTTCTTAAAACTTGTTAGTTTAAAAGTGTTTTCTTAATAGTTATGAACAGTTATGTATTTTCTATTGTAATGGGTCTGAAACTTGTTTGCCTCTCCTATAAAAAGAGAGACCAAGACCCGATAAAAAGAGGGGGAGAAGGGAGTAGTGGTAGATAGTAGAAAAGTTCCATAATATTTACAAACTCAAAGACCATATTGCAAGCATAATTTTGAAGAAGTTAATGGAAAATCTTTGATTATGTGGCGCCATATTGGTACCAATTATTTCTTGAAGTTATTCAATTATTTGGTTGTCTCCATTTTAGTGCTTCCTTATTATTAAAATTGATATATCAAGTATATACTCAGTTTATCAATGCACATTTGTTGTATTTGTGTGATACGATTAATTGGTTTCCTCAAAGGAATTAAATCCTTCTAGTCAATCACAGTAATCTAGGAGTATTAATTGGATTAGTAAGAAGAACCACTTAATTAAGGTTGGCATTCTATCTCCAAGTTGATATCATCTACTATTCTTGTTTGATTTATTCAGTTGGTTCCTTCAAGTAGGGATTAAAAATCCTTTTGATAAATTACAAGTAACTCGGTTGTGTCAGTTGGATTATTAAGAAGAGTCTGTCAATTATTTCCTTGCATGTTTATACAAGTTATTAACCAATATTAGTGTGCCAAATAGTTATAATTACTACCAAGTATAAGCCACTCATCTCAAATTTTCATTTGACTCCATTTACCCAACAAGGCACTGGTCTCACCCGTTTCATTTTACTTAAAACTTTCTATCAATTAAACATAGGATTTACCTTGATATTGCTTATACAATTTATACCAAATTAGAACTATATCTTTCCATTTCCAATTGCCATTGTGGATAGATTGCTAGATTAGGAAACACACCGTTTAAGTCTGCCCCATTTACATAGGTATGCCCACCTAGGTTTGGCAGAGCTAAAAGAGAAGGGGGTCCTATCACACAAACCCTGTCTTGTTGATCAAAAAAGTATCAAGAGATTGGCAACCTCTTGTGGCCTGAAGCCTACATTTTTGAAAACCAACACCACATACGCCACAATATGCCACAATGATCTACTAGTTGGCATGACCATACAAGTTTGAGTACATTTGTTCTCATCCCATCCATATAAGAAATGCACCATACAATATGTTGGATATTTGTCAACATCTACATGTAGAATAACTGATGGTATTCTTGAACAAATACCTACTTTGTACATTTTGTAGAGTAAAAGCAAGGTATATATAACAAATTTTTATCTTACCTCTGTGTATATTTCCTTTGTTCATTTTGAATAGAAGTGACATATATGTTAGAACCCTTCTATATTTGAATGTGTTTTGGTTTACATATCTATTTTCCTTTATGTATTCTATGATCTTATTAATTACATTAATAGATAATATAGGATTGTCGCTCACTAGTTCGACTTGGGAATTAGATGAAATAACATCTGAAGTTGACTGTAAATTAACAACATGGTGAGCATTTTGTTGATTTTCTTGCTTATTTTCACCCTTTTGAAAACTAAATTTTCCTATTGAAAATTTGAAGGATGAGATCGATATTTAAGTGCATTAGACTTAAGAATTTGATAGTGTATCAAAATCATCATTAGGAATTTGATAGTGTATCTTTGTTGACAAAGTTTGAAATCCAATAACATAATCATGATTGCACTCATTAATTTGATCCTTGTTTGATGCTCTCCTATTCCTAATTCAATCTATCAAGTAATAGTGAAGGAAAATAAATACATGGGCAACCCATAGAGAAATTTGTCATCAATTTTGTTCCTCAAAATTGTCTTATGATATGGTGAAGGAAAAAATTACCAAAGATAAATTGTGATCATTATTCATCAACCCAAAAACTAATGCACTATTAGAAATGTAGACACCTAAATCTTACCATGGCCTAACATCACACTAGATCTATCCCACATCTCATCTTACAGTGTTAATTAAATAAATCATATTTATTTAATTAACCACTTTGATCATTCCTCCTAATATCAGTTTAATAAGTCACGTTATTTAATTAATAAATCTAACCATTCTTCTGACATTAATTAAATATTAACCCTTCCTCTAAAGTCTCATCCTTAATTAAATAAATCCACATTTATTTAATTAAATCAATCACCCCCAACATTCCCCCACAACTAAATAAATACATATATATCATGGCCATTGTGAAACAATCTTGACTATTTTTTACTATATAAGTGTTTTTGTTTATTACTGTTGTCTCACAGGTTAATTGATTATCTTTTACAGTTATGCGGGAACAAGAGGAATGAAATATGGCATATACCGCATTCCCACATAGCATAAAAGAATAGTTTGCAGCTTGGAGCTAGGAAGTGGTTGATATGAAGAAGCTACCGCTACCCCGTGGATGGTTCATCTAACACTGTGGCTTGGTAGTGTTCATCTCACGCTTGGCGGTCCTAGTCTCTTCCTGCAGTCCCGTGGAGGTTTGAAAAGTAACCGGTGGCATTGCGATAATAACACTTACGCATCCCAGCAAGGGTTTCAACTGAGGCCCGCGGTAGAGCGGCAAGAGGAGAATGTAATTGGTTTTCACCCCCGCCGTCCCGCGATAGTCATTTCATAACATTTGCAGTTGGGTGGTAAATAGAAGGACATCTGGATAAAAATGAAAATGAAAAAATATAATGAAAAAGTTGCAATAAATAAAATGGGTGTTGATGCAACACAACATGATCAAATCATTACACAAACTTTCAAAGAATTGAAAGTAAATGAAATTGATGTGAGTCCAGAGGAGGCAAGACAAATGGTGTTGAAAAGTAATATGCTCATTCCCTTGTATATATTTTCAAAATCCAAATTTGTTTTTTTGTTTTAGGAGCAGGGTTTAAAGATTTATAGAAAACATTAATCCAAATCATATGACAGATTGGGTTAAGTGAAGTGGATGATTTAATTGACAAAATTACATAAGCTCCTTAATCTGTTCTGAAGTCACCAACAAACTGGAAAGTAAATTATCTTTGGTGAAACAAGGTAATGCCCACTATTTAAGGTTCACTTGATGAGCTTATCCTTTGACCTATATCACTTAATACTTCCATCACATAAGGATTATCCATTAACAAGTTATGAAGAACATCAATCAATCCATTTAATTAACATTATTGCCAACAATTTAATCATCCTTTTTAAACATGGATTGCAAATAATTCTAAAAATTTAGAAGTCTCGGTCATTAACTTTATTGTCTACGACAATGTCATCCAGTGTATCATTATCAATGTTCATATGTTCTTTCAAGTATTTAATATTATCATCATCCTCATCTTGACCTCCATCATCTTCATCATCATTGAAATCTGACTGTAGACCATCTATATTGTTACCAGATGTATTTGGATCATCATTTTGTATACCATCCATATTGTTGTCTTCCATAACATCATCCAACTCTGGATTGTTGTCTTCTTGTTCTTGAACATAACCTTCTTCAACATAATCATGGATGTCAATTTCTTTGATGTTCTCTAATCCCTCTCTCTCATTTTGTTGGCCATCATTATTTTTCTTAGTATCCACTAATGCATTGTCAAATACATGCCTTAATCTTGGATCATAATGTATGACAAATACCCATTTCGGGTCCAAAATATCTTCATAGAAAAATACTTGCACATGAACAACATACATATATTAGATGTATGGTATAACAAATTTATTGATTAATAAACACATGTATATATTCGCAATAAATTATGAATTAATAGATTAATTATCACTACTGCTTCTTGTTTGAGTTAAAGAAATACCTACTCACAATGAATTGGTAGAACATAAGGCTCCTTATCCTCCGGTAGGAAACATGAGAAATCTATAGAAAACAATCCACTATGGGTATCATGTCTTCATGTCCTCTCAAATGCTTCATACCATCTACACTTAAAAATACAATATTTAAAAGAGTGGCAATCCAACTCAATAATTTCTTGTATTTTCCCAACATATTGTAGATTCTGTAGATTCCCTTCAATTATATTCTTATCTTTTGTGCCTTTTGTCGGACATATCTTTTTAGAGTTTTCATATACCTCTCAAAAAAAAACATCCACCTCATTGATATGACACCCGCCAATTCAATGTCATCGACTAGGTGTATAATTAAATGGACTTGTAGGTCCATGAAACTTGTAGGGAGCTCCTTCTCAAATACACATACAATTTCTGCAATTTCCTTCTTCCATTTTGGCACTTCACATTCGTGGATCTCCTTGGAGGTCACCCACCTAATATAAGAATAGTAAATTAGTATGAACCTTTAGTCAAAAATTAAAATGTAATATAATATATCTATGTCTCTCACACATTAACCACATACCTTGTAAATGCTGACAATCAACTTATGGCATTCCTTAAGTCAACTGTAAGACATGAATCCCCCCTAATTGCCAATGGCATGATATGCTATGAAACACATTTATGAAAAGGTCATTAGTAATTTTTTCTCACACAACATAACGATATCAAAATATATTTAGTACTTAATCAATGTTACCAGTAAATGTTAAATGATGATATATAATACCTTCATAAAATTATGAAAATCATGTGTTTTAAATCATGTGATATGTCCATCAACTGTAAAAGCTTTAGCCAATGATGACCCATAGCCAGTAGGTGTCCTTATTGAATATATGGCATTTTTTAGTTGGTCTAGCTCTTTGTTTTTCAAAATCCATGGAGCTTCTACATATGTTTCATTTTCCCTGTTTGGCCACAAATGTTTTCTATCAATTTTGGTACGCGAAAGAGCAATATCTCTCCTTGAAGACAAGGTGTCCTTCTCTTTGCCTGATATATGTCAAAATATAGAATCTGGGACATTTTTAAAGACATGCATAGGATCTAATAGGTGAGATATTAATAGATCCTTCCAGTAAGGGAGCTCATAAAATATGGATTTCCTTTTCATTCCTTCTGGCATATTAACTACAACTTGTTCTGGTTCTTCAATTGAATCACCCCGATCAAAAAAATCCTCCCAACCTTTCAATTCAGCATCTTCATACTTCTTAAGCCAATCACCTAGACCCATAATCATGGGAAGGCTTCTATTTTCAACTTTTCCATCAAATTGATTCTTCAGGCAATTTCTAAACTTATGATCTAGTGGTAGAAAAATCATGTTGTTTGCGTAAATAAATTTATGTATATCTTTAGAATACCACCCTTGAAATTGTTGTACACATCTTGGACATACAAATATTCCCTTTTTTTGAAGCCCTGCAATTCAATAAGTAATGTTAATAACATAAAAAAAAATAGTATAAAACTAAGTATGAAAGTTGGGATGAAAATAAATTATGAGTGTAAATACGTAAATATTTTATCTTACCAGAACAAACACCAAGTCCTGGGAAATCATAAATAGTCCAACATAGCACACCGTACAACATGAAGGACCTATTTGATGGGGGACGTGATATGTCATACATTCTTAAGCCTTTCCATAGTAGTTGCATCTCATCAATAAAAGGCGCAAGATAAACATCCATGTTTTTAACTTGATGTTTTCCTGGAATAATGAGAGTCAGCATAAGGTGCTCCTTTCTAACACTCATCCATGGGGGAATATTGTATACTATCAATCCGACTGGCCAAACACTATAATTTGAGTTCAAGAAAGAGAATGGGCACACTCCATCAATTGTAAGACCAAACCTGATACTGTGGGGTTCATCTTTGAATTTTCTTTGCCATTTTTCCTCTATGTGTTTTATTGCTTTAGAGTCAGCCGGAATTCGCATGAATCCATCTTTACTCCTGTTCTTTGCATGTCAGTCCATCAATTGTGCAAGTGACTTGCAATGAAACATTCATTGAAGTCTAGGTATAATTGGCATGTGACATAAAACCTTCTTTGGAACTATAGGACCTTGTACATCTATACGATATCTCTTCTCTTTGCATACAGGGCATTCTACCTTATTTTGATATTCATCTCGGTATAAAATGCAATCATTTTTACATGAATGAATTTTCTTATATTCAATCCCCATCTCAACCAACAACAGACGCGCCTCTCTACAAGTTGATGGCAACACATTATCTTCAGAGAATATTTTAGTTTTTAGTGCCCTGTAAGATTGCTAGAGATTAAAGCAATTGAATGCTTTGACTTATGTGAACATGTTTGATATGTCCATCTATACTAGGACTATTTATATACAATATATGGTTTTAAAATCCCCTTAAAGAAATATAAATGAAGTTGATGAATGTTTATGAATTATGTACACCAATTGACAATTGCAAAGTAAGAAATAGATTTCAACTCACTTCAGTAGGGTAGTGAATTCTTTGTCTAACCAACCAAATAGTGACTTGATTTCTAATAATATTAATGTGCATGCCAGTTTTGAGGTTCTACTTGCACCGATTTGAACACAGGTGTCTTCGCTACTTGCTAGATGGAGTCTTTCAGGTTGTTATCATCAACATTACGTTGGTGGTAATTACCCCTGCTATCATCATTACTGTCAACCAGATGATCATTATTGTCATCATTGTTTTCATCCCCAAAGAAATTTGTAAGCATTTCATTCAATCCTTCTTCATACACTGCATTTTCACTATCATGATCATCATCATTAAGGCTAGGTGGCATGTCATCAGTGTATGCGGATCTCATCAGCTCTTCAATTTTCTTAGCTAATAGTATTCTTTTCAATAATGCTCTTTTCACCTTGGTATTGTTTAAAGGATGGTTTGGATCATCCCGTCCAAATCTTAATAACCCAGTTGGATCTTGGGTATTAATATGTGTTTCATCAACATCTTCTACCTATCAACAAATGCAAGCATTATTTAATGTTTGGCAACAATTGGATAAATCATAAATGTATCAATTTCAAAGAAATATAATCAAATATGGCTTAAAAAATAAAAATATTGGTTGTATGAACATATATACAGAACATCTGAGAGCATCCGAGAGCAGTGAATGCATTTTTCAAACCCCAATGCCCAAGTTCTCTTATCATTACCATCAATACCTTTCTCTAAACACAACTTTCTCGCTTGCCTCCTAAAAAAGTTGTCAAGTTCTTTAAGACAAGTCGATTGTGAGAAAACTAAAATTAGGGCTTTTGAGATGAGGGTGAGCAAACTAAAACAAAGGTTGGTCGAGACAATACGAGGAGATAGGGCTTTTGAGACGAGGGTGAGAAAACTAAAATTAGGCCAAGAACTATAGATTCCCTCCCAAGGCAATAATTGATTCATAGGAAAACAACTTCATGATTTACTCTACAAAGTAAAGGTCAAAAACCTTGAGGAATACAGAAAAACTGGACGAGAACTTTCATACCTGGTAGCATGTACTTCGTTTACCTCCACAGACTGAATGAAAATAATTTACCCTAGGTCACCTCAAAACATCAAGCAATGGAGCGAAGAGAGCAAAGGGAGCAGACTCTGGCCACAATGAGGTAATTCATTGTCAATTTATAGATTTGTAAATGTTTCCATTATTTCTTTGATTTTTAGTTTTTAGTTTTTTATTTGTAAATTAAAAAGAAGAAGTTTATTTTATAGGAACATGATAATGACAAAGATAAAGATGCATTGGCTTCCATATTGGGGGTAGAGGCAGTGAACAATTTGGATGGTGTGGACTTGACAATGCTTTCTAGATACATAGAAAAATGATTTGGTAAAGCCCCTGAAACATTACAACCAAATCAACAATGTCAAAGGGAATCAATTGATTCCCCAACCAATCATGGATTGAGCAAAAGATCCAAGAGGAAATCAATAACAATAACCTCTAAGAATGTGGAATAGGGAATAGAGGCTTCAATGTCCCACCCACTCCTGGGACACAGACTTCTTCGACCACCACGCCATGTTTTGCATCTTGCATTGGTACCTACAATACCAAGATAGAATACGATGTGGTTTCAGGGGATGTCTGAATGATGGATGCTAGAAAAAAATTTGTGAATAGGTTGAAGGAATCATACCTTCAATGGTTCAAAGACCATCTACATTTACCATTCTCAAAGATACCCATGCACCTGCAAAAAATAGTTATCCAAGACATGGAGACTAAATTTGGCATAGGTTGGTCTGTAAAGAAGATAAAGCTATGAATGTCTCAAAACTGCAAGAGATTTTAGTGCAACCAAACAAAGAAGATAAAAAAACTCCCTCCCGAGCAAAGGCTCAAAAAAAGGCCAATTGATGTAAGTTTGAAAGTATGGAAAGAGCTTGTAAAAGCATATGAGAAGTCTGATGCATGGAGGAAGTCTGGTGAGGAGAGTACGTAGGTATTTGAATTTGCTCGTAAGATTATATCAAATTTATTAAATGATTTTTAAATTTTATTTGTGCATAGTTAAATTGAATTAGTATATGTTTTAGGACAAGGCCTCCAAGGCTAAGCTTGACAAACTTCGTGCCACGCATCATAGTGGCCAGAAAGGTTTACAGGCCTTGATATGTACATTTGTAAGTATATTTAAGAAGTTAAATGATATATTTTTTTAAATTTCCTAGGAAAAAGTAAATGATTGCATATTAATTAGTTTAACTAGTCCATGTGCCATGTTTTGACAGGAGGAGAAATATGGCCGGCATCCAAGCCAATTTGAAAAGGAAATGTTACAAAGCAAAAAGTGGACCGATTTTGTAATCTAGATGGAGAACGAGGTATCAATAATTGACTTTCAATAACTTAGTTGGATATTGTTGTGTTAATATGTCAATTTAAATTTCTTGTGTTAAGTTGTTTATTAATGCGTAGGATGAGTTTTAAAGTGCTTCTCTGTTGGCCCTAGCATCCTTAAATGTAAGATTTCTCTTAGATGACAAATGATTACTCTTATATCTTTGGGGACCCTTCTTGGTGCCATTAGGATCATAATGAGTATACTAATCTTATGCTTGCTTACAAAAAGTGGTCACAATTAACCTAATCTTGTGGTCATTATCCACAACATTTTGTGTGTCATGCTATCTCATTTGCTTAAGTTTAACATGATAGTAATGAATAGAAAACCCTTGTTTGCCTGCCTCCAACTAATGGACTTGTTGGAACCTAAAATTTCCTACCATTTTTTACAAAAAATTTAGGTTCCCATGAAAAATCTAACTACAGCACTCAGAAATGCACCTGTACAATATACTTCAGTGGCCTGCTTTAAAGGGTTATAATTCGAAGCCTATTCATTTTTATGTCAAACCACTTGGTAGGCATACTTATCTATCATATGTGAGTGTACATGCTTGATTTTGGCTTCCCACGATTAGATTGGACAAGGTTTTGCATTGCCAAGTTAAAGGGTTCCGGTGGTATCTGGTGGTACCCACCTAGGGTTAGGGTTTTAAGTCGAGTCTGTAAGCCTATATTTTTATTCCTTTAAACCCCTTAAGGCCTTAAGTTTTCTTGTCCTTTCGCCTCTTGCGCTTTATCTTTTAAAACTACATTGTCTTCCTGTATTAAAGGGCAATTGTCTTGAGGTCTTCTTAGAGGGGTGATATGTGACTAGGGTATGAAGACTAGGACTTTGTATGTAATCTTAAGCCCTTATTTCTGATTTGTTGGAAGCCTTCTTCACTAATACATAAGGACTATCAAGACTCCTATGATAGTGCATTAGAGAGGCATTGAAATCACAAAGGAGATAAATGTTATTAGGCCATCACCCAATGGAGAAGGGATTGTCATAAAGAGCATGATAGTGTTACCTTGTCATAGTCACAAAGGGGATAGTCTTTGTGGTAGTAATTAAAGTCACTAAGTTTACATCCACCTTCCTAGGGTCTACAGAAATGCTTGAAGTTGAATATGCCTATTTTAAAGATCTTTCCATGAGTATTTTCCATCTTTTTACAAATGGAGACCTCCCCATTCCTCATCTCAAGTTTCAATGCACAATGAAATGATGGAGGACAATCATAACTGTCATAATAGTACATTAGCATTTTTTTTGTCTCAAGGTGGCCCTTGAGACTACCAAGGGGATGGATATAGAGTTGGGATTATGGTTTTTGTTTAAAAGCCTTGTGTCATTGACCTAATATTTATTTGTGGAAAGTATCCCAATAGTCTAAAGATTACAAATTGTTGTCAAGAAAGGACTGTCATAGTTAAGTGTGGTACAGTGATACAATTTCATCTTGGTTGAGTATTGTATAAATCTCAAGCTATTTAGAATGCATGGGGTATTAGGGTGTGGTATAACTATATAGGTAACCATCAAGTGATTTCTTCAACCCAATCTTGGCCTATATAGTACCCAGTGTGAAGAGCAAGATAGTGTTGTCCAAGAACCTTGTTACGGTCACAAATGAGGGCATTCTTAGCTATTATAACCATAGTTGGAATCCCTTGTTGTTAACATAACATACATGACCTAAAACCATGAATCTATGAGTATGAGTTGTTTGAAAGCCAAATTCCACAACCTTTGCCACCATCCTCCCTGCCTGTGTCAAAATGGGAGTTTTGGAATAGGGTATGGACATCCATCAATACATAAAGTGTAGAGGAATTTTGTCAGATGTTGTAGTTGCAACTGCCCTGTTAGACATGTATGCAAAATGTGAAATCATTGACAAGGCACGTGAACTATTTGACAGAATGCCTCAAAGAACTGTGGTCTCATGGACTGCAATGACTGTAGGATATGCACAAAATGGATTCGTTGAAAAGGCTTCAGAAATTTTAAAGCAAATGCAATTGGCTGGTGTAAAGCCAAATTCCATAACCTTTGCCACCATCCTCCCTACCTGTGTCAAAATGGGAGCTTTGGAATAGGGTATGGACATCCATCAATACATAAAGGATAGAGGAATTTTGTCAGATGTTGTAGTTGCAACTGCCCTGTTAGACATGTATGCAAAATGTGGAAGCATAGACAAGGCACGTGAACTATTTGACAGAATGCATCAAAGAAATGTGGTCTCATGGATTGCAATGACTGCAAGATATGTACAAAATGGATTTGTTGAAAAGGCTTCAGAAATTTTAAAGCAAATGCAATTGTCTTGTGTAAAGCCAAATTCCACAACCTTTGCCACCATCCTCCCTGCCTGTGTCAAAATGGGAGCTTTGGAATAGGGTATGTACATCCATCAATACATAAAGGATAGAGCAATTTTGTTAGATGTTGTAGTTGCAACTGCCTTATTAGACATGTATGCAAAATGTGGAAGCATAGACAAGGCACGTGAACTATTTGACAAAATGCCTCAAAGAAATGTGGTCTCATGGACTGCAATGACTGCAGGATATGTACAAAATGGATTTGTTGAAAAGGCTTCAGAAATTTTAAAGCAAATGCAATTGGCTGGTGTAAAGCCAAATTCCACAACATTTGCCAACATCCTCCTTGCCTGTGTCAAAAGAGGAGCTTTGGAATAGGGTATGGACATCCATCAATACATAAAGGATAGAGGAATTTTGTCAGATGTTGTAGTTGCAACTACCCTGTTAGACATGTATGCAAAATGTGGAAACATAAACAAGGCACATGAACTATTTGACAAAATGCCTCAAAGAAATGTGGTCTCATGGACTGCAATGACTGCAGGATATGCACAAAATGGATTTGTTGAAAAGTCTTTAGAAATTTTAAAGTAAATGCAATTAGTTGGTGTAAAGCCAAATTCCACAACCTTTGCTAGTATCCTCCCTGCTTGTGTCAAAATGGGAGCTTTGGAATAGGGTATGGAAATCCATCAATACATAAAGGATAGAGGAATTTTGTTAGATGTTGTAGTTGCAACTGTCCTATTAGACATGTATGCAAAATGTGGAAGCATAGACAAGGAACAGGAACTGTTTGACATAATGCCTCAAAGAAATGTGGTCTCATGGACTGCAATGACTGCAGGATATGCACAAAATGAATTTGTTGAAAAGGCTTCAGAAATTTTAAAGCAAATGCAATTGGCTGGTGTAAAGCCAAATTCCAAAACCTTTGCCACCATCCTCCCTACCTGTGTCAAAATGGGAGCTTTCAACCAAGAAATTTGTAGCACTTAAGGTTATGTAATAGAATTTACAGTTGATAGTTAAATTTATAACAAATTTTTTTATGATCTTTACTAACGTGTATTAGAATTGTTGCATGTTTTACATCATTGGAACGACATATTTACTGTAACTTTTTTGAAATTTTATTATGGTATGTGCATTTTGATATGATGTAATATGATTATGGTTTCGTTTCATATGTTGTAATATTAGATATATAATAGAAAAATAAATTATTGCATGAAATAAATAATAACTTTTCATTTTAAATGTTTTTTTGCAGAACACGGGTCTTCCAGAAGATCAAGATGATCCTCATGATAGAGATCCAGATTATGTTGGTTATGGTACAGATCACATGGCAAAGGATGATGATGATGCAAATACAAAAGACACTGAGGCCGATGACGATGATGATGATGATCACGATGGTGATGATGATGATGAGGTAGTTGCTCGTAGTAGCCAGTGACATTCATGATCATATAGACTGCATCATCGATCATTGTTGATATATCATTATGATGCCTCTTTTCATAGTCGCTAGCTATCATATGTATCATTTTCACGGCTTGCAATGCCATATTAATGAGTTGTATCATAAATTTATGTATCATTTTCACTTATATCATTTGGACATGTATCATCTTGACTTGTATCATTTTGAGTTATGTAATTTATCATTTTTACTTATATCATTTGTACATGTATCATTTAAACATGTTATTGATCTACTGACATATTTGACTTTCACTTGTTTTAGTTATATATGATGATGATCTTATCTGTATTGACTTGTCAATTTATATATACTGAAAGTGGTCGATGATTTTTGGATGGATATTTATTACGTATGATGATTTTAATTTACTACTTAGGATGGATGTTGTCAAATTCAATTAAATTATAGATATTTGACTCACTTGTTTTAATTATAGATGATTATTATGTTATAATAATTATCTTGTTATTTAATCATATGAGTTAAATAATTAAATTACTTACTTTATAATCATGAGTTATTTAAGAGGCATGATATATTTAACTAATTAAATTGAACTAAAACATATTAAATTAATAAATGTAAGCAAAACAATAAGCATTTTTAGAAGCAACAAAAGACACAAAAATGGAAGCAAAATTGGAAGCAACAAGCGACGTTATATCAGAAGCAAAATTGGAAGCAACAATGGAAGAAAAACTAGAAGCAAAATTGGAAGCAATAGTGGAAGCAAAACCGAAAGCAAAATTGGAAGCAAAACTAGATGCAAAATTGGAAGCCAAACTAGAAGCAAAACTAGAAACAAAATTGGAAGCAAAACTGGAAGCAAAATTTGAAGCAAAATCGGAAGCAAAATTGGAAGCAAAAGTGGAAGCAAAACTAGAAGCAAAACTGGAAGCAAAACTAGAAGCAAAGCTAGAAGCAAAATTGGAAGCAAAGCTAGAAGAAAAATTGGAAGCAAAACTAGAAGCAAAATTGGAACCAAACCTAGAAGCAAAACTGGAAGCAAAATTGGAAGGAAAACCAGAAGCAAAATTTGAAGCAATACTGGAAGCAAAATTGGAAGCAAAACCAAAAGCAAAATTGGAAACAAAATTGGACGCAAACCTGGAAGCAAAACTAGAAGCGAAACCGAAAGCAAAACCACAAGCAAAACTGGAAGAAAAAGCGGAAGCCAACCTGGAAGCAAAACTGGAAGCAACGCTGGAAGCAAAACCAGAAGCAAAATTGGAAGTAAAACCGGAAGCAAAACTGGAAGCAAAACTGAAAGAAAACTTGGAAGCAACACAAGAAGCAAAACCAAAAGCAAAATTGGAAGCCAAACTGGAAGCAACAAAATTCAGTGATAAATCTGACGTTAATCCTGACACTAAAATTTGGCACTAAACTCGGTGCAAAACATGGCATTATAATCGGCGCTAAACCCGATGCTAAAGTGAGATGCTATTGGGTGCTGAGTTTTGTGCTAGCATAAGTGTCCAATTCATGGACTTAAATGCACTAAATTCCAGCACTATTTTAGGCACTAATTGCCTCTTCTATTGTAGTGATATTGATTGGGCTAAAATATTTAATGATCACCTACATGATCAACTAGTTAATTTATGGAAGAAGACTCAATTTCATATGTGTTCATATATTTTCTATGTTTTGGCTAACACACATAGAGTATGTCCTAGTTTAAGGACTGCATCTACCTTCACTAATGCAACACAAGTATGATTACTACCCTCAACTACAAGAAGAGATTGGTAATAGAGATTATAGAAGGGTTAGTGATGCCTTCTTAATGTTTAATCTGAGGAGAACATAAGGTAATACTGAGGTTATAATTTCCATAGAGGCAACAAATCTCATTGTCTAATTTGGAAGCTACTTCATTCCATTTGATAGATTTACTTATATAAGGATTGGGGGTTTTGAGCAGTCTCCCTAATAACTTCCTAGATATATCACAAATTACATTATATTATTAGAAATATGTAGACAGATGTCTTAGGCCAACAAGAGGTATCAAGATTACAAGAAGAAACGATATTATTTTCCATTGTAATTGACTCATTACACCTGCAACAAGCATGAAGATGCAAGGCATGTTGACAGGATACTTTCTAAGTTTAACGTTCATCTATATGTTGCAAGACCACACTTTGATAGCAAAAGTTTTGTGAAGGATAATCTATATCCACCTTTGTTGCATGAACTCCACCCCCACCTTCAAGATTATTGGGAGGATTGCATATATGAACATGAGGTTAGAAGAAGGGATTGCATGAGGTTAATAATTGACTAGATGAGGAATTTCAATCTAGGATGGGACCTTCCAAATATTGTGGATGATTGTTCTAATATGGTAGATGAAAGCTATTGCATAGAAAGCTCCAAGGCCCTTCCTAGATTGAGATGGCCTGAAAAAGAAATAACAAATATTTTTGTTAGATCCTCATTTGCATTAGAGAAGAGTACAAGGTGGATGAAATCTAAAATGGTTGATCATACTATAGGTTCCTCTTCTCCAAAGGAGCAAACAATGACTGAAAAAAAGAACATTGTGGGATATGTGTCTCAAGGGTCACCTACTAAAGGTCTTTCTATTAAAGATAAATCTATTTCAAAAGATGGAAATAGTGGAGAGGATAATCCAGACAAGATTGATAAGATGAAAGGAAAATGTGAGGGTGACAATAATCATCCAAAGAAGAAGCTTGAGGTCAAAAGACCCCTAAAACCTTATGCTAAAGGTGTGGTGAATCAAGAGCAGATACAGTCAGATCAAGGTCATGGGTTGACTCCTTCCCCAACACCTCAGGGCAATTTTTATCCATCAAGAACATAGACATCCCCACCTAATGTACATAATGTAGGGTCTTCCTCATCTCCCCCTCTACAACAGCAAGGGGATATTCTACATACTTCTCCTAATTTTGTGGAAAAGATTGTAGTTGATTCTTAGCTTGTCTTACCATCACCCACTTGGCTAAGAGATGCTGTAAGCAAAAAGTGGAAATACACACGGGTAGTGGATCCAAGGTTCGATGCAATTGCTAGGTTGTTGTAAATGGATTGTCCACTCAAAAAGGCTAAGTTAATGTCAAGGTTGATGGTTGATCAATCCAGTCACGAAGCATCAGTTTATGGAAATAGTTGAACCCATGATAGAAAAGAATGAAAATGCACTGTCTATAGATGACTTCAATGTGAGTAGAGTTTATTTGTAACCTCCTACTATGCAAGGGGACATCCATAATACAAAATTGTTAGTAGAGATTTTGGCTACTAGATTGGAAGAGAAAGAGAGAAAATGGGTTGCTGGAAGAAAAGGTGGATATCCTTACTTCATATATCAAATCTATGTAGACACCACAACTCAACCTTTGGATGCATCAATGAAAAGTCTTGCTAAGGGCCCTCCCAAAGGTGTGAGCCCATATGTGGTAGATCAAATAAGTAAGTACCAATTCTTGGGTAAAGCCATTGAAGAGTGGATTGAGAAGTTGACAGTGGAGGGGATGTTATATCTCCATGAGGTGACCCTATTATACATAAAAACATCCACTAAACAAACTTAATTACTCTCTAAGTTGAAATTGGCCAAGAAAAAAGAAAGTGTTTTGAGCATAACTAGAAATGGTCAAGTTAGACACTAGCATTTTGGTTTTTGAAAATGTGATTGGTAAACCTGAGGAAAATGAATATGTGAAATGGCTCAATGCTATTGATTGGAAGCTTTTAACAGTCAAGCAATGTTTGAATGATTTGAAGAATATATTCAAGAATTATAGATCCTATTTACTGGACCTTAGAATCTCCTTTGTGGCTCTAGGGATTGATATCCTTGATGAGACTAAAACAGATCTACTTGAGGCTAGTACTGTCAAGAAAGGGTTTAAAGATTTATTGACAGAGGAGTTAAAAAGCAAAAGCACTATTGAAGGAAATCTAATAAATAGACTATACAATGTGTCTTCTTACCTTATGACTTTCAGAAAGGATCTTGTTGAATTTCACAGGAAGTGTTATGGAGTAAAAAGTGGACACATGTCTTTTTACCTCCTTGTATAGCTCCTAGGTCCTCGTGATAACATTATACATTATAAATATTGATCCCAATGCAAAATTTCCTAAAACCAATGTAAATTGGAATAAGGGGCCCATATTTTATCTTAACTGGACCAAAAAGGAGCCTCAAGACTTGGGTACCACTACCCAAGTCTTCCCTAATTGGTTGGGGCAAATTTAATTGTATGTCATCTTAGGACCTTTAAAAAGGTTTCTCCTTGTCAGCTCATTTGGTTTGATTTGACGAATGTTAGTGGGAAAGAATATATAAATGTGTTTTTGAATTCATTATGAACCTAGATAGAGATAGCCAACTTGAAGCATTGGAGTAAAGAGCATTCAAAGCATTCATTTTGATTCTAGAGTAGATTTGTATTGTCATTGTGTGTGTTGTTGCATGTTTGAAGTTATCATCTATCTCTCCTTATGAGTTGAAGAGCTTTCATTCTCCTAAGGTTTTCATCACATAGGTGATATCATTGTTGTTTATCATCATTTAATTCATCATATTGATTTTATGTTTAGCCTTTGCCCTACAAGGGCATGCTATCTTTATCTATCAACTGTGTTGGGAAGCTTGAATTCTATCCTAGGATTTGACTGAGGCAAGTCCCTAAATACCATAACTCCCAAACCCCTATTGATAACTGAGAAGGGGGGGGGTTGAATCAGTTATCTTAATTATTTTAGCTTTCTAAACTTTCTTAATAATTAATGCAGCATCAATTCAAACAAGCAAACATAACCATGAAATGGAAATACACATGACACAATATTTTTGACGTGGAAACCCTATTAAGGGAGAAAACCACGGGGTGATTAACCCAAGAAAGTATTCTCTGTTAGAAGAATAGAAATACAAAATGGCACTTGCCAATTAGGGCTCACTGCCCGAGCACACTGCTCACAAGAGGCTCACTGCCTACAAGAGACTCACTGTCTATAAGTTGTAAGAAGAATAACAGGATCCTTGAACGATGAGATGCATCCACATATGCAGGGGTTCAGTTTCGGTTAGGCTCAATACACTGATCTGCTGCACTTCATCTTTCCTCTTTTTTTGTGCTGCACTCCTTTCACATATCGGACCTTCCTTACTACTTTCACTTTGCTCTACTGCTTTTCTTTGCACATCTCCACACCACGACACCTCTCACAACTAAATCCATCTTGTATATATATCCACACAAGTGATTTCATCACCTTTCTAGTTGGCATCCAGAATAGTCAATATTTTCCACAAACTCTAATCTGTCGGCTGAATCCTTGCTTACCAAGTAATGCGGATCAAGGATATACTTGTAGAAGTTATCAATCATGTCGGCCAAACATAATTTATGCCTTAAGAACCTTTACCATCATCAGTAACACATCCGGATAAATGTATGATGTTCTGCCAGTCAGTTCTTCCCCTGTCCACACTGCCAATCAAGAACCCGACACTCAAGTATTCATATCTTTTTCTTCATCTATCACCGGAGGCTAAATCCTTGGAATCTATCAGTCAAGGTAGTCCTCTTGACTTCCCCAAATCTATACTTCACCAAGATACTTCCTCTGAGAGATTCGGACTTGACTATCGGACCTCGCCACATGCTCTGTTCTTGCTTACCGGATCACAACACTCTGCAATCTGCCTTCCGGTAGAGACTCATCATGTCTTGCGAATGTGTGGGTTAACCTTTGTTGCCATCAATGACAACATTCATGAGTCCATATAGTGTCTCTTGCCAACAACCCCTTCTCTTCTTCTTTTGTGCAGGTTACAGATGCCAGATCCAGGGAATATGAAGATATAGGAAGACTGAGCAAGGATCAAGGTTTCAGGATCTGACAACAGTTTGAGAATATTCCTCAATACAAGACTTGGGTGCTGGCACCCTAGTCTTTCTACCTCAACAGACTTAAGATCTGGCATTAGGGCAGTCTCTGTAGCATTTCTCTAGTTTACAATTTCTAAAGATTCCAACTTCCAACACTTAGGCTCCCGAAATAGTCCTCTGACACCTCCACTTTTGGGACATAGGTTCTATCATCTTCTTGATACTCCCTATACAATTGGTTTCTAAATATTTGTTGTACATCTTTTGTTATAATCATATCACCATAGAACTAGGGTTTTGTGCATCATTGACCTAGTGATTGATAGAAGGGCTTGATTACATTAGATCTTTCCATAGCACTCCTGAGTACAAGATCTGTAGCTAAGTCCACATCCATTTTGTAGTGCTTTGGCTCATTTTTTTCCTTTAATGTTATGGTGAAAGAGGGTTTGATTTAGTGTGCTTGCTAGTCTCATCATTCATCTTTTTCACACTTAACATGAAGTATGAGGATTCAAATAATATCTTGGTCATGTCAAAGACTTATTTGAATATGACCACCATACCTGATGGAAAGATGTTGGTTCTTGTGTTGAATTAATTCAAAGTCTTCAAAGCTAAGATGGATGCTTTGAATAGATACCTATAGATCAGACATTGAAGGTTGATCAAGGGGAATGATAAGACAAATATGAACAGGTTGATCGATTTGTTGAAGAGGAGGAGAAAAATGATGTTTTAGTCTAGTGCTTTATTTATTTCAATTACAAAACTTCGCAATGTGTTTAATCATGTTTGTTGGACTTTATAAAACGTTTCCTTCTTTATGTAATAGTAAGAGAGGGAAATGTTGCTTTAATTTGTTGTTCTAAGAAACAATTATACATTGAAGTTAGTTTTATTGTTATTCGTATATAAGGAATAAGCAAAGCTCAATGTAAGGGTCTTTTGGTGAAATTACTTTGTGAATACATCATAGGGGATAGTAAGTCATGTTTTAAAATATTTTATTTTTAAAATACTTGGGAAGGTAAGGGGGACACTACATATAGGTTGTGTGAGATCTTCTAAAGAGAGGTATTGTGTTCCATTTTTGCTCATAATACAAGAGAATTGTGGCATTAAGTCATTTTTTCTTTATAGTATTTGTGAATTCTTCTTATGCAGGCTTTATGGCACATTGATTATAGAAGATATTTCATTTTACCTGTATGGGGTGTTGATAACCTGTCGTAGTCACAAATACATATTGTTGTCATTAATGTCTTCATTCTTATGTTTGAATTAGATGTTATGATTGTATATTGAATATCGGTTGAATGGTAATCAATCTCTTCATTCTTGTGTTTGGAGGGATCTTGGGTGGTTTTTATTTATTGTATGAGTGCATTTGGTTTTTTATGTAGTACATTGGGTCGGGAGAAATCATTTATTTTTATATTATAAAAAAAAAATTCCTTTCTCGCTTTCAAGTTAAAAGTGCATCTAAAAAAAAACTAAATTTTATCATACAAAGGGAGTTGTACCTTCTTAAAAATATAGAGGGCTATTGTGATGTTGATTCATAATTTGTCCAACTGTTGGTGGGATTATCACTATAAACTGGTTGAGTCATATAAGAGACATGGTGACAAAACTTATTCACTAACAGATTTTTGGCGACTCTGTTGGGGACCACAATAGACATAATTTCTAAGGTTACCTTTCCATTCTAGGAGACTGAATGGTTGCATTCAGGTACAATGGGTTATTTTATATTGCAAGTTTTGTGAGTTTCACCTGAGTTGAATCACTTTAAGCGTTGCCTAGAGAACGTAAGATAAAATACAATTAGAAGTTTGTTCAACTTGAAAAGTTGATTGATTGAGTAAATTTGATTCCTTGTTAGACATTAACTTTACAGAAGACCATTGTTTAAGGAAGGACATATAATTAATGGTGTTGTAAAGAGGAATTAATGGTGTTGTAAAGAGGATTTGGTCCAGTCTTGCAACCAAATCTTAATTGGGTTGAGGTGGAACAAGAAGATATTTTAACTGACCTGTGAAACTTGGGTTGGCTCAACAAAGAAGAAACAACTAAGAATTTCATTAGGTTAATTAGGTTCTTGATAACGAAGAAGATTTATGAAAGGAACTTAATCGACAAGAAAGATAGTTTTGTGTGGTACATCAAAAATTTGTTGTTCAAGGAGTGGTTTCTATGCCTAGAAGGGATTGACCTTTTCAAATCCATGTTGTACCTGATAATAGACAACAAAATAATCATATCTAGTGGAAACATAATCAGAATCACCAACCAAATAACCAAAAAAATAATCAATAGTAAGTGATCAAGCTGGTTGATAAAAGATACACGAGAGGTGACTGCAGAAAAGGAGTTATTGATTTTAATTTTGAAAAATTAAAAGAAACTGGTTTCGCTGTGGACTTATTTTCTACTAGAAAGTTATCTAAAACAACTAGTAGGTCAAACTCACCTACTAGAACCTCAAGGAATTCTTCCATTTGCCAAGCATTAGTTCTACACGATAGTGTTTCTCCTCTTATAGTAAATTTTCATAATAATATGGGTCACAATTGAGGTGCACAACCACATGTTCCTTGGGGGCTGCAATTGGTCCATTATTTTTATAAAACCGGTTACAAGACCTTCCTTATGGATCTCAAAAGATAATACCTAAATTTCAAGGAGATGGTAAAGTTTCTATGGATGAACACATCCATGCCTTCTTTTCTACATGTTCTATCTTAGTCATGCATCATGAGGATGTGTTAGTTAGACTACTTGTTGAGTCTCTTGCTGATGCAACTGCTGATTGGTTCTATCATCTACCACCAGCATCTATTGACTCTTGGGCTGTGCTGATTCACAAATTTGAAGATAGGTTTAAGAGTCCAAAAGATGAACATTCCTTGTTGGCAGAGCTCACTCATATGAAGAAGGGATTTCACGAACCCATGAGAGAATTTGTTGCTAAGTTTAATAAATTGGTTAACAGGATTCTTGAAATTAAGAGACCTACTCCTAAGATGAACAAAGGTTTCTTTATTAATGCACAACCCAGAGATATTAACTATCAGTTGAAGAGGGATAGGGTAGCTACCTTGGAAGTGATCCAGGCATCAGCCATAGAGATTGAGGATGATTTCCTCTCAACTGGGAAGTGGAAGAGAACTTCAAAACTAGAAGAATCCTGCTACTACTTACATTGACCCCATGGTACAAAAGTTGGCCAATGAGATTATTGCTCTCAAAAGACAATTGCCCAAAATTCAACAGGCTCAAAAACCATTTTACCAAGATATTCCTAGAAAAAGGTATAACCACAAAACAACAACAAAGGTAAGAATTTAGAGCTACCTCTAGCAATGCAATGACTAGCCATAGAGGGGCCTTCTGCCAGCAGTAAGGGTAATATGATGTGCAATTTCATTTAAATTCAGATCATGATGGTGCATCCTCCCTAGAAATAAATAGATATATGCAAATGACTACAATGAGGGAGGTTACTTTTGAAGAGACTTCTAATGATGAGGGGCTTGCACCCCCTGGTGACTCTACTGCTTATTATCTAGAATATGAGTTAGATTCTGACAGAGGAGAAGATATATTCACTAAATTAGATGATCAAGCCTTCTCTGTTCATACAAGGAGACATCAAGACCAATCCCCAAAAGCAAAAACATATGCTAAAACTCAAGCGAGGGATGACTCCACTACTACGCCCAAGTAAATTTTGTCTCAGAATGTAGCTTCTGCAAATACTTGTCCTTTGGCGCAAAAATATTAGGTGCTTCTAATCCTATCGCTTTATCTTCTGATAAAATTTTTGATCATTTTGATATTGTAGAACACTATAAAAATACAAAAATCCAAATATCACAAGTTGAATATTTAAGGTTGAATCCTACTGAGCTATAACTCCTTGTGAAGTATGTTAACTCGGGTTGTACTTCTAAACATGTGAATGCCCAGTCCTCTGAGTCTTTTGCTAAAAGTTCATCTCATGGAATATCTTCTAAAACTAAAGATTTAGTTCCTTTATTAGCCTATGAGAAACCCAATATGTTCTACATATCCTTGTATATCGTCGTGTGCAAGTTACGCAACTGTATAATAGAATCAGGAGCTTCAGATAATGTCATTCTAGCTAAGATTGCTCATGCCTTGGGTCTTACATTAACTAAAACACACGACAAATGTTTCTCTATGGAGTCAAAACAAGTACCTTTGATTGGGCAGATCAACTTGACACCTAGGTAGCTCTAGCCACTTATCCCAATAAAAGGATAAAGTTGACTAGATAGAAGTAGTTGATATTCCTTCTAGCTACGATATTCTTTTTGAGTAGGATTTTTTGAAGAGATTTGGTAGGATAAATCCAATTAGATTGGTCTCATGCCCTCATTTGAGTGTTAGGGGAAAAGGTTTTCTTAGAGCTAGAACCCAAAGTGCTCAAAGTTCACGATGCTGAAATCAGATGATCCTAGATCCCAAATTCTATATGCGGAGAAAGATTTTGGAACTTACATGCTTTCTTCTGCACCAGGAAGTGAAACCCCTGAGTCAAATGAAATAAAATATACTTCAAGGTTATGGGTTCTAGAGTTTGATGGAAGTTGTTTCAATTCAAGTTCAGGGGTAGGTGTTGTTTTAATTTCCTTGGCTAGAGAGAAATTTCCTTTTTCTTATAAATTAGAGTTTAGGAATACTAATAATATAGTGGACTATGAAGCTTTATTGTTGGGCCTTGCTGCAACAAAAGAGAAAAGGATTACGGAGATGAAAGTAGTAGGAGATGTTAAACTGATTGTCAAGAAGGTAAGAAAGACCTTTACTGTGAAGAATAATAGATTGAAGCATTATAGGAATAGGGTATGGAACAACATTGAATATTTTGATGCTTTCACTATTGAGTTTATTCTATGGGAACAAAATACCAGAGCTAACTCGTTGGCAGTATCAAATTCATTGTTGTTGCCTCATTTGGATTTCAAAGATATACCTTATAAGGTTGAACTCATATACTACCCTAGCATACTTGATAATGCTAATCATTGGCAGGTATTTTAGGATGATAAGCAAATTATTAGTTTTCTTAAGAAAGCAGAGAAATTTGAAAATCTTTATTTTGAGGATAATTTCTCTGAGTGTAATGAAAAATGTCTAAACTTTGATGAGGTCACAAAAGATGGTGTCATTTACCTTAAAGGTAATATAATTCCCAAAGGCCCTATTTCTTTAGAGGATCTCTTTGACAAACATGATAGGTATGTGAAGGATAATATCAAAGATGCTAAAAATAGTTCTGCAAACTATGAAAAAATTAATATAGGAACTGTTGATAACCCAAGGGTAGTATCTATTGGCAAATGCTACACTCCTAAAGAAAGAGAAGAGCTAATCAAGTTATTGGTCAAATACAGAGACATATTCACTTGGTGTTATGATGATTTATAAAACTTTATGAATGGAAAGTTTTAGCACCACATTTCTTTGAAACTTGGGGTATCTCTAATTGGATAGAAGTAGAGACCTTATAATCCCAAGGTTGCAAAGGCTATCTTTCAAGAAATTGATAAGATGCTGAAGGCTCAAATTATTTATCCTATACATCACTCCATTGGGGTTACCAACATAGTGCCTATGTGAAAAAAAAATGGGGAGATCAGAATTTGCATATATTTTAGAAATCTTAATCAATCCTCTCTAAAGGATAACTACCCTCTCCCAGTGATGGATCATATACTGTAGGTTGTTTCCAGATCAGAAATGATGTCAATGTTGGATGGCTTTTTTGGTTACAACTAGATTATTGTGGATAAAGAAGATCAACATAAGATGGCATTCACTACACCTATAGGGAATTTTTCCTACAATCGCATTCCTTTTGGTCTAATTAATGTTTGGACTACTTTTTAGCATGCCATGGACTTATCCTTCAGTGATTAAAAGAATAAAATCATTTTCATGTATCTGGATGACCTCATTGTTTTCTCCAAGAAAAGGGGGAATCATTTTAGAGATTTAGAGACTATTTTGGAGCGTAGTCGCTTACATGGTATTTCCTTGAACCCCAAGAAGTCTATTTTTGGAGTTATAAAGGGTAAAATTTTGGGTCACATAGTCTCTAAAGGAGTAAGGATTGACCCTGAGAGAGTGGAAGCCATCTAGAAGATTACTACACCAGTTAATGTGAAAGGGTGAGATCTTTCTTTGGGAAAGTAAATTTCCTTAGAATATTTGTCCCTAAATTTTCTGAGTTGACTAGGCATATTTTAGATATGATGAAAGGTAAACAATCTTTCAAATGGACTAAGACAATAAAACAAGCCTTTATAGACATCAAAATGGCCATTGCTAATGCTCTTGTTCTTGTGCATCCTAAGTTTGATAAAGATTTTATTATCTACAATTATGCTTTTAAACATACCTTGTCTTCTATCCTTGTACAGAAGAAGGAGGAAGGGATTGAATCCCCAATTTCCTTTATGAGCATCCCACTAAAGAAAAACAAATTGAATTATTCTCAGGGTAAGAAACATGCTTATACAATAGTTAAGGCAATGAAATAATTCATATTTTATGGTTTACACTCTCACACCATAGTGTTTATTCCTGATTCTGCAGTGAAAAGTATTTTAAGCCAACAAGATATCAGCTACAACAGAAGGGGAGCTTGGATAGCCAAGGTACAATAATATGACATAGAGATCAAACCAAAAAAGATAGTTAGGGGTAGAGGTTTGTGTCAGTTGATAGCTGAAAACAAGGTTGTTGAATCAAAAGAGTTGCCTCTTGTGCTTTTTTCTAGAGTCAAGGATGATTTCTTCTCTCACATTGCCTACTTTTTAACATATGGTGATTTTCCATCACATTTGTCAGTAAGAGAGAAGAGGAATATCAAGTTGAAAGCATCCAAGTATGTAATTTGGAACAATGTGTTATATAAGAAGAGTATTGATGGTACATTTTTAAAATGCGTAGATAATGACCAACAGATTAGGATCCTGAAGCTTTTTCATAATGAAGCCTGTGGGGGTCACTTTTCTTCTTCTGTCACTACATTCAAGATTTTAGGACATGGATATTATTGGATTGGAATATTTAAAGATGCATATTCATGGGTATGCAAAAGTGAGAAGTGTGCAATTCATAGGTAAACCACAATTAGTAGCTTTTCCTTTAAGGCCAGTTGTTATAGAGGAACCCTTTCAACAATGGGATCTAATTTTATTGGTCCTATTAACCCACATTCAAGTGCAGGCCACACTCACATCTTGACTGCTACTGATTACTTTACTAAGTGGGTGGAAGTAATACTTGTTAAGTAGACTACATCAGAAGTCATTTGTGATTTTATCAAATAGAATATCTTGGTGAGATGTGACGTGCCTTTAAAAATTGTAAATGATAATGCCTCAAATTTTTCATCCTCTGAAATGTCCTCATTTTTCTATGACCATGGTATTTATTTAGCACATTCATTAGATTATTACCCATAGGGCAATGGATGGGATGAATCTTACAACAAGAACCTGACTGCTATTGTGTGAAAACTAGTAGATGAAAAACTAGAGGAATTGGCATAAGAAACTTTTTGATGCTCTTTGGGAAGATAGGATCACACATAAGTTGGCAATAGGAATGTCACCTTTTGAGCCAGTTTATGGGATGAACAATGCATTACCTATTCCATTGGAATTGTCAGCTGCAAATTTACAAAAACCATTGAAGATGAGCACTTTCAAAATGCTCTAGAAAGAAGAATCATGTTTTTAAATAGGGTTTAAGAATGGAGAGAAGAGGTTGTGTATAGAATTACTCAACATTAGTCACAGGTGAGGAAAATATTTGACAGGAAAGCTAGGCAGAGAGATTTTGTAATTCAGGATTTAGTGTTTCTATGGGATAAAAGGAGAGAACCAAGAGGATCTCATGGCAAGTTTGACTCTTTATGGAAGGGTTTCTTATTACACAAGTATGTGGAACCAATGCATTTATGTTTTCTTATCCTAATAGAACTCCTATGCCCCTCCCATATAATAGGGAAAACTTGAAGTTATGCAATATGTGAAATGGGTTGTTCCCTGTCTTGTACTATAGTTTTCCCTTGTTTTATTTGTTTTGTGGTTTCCTGGGTTTATATGACTCCTTGCCCGATGAATAAAGCTTCTAACCAACCTGAGATTTTTTGTCCTCTTCATCCTTCCTAATCCTCATCCCCAGATAGAGCTAGTTGTTACCCAAGTTTTTGTTTTCATGTTTCTTAAGTCATATCTTTCACCCTTTCCTTGACTTGGGTTTGTACCTTTGTGAAAGCTTCATGGTAAAAATGTCTTTGTGTCCTTATCGGCAATTTTGTTTTTTCTACAAACCTTATCACTGGGTTCTCTTGTTCGCGAACTCATCAATAAGGCGATAATAAGTTAAAGTGGTATCAATGTGTTCCTTATCAGCATATATCAACCCCTGTGAACTTATCTTGTTGTCATATCCTTGGTGGTTGGTTATCCAATTCATGAACTCGCCCATCGGGCGATGACTTCTTCCTATAAGATTGATGTGTAAAGCCATTATGTGTTGATGAAGGAAGCTTGTTTAACCCTCATCGCCTATTTTGAGAGTTCACAAATTCCAAACTTTGCCAATAAGCAAAGATCCCAATGAACTTTCATAGTGTAAAGGTCACTTAATCATGAGTTGGAACAACCTCTAATCTGCAAACCACTTGGTTCACTGATTAAAGAGTTGGCCGATAGCTGATATTGTTGATGAAAGAGAGATTCATCAATTGGAGTGTTCCTTGATCTAATGGTTCGTGGAGAGTGACATTCATCGGTAAAGAGGTTCATTGATGAAACCCTCCGATGATGATGATATTTTTCATTTACAAAAAAAACCAAGGGGATAAGGAGGTTTGCCAACCCAATGTTTTCCCGATAGTGGAGAATTGGTGAATTAATAAAATAATTGATAGTGGTTAGTGTTCTGACGAGTAACATTTATTACAAACCTACATTAATAAACCTATCTCGTGCCCTAATTTACCAATTTAAAATATGCCTTTGACATTTCATTTTGCAGTATCGTTTGGAGCCCACATGCTACGAGTTGGTTAGAGCAGCCTCCCCAATAGTCAACTAGTCGACATCTCACGACTGTTGCAGTAAGCTCATTGCCCTTCACTCTTTTCATTTTGTATTCTATATTATTTAGATCATTTAGAAGAGATATTAGAGTGACCATTATAGGTTCATGGATATTGATCTTGCTACATATTTCCACCCATCAGACATCCCTCCTCTTCTTGTGACAAATAAAACCTCCTTAAGAGTCATCAATTACCTGACTTGGTGGTTAATTCAATTTTTCAATATGAAATATAAACTACCAAGGTTTCAACTTATCCACTATAATTGGGAATAAACTAGCAGGAATAAGAGATACAGAGTTAGGCCATGTGGATTTGAAGACTTTTGGGATAGGATGAACAATGACCCTAGAGAGCCCATAGATGAGCTAACTTTTCAAGTGGACTCACTCATGCTGGGGGTTTTCCTCTTGTTGTGCAGTGCTCCAATTTAGTATTGGCATGCATTGAGAATTATCATGCAGGATCTCGCAAGGCTAGAATGGTGGATAGTGAGGTGGTGGTAACATTGGATGCTGAATCCATTAGCAATCCTTTTAATTTTTGGTATGGGAGGAATATGCTAACAGTGCATGGAAAGTGGATGGGGGTATTATGTAGATGGAAAGAACTAGTGTAAGACCGCCATTTCCACAACTTGGCTTAAGAAATAAAAGAAAGAGAAGTCACAACATCCAAAGAATCCAGTCAGGGCTCTTTTCAAAGATGATATTTCTGATATATTTACCTTTCTACATACAGTGGTGGGAAGTGTAGATTCTAATGAATTTATGGAGTGGATATGCCATTTTATATTGGTTATGTGTTGGAGATCAACATATTGATTGGGTTAAAATAGTTAGTGATCACCTACATGATCAACTAGTTAATTTTTGGAAGAAGAACCAATTTCATATGTGTTCATATCTTTTCTATATTTTGGCTAACACACAAAAAGTATCGTCTGGTTTAAGGACTGTATCTACCTTCACTGATGCAACACAAGTGTATGATTACTACCCTCAACTACAAGAAGAGACTAGTAAAAAGGATTACAGAAGGATTAGTGATGCCTTCTTAATGTTTAATGTGAGGAGAATATATGCTAATCCTGAGGTCAGAATTAAACAGAGGCAACAAATCTCATTGTCCAATTTGGAAGCTACTTTATTCAATTTATTAGATTTACTTATATAAGGATTGAGGGTTTTGATCAATCTCCCTACAAACTTCCTAAATATGTCATAGATTACATTATATTCCTGGAAATCTGTAGACAAATGTCTCAGGCCAATAAGAGGTATCAAGATTACAAGAAGAAATGATATTCTTTTCCATTGCAATTGACTCATTACACTTGCAACAAGCATGAAGATTCAAGGCATGTTGACATGATTCTTTCTAAGTTTAATTTTCATCTATATGTTGCAAGACCACACTTTGATAGCAAAAGTTTTGTGAAGGATAATCTATATCCACCTTTGTTGCATGAACACCGCCCCCACCTTGAAGATTATTGGGAGGATTGCACAGATGAACACAAGGTTAGAAGGAGGGATTGGATGAGGTTAACAATTGACTAGATGAGGACTTTCAATCTTGGATGGGACCTTCCAAATATTGTGGATGATTATTCTGATATGGTAGATAAAGGCTATTACGTAGAAAGCTCCAAGGCCCTTCATAGATTGAGATGGTCTGAGAAAGAAATCACAGATATCTTTGTTAGATCCTCATTTGCATTAGATAAGAGTACAAGGTGGCTGAAATATAAAATGGTTGATCATACTACAAGTTCCTCTTCTCCAAAGGAGCAAACAATGACTAAACAAAAGAACATTGTGGGATCTGTGTCTCAAGGGTCACCTACCAAAGGTCTTTTTGTTAAAGATAAATTTGTTTCAAAAGATGGAAATGGTAGAGAGGATAATCTAGAAAAGATTGATAAGTTGAAAGGGCAATGTAAGGGTGACAGTAATCATCCAAAGAAGAAGCTTGAGGTCAAAAGACCCCTAAAACCTTATGCTGAAGGTGTGGTGAATAAAGAGCAGATATAATTAGATCAAGGTCATGGGTCAGCTCCTTCCCCAACACCTCAGGGTAATGTATTGTTATCTACTAATAAATATTTTATAGAGTGTATTGTTATCTACTAATAAATAATTTCTTAACAATAGCTTTGAACAAGTTATTAGAAAGAGAATTCAAATTGAAGACCTTGTAAAGTAGTAGAAACACAATCTTTTGTTTCTATAGTCTGATTTGTTTCAACTATCACCATTTTACCATCTTCACCATTTTTATTCATTTAATATTTTTGTTGAAAGATGTATAATGAGATGATTCTACTTAAACATCACATTTTTCAATGGTCAAATAGTCAAATAGTAATTTTACAACTCACTCACAATAAAAAGTGGTAAATAATTATCATATTTTTATTCGTCAAAATTTATCTTTTGACAATTGAAAAGATATTTAAAAATAGTCAAGAAAAAATAAAACACAAAAATATTATAATTAATTGTAAAAGCAACTTATTCCTACAAAGCTCTTTTTATTTCATAGCTAATATTTTATAAATTAAAATAAGCTACGTAATTCTCCATCTAGAACACTCTACAATGAGCATACACTTTTGGCTTGGAGTTTTTAAGTCTAATTCTATGAAAAATTAATTTTAATAGAATAATTATTATTCAAAGTTAAACCTACTACCTAAAACTATGGAGATATAATAGTTGATGATGAGGAAGACCGAGGACTTTGCTTTCTCTTGACAAGATTTCTATTTGAAAGGAGAATCTTAGAAAAATCTTCAATTGAGATATGAACCGACAATGTATCTTCAAACGCTCAAAATATTTTAAATATTTATGATGGTGATATAATCTTTGACTATCCTATAGGTGATGAATAATTCAACTTCCCTTGTTCAAAGATACCTTTTGTTTTAATAATAACTATCTATAATTTATGTGGGACTCACATGCTCAACAAATGTTCGATTTATCTATTGTTGTACGAATTCATGGTCAAAGCGAGGCCAGCTATGATATAGAAGACTAATTATAAGGTGTATTAATGTAGTACGTTTTTGTATTTACTAAAATTTAGTTTTTTTAATGTCAAGAGGCATTCTACAATCGCAGTATGGGGTGGAGTGTAATGGTGTGAGTGTGTTAAAAAAATACTTACCTTTTACTTTGAAATTGACGACCATTTAATGTCAAATTATTAATATTTAATAATAAATATTATAAATCCAAAATAAGTAGCATGTAAAAATAAAGATATGGACAACTTTGGATAATCATCATTCTTCTCATTTTCAAAAGTGTAAAAAAAAAATTTATGGGTTAAAATAGAAAAAAAATTGATTTCTTAATTTGAGATTTTTTTTTAATTTGTTAATTATAGTTGAGAAATTGATGGACATAGGGTTGAGTGAAGAAAAAATGTGCAGAAATATCAATTTGAAGTAAAATGAAGTAAAATAAAATAATTAAATGTACATAAAATAACTTCAAATTAATATCTCTTTAATATTAATATTTTGTAAAGCCCTTCTACAAAACCTATGGCCTCTAGCATGAAACAAAAGAAAATGAAGGGCTGTAATTTTCTCAAAAAAATGTTAGAACAACAATGATTAGTGATGTATATATTAAATGAAAGAAAAGGGCTGTAATTTTTTTGCCTTAATTTCAACTAAAATTTTATACATGTTTTATGTTTGAATCTTAATTAATTTATATAAAAAAATGTATAATAATAAATAAAAAGTTTAAATTTGATTTGTAATTTGAATTTTTTTTTAATTTGTTAATTTAGTTGAAAATTTGATGGGCAAGATATAAACCTTAAATAATTAAATAATCAACGAAAATGAAGTATATAGTAAATAAAATAGCTTCAAATTAATATCTCTTGACATTTTTTTAGATAGATGTATTTAAGATATCTATACTAGTTGGTAAAATAGTTTGAATCATTCAACTCTATTAATAGATTAAGGGCTACCAATGTTTAGTTAAGATAAATCAACATAACTCAATCTTATTGATAATGTTTACAATTTTTTTCATCTTAAATTTGTTAAATTTTTATATTAAATCATTTCAAAAACTTTTATAGACATGGTTTAAAAAGTTTGAGATTTTTTTTTAAATTACTTTTAAATTTTGCATATGACTTGTTAATGTAATTGTTTTTATCTCTTTGTAAATGTTGTTTCTATAGAAGTGACATAATTTCCTCCAAGAAGAATATGAATGGTTCTCTTTGGCCACTACATGTTTCAACTATCCAATAACGGTATGGTCCTATATATTTGTAATTACTTGCTAGATTTATCATATGATATGCATACTTGTTTTTTAAAGAGAATGAATAGCATCAATCAATGATTGAGGAAGAGTCATGGATATTATTACATTGGAGATATAGAGCAAGAAATATCTTGCCTTAATTTGTGCTTCCAAATCCTACATAGTGTTATATAATACTAGAAGATTTGATAATTAATTCCTTATATCTAATACCTTTTGATGTGGATATGTATACTTGATTTAAGTGCGCTTGCATGCATTTAAGTACATAGTTTTATTGGGTTGCCTATAAATAGTGAGTGTGTTGGCCACAATGCATTAGTTGTATAATCTCTTATGTTTTATTGTCCTTGGTGCAAATCTAATTATTACTAAAGCATGCTTGATTTTATTTTATTACTAATAGAAACTTAACATAATTGAGGAAGGTTTCTCTTTAAAATAATTATTTATTTATTTTTTCATTTAAATTAGAGGAAACAAATTAAAAGGAAATGAAAGGAAACCTATAGTTTATTACAAGGTTATTCTTAGTAACTATAAATATCTATGGAAAGAGAAAAATTCTTTAGCTATGTTGTCAATTATCAACACTCTAGAAACCCTTAACCTAATCTTATTCATTCTATTATTTTCTATACACGTATTTATGATCACATTTTATTTATCCCAAATCAATAGATCAAAAGCAAGGGATAAGTCTGTTAGGGTTGAAAAGAGAGACTTATCCTACAAGGTTAAACTAGGTCAAACCCTCTTCCACTCAACATTAAGACACAAACCGAGCTTGGTTTCAACCCATGAAGGAGAGCCAAACTACAAGGGTTTTGTCCCTTTGTTGTATAAAGGAGTGTCAACCAAAACCAACTAAAGCTAACCAACCAAACTAGGGCAAAAGATGAAACCCTAATTAACCAAAATCTACAAATAGAGGAATGTCGAAAATAAATACAGAGATTCTGAAAGTACAATAGATATCAGGAGACAGAGAAGAATCTGGATCTAAGTTCAAGGGCAAAGAAGTACCAGGGCGTTGGGTGCCCTAGACCCTAATTAGGGTTTTACAGAATGTCTAAGCTTCACTTGGCATGCACTGCAAAACCTTCCTTCTTCTCATAGCTTATCTTCTGAAACCTGTTACTTTGACTTGCACACAAGCAAAGAGGAAAGGGTTGTGCTGTGTTTAGGGGATTTCCTTAGTCAAACCCTATGTTGGTGTTTACAGCTCCACTACAGCGATGATTAGTGATCCAAGAGTGCATTCCCTAGGAGGGCAAAGGTGAGATCAACAATATATGATGAAAGTATGAATGAAAATGATAAAAATTACCACAATATGTGAAACCCTAGTTGGAGTAGATAAATCAAGATCATGCACCAACAAGGAGGTAAATAAAGATGGCTTGAACTTCCTTCAAGACCTGCAAATGAGCATCATAACATCCACAAGCATGTAGCAATTCCAAGCATGAAGAGAACTTGAGCATAGGAGATCAATCATGTAAGTAATTCTAATCCTTCTCATAACAAGCTTAGCATTCTCTAGGTGTAAAATGAATTGCAAAAATCCTTTATATATGCATTCCTGCTCACCAACAATGAATAAAACCAAATGGGTCTGACATGTAAAAGCTAAGGAGGTGTTCTAAGATGACACCATAAAAATAGGGCTAAAGTAACCATCTAGGACTAGGGTGTTTGGCACCCTTGTCCTTTAGCCCCACAAACTCCAGGGAGTGTTAAATGTGGTGGGCTTAGGCCAGTTGTAAGTTTACTTTGTCAGTTTTATTCATCGGGATTGAGATTTAGTCATTTAATGTTCAAAAGGGTGTTAAAATAGGTCATGATTAACAAGGGTAAACATTTTACTCCATAACAAAGTCATATAGACAACCTCACTTTATTAATATTCATTGGCCTCTAATCCATGTGCCTAAACAAGTGGGTATGATGGATGGACTAGATCCCTCAACCCATCATTTCACCATGCATCTAGTGTAAATCTCCATGTAAATATGGACATATCATTATCACCTCAACACCTTGCCTCCATGCCTCCCTTTATAAACACTAATTTTGAGCAACTCTCCATTTCACACCACTTTGTACCCTTCTCTAACCCTATTTATAGAAAAACTCCTTTATCTATTTTACATCACTCTATAATTAACACAAACCCTAACCCTAACATCAAAAACCCTAGTACTAAGACCGATAGCTTCTTAATTTAGTTATTTCCTAATTCAAGTTTAGGAAACCCTAGTGCTAATACTCTCCACTCTTATATAGATGTCAACAATAGAACTAATAACTTCTTGAAGGAGCTCAATGCAAACATGAACACAACTAACCATAGATAGATTGATTTAGCAAGCACCCCAAGATCTAAAGTGCTCAATTGCCATTTATTTGATGATATTTTAGACATAATTGATGAATGCAAGCAAATAACTATAGTTTTGCTTTTTCCTAGAAGAGTTCCAACTAAATAAGATTTCTACAAATGGGCAAAATTTGACAACCCAAAAATAACAGATGGAAAATAGAGGCATTGGGGGACTACATATGGGTTGGATATTTTGTATATTTAGCTTGGCCTAGCAGCATTCCCAAGTCATTATACAATATGGTATTTGGGTTATATGTAGTCAAATTAGTTACTTACTAAAATAACCTAAAAAATGATTTTAAGGGTTTTTTTTATACAATTGTTAGGTAATAGTGCAAGTGAGTAAAGTAGTGAAAATGAAGCCTTTTAATAATAATTATCTAATAATGAGAACTGAGACTAACAATTGATGAGAGACTTGAACAAAGAAGCTAATGGAAATAGGAATTCACATACTTGACTAGGAAACAATAAACTATAAATATAAGGGTTTAAATTCACTTGCAGGAGATGGTTACCACTAGAAATAGACTTAGGATAGTAAAAGGAAGCCCCAATCTAAATTTGAGTTATTTTTTATGAAGGACAAATGTGTAAATTAGGTTTCCACCCAAGGGTAGGACCTAGTCCTAGGAGTACAACTTGGTCCTATAGGTCATAAAGACTTGAAACTTTCTAGGTATACTTAGGATAGCATGCTAATCACTTATTTGTATGAACACCTATCAATATAGAGAGAAAAGGATAGAGTAAAACAACAAAATATTTCACAAATGAACTCAAATACATTGAAAGTGGAAGATAATAAGAAAATAGGATAATACACCTAATATAGAGGGTCATACACCACTAATATGGACTATCTAGACTACCAGGAAGTTGTCATTCAAATTTTGAGTGAAATTGATGAAGGAAAAAGAAATAAGGTTATGTTATGCCTTGGGTTACAACATGATCCTCTCCTAGTGCCCTACAATATACCATAGTCTTAGGGGAGTGACCTAGTCCAATATGTCCAAATGACCTACAAATGAACATAGATCTTTGTATCGTCATTTTAGAATTCATCCCTCTTACCACTCTATGAGATTCCTTCCATTTTTTTGTATTTCACCTACGAACACCAAGTCTATAGAAGAAACCCTACAAAAAAAAGGGTTGAAGAGGAGTTTGCCTTTATTAGTTTGCTTGTGGCCTTTTAAGCACAAATCCACTTGGTTGTTGGCAATGATAAAATATTGAAATTGAAATCTATACTAAGAAATTTTACTAATTCAAAGCATATATAAGTAAAACTTAATAGGAAATGGTAAATGGAAACAAAGCAATGAAGCTTGGGAATAACAATGTTGGGAGATAGAAAAGATAAAATAAATGACAAAAAAATTAAAGGGTGGTATGAATTGATATAGGACTAAATTGGGAAGGGGAAAACACTAGTCTAGGGAAAAGTTGGCTAAGATTGAGGACAAATTGGGAAGAAAACCTTGAGCTAGGTAAACTAGGGTTTAAAAGGAGAAAAAGTGGGTGGGAGATAAGAAAAGGAAGACTAAATGAAAATAAAAAGAAATAAAACTAATATGGGTATGAGGAGGACTAAAATGGGAGAGGAAAAATATAATGTATAAGAGGATTTATGAAATCTAAAAAGGAAATTATAGAAAAATGAAGGTTAGGGAAAAAATGGCTTAGAAAGTGGTAAGGAGAAGGATGGGAGATGAAAAAGGAAGATGAAATGGATTTGGAAGCTAAGAGAAATGGATGGAGAGTGATGAGGGAAAGAAAAGTGGAGATAATGTCAATTAGAAGAGAAATGGAGTGAAAATAAATTATAGCTAGCAAGAAACCCATCTCATACAAAGTAAAGTCATGAAAAATAGTCACCTATCATGAAGAGATTCATTGTCAAGAATGTTGCAATGCTCCAGAATATTGTTTCAAACCTTGGGATGGAAGCTAATAATTTTTTACAATAAAGTAAACACTAAGATGCCCTTATTTATGAAAAATGGCTCTAAAATAGAAAGCATGTCGAAACTTTATGATTTCTAAGTAAAACTGAGGTAGAGATAGGCCCATTTATAGATTTTAAAAATAAATTTGGGGAGAAAACATAGTTCAACCTAATAATCTTAATTAAATGTACCTTGCATTTAACTTGGTTATGATTCAATGAAAGGACTAGACCATCCACCAAACACTTGTGTTAGGACCCAAAGTCCTGTTGAATGCAAAAGACAACTAAGAGGGGGGGTGAATAAGTTGTAACTTATAATTCCAAAACCCTCAAACACATTTAGATCCACATCAATTCAATTAACCCTTAAACTATTATGATGATTAAGCATGAAACCAAATAACAAAAACTGAATCAAATCAACATCAAACACAAGAGAACACCAGATTTACGTGGAAAACCCAAGAAGGGAAAAACCATGGTAAGGATTAGCTCACAGTATAAAGTAATATCAACACTGAAAAGCAATAGGCTCACTTCCAAAGGGCTCACCGCCCAAAAGGAAGGCTCACTACCAGAATAGAGAAGAAGATAGAGAAGATTGTTACAAGGAGAAAACTATCTCAATGCAATAGAGAAGTCCACGACAACGCCAACATCACCTCCATAGTCTCACTAAGATATGGTAGACACCTTCTGCTCACTGCATCTAGTAATCTAACACATGAAAGTTCACACTACGCTCACACAAATTTGCACTCTATAACTCTATAATTTGCATCACATTCATCACACTCATCTATCTTATCATCCTTCAACACCTTAACACTTATTTATACCATCTTCAACCTTAAGAACATTCTCCAATGTCAATAAAGCTCCTTAATTTCACAAATTTGAATTAGGTTAGACCCAAAACATTCCCAGAGTGGAAAGGAATGAAGGTAGACCTCAACACACCTTAGCTCAGACCTAAATCCACTCATACATGCTACACCACACTTCCACAATCATCAAAGCAACTCTGCAATTAGTGTAAACACCCAAGGTCGGCCGAACTGGTGTAAACACCATAAACAATTATGTACACACTTCCTCAAACCTAAAAACAACTCATGAACCACATGCCATGCTTGAGCACAATCTATAATATCCCACAAACATCCTAAAAACCAACAAATTCCTCTACAACATTTTTTACCTGCCGCACAACCTTACCCTATTTACCTAGCATACTCAAATGTCTCTGTCATACATTGCAACTCAATAAATCCTCTTTCAGAGCACCAAACTAGGAATAAATTTGACTGAAGATAGATATTAACCTTATAAATACAATTCCAGAACCATAAGACCTGAAACCACTTTGCAGAGAAATGCAGAGAAAAAACATTTCTCCCAGACACATCTGCAATATAGAGTTCAGACACTGGTGAACACATCTTCCTCTGCACATCGATCCAGCACACCAAATTTTGAATGAAGCATCTCTAAGTACCTCTAAACAACATTTCCAAACCACATAAATAGATCTTCAATATAAGGGAAATGCAGAGAAAAACTAGAACACTACTTTGCAACACATAATACCACTGCCACATACTGTTTTCTTATTTTATTCAAATTTTCTCAGAAGAACTTGGAAACCAAGCACCAAAAACATATTATCACCATCTTCAACACTTCCTCATCATCAAAGATAGCATCCACTCAACACCAACTACTCATACTCTTGCACCACTTCTTACTCATACAGTTGACACCAATGACAACACAAGCTTGTTGACATCAATGACAACATTGATTGCACATACTTGCAACAATCTCCCCCTTTGTCATTGATGGAAACACATAATGTGAGAAACCATCCATACAACATCATCCTCAATACTATGCTTCATACCAACTCTTTTTCTTTCTCTTTCTCCCCCTGAACTTGCTACTCTCTTCTTGACAACTGACTCTTTCCTTTTTCTTTTTCACATTGCTCTATCTCCCCCTTTGACATTGAAATGGCAAAGGGCTACACATCTCTCTTTCATCTCACCTTTAGACAACTTCTTAAACTTGTACCTGCTCACTATTGCTATGCAACATCTTTTCCTTTACAGCTCTTCATACTCCCCCTTAGAAACAATATGCATTAGAACTTACTCCCCCTAACTGCAACAACCAACATGACCACTACCTACTCCCCCTGAGAGGTATCCTTCAACATCAGTCCAGAATAAGGAATGAATCTTTAAATTCACTAGACTGATGCATCTCCTTATGCATCTAGTTCAAAGGAGGGACAATAACCCCTAACTTCTCCCGGAGATACTCAAATGTATCCTTAGGAAGAGCCTTAGTGAATATATCAGCAACCTGATCCTTTGTAGGCACATACTCAAGCTTTACTTTGTTCACTGCAACCTTCTCTCTCAGAAAGTGATACCAAATTGAGATATGTTTTGTCCTTGAGTGCATCACCGGATTCTTTGAAATGTTGATAGCACTTATATTATCACAGAAGATAGGAATAGGTTCATCATATACAACTCTAATATCCTTCAAGGTTTGCCTCATCCACAACACTTGTGTGCAACAAGATGCTGCAACAATATATTTTACCTCTGCAGTAGACAAAGATATTGAATCTCACTTCTTACTTAACCATGGCACCACTTTGTCTCTAAGAAAGAATGCACCACCACTTGTACTTTTCCTGTCATCTACACAACTAGCCCAATATGCATCTATATAAGCACTTAGAGCAAAGTCATTATCCTTTGGATACCACAAGCCATGATCCAGAGTGCCCTTTAAATATCTGAATATCCTCTTCACTACTACAACATGTGACTCTCTAGGATCTTCTTTAAATCTAGCCACAAGACAAACTACATTCATAATATCCAGTCTAGTAATAGTTAAATATAGAAATCCTCCAATCATTGATCTATACCTGCTCTAATCAGCCTTAGGAGATTCATCATTCTTGCTCAGCTTGCAACCAATTGTCATAGGGGTACATACTGGTTTAGAATCTTCCATTCTGAACTTCTTTGACATCTCCTTAACATACTTTGATTGTGAAATGAAAATACCTTTAACTGTATGATTGATCTGTAGCCCAAGGAAGAAGTCCATTTCCCCACACATTGACATTTCAAATTCTTTCTACATTTCATCTGCAAAACTCTTACACACATCTTTATTTCCACCAAAGATTATATCATCTACATATAATTCCACAATCAGAATTTGATCTTCTCCTACTTTGATGTATAGATTGCTATCTGCAGTACCTTTATTGAATCCTTGCTATAATAAGTACATGTCTAACCTTGCATACCAAGATCTAGGGGCTTGCTTCAATCCATATAATGCCTTTTTCAACCTGTAAACCATATTTGCTTTATCTGATAATTGAAATCCATCCAGTTGTTTTATGCATACTTCTTCTTCCAATTCACCATTCAAGAAAGCGGACTTCACATCCATTTGATATACTTTGAAATCCTTATGTGCTGCAAAAGCCAAAAACATCCTGATGGCCTCCATTCTTTCCACCAGAGCATATTTTTCCTCATAGTCTATTCCTTCTACTTGTGAGTAACCTTTACACACAAGCCTTGCCTTGTTTCTTACCACTTCTCCATTCTCATTCAGTTTGTTTCAGAATACCCACTTAGTTCCAATTACAATTTTGTTTATTGGTCTTGGGACAAGTTCCCAAGTCTGATTCTTTTCAATCTACATTAGTTCTTCTTCCATAGCCTTGATCCAATACTCATCCTTGCATGCTTCAATTACTATTTTAGGTTCAACTTTAGAGAGTAAACATAGATTTACATGTTCTTCAACAACTTTCCTTCTTGTTAGCACACCTTTTTTCTTATCACCAATGATCTAATCTTCAGAATGATGCTTCTACACATACTTGGGAGTTTTAGGAATATTTTTCAGAGCTTCTTCCTCTTCAACCTACACTTCCTTTTCCTTAGCATTTGCTTCTTCTCCACAAGAAGATTCATCTGATTCATATCTGTTTACTTCCAAATTCTTTTGTAGATCTTTATCAACTTTGACATTTGCACTCTCAACAATCCTTTTTAGCCTCTTGTTGTAGCACCAGTAATCTTTGCTTTTAGTAGAATACCCAAGGAAGATACCTTCATCAGACCTTGCATCAAACTTTCCTATATTTTCTTCATCCCTTCTGATATAACATTTACTTCCAAACACTCTGAAGTATTTGGCAGTAGGAATCCTTCCATACCATAACTCATAAGGAGTCTTTGTACTATTTGTTCTTGCCTGCACTCTGGTTAGTATATAAATAGTAGTATGAATTGCTTCTCTCTAGTAGACCTCTAATAGATTTGTTTCTTTTATCATTGTTCTTATAGCTTATTGAACGGACCTATTCTTTCTTTCAACCACTCCATTCTACTGAGGAGTCCTAGAGGCAGATAAGTGCCTCTTTATTCCATGACTCTCACAAAACATGTTAAACTCATTGGAAGTGAACTCTCCACCTCTGTCAGACCTCAAACATAAGATTCTCATATCCATTTCATTTCCAACCATGACTTTGAATGCTTTGAACTTATCTAGGGCTTCTAAGTTTTCTTTGAGAAAAGTAACCCATGGCATTCTAGAATAATCATCAATCAGTAGCATGAAATACTTGTCACCTTGAAAACTCCTTACTTTGGTAGGACCAAAAAGATCTGTATGCACCAATTCCAATAGTCCGGTAGAAGATTGATCCTTGACTTTGAAATTTCTTCTTGCTTGCTTTCCAACTTGACATTCCATAGAAATAACTTATGCTTGCCAGGATATCAAAATTGATGTGACACAATCTTCTATGTCACAGCCATCTCTCACTAATCTGAGTCATGAAACAATAACCATCACCACCTTTTAGCTGATAAACATTTCCATCTATCCACTTTCCAGTAGCTATCACAGTTCCAGAGTCTTTTATGATCTCACAGCCACCATCCTAAAACACAAGATTGTATCCTTTGCTACACATTTGTACAACACTCAAGAGGTTATGCTTTAAACCCTTAACATAAAGAACATCATCGGTATTATGCTTGACATCAAAACTAATTAAACCTCTTCCACATATCTTAGCAGATGTATCATCACCAAATCTAACTAGTCCTCCATCATATTTTTCAAGTTTAACAAACTTACTCTTATCATCGGTCATGTGATTTGAGCATCCACTATCAATGACCCAGTAGTTCTTTTCATGTCTGGTATGAAAAGTAGATATCAAAGTGCCTTTAATATTAAGACTTGCTTCCGGAGCCCTTTCCTTCACACATTTCTCAGAGTTAGTAGAAATAATATCATCATTTAAAGATATGAACGGACATTCATTATCCTCATCATTTTCATAATCAGATTCATCATCAGATATACTTGCATCTTCTCTAACATAGTAGCTTTTCTTAGGCACTCTACTTTTGTTCTTCCTATTTTTTCTTCTCAAAATTCTTTTTGGACATTTAAAGCATAATGATCTATCTTGCCACAACTGAAACACTTGAAAGGCAACTTACCACTGTACTTACTAGTACCCAATTTCATTTTTCTCACAAAGTTAGCTTCCACATCATTAGAATCCTCCTAATCTGATTCCGCAGTCTTCACAGATTTGCCAGCCTTGAAGGAAGTCTCAGCCTTTGCACTACTTGTACCAAATTCTCTCATTTCAAAAGTAGTTAAGGTACCAAGCAACTGATCTTTGGTAAACTGATTCAGATTTTGCAATTCTTCAATAGTAGAAACTTTATGACTATAAGCATTAGGAAGAGTTCTATGTACCTTCAATACCACTTCTTTTTATTCCACATCTCCACCAAGGCCTTTGATTCTATTGACGACTTCATCCACCTTCTGTAAGTATCTTGTAATGTTTTCATCTTTAGACATTTGCATGGTCTCAAACATGAGCTTCAAAATCTACATTTTAGCTTCTTGATCTTATCATCTCCTTCATAAATACTTTTTAACTTTTTCTAGATTTCATTAGTAGTTTTCAAATTCATAACTTTAACCAATTCAGAATTAGTAAGACCACCTAATAGAGCATACCTTGCTTTACCATTGGTTTCATAGGCCTTGACCTCATTTGCAGTACTTGGACCATTTTCTGGTATAGTGTATTCAGTCTCAATAGACTTCCAGATCTCATATCCAAGAGAAATTAGATAACCTTCCATCCTTATTTTCCAGAAAGCATAATCTATTCCATCAAACAAAGGAACATCCTTCTTGTGCACCATCCTAGATCTACCTCAGGAAAGTAAGCTTTCTTCCAAGGAACTTGGCTCTGATACTAGTTGTTGAATGCACAATACAACTAAGAGGGGGGTGAATCAGTTGTAACTAATAATTCCAAAACCCTCAAGCACATTTAGATCCACATCAATTCAATTAACCCTTAAACTATTATGATGATTAAGCATGAAAGAAAATAATAGAAACTGAATCAAATCAACATCAAACACAAGAGAACACCAGATTTATGTGGAAAACTCAAGAAGGGAAAAACCACGGTGAGGATTAGCTCACAGTATAAAGTAATATCAACATCGAAAAGCAATAGGCTCACTGCCCAAAAGAAAGGCTCACTGTCAGAATAGAGAAGAAGATAGAGAAGATTGTTACAAGTAGAAAATTATCTCAATGCAATAGAGAAGTCCACCACAACGCCAACATCACCTCCATAGTCTCACTAAGAAATTGTAGACACCTTCTGCTTGCTACATATAGTAATCTAACACATGAAAGTTCACATTGCGCTCATACAAATTTGCACTCTATAACTTTGTAATTCGTATTTCATCACACTCATCTATCTTATCATCCTTCAATAGCTTAACACTTATTTATACCATCTTCAACCTTAAGAACATTCTCCAATGTCGGTAAGGCTCCTTAATTTTGCAAATTCAAATTAGGTTGGACCTAAAACATTCCCGTAGTGGAAAGGAATGAAGGTGGACCTCAACACACCTTAGCTTAGACCTAAATCCACTCATACACACTACACCACACTTCCACAATCATCGAAGCAACTCCGCAATTAGTGTAAACACCCAAGGTTGGCCGAACCGGTGTAAACACCACAAACAATTATGTACACACTTCCTCAGACCCAAAAATGACTCACGGACCACATGCCATACTTGAGCACAATCTACAATATCCCACAAACATCTTGAAAACCAACAAATTCCTCTGCAACAACTTTCACGTGCCACACAACCTTATCCTGTTTACCCAGCATATTCAAATGTCTCTGTCATACACTGCAACTCAATAAATCCTCTTCCAGAGCACCAAACCACGAATAACTTTGATTGAAGATATATATTAACCTTATAAGCACACTTCTAGAATCATAAGACCTGCAACCACTTTGCGAAGAAATGCGAAGCAAAAACATTTCTCCCAGACACCTTTGCAATAAATAGTTCACACACTGGTGAACACATCTTCCTCTGTACATCGATCTAGCACACCAAATTCTGAATGAAGCATCTCTAAGTACCTCTAAACAACATATCCAAATCGCATAAATAAAACTTCAATATAAGGGAAATACGGAGCAAAACCAGAACACTACTCTGCAACATAGAATACCACTGTCACATGAGTTATTTTCTTATTTTATTCAAATTTTCTCAAAAGCACTTGGAAACCAAGAACAAAAAACATATTATCATCATCTTCAGCACTTCCTCATCATCAAAGACAGCATCCACTCAACACCAACTACTCATACTTTTGCACCACTTCTTACTCATACAGTTGACACCAATGACAACACAAGCTTGTTAACATCAATGACAACACCGACTGCACATACTTGCAACAAGTCCTATGTGTTTTCTTAAATAATTAATTTTGTACTAAGATAGAGTTAATAGAAACATCAGATGCATATGCTTTTTAATTGGTCCCTTTTGCTAAGTTAGTTTATCCCACATGCTTGAGAGGTAATAGTTCTATTCGATAGAATTAGTATAAATGGAGGGTTTTGGTAGTACAATAGCCATTCGTGAATTATATTGTATTGAGCACTACTCAAAGGAGGCTTCCCCTCAAAGAGGCCTACAATATTTTGTAATGTGATTTTATCAAATCAATACAATATTATTCATTGTATTTCAATTCAACTTTATTTTCTAAATATTGTTAATTTGGTTAATTTGTTATAGGTAGCACCATCACATTTGGTTTTAGAGATCTTTTAAGGGTATGTTCTATTGATTTTTTTTCTATTTCGCACCTTTTACGACTACCCATTGTATTCTTTCACCTCACCCTCTTATCTAGGATCTCGGTGATCATAAAATGGATATAATAATAACAACACTAAATTGGACATTTTCCTTGGTAGTTGTTATTTAGATTCTATTTTTAAGGTAGAAACCTTGTACCAAGGGTGTTAAAATATCATAGAAGAGTTCTTGTTCTAGGCAAAGCTAGATTTTCCATATAAGTTCTAGTGAAGCCATTAATCATCTATCCCCTGTGATGCATCGATAAGTGGTTATCCCTAGGAACTTACTCACATCATACTATCTAGATCTCTCTATATCTATATATTTGCAGGCTCATAGACCCAAAAAAACTTGTAGAAATCACCCTCAACACCTATCATTCCCTTCCCACCTTGGGACTTTTTGGAAGTGGGTGAATACCCCTACTAGGGATTGTTATTTCTGGGATTGGTAGAGAACAACTTACAAAGAAGAAACATTCTACCATTTTACCAAGATGTAGGATTTTATAGGTTTCCAGAGATACAACATTTTGTAAGTGTGATGTAGCAAAAGAAACAATCAGCGAGTAATTTCTAAATAGTAAAAAAAGAAAAAAATGTTTTTACTCTCTTTGAATGATTTTCCCATTTTGACCCTTCAAGGTAATCATTTTGGTCTCTTACTCTATCAATTATTTTATCCACCTTGGTACCCCTCCTAAGATGACTCGACCTAAGGAAATGGATGTAGTAGCAGCAACTAAATTGGAGGAATTTGACAACAACATCTCCTCCATTAGTGATGGATAAGACTAGATATTGGAATCTCATAGTCAGATACCTAGTCATGACTCATCCCATAAATGCTTTGACAACCCTAAATCCAGCTTCCGTTCTAGCTACCTACCTTAGGACCCAAAACTTAATTTTCCAATATTTTATGGCATATAACCTACCAGTTAGATCTACCATGTTGAAAAATATTTTACTCTCCACAACACTCCTTGGGGGGATCCTCCCTATTACCTCATTCAAATTAGAAGAATAACCAATCTAGTGGTACAAATGTTACAAGAAGGATAATCTTGACCCTAGTTGGAATAATATTTATAGAGATCCTCTTGGTCAAATATGGTCCCATTGCATGTGAATATTTTACTAGAGCTTTAACTAAATTGAGGCAACTTGTTTCTATTTTTTACTATCAAACTAAATTTGATAAAATTGCTTTGACCAAATTAAATGATGAATATATGACTTCTTTACTAGTTGAACATTCATAAGTAGCCTTAAAGAGGAAATTTGGGCTAAGGTCAAAATTTTCAAACCCAAGAATATGATGGATTGCCACAAGTTTGGTAAGACTTGTAGAAGATGAGCTCATAGACCACCATTGATTCTCCAAGTTTACCCCATTTGAGAACACTAGGTTATATTGTCCTAGATCCCCACTCCTAATAATCAATCCACACCTATCAAATGTCTCATTGAAGTAGAGATGTGAACTCATTTAGAAAAATGGGTTGTGTTATAATTGTGGTGATAAATTTACACCAAGCCATCACTGTGTGGAACAAAAACTCTATTTACTTGATGTGGAATCTCCACCAGAACCTAAGGAATGGGAATATGCCAAAGAATCCCAAGAAGAGGAACTACATTCAATTGAGGATTCATATGTTAACCTTGCTTTTGAAATTTATATGAATTCATTGGTTGGGATCTCCACCACTCAAACAATAAAGGTCAAAGGTTTTTTGAGAAATATGCTCTCACAATCGTCATCGATTCAAGAAACACTCATAATTTTATTGATCCAAGATTGGCTAAATAAGTAGATTGTTTTGTTCACTCTTGTTATAGATTTGAAGTCATTATTTTAAATGGAGGAACCTTACCTTGTAAGGGTAAGTGCCAAAATGTTTGCATTTCCATGGGGGACTACACTCTCAAATATGATACTTTTGCCCTTCCCTTGGGTAGTTGTGACTTTGTGTTAAGAGTGCAATGGCTCTGCACTCTTGGTCTTATCTTGTGGGATTTTTCTAAACTTCAGATGCAATTTATAGCTAATGGTCAAAAACACGCATTATGAATCCTCACCCCTAGATTTGTCAATCGCATTATCTTTCATAGCATGGAAAAGTTACTAAAAAGAGTCTCTCATGGAATTATTGCACAACTTTTAGCTATCCAAGTTGATAAACCTTGTACCTTAAGCCACCCCACGGATCTCCAAGATATTTTACTCTACCATTTAATGGTCTCCCTAGAACCTATTGGCTTACCTTCAAGTTGCATATAAAATCATGCCATCCAACTATTACTAGGGAGCACAACTCCAAATATCTACCCTTATAGGTACCCATTTTTGTAAGAGACTAGGATAGATAAATTAACTCATGAACTCCTATACCAAGGGTTTATTAGGCCAAAAAATGGTCCTTACTCTTCCCTAATCCAATTGGTGTACAAAAAATATGGGTCTTGGCACCTTTGCATTGATTTTCATGAGTTGAGAAAAATCACCATCGATGATAAATTTCCCATTCTAATGTTCAATGAACTCTTTGGTGCCTACTTCTCCAAGTTGGATTTATGATTAGGCTATCATCAAATCCACATCAAAGAGGAGAACATTACCAAAATACCCTTCCACACTCATTATTTGGTCATTATGAGTTTTTGGTCATCCCATTTGGACTCACCAATGCACCATCTACCTTTTAGAGCTTGATGAATCATATTTTTTATCCATTTGTATGGAAGATCATCTTGGTCTTCTTTGATGATATTCTTCTTCATAGTTAAATATGGGTAGAGCACCTATTACATGTGGACTAGGCTCTTCAAATCCTTTTTGCTAACTACTTATTTGCTAAATGCTCCAGATGCTCCTTTAGTGAGACAAAAATTGAATACCTAGGAAACATTGTTTCTAAGGTTGGCATTTAGGTGGACCCAAAAATAAATCTGACCATGCCAAACTAGCCTAAACCTAAAACACTAAAGAGCCTTCATGGATTATTAGGCCTCACTAGATATTACCACTGATTTGTAAAAGATTATGGAAAAATTACTATCCCCCTCACAACCATGTTAAAAAAGAGTCCTTACAATGGTCTACAACTATAGAAGCACCATTTAATCTACTTAAGAAGGTTATGTGTACAACACCATTTCTTGCTGTGGTAGATTTCTCTAAAATATTCTCATTTAAGGTGATGCTTTGGGATCTAGATTGGGTGTTGTCCTCATGCAAGAAGGGCAACCCCTTGCCTTTACTATAAGGCTCTAACTAGTAAAAATCTCACTTATTCCATATATGAGAAAGAGATATTAGCCATTCTTCATGAAGTCAAGAAATGGAGTCCCTTCCTTGTTGGAAGGAACTTCTGTATTAAAACTTATCAATATAGTTTCAAGAATTTGTTTGACTAGTAATTCTCCTCTCCAAAGCAACAAAAGTGGGTCACCAAGTTGTTGGGGTATGATTGAGATAACCTAAAAAAAGGACATGATAATGTGGTGTTAGATGCATTATCATGTCAATTTGAAGACCCTCCTTTCATTGATTTAACAATGCCCACCCCTACTTAGGTCAATGGTTTATGTCAAGAGTGTCAACAAGATAGTCACCTGTACAAACTCATTCAACATGTGTCTAATCACCCTTCTTTAAAGATAGGATGGATCATATTTTTGGTATAATGGTCATCTATTATTGGCCTCACAATTATCTTTGTACCTGAAACTTTTGTCTATCTTCCATGCCACACCATTGGTGGATCAATTTGTCTTTTCAAAAACCTATGAAATATTTTGCTACAATCTTTTCTAAGGAGGTATGAAAATAGACATCAAATAGTTTGTGGCAAACTATTACACTATGAATGCAACAAAGGTGAAATGGTTTCCATCCAAGACAAATTCAACCATTGCCAATTCCTACTCAAGTGTGGATTGACATTTCAATGGACTTCATTAAAGGACCATGGAAATCTATAGTGAAATCAATCATTCTAGTGATGGTAGATCACCTATCTAGATATGCCCATTTTTGTGCTTTAGGCCATATAGGTGTAACATTATAAATTGTACTTGCCCACAATTTTACATTATGTTTGGTACTCACTTTAGTGTCTATGCCTTAGTGTGTTTTAGGATCATTTCCATCCTTAGGCTTATGGGTAAAAGCACAAACTTGTGTCACACTTTGGGTTAACAAAATAGTTCCTAGCAAGTCATTTTCATGTGAGTAGGTTTCGCCCAAAACAACGTCATGCCTATGTGACCTTGTTGTTGGAGTACTTGACAACACTGAGAGGGGGGGGTGAATCAGTGTTGTAGAGAAAAATACTTTATTTACTTTTATTTCATACTTTCAAAAATAGAAGAAAGATTGCAGATTAAAGCCTCATTAATGCAAGTTATTGTGAACTAAGGAACTGGACATACAAGTGTAATGAACAAATGAGCCATGCAACAAAGAGACCATAAGACAATGATTTCAGGAGTGGAAAACCCTCATGGGGTAGAAAAACCACTCATTAAATGCCTCACTGGCTTAATCAAAATGTGCTTCACTAGCAAATATAGATGCCTCACTGGCTGTTTGTGTCTCACTGGTTGTTTGCCTCACTGGCTGTTTGCCTCAATGGCTATATACAATCTCATGAATACAAAATTTTAATCAATACAGAGGGTTACTCTATTTCCTTACAATCTAGTTCTTGACTATCTCATCATTTGAGACTCAAGAATACATAACTACAACTGTGCACATAAACTCAGAACAAATCTTGCATCAACATCCTATTATAATCTCAATGATAGTGTAAGATACACACCCATCAAACTCATGACAGATGTTTACATTTCATGCCTCTTTATACATTTTCACACCTTGTCATTTCTTTCATTAAACAATTTAAACTTGTAACTGAAACAATGTAACTACATAAGGAATTTCTTTGTAGAACAAATAACTGAAAGAACCATATGGTCGAATGGTTCCATTTTAACCCAAGGCTTAAACCAAATTGTTCCAGATAACCTCCTTCTCATCAATATACAACAGTTTCAAATCTTTTAGAGTTAATAAAAAATGCCACCATAGATAGACCATAGGGTTAGGTCAAATGGATAAACCTTTGTATCTCAAACCCTAACTCTTTTATGTGTGTTAACCACTGTTTTTAAAAAATTGTTTTTCATCAACAGAAAATGTAAAACCTTGAATCTTTGTGTCAAACAATAGAAGGTACAAGAAGTTACAAAACCACAGTTCTATTTTGGTTACACAACTGCCTTATAACCAAAAGTAATAGTAATGTCAACCACCAAGTTCCAATAAAGATAATCTTGAGAATATATGATAGAGTGACCTATTGGGTTAGAAGAATCCTCAAGATTTAGACCAACAAAAAACAATTACTTTTAAGACTGTCATGAAAGAACCTAAACAAGAAATCACAACGGCACAACAAAGAAAGTCCCTTAAACAAAGAAAAACTTCAATAGAAGGTACTTCGAGCTCGACCATGAAGTCAACAGAATGAAGCAACTTTTCATGTAGAGAATTTATAAGTGAAACCCATCAAGTAGAAATGCAAAAGGACATTGTTACCTCTATAAGCTGACAAGAAAAACTTTTGTTGTGACTTGAAGTCAAAAGAAGAAACCAAAACAAACAAGATCACTCCACTGAAGGTCAGTGTCAAATCCCAGAGATCTCTCAGTAATCATGACAAACACTTGAAGAATTTTGCATAAATTTGTAATCCTAGGTCGAGAGTGATATATCTCTAAGTTAAACTTTGCAAAATGACCTCTCAACAATCTCTTTCCCATATTACTTTGTTAATTGTCTATCCTGGTGTGCCCTAAAGAGCCCGGTGACAAAAAGATTAAAATAACAAAACTTTACCTTCTGTCCAAGCTCGAAACCTGCCCAGCAGGTTAACACCTTTAAGTACCCGATAGGATATGTTTCTAAGTGATTTCTTTTATTATTTGCACAAAGAAATAATGCTTTTCAATGATGCCATTTGAAACCCTTTTAAGACAACCTTACTAACACTTAGCAAAATGCAACCTCCTTAAGACATAAGAAATATAACTCCATGCTTTTGAATTTGATTTGTAACCATATGAAGATTACAATGAATAGAATTATCGATGCCTTCCTTTTGAATGCCCCTTTTTGGAATGAGACAAAAACTTTCAAGTGAATGATATCATAAGTGTCACTCCATGATTTGTAACCCTTTGAAACTAATCATGCACATTAAATCAACTGCCCTTGCTCTTACACATGTCATAGCAAATGCTAATTGCAACACAACATAGTCACACCCAAAGCATCATAAAGTATATGATACCTTTATAACAAAGCCAAAAGTCCTAAAAGAATACCACACATGTATGCAAAACATGTATCACCTAAAAATATATGTCAACTGTAGAAATGAGGCAAACCAAAAACAACCATGTCTCCCATAACCTGAGTACTTTCACAAACCAAATATCTCTACCAACTGACAACCAATGCTCATCATAAAGATCAATCAAATGCACTAACATGGAGAGTGTGTGAATTTGTGATCAAGAACAATCCTCTAATCAAATGAAGATCACCAAGAATGAAACGAATGATGTCTTATGCCTTGACATCAATACCAAATCCAAGCAATGTCAAATTGCCTTTACCAATAGCAAACTAAAGCACAAAGAAACCAAATGTTGTCCCACTGCACATCATAAAGGTCAACCAAGAAGAGAGAAATATTTAGCATTATCAACATATCAAGAACATGAGTACTTGCATGAGTATTGTGCATCACAACATTCTCATCAATATAGCAGGAGCATAAGCACTTGCATAGTGGATTAAGAGAAGATAACCACAATACCACTCTGTTTGCCAACTGTCATGAAACAAAATGCTGCCAAGCATAAGCAAATACCTATGTCTACCAACTATCATGATAGCAAATGCTGCCAAGCATAAGAAAATACCTTTATCTGCCAATTGTCATGATAACTAATTTTGTGCCAACCACAAACCTAAGAGTTTGTGTATTTGACATCAAGGACAACAACTGAGAGGGCAACAAACTCCCCCTTTGGCCTTGATGACAAAACAAAACTCTCTCTCCCCCTTTTTGCATCAAAGACAAAGGGAGGAAGAATTGTGCAATTGCCTAAAAGAAAGATTAGGAACATAAACCAACATGCTGCAGAATACCATAATTGTCGAAAAGATCAAAATGGCTGAAACAAAACTACATTTTCAGTACCAAGAACATGTATCATAGCAGAAGATATAAACAACTATCAAGAACAACAACTGAGAATGTCAAGTATCAAAGAGAAAAATTAGAGATATGATCACTGTCATCTATATAGGGCAGAATACCACTGTCTTCTAAAATAGTCTAATATCAAGACCCAGCTGAAAGCACCAAAAACATATAAAGCAATGATCAAGAAACATGAAAACAACATAAGAGATCATATGTATATTCCACTATACCATTGTACCACTATACCACTATCCTTATCAAAAACAAACCAAAGATTAAGAATCAAGTGAGTTCCAAGATCAAGAGTCAACTGAAATTCAACTAAAAACATCAAGGGTTACTATACCATCAACTGAAACCATCAACTAAGCATGGATCAGTCCAAAAATAGAGTACTCTAATAGCTGAAAGTATCAAGAACTGTATATCACTCTATGATCAGATGAAACTGTAATAGACTTCATATTCTAGTTCAAGACCTATTCATTGGAATCACAACTTGTCAAACTTGAGCATAAAAATAAGATCACATCATGACACTTGAGGAAACATTATCAATTTCCACAAACTATTACACCATTTTTGGACATCACAGACCACAACTCCCCCTGTCTTGTACCACTGTGATTTTTCCACTGAAAGAACAAATCAATACCACTATCAACATACATGAGAAACCTCAAGAACAATATTGAGCCCTTCAATTGATAAATATGAGCAAATAGGCATGTAACATAAAAAGCACTATTACCAACAAGTAATGCAAACCATAATAATGCATGAAAATCCCAAAAACTGCATTGTGCATCAACTGTTAAAGCATGCAAACAACTATCAAAGTCAGGTATACTAATGTAACAGACCATACCACTGTAACAGTCCAACATGAGAAAAAAAAAATATACCACTATATCCAGAATGATCAAACCAAGAAACAACCACTGTATAACCCATAACCCATAAGCATCAGAACCTATATCAAGCATTTGTATATCATAGCCTCATAACACTGTCCAAATATAATGCAACTGTCATAGAAAGTGTCATGCACTATAAAAGCATAAACTAAGGCTTCAAGCACTACATAAAAGCATCAACAATGTTCAAGAAACAATAATTATTGTATCACTTAAGACATCAAGAGAAGTATAGCAACAAGAATCATTGAAAAAGGTATCAAGGATCACTTAATTTTTCTAGTCTTCTGCCTTTTGCCCTCCTAAAAATGTCTCAATCACTTGGCAACTTCCATATGATCAAAACCTAACACAATTCTTCTAAAGTTGACCAAAACACTTGTGTCTCTCAACATCAACATCCTGACCAATCATGAACAAAGCATGAACAACTATAATGTCTCTGAATATCTGAAATCATTGCTTCCAAAGGAAATCATACAACTTTGTCAAGTGCTTTATATGTCTCTGCCATCAAATAAAACCAAACATATCAGTCTCATCACAACCTCTATTGTTGAATGTTTAAGGGGTTTGGAAGATACATTACAATCAACTCCCCCTTGATTCGTGCTACTCTTTATGCACTCATGGATATCTCTTGTGTAGTATGCACAAGATTTGGACTTCCTTCTTGACTTTGTTTTCTTCTCCAAACTAGTATAGGATATTTGTTTTCCTTGCCCAAGGCATTCACTTGCTTTTGCTTGTAGCCTCCCATTGATTTTATCCTTCCTCTATACCATTGTACTTTGTGCCCAAACATATTGCATTTATAACACAAAACATTGTAGTTTTGATCAAGAGAAGAATAGTTTCTTCTAGGTGATCTGAAAGAGACATACCTTGAATGTATCCAACAATTTTTTGCAAAATGGACAACTTTATTACAGTTATAACAAGCATTATTGTAGTTCTGATTTGACCAACCATAAAAACTTTTCTCTTTATTCCACCCAAAATCATTTCTTTTACAATCTTTGGCCCTATGACCATAAACATGACATGCATAGCAATAACCATGGAATTGTGAATAATTATACCTGATAGGTGGAAATCTTGAAGATTTGTTATCAACAATATTAACCTTAGCTTTCTTCTTGGATTCAACCTCAGGTGTAGCAGAGTAAAATGTTAGGTCTATCTTCTTCCTAGGAGCATCTCTTGTCTTGGAACATTCTCCTTTCTCATGACCCAAGCCAGTAGTATCCCTATAATACCTTTTCTTTCTCAACATGTCATTTAGGCAGTTAGTACTCTTTTCAAATTGAATATTCTTTTGCAATGTTGAAGATGCTTCTTCCAAATCCTTTCTCAAAGAGACTATTTCTTTCTCTAACTTCAAACATTCTATTCTTTTTACTTCAAGATCAAATTTAGTCATATCTATTATTCTTTTGGCTTCTACAACTTCAGTTTTTAGACTAATAATCTATTTGTCAGATTCATCAATTTGACTTCTTAAATCTACAACCAGCTTTATTGCCTCCTCAAATTCAATAGAAACATTTGCAAGATTAGAGAATACCTTAGTCTTAGAATCCTTCTCTTGTTGAAGTTGAACGTTTAATTCCTGGTTCTCTTTTTCAAGATACTTGTTCATTTCTAGAGCACATAAAAGTTCTCCTTCAATAACCACTTCATAGTCATCTTCATCAAATTCATGTCCATCTTTATCCACAAAGAAGTCTCTTTCTACATCATCAATCTTAACAACAAAGTCATTTTCTTTATCACACTTTGTGTCAACTTTCAAAGATGACTTAGGAAACAAATCATTACTAGGCTTGACTAGGGTTTGTTGAACAACCTTTTCCTTGTCCTCTTTCTTTTCTCTATTTCTTCTACCCTTTCCCATGGTACTCTGCTATCAGGACCTACCCAAGATTATTAGACTTTAATAGGGAACCTACGCTCTGATACCACTTGTTGGAGTACTTGACAACACTAAGAGGGGGGATGAATCAGTGTTGTAGAGAAAAACACTTTATTTACTTTTATTTCAGACTTTCAAAAATAGAAGAAAGATTGCAGATTAAAGCCTCATTAATGCAAGTTATTGCGAACTAAGGAACTGAACATACAAGTGTAATGAACAAATGAGCCATACAACAAAGAGACCATAAGACAATGATTTCAAGATTAGAAACCCTCATGGTGTAGAAAAACCACTCATTAAATGCCTCACTGGCTATATACAATCTCATGAATATGGAATTTTAATCAATACAGAGGGTTACTCTGTTTCCTTACAATCTAGTTCTTGACTGTCTCATCATTTGAGACTCAAGAATACATAACTACAACTGTGCACATCAAATCAAAACAGATCTTGCATCAACATCCTATTATAATCTCAATGACAGTGTAAGATACACACTCATCAAACTCATAAAAGATGTTTACATTTCATGCCTCTTTATACATTTTCAAACCTTGTCATTTCTTTCATTAAACAATTTAAACTTGTAACTAAAACAATGTCACTGCATAAGGAATTTCTCTGTAGAACAAATAACTGAAAGACCCATATGGTCGAATGGTTCTATTTAACCCAAGGCTTAAACCAAACTATTCAGGATAACCTCCTCATCAATATACAACAATTTAAAATATTTTAGAGTTAATAAAAAATGCCACCATAGATAGACCATAGGGTTAGCTCAAATGGATAAACCTTTGTATCTCAAACCCTAACTCTTTATGTGTGTTAACCATTGTTGTTAAAAAACTATTTTTCATCAACAGAAAATGTAAAACCTTGAATCTTTGTGTCAAACAACGAAGGTAAGAGAAGTTACAAAACCACAGTTCTGTTTTGGTTAAACAACTGCCTTATAACCAAAAGTCATAGTAATTTCAACCACGAAGTTCCAATAAAGATAATCTTGAGAATATATGATAGAGTGACCTCTCGGGTCAGAAGAATCCTCAAGATTTAGACCAACAAAAAAAAATTACTCTTAAGACTGTCATGAAAGAACCTGAACAAGAAATCACAAGGGCACAACAAAGAAAGTCCCTTAAACAAAGAAAAACTTCAATAGAAGGTACTTCGAGCTTGACCATGAAGTCAACAGAATGAAGCAACTTTTCATGCAGAGAATTTATAAGTGAAACCCATCAAGTAGAAATGCAAAAGAACAATGTCACCTGTATAAGCCGATAAGAAAAACTTTTTCTGTGACTTGAATTCAAAAGAAGAAACCAAAATAAACAAGATCACTCCATTGAAAGTCAGCACTGTCAAATCCCGGAGATCTCTCAATAATCATGACAAAGGCTTGAATAATTTTGCATAAATCTGTAACCCTAGGTCGAGAGAGATATATCTCTAAGTTAAACTTTGCAAAATGACCTCTCAACAATCTCTTTCCCATATTCCTTTGTTAACTGTTTGTCCTGGTGTACCCTAAAGGGCCCAGTGACAAAAAGATTAAAACAACAAAACTTTACCTTATGTCCAAGCTCAAAACCTGCACAGCAGGTTAACACCTTTAAGTGCCCGATAGGATGTGTTTCTAAGTGATTTATTTTATTATTTGCACAAAGAAATAATTCTTGTCAATGATGCCATTTGAAACCCTTTTAAGACAACCTTACTAACACTTAGCAAAATGCAACCTCCTTAAGACATAAGAAATATAACTCCATGCTCTTGAATTTGATCTATAACCATATGAAGATTACAATGAATAGAATTATCGATGCCTTCCTTTTGAATTCCCTTTTTTGAAATGAGACAAAAACTTTCAAGTGAATGATATCATAAGTGTCACTCCATGATTTGAAACCCTTTGAAACTAATCATGCACATTAAATCAACTGCCCTTGCTCTTACACATGTCACAACAAATGCTAATTGCAACACAACATAGTAACACCCAAATCATCATAAAGTATATGTTGCCTTTATAACAAAGCCAAAAGTAATGAAAGAATACCACACATGTATGCAAAATATGTATCACCTAAAAATATATGTTACCTGTAGAAATGAGGCAAACTAAAAACAACCATGTCTCCCATAACTTGAGTACTTTCATAAACTAGATACCTCTGCCAACTGATAACCAATGCTCATCATAAAGATCAATCAAATGCACTGATTAGGAAAGTGTGTGAATTTGTCATCAAGAAAAATCCTCTAATCAAATGAAGATCACCAAGAATGAAACTAATGATGTCTTAAGCCTTGACATCAATACCAAATTGAAGCAATGCCAAATTGCCTTTACCAATAGAAAATTGAAGCATAAAGAAACAAAATGTTGTCCCACTGCACATCATAAAGGTCAACCAAGAAGAGAGAAATATTTAGCATTATCAACATATCAAGAACATGACTACTTGCATGAGTACTGTGCATCACAACATTCTCATCAATATGGTAGGAGCATAATCATTTGCATAGTGGATCAAGAGAAGATAACCACAATACCACTCTGTCTGCCAACTACCATGAAACCAAATGCGGCCAAGCATAAGCAAATACCTCTGTCTGCCAACTGTCATGATACCAAATGTTGCCAAGCATAAGAAAATACCTTTGTCTGCCAACTGTCATGATAGCTAATTTTGTGCCAACCACAAACTTGAGAGTTTGTGTATTTGACATCAAGGACAACAACTGAGAGGGAAACACTTGTACGTGTCAATACAGTTTTAGGTGAGTCATTTTCACCTTAAACTAAGCAATTAAAAACAAAAAAGCTAATTTTATCGTATTATTCATGACAGGAAAAATAAGATAGTTTTGAGTGAAACTGATTCGGGCAAAAGAGTTTAGGGCGAAACAGTTTCACCCTAAACTATCTATGTGGCATTCTTGTTGGGAGCCACCTACTCCTTTTTTAGTATTTTCTGAAACTCTCAACTTATACTAAATATTTCTTCAGTTAGAATGAATTATTTCAAAAAACTAAAAATACCATTTTGGAGAGCTCCGAGTCTACAATCCAAGTATATATTTTTTTTAATATTTTGATTAGTTTTAATATGTTTATTATTTAAAATATTGAAAGTAGGTTGTTATAATCAAAGATGACACGGATTAGAAATTAAAAAAAAAATATTAAATCAAATTGATTTTTAAAAAAAATTATATGGTGCACTTGAGGAAGGAGTCCTCTCCAAAATGGTATAATTGGTTTTTTAAAAATGATAAAAAAACTTGTACAAAAGTTGACGTGGAATGAAAACTATCAAATTCTGGTAAGTTTGACTTTAAAATGTTATTATGAGGAAAATATGCATTGAATTTTTTTTTTCTTCCATGCACGAGATATTGATCTAATCTATTTGGGAAAAAAAAATTAGGGAAAAATAAGATTGTTTGCTCTTTTTTTGTGACGTGGACTCAACGTCACTTTTTCCTAAAATTTCCAACAATTTAAAATCTGCTCTTAAATTTATAAAAAAAAATATCAAAATAATTTTTTAAATTTTTTAAAAAATTGTAAGCATAAATTCATCAAGAGTTCTACATTTCATTAGTTTACATCATTTTGAAATTCAAAACATAAATGCTACTTTTATGAGGTCGAAGTGAAAAACAATTGTTTGTGTTGGTTGATTCCTTTAAAAAGTGTGACACAAGTTTGTGCTTTTACCCTTACCCTCAACCCACGAGATATGCCTATGTGCTACTTTGACTCTTTATGTTGATCATGCTTAAAATATATAAAATTGCCAAAATCTTGGTCTTGTCCCAAGTTGATCAAACCTTTTTAGAACTGATATTGTTAAGACTCTTGCGCTTAGCATGGAGATCTATTCAACGCGAAGATGTCTTGAAAGCATCTGTCAGTCTTGTGATCACTTTTGGAAGTTATCTTTTCACTTATGTGATTCCCTGAGATTTTATTAATGCTTATCCATGCCCAAACGACTTTTATCCTTGATTATTTTTTCACCTTTGCCTTCTCTATTTAAGTGAGTAGATTTGTCATTGCAAAGGATTGATTATTTTTCACAACGAAGCTCTGCTAAAATTGAAATTGATTTTCTTTCATAACAACACTCTCCTAAGATTTGAGAACCATCAATATTATGATTTAATTTATCAAGCTTATAATGTGTCCTTTTTATCGAAGTGGTGAAATTTGAAGAGTTATGATTGGGACCACTACCTACTGAGTGGCTTTCATCTCCTATTATGAGGTGACAAAGTTCTGATTAACTCTTGCTTTCATGCTTCAATCATTGTGATCTATTTGGTATAATGCTTATCTTTGTGGGTTGATTTAGGTTACCTACGTATCTCTTACATGTAGAGATCATTGTGTAAATCCAGTCTAAGTCACTGAGTAGGGTTTAATAGCATTTTTATTATTTTCACTACTCGCCATAATTCTAAACACACTTAGAATTCAGAGCACACACTATTTTATCCATTTATCAATCTGGCTGTCATTGAGGTGGAAACACAAAAATGGGGTTTGACTAAGGAAAGCCGCTATACAGCCCAACCCTCTTCCTTTGTCTATGTATTTGCAAGTTTCATCAAGAAGTATGACAACCCAAGGAATGATTAAAATAGTTGGCACGAAGCTCGAGGATAGAAAGTCATACTATACATGCGTTGTATAGACTACAACGTGGTGCACAGACATCTGCACCCACACACTGTCATTCTGGGTAGTGGGCTCCATCCTCTAGTGTCAGGTTCTCTATTATTGTAGTTTTTCATTCATGTATCTCATTTCTTCAAATATTCTATAAATCTCTATATTTTCCCATTTCTAGTTAGCTTAGTTATCTATTTTCTCACTTGATTACAATAAAGGGATATATCCTAGACAATTTCACACTTCCCGATTGGATAGAGGAAAAATATACGTCTTTGTTAGCTAGTATCCTAATGTTAAATAGATGATTGTTTTTATTATGAGTAAATTAGTTAGAGAGAATTTTCTATTAAACATTTTGGTGAACCTGACGTGTTTATTTTAGCAAATTTTGAAAACTTATTGTCATTTTAAGTTTGGAAATAAGTAGGTGTTTGATTATGCCATACCTCTTTCTCCAAACCTTTAGCGCTTATGATGAACCATTTAGCAATGATGATCTCGACATGTTAGATGAAGCTCTTGACGACTTCATTTCTATTGAATCTTCCTCTTCGGTTCCTAAAACTTATTTCTTCAAAAAATTGATAAACGCAATTTATATTTCCAGTTCCCAACAAGAACCTCTGAAACCAAAAAATGTTGTTCATCTTTGTTCTGAAACACAAAAATAGTCTAAACCAGTAGTCACTGTTCAAGGTGCTCAAAACCCACTTTGACCTCTTGATTACTTCACAAATATTATGAGAACAATCACTTAAAATGTGTCACAACCACCTCATTATCATGCGGTTGCTCACACATGCAACACTAGACTTAACAAACAGAATAAACAATCTTCTTTTGTTCATGCTTCCCTTCTAATTTCTACACCTCTTCTTCCTTCAGCTCCTCGCATTCCTCAAAACATTGGAAGAGAGTATGGTCTAGTAGAGTAGCTTCATGCTACTCCTGCCAAGATCTCTCTCTAGGAGTTAGTTTAAACATCACCCGCATACCACAGGATGCTCCAAGAGGCTTTACAAAAGGTTGTGATTCCACCTTCTATCAGAATAAATGATGTAGCAGCCTGGTTGGATTATATGCGTATGACTTCTTCACACATTGTTGTTCAATAGCATGAGTTACTTTCCATAGAGGTTCAACAACAAAACGATCCTATTTTAATAATTGTGGAGTTAAATGTACACTTATTGACAATGGATCAAGTTTGAACATTTGTGGGATAAACCTATTACATAATCTTGATATCGATAAGTCTTATATTTCACCTAGCACTCTTTCCATCCGTGGCTTTGATAATGTCAGCAAGCAAACTCTGGGCATGATCACATTACCAATTGCATTGGGTCCTATAGTTTTGCCTACCATTGTGCATGTCATGTTTGGTGCTCTTTCTTACAATCTTTTTCTCAATAGACCGTGGATTCACACTGTGGGTGTAGTTCCATCTACCCTTCATGGTTCGATAAAGTTTGTCCACAATAACAAAGCCTAAATAGTTAAGGATGATTTGAATCCAGAGTCTTGTCAACATGTCGATTCCAAGAATCAACCTACTATTTCTAAAATGCTTCAGAATTTAATCCCATCTTCTACAAAAGTTGAGTTACAATCCTCTGATGTTGACAACAATGTCGATAAGGAGAGTGATTCATCTTCAAACACATATCTAGGTGACGATTGGGGTTTGTTGGAATTTACACCCTCCTTTGTTGGAGAGTATAAAGTCTAGTAATCTAAACTTGATATTCCAAAAAGGGCTTCCAATTCTTCCTCACAATATATTTCTTTTAAGCAATCAGAACCTTATATTCCTACTTCTGCTTCAATAGATTCATGTGACTATACATATAACATTGACTACACCACTAATGGTTATCCACCACCATTCACAGAATTGGAATCATGTTATGGTTGTGATTTTCATATTCTATCTTGAATTGGGTATAGGGGTAATGGATGTGGCTGAAAAGAGCAAGGCATCAAAGTCCCTTTGGAAGTTAATCCACATAATTACTCCAAAGGCCTGCGATGCCATCCTTCTCAGCCCTATCAAACCTCTCATCGCTCCTCTCTAAATGCTAATATTATAACCTCTTCTCCAACTTCTTCCTCTCTTTCTTTGGTTTATCCTGAGATGATTGAAGTGAGTTCCAGTTCTAACACTATTTCTCTTGACTCTTTCTCAATAGATGAGGCTTTAGTTGAATTCCTGAGTGTCTATGACAACATACCTAAATTTCATCACAATCAAGGTTTCCCCTACTATTTGAATGCTCAGACATACTTTGGAGAAACCTCTGATTTATTGGATGACATCCTAGCATCTCATGACACACCTCAGGAATCCACTCATCTACCTGGTATTCCAAATCGCAACACCCTCCTAGTTGGGGGTACTGTCAAAGTCTTGATGATGTAGAAAAAGTCATTCAAAGTGTTTAGAACTTGAAGAACAACAAGATCACTACTCTCTCTTACACAATTTTCTTGAAATCTTTTCTTGGCCATATGAGGACATGCTCGGTATTGACTCACAGATTGTAATGCACAATATCGTGTTATATCTTGATGCCTATCCAGTCAAGCAAAAGATCTGAAAGATGAATCCCATGGTCATGTTAATGGTCAATGTTGAGATAGAGAAGCTTTTACAAGCTAGATTTATCAACCTAATTGAAGTTATTCACCTTGGATGTCGAATATTGTTGTTGTCACTAAACCCAATAACTGTATTGGAATTTGCATTGACTTTCCTAATCTCAACAAGGCATCATTAAAAGATGATTTCCCTCTTCTGAACACTGATATGATCGTAGATTATATTGCTTGCCATGCCTGACTTCCTTTCATGCATGGCTTCTCTAGTTACAACCAGATCATCATAAATCCCCAAGATCAATACAAGACTACTTTCTCTTCACCTTGGGGTAACTTTTGTTGGGTGGTCATGCCTTTTAGTTTAAAGAACGCTGGTGTGACCTACCAATGGGCTATGAGCCTCATATTTCATGATTTTATTCACAACATATTGGAGGACTATGTCAATGATATTTTGGCAAATCAATTTTATCTCCAAGATCACGTCAAAATCCTCCACCGTATTTTCAAACCTATTCGTATCTACAACATGCACTTGAACCCCCACAAATGTGTCCTTGGTATCAATAATGGAAAATTGTTGGGTTTTATTGTCTCGCATCATGGTATTGAGGTCGATATGAAGAAGATTGATGCTATTTTGAATATGCCACCTCCAAGAAACATTTCTCATCTTCATAGTTTACAGGGAAAGCTTTTGGCTATCCACTGGTTTATTTCACAACTAGTGATTCAAACTCTCCTTTTCACTCATCTTCTTAAAAAGAATATTCATTTCAATTAGAACGAGAATTGTAAAAAATCTTTTGAAGATCTTAAAGACTATTTGGCTAATCCTCCTATTTTAACACCCGTTGTTTCTAGACATCCTTTTCTTCTCTATACTTCTACATCTTCTAATGCTCTAGTTGCTTTATTGGCTCAACATTATAATGAAGGCAAGGAATGCGTGTTGCAAATATGTGCCTAATCAGTGTTGTCATTGATGTCAACATATTCTTATCGTCATTGGTGTCAATTGTATCCCATTCTAGAAGACTTGTATGTTGAGGATATTGAGAAAAATAGCCTCTCTGAAAGAAACAAGTGAGTTACTTATCTCTCTGTCAAAGATAGTGAAGACAGTGCAGTTCAGTGAAGAAGATTACTCTACATTCCCTGTGGGATGAAGATCAGAGTCTGTGGACCAACGGGTGTTGTAGAGGATTGTCTAAAGGTGCTTCAAGTATGATTTGAGAGGTCTGCATGAAGTATTGATAAAGTTATGGCCATCTGAAGAAGATGTTTTCCAGTTCAATCTTTCTATGATAAACTTATAAATATTTTTGTAGGCAGTGAGCTCTGGGCAGTGCACCTTGAAGGCATGTGCCTTCCCCATTTTCTATTCTTTTAACATAGAATAATCTTGTAGGTTAACCCCCACCATGGTTTTTCCCTTCACTAGGTTTCCATGTAAAAATCCTGGTGCTCATGTGTTGTTGATTCATGCTTTCATGGTTATATCATTCATCTGTTATTAAGTGGTAAAGAAGTTTAATTACAACAAAGGATAAAAGTTTTGGTGACAACTGATTCACCCCCACTCTCAGTTGTCTGCTCTTATTTCAACAATTGGTATCAGAGCTAGTTCCTCTAAAAGAAGCTTGACCACTTAAGGAGATCTAGGATGTTGACTTACAAGAAGGACAGTCCGAGATTTGATGGAAAAAATTATTCTCTTTGGAAGAGTCGCATGGAGTGCCATTTACAATGCATGGGTGACGCCTATTGGTTGATAACAAAGGATAAGTATGAGCCCCCGGAGAAAGGTCCTTCAACTCCAGATCAACTCAAAGATGCTGAAAACAACATTCGAACTAAAGAAGCTTTGCTGAGTGCTTTGACCAATACAGAAATGACAAATCTCCTAGAATTGAAAACTGCTCATGAAATCTGGAAGAAGTTGGAAACTCTATATTTAGGTGATGAATATGTCAAATTTGCTAAGTTGTAAAGTTTGAAGGGTAGATATGAAAATTTGAGGATGAGTGAAGATGAAAACATCACCTCCTACATGCAGAAGGTGAATGAACTTGTGTGCAGTAGTAGGTGTGCTGGTAGAACAATGGAAGAATTAGAAATAGTTGGCAAGGTGCTTAGATCCTTACCTGCTATCATGCCCACATTTCACATGCGGTCACAACACGCAAACACGCCTGTTCATGTCCACATGCGACATGTGGTCATGATACGAACTGTCAAAAAATTTTCTTTACTACATGAAATCTCCCCCTCGCACGTGTAAGCATGCTCGGTTGTGTATGTTTAAGTTGACAAAGTGATTGTTGCTACGGAATATTCTACACACATGTGCATGTTGATATCGATCATGATGTATATGTCAGTTTAGTTTGCAATGTTTAGGATTTCCCTTATAAGGTGATTGACCTTTAATAGGTTTTCTCAGTTTATTTCAATACTGGTTTGCATTTCTACTTTTATTACATTCCATCGTTTATTAAATCTATTTATCTAAATAAATTTTATCATTTCTTAGCCTACCATTTGGATTATTAATTTAACTTTTGAGAACGCAGTTTCTATTATAGATCGATCTGTTGTATTTTGAATATTAAATGTCAAAATTAATTGCCTCATTATTTCTTTAAATAAATATTTAAATATCTAAATTAATTGCCTCATTATTTCTTTAATTAAATATTTAAATATATATATATATTTAAATATTTTATTTCTCTTTTAATATATATATATATATAGATTTTTTTTTTTGAATCCCCTTTTCACAAAGAATAACGATTAATTATGAATTTACATTTTTTTAATTACATTGCAAATATATATATATATATATATATGTATGTATGTATAAGCATTTATATAAATATCACTATTGAAATACATTATCTTTTTAATTGAAGCCCTTCATTTATAAACAATTTCATATATAAATGTATATATATATATATATATATATTATTTAGAATCATTATAAACCATACTAGTGAAAACTCCACTCTTGATTTAATACCTTATTATTATGAAATACCAACTCATGGTATTGGGGGTTAAATAACCCTAAAATCCTTTGCTGTGTGTGTGTTGTATGCAGGGCAGGGAAGGAGCGGTGGCGGAGGTCTCGGCACTGGTCGCAGGGCCGAATGGAGGACTGTGGTGGGGGTGGTGTGTATGCCGTAGAGGGTGGCGTGGTGGTCGCAGTGGAGGTGGCCACATTGGAAGCAACAGCGGAGATCGCAGAGGGTGGAGGGAAGAGGGGGACTCCGGCAGTGATGGTAGTGGTTAGCCCGTAGGCAGAAGGCTGTGGGCGTTGCGATGAGCGGGGGTGTGGGGAGGGGCAGAGCCCCACCCACATCCCACTTTGTGGGTGTGGGTGGGGCTCCACCCCTCCCCACACCCTCTTCTTACTATTGTTTCGGTGGGGGGTTAAACCCCCACCATTATTTTTTTGTAATTTTGTGACTGTGTATTATTTGATCACAACAAACTCACTGTTGCTAGTTTCAAAATTTTAATTTAATACTATTTAACTATATATGTATATATATTTATATATATAGTTCACTCTTCACAATTTCATTTAGATTTTTTTTTAAAATAATTAATTAAATATATATATACACACACAAGTATAGCAATTTTCACAATTTCATTTACGGGTTTATAAAAATAAAAATATGTATATATATATATATATATACACATATATGTTTGTATGTAGCTTAATTCCAAAACTTGCCAACAATTAACTATAAATATATATATATATATATATATATATATATATATATATATATATAACTCATAATGAATTTTCTTATTTTCTACCACAATTTAGTTTACAAATAAACAAATTCACTTCACATTTCTCCAACATTTTAATTTACAATATAACAATTTCTTAAGTAAATCAGTAAACACTAACCATTCGAATCTGCATTTATCAACTATAATTTAATCCATCAAGTATACATCCTATTTCAATAATTTTAAAGATCAAGAGTAATTACAGGAAACTGATAGATCTTTCACTTCAATAACTAAATAACTAGGAAAGTAAATTGATCTAGATTATCTCCCATTACATGCTTAAATCAAGTTTTAATTTTGTTTTTCAAAAGTAAATTTACATCTTTCATAAAACTATAAAAGTAACTTTCTCACTAAATAATATAAGAGATACATTTTGACATTTGGTCCAAATCAACAACTATTCCCACAACTTACAATTTTGATAAACAAAAATAACAACTATAAGATCCCACAACTCACAAACATTCTAAGGGAGGAATTACTTTCTTCTCCCAATACAATTTCTTTACAACTCTCATAGGGAGCAAACTCTCCTCTTCAAAAGAAACTTATCCAGGAAGAAATTTAAAGAGACCAAGCTCTCATTATAAATAGGAAGATAGAACATTTTCTTTAACAAGGCAAATTTCTTTCAATCCTCTTAACATGCTTCAATAATAACCTGCATGACAACAAGGGAGAAAACAACCACCAACTAGCTCTCCTCCCTACCATAGACCCGCTAGAGGGTCACCCCCGAGCTAGGGAGATCATCCACATACCCAAGGTAGAATAGACCAAAACACTTCACAACATTGAATAACAATAATCAAAGCCAATAACACACACACTCCCATGGTTTTACTCACAATACAAAGACTCAGCTGAGGTGAGTTCAAAGAGGGTAGGGAAGTAGACTCTCTCAACTCAAGGTGTCATTCTTCACAACATTTATTCACAACTTATCACATGGCCTCAAGCCAACAAATTAATCTTTCTCAAGGCCTCAAGCCATCCAAATACTCAAATTTCTAGGGATATCCCAAATAGGCTCTCAAGCCTTAAAGCCCTCTTGGCTCAAAATTAACATGCCCTCGAGGCTTTCATATGTCAAGAACAAGAAAGACACCCGAGGAGGTTCACACCTTCCCTTCCCTATACATGATGAACATTGCCTTCCAACTGGAAGGAGCTCTTTCAACACCCAACACAAACCCTAAAATAACAGAAAAACACATAGAAAACATTTGTAATCCTCATTCATCAAACAAGAACAAAACATACATAACAAGTAACAGATCATACAAGTGAGTAGTCTTGTTCACTAACCTTCACAAGCCCTATTATGGATGAAATTTGATGAAGAGCTCCACTCTTAGCCTCCTCCTCCAAGTTCTCCTTCTTTCCACAATAATCCAACCCCCTCACTCTCTCCTTCCTCTCTCTTTTAAAACTAATTCCCTCCATTTTCGTTATTTCCCAAGTGGCATTAAAAAACTAAACCCACAACTCATCTATTATCCTAGTGGACTTAAACAATTAACCCCACTCAAGAGGTCCCCCACTATAGCCCTTTTACAACACATGGAGGAAAAAAATATAAATAGTAAAATAAAAATAAAAAGGAAGTGGATGACACACCACCCTTATTAAGGGGAACCCCACCAAAAGAGAGGCACAAAGAGACAAGCACTCCATTATTAGGGGATCATGGAGTTATTCCATGACTTGGAACTGGGCCTGAGTGTGGATTCCACTCATCCCATTATCCCCATGCTTCCAAATTCGTCACTTAACTTCACTGTGAAGTTAGAGTGACCATATGGAGGTTATCCCAAGGTTATCCTAGTCAAAAGGGTCCCTAGACCCATGGGGTATAACCTAGGGTTGATTTTTACCTAGTTTGGACTCCTAGAGTCAAATAAAAACACAAGAAAAGGGTCTAAAAGAAATAAAGTTTAAACAAGATTCAAAACAACATTTCTTACAACACTTATCACAATATAAGTAAATCAAAAGGTAGCCCTAATTCCCTTGACCTCATGCAACATTAACACATTACAACATTACAACATTTCTCCAAACACGAGGTTGATCTTAGTTCCTCGTGGAACTAGACCAGCTCACAAGGGATACAACATAGGATGTGGAATGATCTCCTGTATGTGTGGTTTTGTTAGCAATACCTGCACTCTCAAACTTGAAGTTAATAACACATAAAGATATCAGAGCCGAAGCAATTTCAATATAAGCATACCTAAATATTCTACTATATAATCATACTGAAATCATACTGAAGTTCCATATCCATTCATCATTTTCTCAAAAGCAACATCTAGTTATCATTGGACAATTATTTCCTTAAAAATCAATTAGGTTTAAATAAACAAGATTCCAGGTTCAATAGTTTCTCAACATAAAAATAATAGCAATAGCACTGCAAATAGTCTCATGAACAAAAGTGTAAAAAGGTAGGCCTCACACCCGCTTCATACACGCATAGAGTTGCTGCTATTGAGGAAATCAGGACTATGACAATTTTTACAAGGGATCAGTTGGTTGGCAATCTCTCAGCATTTGAAATGAGTGAGTTTGGTGATTGTCTTCCTAAATCTGAATCTGTATTTAAGGCCAGTATTTTTGGAAAGCAAAGATTTGATCTAGGTGAAAGCTCTTCAAGAAGACTAACCAGATTTGAGAAGGTAAGGAAGGATCTTGAAGAAGATGAATCAGAGTTTGAAGAACTTGAAGCTCTTTTTGCCAAAAGACTACCAAGAGGATCCAGTAAGTATGAAGGAAAGTTGCCTTTCAAATGTTTTGCTTGCAATAAGATTGGTCATTTTGCTTCAAGATGTTTGGAGAGGGTTTCAAAGCCAAACCATAACAGACCTAGGGTTCAAAAGAAATGCTACTATGTCCAAGAAGCTGCTGAAGGAGTCACTGATGATGAATCTAATAAGGGAAGTACCTTAGGAAATGAATGGGTGTTCATTGCCATCAAAGAAGAAGATCTGGTGCCTATTGAATCTACTAGCTGTGTGAATGTGGAAAGAGCCTTGGCTGCTCAAGTTAAAGAAAAGGATGAATGGGTAATTAACAGTGGATGCTCTCATCATATGACAGGTGATAAGAGTAAGTTTGTAAGTATGGAAAGGTATGAAGGTGGAATTGTGAAGTTTGGAGAGAATTCAGCTGGTAGAATCCGTGGCAGAGGATCCATCTTTTTTGATAGTAAAAATAACACTAATGATGTTTGTATGTAGAAGGGTTGAAGCATAATCTTCTTAGTGTTGGATAGTTGGTTGACAAGGGATATGATCTCCAATTCAAGGATGGAAAATGCAGAATTTTGGAATGCTCTGGAACTGAGATTGCATCTGGTACACAGACTAGAGGTAACATCTTTCATTTAAGTGGTACTGGTAAAAATTGTTTGATTACTCAGATTGATTAGAGTTGGTTATGGCATAGGAGAATGTGTCATGTAAATTTTGACAACATTGTCAAAATAAGTTCTACTCAGGCTATGAGAGATCTTCCAAAGCTTGTAAAATTGGCTAATAGCATGTGTAAGGAATGTCAGTTGGACAAATACAGCAGAACTACATTCAAGAGTAAAGAACAATCTTCAAGTGGATTGTTGGAACTTGTGCACACTGATTTGTGTGGTCCTGCTAGGGTTAGGAGTTTGCAAGGGGACAAATACTTTATGTTGCTGATTGATGATCACTCCCAGATGATGTGGGTCACCTTCTTGAGAGAGAAATCAGAGGCTCTTGATAAATTCAAAGTATTTAAGGCTAGGGTGGAGAATGAGATTGATATAAAGATAAAGTGTCTGAGAGCTGACAGAGGTGGAGAATTTACCTCCAGTGAGTTTAATACATTTTGTGAAAAGCTTGGAATAAGAAGATAGTTGTCTACTCCTACGACTTCTTAGTAGAATGGAGTTGTGGAAAGGAAGAACAAGATTATTCAAGAGGCTGCTAGAACTATGATGATGGAAGGAAATGTTCCACATGTCTATTGGAGAGAGGCTCTGAGTACTATTGTCTACACTCTTAACCAGGTGCAGATCAAAGGTAATTATGTTAAAACACCTTATGAACTATGGTTTGGTAATGCTCCTTCTATGAAATATTTCAGAGTTTTTGGTGGTAAATGCTATATCAAAAGAGATGAAGATCTAGGCAAGTTTGATGCAAGATGTGATGAAGGAATATTTCTAGGTTATTCTAATCAAAGCAAGACATACTGGTGCTTTAACAAGAGATTGAAAAAGATGGTTGAAAGTGCTAATGTCAAGGTTGATGAAAGCAAGGAGAGACGTTCAAGATTTTGTGGATATGAATCAGATGATCAAAATGAAAGTCCAAATGAAGGAAAGCAAGTTCAGTTTACTCCGGAGAATCCAGTGACTCAAGAAGCTAATGCAAATATTGAGGAACAAGTTCAAGAATCAGAAGTTGAAGAAAATCCCTGTTGGTGTTTTTCCCAGACTGGATGCTTATTCCCAGTTATCCCTACAAGGTAGCCATCATTGATCAACAGGATTCTCGAGCCAGGGACCAACAGTACAGGAGATAGACTCTATAAATATCTCCTCTTCTTCTTTAGGCTCTGTAGAACCAAGGGGGGTATTCCCTACTCAACACCCATAAAATAAAACTATGACTGACTGGGATGTTGACACAAAGTAGATAAATCATCTCTTATGCAGACCAAAACTGTGAAATAAGTGCAAAGGGGCTAGCTTTGGGCCTATATTCAGTAGTAGACAGAGGATTTTGGTCTTAAAAGTACTTCTAAAATCCTAAAGGTTTGTATTTAAAGTTTGAGTTTGATTTATGGTATTTGGATGCAAAACTAGGACCTTGGTTGTAACCTCAACACAGGACCTGATTGGTGCCTATCCAGGGCTCGGAGTCAATAGACATACACATGTGAATGGTTATCATAAGCTTGAATCAATAACTGAGTTTCAAGGGGAGATTTATAGTATCTGCCTTACAGACATTTCCCAAAAATTAAGTGTTTAATCATTCATACGTGATGGTATCCCTATTGCAACATACTTTCTCAATGATTAACCTGAAACATTTAATTTGTTCCTTGAACAAAAGTAGGAGATTAAACATTCAATACAGAAAACCCATATCCTTGAATCTTAAATAACCCTTAACTATTCTGATTCAAAAGAAAATATACTCACAATTTGGAGACAAATGATTAAACACATGCAACATAGCATTTCTCATATAAATCAACATGAAACTAGTTAACTTATGCATAAAACATACAACATGAGATTCATAAAGTCACAAGACACCCAGAATAGAGCTACCAATGAAGTTGTATCTTATTACAACACCAAAATTTGTCCAGTTTCCAATAACAAAAATTGAGTAACACAGTTTGCTTATATAGCAAGAGAGTGTACTCAGCACTAATTACAAGGCAAAAATCAAAAGTCAGCTAAATGTAGTGCATCTTCAGATTAGCACTCAAAATAATGAATGTAGTGGGCAGACATGAAGGAAAAATAGGTGAGCTTAGGAGACGCACCGCCGCTCGTAGATTCCTCATCATAAAACTGGTAGTTGGTCATTCAACCATCGGTCCATGCCTCTGCACTTCGCCTTTAATGGCTCAACCACCTGCAGCTTCTCTTGGAATTTGCAGTAGTGCACCCATGGAGTTTTCCCGCTCAAAAAATGACTGCAGACGTAAGGAAAATCCACTATTGAAGGTTTAAAACCTGACCGTCGATCTATCTCCCAATCGCTGAGATCAGTGGCCTTAAAAAATGCCAAAGAGTTTCCAACCAATTAGATCATGCCATGCAAGCACCTGTTGCAACCGTTGGCTTTTTCTCCTTTTATTTTTCCATTTCCGCCCTTATATATGCAAGAATGAATGCATATACAACTTCTCAACATACAAGGCAGACCCCAAACCTTATTTACTACACTTGATTTCCTTTTTGGGTCTGAAATGTATAGCTCTTCATTGTATATCGGTATTGTATATTGCGACATACAACCTGCAATATACATTGAGTGGATCTCAAATAATTATGAGGCAGATTGGAACAACTTTGAGATCTGGGTCTATGCATCTTCAATCTCTGTGTGTCGGCATATACAATACGAAACATACAACCTACGGGCCCCACCATGCATTTGAAACTGCTGACCTTTTGACCATTCCCACTTGTATGTTTCATTTGTATCTTCTGTTGCATGTTTGAATGTGCATTGGAAACATACTAGCCCACCATACAACTGCGGACTTCATCTACTTCACCAATGCATTTAACCTTCTTGTCACATCCGCTTTGCATCTACTTTTGTATATGCGAACAAACTTTTGAACATACATGCAAATCCCTTTGTATGTGCAAAACTACAAGCGAATGCATATACAACCCTGTGGAGCCCACCACATGCATATATCCCTTGCATGTTTTGTTTGTTGCTGAATATACAAGGCCCCTTGTATATTATACTGTAACGAATGCTTGTTCACTCCTTATTATATTTTCAATGTATCCTTTTCGCTGCACATAGCCATTGTATATCTGGACATACAACAAAACATATACAAGCAAGCCCGATATACATTTAGAGAATCTTCAGGGAATCTACAATAGATTCCCCCAATGTACATGCATCCTTTTAAGCTCGATATGCATTTAGAAATGCATGCAACTGTAGAATATTCCTGGGAATCTGTGATAGATTCCCCCTTGTAAATGCAAACTTGATATGCATTTAAAATGCATATAACTCATTTCCTTATCAGGTTTTGGAGGCCAATAGAGATTTCGCAAGCCCGCCAACATACAATTCAACTTTGCATATATAGAACTTAGCATCTTTCTCAAGTGCGTCATGAAAAAATAGTAAAACATTGCATGTAGGTTGAAGAACAATTTAAACCAAGGCACTAAGGGTTTGAAGGAATAAACACAGGAACTTGCAAACTCAAATTTAGAACCCTAACCCTAGGTGAACACCACTAGTGGCTCTGACTGGGGACGTGCAGATGTAAGACTGCAGCGAGAACCAAGCTACTCCAGGGCAGACTAGACAAAATGCAAAACTCAAAACACGACTGACTATACAAGGCTCGTACAAAATATTTACATCTAATTTACAGTGTGCACACAAGATAAGTGTCTATGAGAAGTAGGGTTTTAGGAACTGACCGTGTACAGGCAATTCCAATAGTTCACCACTTAAGGCTTGGAGAAAATAGGAATCTTCTCCATGAGTGTCGCTGATTTGTTACGGGCCCACCCATAAGGGCTCAAATTTGCCGTGCTTGCTCTTGTCCTGGTTCCTTGCATTCCATACAAGGACCAAATTACCTATCTGAAACTTTCTTTCTGTAGCCCTTTTATCAAATAGATATTTTACCTTTTGTTGTCTCTTGATGTTTGTTTTCCGTGCCTTCCTTCTCATTTTATCCAGTGCAACCAGCTGATTTATTCTTTCAATCATTAAGTCCTCAATCTCCTCCTCATTTTCTTGTATGAATTTATAAACTGGTAGGAGGTTGTTTATATGCAATCTAGCTGCTGCACCATATACTAATTCAAATGGTGACCTTCCAGTTGCTTTCTTCATCGTCACTCTGTCAACCCATAATGCCATTTTCAGCTTTGAATCCCAAGCCCTTTTGTTTTTACCTACTATCCTTTTGACAATTTTCATGAGACTTTTGTTGCTTGACTCTGCTTGACCATTTCCATGTGGATGATATGGTGATGCATGTAACAAATTTATTCCATAATTGTTGCAAAAATCAATAAATTCACCAGACCTGAAGCACATAGCATTGTCTGTGACTAATTTGGATGGTACTCCAAACCTGATAATAATATTTTCCAGAATAAAATCCATCACCACTTTACTTGTAGCCTTTTTAGTTGGAATGGCTTCAATCCATTTGGTGAAGTAACCAGTGGCAACAAGAATCCAACTACGTCCTACTCAATTTGTCTGAGATTTCCCCTATGAAATCAATCCCCCATTGCTGAAATGGAGCTTCCACAATTATAGTCCTAAGGGGTAATGCACCTTCATATTTTAGCTTTCTTGAGAACCTTTGGTAAAGATCACATTTTCTTACCATTCTTTGTGCATTTGAGAAGAGAGTTGGCCACCAGTAGCCTGCTTTGAGAATTTTGTGGGCTGTTGTCTGGGCAGTATAGTGTCCCCCACATACTCCATTGTGCATGTCACTTAGAATATCTCTAGCCTGATTTTCATCTATACACCTGAGTAATACACCATCAATATTTTTCCAATACAGCTCTCCTTGAACAATGATGTATTTAATAGCATGTAGCTTCAAGGTTCTCTTCTGATTATCACTAAGATGGGAAGGACAGTTCAGATTCTGCAAATAATGCACTATGCCCTTATACCATTCAGATTCTGATGTATTTATAACTTCATTATGCACCACATTCACTTGGCATGCCTCTAGATTTGACTGCATCATCAATTTTGACAAACCTTGTCCTCTTACCAATGTTGTGATCTATATTTCAATGTTGAACTCTTGCAATTTGTTTATCCATCTGCATCTTCTTCTAGTTACCTCCTGCTGAGTGAAGATGTCTTTGACTGCTACATGAGGCACATAGGCAACTATCTAAGAACCTACCAAATATGGCCTAAAACTTTTTACTACTCTAACCAGTGCATATGCTTGCTTCTCCATGATGTCATACTTCAACTCAACAACCTGCAATGACCTGCAAAAGAAAGCTATAGGTTGTTCAAAACCTTCTGCATTTTTCTGCAATAAGCATGCAACAATAGTATGGAAAGAAGAAAATGAGATCAGCTGAAAGGGCTTAGAAAAATCAGGAGACTTTAGCACAGGGGCCACCTTTATGGCCTCTTTGATGTTTTGGAATGATTTAGTTGCTTCATCTTCCCATTTGACAGTTGCACCTTTCCTCAACATTTTGGAGATATCTTTGGTGCTCTTTGCAAAGTTAGGCACAAATCTTCTAACAAAATTAATTTGTCCAAAGAAGGACTGGACACCTTTCACTATTTTAGGGATCTAGATTTTGTTGATTGCAGCCACCCTTTTAGGATCAATCCTGACTCCATCCTTGGAAATAATGTGTCCTAGAAATTTTCCTTCCACTACCCTAAAAGCACATTTCTTTGGGTTGAGTGAGATGCCATATTCCAATGCTCTAATAAAAATTTGCTTCAGGTGCATACATTGTTGCTCTTCCTTTTTTGAAAAGGCAGTTAAATCATCTTGATACACAGCCAAGATTGAGTCAATCAATCCTGCGAAAGCAACATCTATAGCCCTCTAAAATGTAGTACTTGCATTTGTCAGTCCAAATGGCATTCTCACATATACATAGGTTCCCCATGGAGTAGTGAAAGCAGTCTTGAATTGTTCAGATTCCTTTACTTTTACTTGATTGTATCCTGAAAATCCATCCATCATGGATAAAAGTGCACAGCCAGTCACCTTCTGTAACATGGCTTCCATGTTTGGCAATGGATAATTGTCCTTCAAAGAAGATATATTCAGATTTCTAAATTCCACACAAAGTCTTATGTCACCGTTCTTTTTTCTAACTGGGACAAGGTTAGACACCCAAGTTGAGTGCCTAATAGGCATGATTATTCCAGCCTCCCTAAGCTTCATAAGTTCTTCTTGCATTTTTGGAGCTAAGGTTGGGTTGATAGGTCTCTGTTTTTGTCTAAATGGTTTAGCTCCAGGCTTCAAAGGGATTTCATACTGGAATAAATCCTCTCTATAAGCTTTTAGGTCCTCATATGACTAGGCAAAGACATGCTTATATTTTTTCAGTAGTGTAATCAACATAGTTTTGTGTGGTTTGAGTTGTTTGCCAATGTATACCTTTTTGGGGGCATGAGATGTCCCCAAGTTTATCTCCTCCAAATCATTCTTGTTTGTTGGAGATGCCTTTGTAACAAATTGGTCCCTATTGTCAAATGCTCTCTCTAAAGCAACCAACCCTCTAGGGATTTTATTTGTCTTGAGTTGAATTACCTCTTTCCCTAAGAGAGTCTCTTTCCCATCTACAACTTCTACAAAGTTCTGAAAATCCACTTCCTGGTTCTCATATTCATCAATGCAATGTAGAAATCTCAATAAATCTTTATCATCATCAAATACTTGCCTGCTACATACGTTATCTGGTACTGTAGGTCTAAGTTTGACTTCAACATTTGTAACATCTGATAGAGTTATATCATCTGGCCTTATGGCTACATTAGCTAGAAAATCTGCCTTGGCATTTTTTGATCTCTCAATCCAGTTTATTGAAAAAGCATCAAACAATTCAATCGTATCCCAAATAGCATGCTTATACTGTTTTAACCTCTTATTCTTTGGTGCATAATTATCTCTGACTTGGGAAACAACTAATTCTGAGTCCCCAAACACTTTGAGCATTTTGATTCCATGCTTCAAAGCTACATTCAATCCTAGTAGTAGAGCCTCATACTCTGCAATATTGTTTGTATAGACAAACTTCAACAAGAAAGAGAATTTTAGAAGCTTACCAGCTGGAGACAGAAACACAACTCCAGTACCAGAGCCTTCCCTTGAACATGCTCCATCAAAATACATGGTCCATAGACCCTGTTGGTCTAGCTCTTGAATGCAAGTATCTCTCCTTTTGTTTTCTTGATCATCTGAGACAACTCTAAAATTTTCACTGTCAGTGTCCACAAAATAGATGTGCTCCTCTGAATCCTGATCTTCAACTGTCTCTTGTGATCTTTCTTCTCTAAATAGCTTGACATCTTTGTCATTCATTGGGATCATGGCATATGACAGGTCTAATTGCATACTTCCACCAATCAGTGTTGCCCATCTTCTTAACAATAGCATACCATATTGTGGCTTGATATCAACAATTGTTATGTTCATTTTGTAGGTCTTTTCAGGATATGCTGCTAACCTGAAATCCACATCCTTTATGATTCCAATGACTGGTACCTCCCTGGCATCCATTGCATAGCATTTTCCACATGCCTTGTCTATTTTCAATCCATCTTGTTGCATGATAGCCAAAGGCATGATATTTGTTGATGCCCCTGAATCAAGCATACAATTCTTAATCACTTTTCCATTGATGACAAGGGAGACATAAAATGGTTCAACCTATGAAGGGCATTTTGTCATGGTCACCCCTAGATAAACCTTAGGAACCTCATCCTCTTCGACACACATGGTCTGTCTCTTACCCTGAACCTCAACATTTTGCTCAGCCTGACAAGCTACTCCTGAAATTAGGGACAATGTTTTATTTTTGAACTCCTCAACTTTCATCAGCTCCATCAGTGGAACATAGATCTTTACCTGGGACAAGACTTGTGTTATGTCAAATGGAGCATAGTTTTGTATAATAGTTGTAGCCTGATCCATGGCTTTATTTTTGTCCTGAGATGATCCAGCTTTAATTTTTGTGGCTCTCTAACTGTCATCTTTGATCTGAATTTTTTTTTTGATCCTCAACCTAGGGAATTCTATTTTCTGGTCCTTGAGAATCATGACCTATTTTTTGCTTAAAATTTTGCTTATTATTGCTCCATTGTTTCCTTTGTGGTTCAGTCCCTTTATGACTGTGCACTGGTTGGTTTGCAAAAGTATTCTCTAGTTGGTGTGAGTTACTTACCTGAGCTTTACCCCTGAGATTGTAATTGTTTTTGACTTGAGCCACTGCTGTAGCTATGAGGGCTTTAATCTCTTCATCAGAAGGTCTCCTCAAGTTATTCAAGAAGATGTGTGAGTCCTAAGCATAAGCATAAGTATCCCCATCATCTTCATCACAGGGAAACTGTTGGTAGACCTGAATCTCATTATTTGTGCTTGCATCAACATCATGAGAAGGATACTCCCTGTTTGTAGATAGCATATTGACATTATCATCTTCCATGCAATGTGGTTCATTGCATTCATCACAGGTAACATCATTATTATATAGAGACTGAGCAATCATACATTATGACTGTGAGTGAGGCATCTGACAGATTATGCACCATGGGGTATCATTAACAATATTAACAGCCCTCTTCAAAGGGTCAGTTGTTTCCTTAACATTTTGAGTCCTTTGATTAGAATTGTTGTGTGGGAGGATGGGTTTACCATTATGCCAATTAGTGTTATATGGCATATCATGTAATGACGGTCTTCTTTCTTGTCTTTGGTAAACCTGCTTGTCAGGACCTGCCCCCTTTTCATTTTTAGCCATTCTATAACTCAAGTCCTTGACAATAGTTGTCAACTTGTCTAATTTATCCTCAGAAGTAGATGCACTACCTTGAGTGGTTTGAGATTTAGTATTTGGATTTTGTAGAATTTTTACATCATCTCTTCTGTTTGTCTTACCAGACGCTTTTATGTTATTTTCAATATTAGTAGCAATCTTGAAGGCATCTCTGAGGCTAGTAGGACCCTTATCCCTTAACCCATAGGCTGTTTTGGCATCAAAAGCATTTATGTATAACACTATGCACATAGGTTCATTAGGCCTCAGGTGATGTGGTAATTTGTTCAACACCTTAGTGAATCTAGCATTGAAATCAACAACCTGTTCATTTGATCCTTTGGTAATGCCAATGAATTCATTAATGAAGAAACTTGGATTAGTTTTGTCACCATATTGTTCTTTGAAAATTCTTCTTAAGTCCTCCCATGATGAAATACTCCTATCAGGGAGACCCTTGTACCATTCTCTGGCTTCATCAACTAAGGATTGCATAAATAATTTCATAAAACCATCCTCATGCTCAATCTCAAAGTTGTCCATGATGTTCTGAAAAGCTTTTAAATGATCTTCTCCCGATACAGTATTATTTCATGAAAACTTTGGCACTTGCGGCCTCACATGTTTGTCAATAGGATTGGGGTAACGAGGAATACCATCGAAAACTAGTTGTCTGAATCTGTCTAGCTGCATAGGCTGTCTACCAAATTGATTAACATTGGCATTTCTATTTGCATTCTAATTTCTAACATTATTTAATGGTGCTCTAGCATTATTTGCGTTCTGTCTTTGATCAGTATGCTGATTCTGGACCTCATTTCTGTGCTAATTTCTCTACATATTTGCATTTTCAAGGGTGGGAACTGAATCATTCAGAGTAGTTCTCAGAGCTTGCACTTTCTATCTCATGTCATCTCTAATTTTTACTGCCTGCAAATATTCTAATTCTGCCCTCAGGCTCTTGATTTCTTCAGCTAATTCCTCCTTTCTAGGCATAGAAGAGGATGGTTTCATTATATTCTGATCATCATTATCATCCCTTGGGGATTTACTTTCTTCAAATCTGTCAGGGGAATCTACAAAAGGGTATTCTTGAAACACATCTGATCTCATTCTCAATCCACCACCCTCCTGTATTTCATATACGTTCTAGATTTCAGCCTTAGTGTTTAAAAAAATAAGGTATTGTCAGCTCTGAAGATCCTGGATTATCTTGAATATTATCATTACTTATGGGAGAACCCTCTTGACTGGCTTGAATAGTCCCTTTTTTCCTGTACATCATTTTTATGGATAACTCTTCAAACAGAGGATTACACAGGGATCTTCTCCCTTGCATACAAATTTTTACTTTACCAGTTGGGAGATTTGTTTGGAGTCGCCACCTATAACTAGGAATTATTTTCTTTTAAAATTAGGGTTCTTTCACAAAGCAGTCCCCAGCAGAGTCACCAAATCTATTGGTGTTTTTCCCAGACTGGATGCTTATTCCCAGTTATCCCTACAAGGTAGCCATCATTGATCAACAGGATTCTCAGGCCAGGGGCCAACAGTACAGGAGATAGACTCTATAAATATCTCCCCTTCTTTAGGCTCTGCAAAACCAAGGGGGGTATTCCCTACTCAACACCCATAAAATAAAACTATGACTGACTAGGATGTTGACATAAAGCAGATAAATCCTCTCTTATGCAGACCAAAACTGTGAAATAAGTGTAAAGGGGCTAGCTTCGGGCTTATATTTAGTTGTAGATAGAGGATTTTGGTCCTAAAAGTACTTCTAAAATCCTAAAGGTTTGTATTTAAAGTTTGAGTTTGATTTATGGTATCTGGATGCAAAACTAGGACCTTGGTTGTAACCTCAACACAGGACTTGATCGGTGCCTATCCAAGGCTCAGAGTCAATAGACATACACATGTGAATGGTTATCATAAGCTTGAATCAATGACTAAGTTTCAAGGGGAGATTTAGAGTATCTGCCTTATAGACATTTCCCAAAAATTAAGTGTTTAATCATTCATACTTGATGGTATCCCTATTACAACATATTTTCTCAATGATTAACCTGAAACATTTAATTTGTTCCTTGAACAAAAGTAGGAGATTAAACATTCAATACAGATAACCCATATCCCTGAATCTTAAATAACCCTTAACTATTCTGATTCAAAAGAAAATATACTCACAATTTGGAGATAAATGATTAAACACATGCAATAGAGCATTTCTCATATAAATCAGCATGAAACCAGTTAACTTATGCATAAAACATACAACATGAGATTCATAAAATCACAAGACACGTAGAATAGAGCTACCAACGAAGTTGTATCTTATTACAGCACCAAAATTTGTCTAGTTTCCATCTACAAAAAATGAGTAACATAGTCTGCTTATATAGCAAGAGAGTGTACTCAGCACTAATTACAAGGCAAAAATCAAAAGTCAGCTAAATATAGTGCATCTTCAGATTAGTGCTCAAAATAATGAATGCAGCGGGCAGACAGGAAGGAAAAATAGGCGAGCTTGGGAGACGTGCCGCCGCTCACAGACTCCCTATCATAAAACTAGTAGTTGGCCGTTCAACCATCGGCCCATGACTCTGTACTTCACCATTAATGGCTCAACCACTTGCAGCTTCTCTTGGAATTTGCAGCAGCGTGCCCATGGAGTTTTCCCGCTCAAAAAATGACTGCAGACGCAAAGAAAATCCACCGCTGAAGGTTTAAAACCTGACTGTTGATCTATCTCCCAATCGCTGAGATCAACGGCCTCAAAAAACACTGAAGAGTTGCCAACCAATTAGATCATGCCACGCGTGCACCTATTGCTACTGCTGGCTTTTTCTCCTTTTATTTTGCCATTTCCACCCTTATATATGCAAGAATGAATGCATATACAACTGCTCAACATACAAGGTAGACCCCAAACCTTATTTACTACACTTGATTTCCTCTTCAAGTCCGAAATGTATATCTCTTCATTGTATATTGGCATTGTATATTGTGACATACAACCTACAATATACATTCAGCATATCTCAAATAATTATGAGGCAGATTGGAACAACTTTGAGATCCGGGTCTATGCATCTTCAATCTCTGTGTGTCGGCATATACAATACGAAACATACAACCTACGGACCCCACCATGCATCTGAAACTGCTGACCTTTTGACCATTCCCACTTGTATGTTTCATTTGTATCTTCTACTTGTATGTTCGAATGTGCATTGGAAACATACTAGCCCACCATACAACCACGGACTTCATCTACTTCACCAATGCATTTAACCTTCTTGTCGCATCCGCTTTGCATCTGCTTTTGTATATGTGAACAAACTTTTGAACATACATGCAAATCCCTTTGTATGTGCAAACCTACAAGCGAATGCATATACAACCCTGTGGAGCCCACCACATGCATATATCCCTTGTATGTTTTGTTTGTTGCTAAATATACAAGGCCCCTTGTATATTATACTGTAACAAATGCTTGTCCGCTCCTCCTTAGTATATTTTCAATGTATCCTTTTCACTGCACATAGCCATTGTATATCTAGACATACAACAAAACATATACAAGCAAGCCCAATATACATTTAGAGAATCTTCGAGGAATCTACAACAAATTCCCCCAATGTACATGCATCCTTTTAAGCCCGATATGCATTTGGAAATGCATGCAACTGTAGAATATTCGTGGGAATCTCCGATAGATTCCCCCTTGTATATGCAAACTCAATATGCATTTAAAATGCGTATAACTCATTTCCTTATCATTTTTTGGAGGCCAATAGAGATTTTGCAAGCCCGCCAACATACAATTCACCTTTGCATATATAGAACTTAGCATCTTTCTCAAGTGTGATAGGAAAAAATAGTAAAACACTGCATGTAGGTCGAAGAACAATTTAAACCAAGGCACTAAGGGTTTGAAGGAATAAACACAGGAACTTGCAAACTCAAATTCAGAACCCTAACCCTAGGTGAACACCACCAATCCCAAAACTCCCAGGTATGTAAGATTGAATCATTCTAAAAATCAGATCATAGGAGATAAAAATAAAGGTGTTCAAACTAGAAGAAGAATTGCTGAAGAACAAGAGGAGTATTGTCTGATTTCAAAGATTAAACCAAAATCAGTGAATGAAGCTTGTAATGATGAAAGTTGGGTAAAAGCAATGGAAGAAGAATTAATACAAATTGAAAAGGATCATACTTGGGATCTTGTTCCTAGACTTGAAAAACAAAAATGTAATTGGGACTAAATGGGTCTTCCAGAATAAATTGAATGAAGATGGTGAAGTTGTGAGAAATAAAGCAAGATTGGTGTGCAAAGGTTACTCTCAAGTAGAGGGAATTGATTTTGAAGAAACTTTTGCTTCGGTGGAAAGAATTGAAGTAGTCAGATTATTTCTTGCCTTTGCTACTTACAAAGATTTCAAAGTTTACCAGATGGATGTCAAGTTATTATTCCTGAATGGAGAGTTGGAAGAAGAGGTCTACATTGAGCAACCAGAAGGATTCCAGTTGCCTGATCAAGAAGATAAGGTCTGCAGATTGAAGAAAGCATTGTATGGACTTAAACAAGCTCCAAGAGCCTGGTATGCAAGATTAGATAAGTATCTACTAAAGTTGGGCTTTAGCAAAGGCATTGCTGACAGTAATCTTTATTTCAAAATTGATCATGAAGACATCTTGATTATTGAGGTATTTGTTGATGACATCATCTTTGGTGGAAATGAGAGTATGTGTAAAAATTTTGCTGATCAGATGCAAAGTGAATTTGAGATGTCCATGCTTGGTGAAATGAACTTCTTCTTAGGTCTACAAATCATCCAGTCAGAAAAAGGCATCTTCATATCTGAGTGTAAGTATGTGAAAGAGTTGTTGAAAAAGTTTGGAATGGAGGATTCAAAACCAGTGAGTACTCCTATGGTAATCGGATGCAAGTTGAGTAAAGATGATGATTCCCCTAAGGTAGATTAGAAAAGGTATAGATCAATGATTGGAGGACTGCTTTATCTGACTCATACCAGACCTGATATTATGAATGTAGTTGGCCTTGTTGCTAGATTTCAAGCTGATCCTAGAGAATCTCATGTTGTAGCAGTCAAAAGAATTTTTAGATATCTAAAGGGAACATCTGACCATGGCCTATTGTATCCTAAGGGTGATGATTTCACTCTTCATGCATATACTGATGTTGATTGGGCAGGAGATGTGGATGACAGGAAGAGTACTAGTGGAGGTGCATTTTTCTTGGGAAAGAGATTGATTTCTTGGTTGAACAAAAAGCAGGAGGCAATATCTCTGTCTACTGCATAGGTAGAGTACATAGTAGTAGCAAGTAATTATACTCAAGTTTTGTGGATGAAGAAAATGTTGAAGGATATCATAGTTGTGTTTGAAGAACCTGTTACAATCATCTGTGATAGTTCAAGTGCAATAAACATTTCAAAGAATCCAGTATTGCATTCAAAGACAAAGCATATATCCATTAAGTTTCACTTTTCGAGGGAGAAGGTAAATGAGAATGAAGTCAGATTGGAGTTTGTCTCTTCAAAGGATCAGATTGCAGATATCTTTACTAAGCCTCTACCTAAGGATACTTTTGAATATATCAGAGGGAAGCTAGGGGTCATTACCCCTCCTATTCAAAACTAAGGTACACTAATGTGCATCAGTCCGATGGAACTCACAGTCATATCTTGTGGTCCGGATTGGTGTTAAGGGAATGCTACTCAGGGGGAGTAGTCAGTATATTCTGAGTTCAGTTTGAGGTTATCTAAGAAACAAAAGGGGTGAGAGATGACTGCAAATATGTGCCCTTTTCTGTTGATGTCAAAGGGGGAGAGAAGTCATGTGAAAAACTTGGAAGTGAGTAGTTGCTGATGAAAGGGGGAGTAGTAAATAAAATGGTTGCAGGTGTGATAAGAGAAAGGAGAAGTTCTTGTCTTGATGGTTGAAACAATTTTTCACATCATATGTTGCCATCAATGACAAAGGGGGAGATTGTTGCAAATATGTGCCTAATCGGTGTTGTCATTGATGCCAACATATTCTTGTTGTCATTGGTGTCAATTGTATCCCATTCTAGAAGACTTGTATGTTGAGGATATTAAGAAAATTAGCCTCTCCGGAAGAAACAAGTGAGTTACTCATCTCTATGTCAAAGACAGTGAAGACAGTGCAGTTTAGTGAAGAAGATTGCTCTGCATTCCTTGTAGGATGAAGATCAGAGTTTGCAGACCAATGGATGTTGTAGAGGATTGTCTGAAGGTGCTCCAGTTATGATTTGAGAGGTCCACATGAAGTATTGATAACGTTATGGCCATCTGAGTAGAACCAGGGTTTTGCAGTGTTCAGAGGTGATAGAGTGATAGGAGTATGGTCTAGATTGATCCGCATTAGAATATTATGATATGCAGATCTAGAGATGTGTTTGGGATATCAGTGTGTATCCTCAACTCAAGTGGTTCATGGTTTGGAGGTCCGTAAGAAATCTTTCTAGTGTGACAGTCATGATAGTTGGTGTTCTTAAGTTTCTGGATGGAGATGCAAGGGTTTCTGGTGAAGTGAGGTGGTACAGTTGTTCTTGTTGATTTCATTGTGCTTGTGGTGGTCTCTAGATCATGTGCCTACTGTGGTGGTGGTCTGCATTGAGGATTGAGCTCATGATTGAAGATTTTTCCTTGGGTGTTGTTCTTTCCAGTCTTGGTCGACCAGATGCTTTGTGCATATTGCAGATGATCTAAGAGAGGTTCTATGAAGTGCAGCGTGGTGTTCAAGGAAGATTTGGATCCCAACTATGATTGGCCAACAACATAGTGATTCACATGTTTGTAGTGCTGACCTTAATGTTTATTCCAAGGTTGATGAAGCATATAAATATGTTTGGTTGAGTTGTGGAAATGTGTCCTTGTGCGAAAATGACAAAATCCTAAGAAAGGAGGAAAGATAGAGGAGAGAAGAAGAAGAGTAGAAGAGGAAGAGTACTAAAGCATGAGGAGACAGCAAAGAAGTGTTTGGGGGGTAGAGTATATGTATTGTGCACTTCAATGGAACTGACCTTGGCATGAAGAAGATGTTGTTTTCTATTTCAATCTTTCTATGATAAACTTATAAATATTTTTGTAGGCAGTGAGCCTCTTGGAACAGTGAGCTATGGGCAATGTGCCTTCCCCATTTTCTATTCTTTTAACATAGAATAATCTTGTGGGTTAACCCCCACCGTGGTTTTTCCCTTAATCAGGTTTCCACGTAAAAATCTTGGTGTTATGTGTGTTGATTTTGTTTCTGCTCATTTGTTGTTGATTCATGCTTTCATGGTTATATCATTCATCTGTTATTAAGTGGTAAAGAAGTTTAATTACAGCAAAGAATAAATTTTTTGGTGACAACTAATTCACCCTCCCTCTTAGTTGTCTGCCCTTATTTCAACAATGTGTTGTATATTATATTAGCTGAACTTTGCTAGATTATGAGATTCGATATTCTTCAATAGAGGAGCAGTGTCTCACTCCTGTATTTGTGATGCATAAGCTAAGACACTATCTTATGCATATTGAAATGCATGTCATCATTAAATTCAATCCTCTAAAGCATTTTTTTTATCAAAAATATATCTCTCAGGGTGTCTGGCTAAATGGGTTATGTTGTTAACAAAATTTGACCTTAAGTTTGTCTCCCAAAAGGCGATAAAAGATGAAGCATTAGCCAACCACTTAGCTGATGCTCCTTCCCCTTTCTCTATTCCACATCAAGAATCATTCCCTGATGATAGTATCCTTTCTTTGGATATTGATCATCCATGGGATTTATTCTTTTATGGATCCAGGTGTCAAACTGACTCTAGTGTTGGTGTTATACTAGTACCTCCTAGCAAGCCAATTCCTCTTTCCTTACATCTAAATTTTCTTTGTACAAACAACATTGCTAAGTATGGAGCCCTTATTGATAGCTTACATGCCATGTTGTTGCTTAATATCCATGTTCTTCACATATTTGGTGATTCATAGTTGATCATAAAGCAAGTTACTAGGTCGTATCAAGTGAAGAAAAATAAGTTATCTTAGTATCCTGACTTGGCTTTATCACTACTGAATTGTTTCTCTTCTTTCACTATCGATACATTTCCAAGAAAGGACAATCAACATGTGGATGCAATGGTGAGTGTTACCTCCCTTGTACCCCTTGAAGATTAACCTACAGATTATCAGTTCATCATTCACACTCTTTCTTTGCCAGCTATAGCTAATGGCTCTTCAAATGCTTCTATTTGTTACAACATATTTGGAAGAATGGTACTCCCATATATTCAACTATTTGCATGATAGTACCTTCTCGAACTCTTCATGAAAAAACACTCAAGCTCATATTCGTAAGATCACTACAAGATATATCGTCTCTTCTAATGTTCTCTACCATGAAGGTTATAATATCCTCCTTCTTCATTGTTTAAATAAAGAAGAGATTCCCATTTGTCTTGAAGAAGCTTGCCCATGCAGGCGCCTACGAGGGGCATTTTGGTGGAAGATCTTTGGTTCAAAAACTGCTTTACATGGGTTACTATTGGCAAAGCATGGAACAAGATTCTTATGCTTTAGTTAGAAAGTGCCCTCAATGCCAACAGCATAACAATTTGATCCAAGCTCCTGCCCAAGAATTTCGTGCCCAGTTATCCCCTTGGTCATTTTCCATGTGGAGTTTAGATCTTATTGGAAACATTTCTCCTCCTTCTACTCTAGGTCACAATTTTATCACCATAGCTACATATTACTTTACCAAATGGGTCAAAGTTGTTCCACTTTGATCCACGACTACTGAAGTAATATGTCACTTCCTTCTCAATAACAACATTCCTCGATTCAAGCTTCCTTCTACTTTGGTTTCTGATAATGCTTCCTTAGTTAAGAACAAAGAAGTGAAGAATTTATTAGAGAAATTTCATATTCAACATCACTTCTCTATGCCTTATTATCCATAGTCAAATGGCCAAGCAGAAGCTTCCAATAAAACTATCGAACAAATTCTTTGGAAAACTATCAACAAACATGGTAAAGATTGGCATACTCAACTCTCCTATACATTATGGGCCTATTGCATGAGTATTTGTATGGCTATGGGTATTACCCTATACAATCTTGTGTATGGTGCCGATGCAATCATGCCTTTGGAGTTGGAAATTCCTTCACTGCGGATTTCACTCAAAGGCCTCATTGACGATAACATTTACAGGGAACAAATACTTCAACAACTTGAGATGCTCAATGAATAACGTATCCATGCTCTCAAACATCTCCAAGATTATCAAAAGAATCTCACACACAACTACAACAAACATGTCATTCACCACTCATTTGAAGTAGGTGACTTGGTCCTCTACAAAAATCAGCGCAATGTCAATGCTCGTCTAGGTGCAAAAGGAAAATCAGTCTGAACTCATTAGGATCCTACATCATCACTGAAGTATATGTATCAGGTGCATATCAACTCTCTACAATGGACGATAAGTCTCTCAAAGAACCTATTAATGTTATACACTTACGTAGATTCTATGCTTAGTTTTCTTTTAGTTTCATGTCTTTCCCTTCGAGTTAATCATTTATTTTCTATATAGTATGCTAATTCTCTTTTAGAGCACATTGTGTTGGATAGTTTAGTATTTAATACTTTTCTTTTCTTTGTTTACACTTTGTTGCTTCATTCTCGACACATATCTAGTGTCTTGAATTGTCAAGTAGTTTTCCTTTTTAGTGAAATTACTTTCTCTTTAGATTACCATGTTGATCTAGTTAGTTGTAGATGAAATTAATTAGTATTTTCTCTATTGTTTAGTTAAATCTTGTATAGCATTTAATTGAATAATCTTGTAGCATTTAAGTTGTAGCTGCTAATGTCATTAGTGATATCCAGAAAATTGTTGTATTTGATTAGACAATATTATCACATTGTTTAGTTAGATCAAAATCGTATTTAATTAAACATTTCCATATATCAATAGAATGTTGTTGCATTTAACAAAACAATTTAACCAAGTTATTTCATTAGATTGTAACATTTCTTTCATTAAATATTCTTATCTTATCATCACATGTATTAGTTAGCTCATTATTGTATTTATTAAAAAATTATATTAGGTTGTTTACTTAAATCATTGTTTCATTTAATTAAACACTTGCATTTCAAAACAAGTAATTTAATTAGAACTTTGTAGCATTTAATTAAACAATTTAATCAAGTTGTTTAAATTAAATCATAAAATAATTTAATTAAATCACACATAACACAGTACTATCAGTGAAAATATCAAAAAGCTCGTATATACAACCAAAGTTTTGATACATGATATACAAAATCACCACTATGCCAAAATGTGGTACATCAAAAATAACTACAGAATACAAAATCTCAATCAAGCTTCGGTGCCATGACTACCAGATCCCTTAGGCCCTGGTGGTGGCTGAGTAACAGATGGCTCTCGCTATGAGGCCCTAGATTGTGAGTCCTAGACCCATTCCATGTTTGCATGCCTCTAATGATACCTCTCAGTTCCACTACCTCCACCCTCAAGTCCACCTCACATTGTTGTAGTTGAGCCACCTTTTAGCTCACATCCTATTATTATTTGCCATCAATGCCTACACTCAAGGCTAATCATCAGAAGGTGTTGGCATTGGCTGAGCTCCCTATGGATCTACTGCATCAAAATCTAGCTATCTCTGTAGAGCATCATGTGCCTTCTTGGTGCCATCTGCTCTTGATATAGCCTACTATCTCTCAGTTGTGACCTACCCTAGCTGCACCAGACCCTCCTCACAGGTAGCTCAAAGTTGTACAATGGGCTCAAATATATCCACATGTCACTCGGCAGTCAGTTATGGCCTTTAATTGGCCTACACCGGCTATCCGAGCTACACACTAGGTACCATCTCAGCTAAGACTCAACCTATGAAGTCAAGCCAAGCATGTGTGCTAACTACAAAAATTAAACAAAAATCATGTTAGACATCTCATTATATATCATGTATCCAATCAAAGAAATGCGAGCATCTAGTGATCTACTCAAATCACAAAACATAAATCAACTCTCACCATGGTTTCCATCCTACTGATTAGGATCAGTGGGAACTACCACCATCATTGCTTGGGTAGGTGGGGAAATTATAGTGCCTACGTCGCTCAACTCCCTTCTCTAAGACTAAATTAGTATGCCACTTGTAGTCAAAAGTGGTCATGCACTCAAGATCAGCCCGTAGACCTTTCCTCTACAGTGCCACTGCCCTCCTCCCAGTGTCTACACCTTCCTACTATTGGTGCTAGCTCCTCCTCTCTCTCCTCATCATCATCTCCCTCCTCCTTTGATGGTTTGTCACCCCCAAAATAAACCTCCTATATCCCCTGTTAGCTCATGGTCTTAGATCTCCTATTGGGTGGTCTGGAGGGAAAATGGGACCCACTCGAGATGTAACCCACCACACTATGTATGTTGGGGTCGCCCCCACATCATCAATTGTGGATACAAGTGCCACATCCTAGATCTCATCATCAGAGTCACTCAAGGTGAAATTTGTTATAGTTGGTTGTGGTTCATCACCAGGTCTCACTACACTACATTGTGAGCACACATATCTCGGCACTACTCGGGGTACCCCCTGCACCTTCCCAAACTACCTCGTGACCCGATCATAGTAAAAGGGCACTATAATGTGATTGAGGTGACCAACAAAGAGTCAATTCCTCTGTATCCATGCTAGCTATGGTCATTCCCCCATCCAAAATATCATGTGTCTTTAGGGTTCCATACGATATCTCCACTCTGCAATCTATCAAAGGTGACTCTCTAATGTAGTAAGTCACCACACTACCATGGTCTCCTCAAGACATAGGCATGTGCTCGAATGCCCACACCTGAAGGAGCATGTAGGTCATCAAGATCTATGCCTCATAGTGCACATAGCGACCTAGATCATGGTAAAAGTGGATGAGCATGCTCCGTCCTCCATAGCCCTAATAGTGTAGATGAGGCTACTGTGAAGGTGAGTGCTTCACCCATCTTACATGTAATGCACAGGGTGATGGTAGTGATCATGATATGGTGAATAAGTGGTGTAACCACCGTGCCTTGCTCCAACTAGCTAATAAGGGTATGTCTTGAGACATCCATAAGCGCGATCCAGCTTAGGCAGTAAATATGTTCCTCCTAGACATATATGTCAATGGCCTCTGCTCTACGATCATCACAGTGTGACCTCGCATTGGTAGCTAAAGGATTCGGTACACATCCTCCAAGGTCACTATCATCTCTCTCGTCAGTAGGCAAAATGTAGAGGTGTCAGCATCCCATCGCTCCATGAGTGTCATCAGCATGCTATCATGAAATCTCATTGCAAGCATAGTATAAACCCACCAAATCCTGACATCTTGAAGATGACCAACCTCTACAACTGTCAGCATACATGGCTACACAACAACATTTATATGTGTCTTTCAGTGTGCTCTCACATTGTCGGGGGTTTTACAACCACATCAAAACATCATCAGTACTACATCATCAAATCAAATCAAGAATTCTAAAAACTCTAAAATTTTGTTGTGTTTGAACTTTAGTGCCTGGATGCCTACACCTTTTTTGCACCCCAGCACCCATTTTAGACATTGGCACATCCCCAAGATACCAACACATCTTGCAAATGCTAGCACACTAGAAGGAAACTAGCACCTCGATGAATTCCTCGACATGTAAAATGAGGAAATAAATGAGTTTGTAATTAAAATTTTGACTCACCTCGCGAAGCAACAAACCCTGTTCCAAGTGTTGCCTCAAGGTGTCCACTCTGGGTGCTTGGTAGGCTCATCTGTGAGGCATGTTTGCACTCCAAGTTTCTTAGAATCCTCCAAATTTCACCAAATTTGAATTTATGAATGAATAGTAAAAATGAAAAATCTTCTTACTATTTATAGGAAATTTTCAAAATTTTCACCTTTCTCTGAAGCACTCTTCATGAAAACTTTCATAACTTGGGCTTGAAAACTCCAATTTTCACATTGTTCATTATGTTGGAATCCTAGTTCCTCCCTCTATTCTATCATATGTCTTTCACTCTGGTGTTATTTTAAAAAATTACCCTATCTAAGGCATTTTCAACAATGTTTCAGAAAAATCGAGGTAGTAGATTTCTACCATGTTTCTACATTCAAATTAGCAAGAAAAAATAGGGGGGACTTGTATCTACCCTCATTTTTTGATCTAGATCATTTTCCCCATCTCATTCCCCTTAAAAATTTTTTGACTAACACAACCTTTTTACCTTGTAGGATGATTTTGCTTTTTGACAAGTGGTTTTGCAGGATGCAGTTCCTAACACTGTGGCATTGTAGGTTCCTAAGATGGGGGTCCATTCCTTCACTTGGTGACACTCTACATCCTCTATAGTATCATTTTCATACTTATTTACTTTCAGTACTACATTTTTATATTTTAGCATGCATATGCACGTAGTGTCATACGCCCACTAAGGTTAGAGCTAAATGTAACGTCGTAAATTGTGCTCACTGACAATTTCACATTATGCTTGGTACTCACTTTAGTGTCCATGCCTTAGTGTGTTTTAGGATCATTTTCAGCCTTGACCTTACCCTCAACCCATGAGATATGCCTATGCACTTCTTTGACCCTTTCTATTAATCATGCTTAAAAACTATAAAAGTGCCAAAATCCTGGTCTTGTCCCAAGTTGATCAGACATTTTAGAACTGATATTTTTAAGACTCTAGCTCTTAGCACAAATGTTTCAAAAGCCTCTATCAGTCTTGTGATCATTTTTGGAAGTTGTCTTTTCACTTGCACTATTCGCCGAGATTTTATTAATGCTTATCCACACCCAAATGACTCTTATCCTTGATTTTTTACCTTTTGCTTCTCTATTTAAGAAAGTAGATTTGTCATTGAAAAGGATCAATTCTTTTCCATAGCAAAGCTCTATTGAAATTGAAATTGATTTACTTTCTTAACAAAACTTTGCTAAGATTTGAGAACCAACAATATTGTGGTTTACTTTATCAATCTCATACTACATCCTTTTCATCAAAGTGTGGTGAACTCTGAAGAGTTCTGATTAGGACTGCTACCTATTGAGTAGCTTTCATCTCTTGCCATGAGGTGATAAAGTTCTGATTAAGTCTCACTTCCATGCTTCAATCGTTACGATCTATTTGGTATAATGCTTATCTTTGTGGGTTGATTTACATTAACTACTTATCTCTTGCATGCAGAGATCACTGTGAAAATCCACTCTAAGTCATTGAGTAGGGTTTATTTTATAGCATTATTATTATTGTCACTACTTACAACAATTCTAGACACACTTGGAATTTAGAGCACACACTATTTTATCTATTTATCAATTTGGCTGTCTGATGAGGGGGTCAATCCTAGAACACACAATAACACAGATTGCACACAGAAAATAGGAATGTTCTTTTAATTGAACTAAACAACACATTACATTACAAAAACTAGAATCAAATTAGAGGATGAATCCTTAATAGGTTGCAACACATTACAACTTCCTTCCTCTGAATTCTGGAACCTTCTACCTTTTGTAGCTTTAAATATGTTAGGGTTTCTATTTTCCCTCTTTTTCCTAACTCACCACTTTCCCCCTTTCTCTAATACCTAAAGAGTTCCCCAAAAATGGTCATAAATAACCCTTTTTGGTGTCTTCTAGCCAAAATTTTGAAATTTGTAACTCCCTCCAAGAATAGGTCAACTTCCAGGAGCCATAACTTTTGATGGTGTTCAATTGATGAATCGTTTGATGCGTTGGAAATATTGTGAAGTTCTCTATGCCATTTGAATCTTATTTTTTGATTCCACCCATTTTTGGGGCCCTACGGGGCCTCTAATTGCCTAATATTTGATTTTGAAACTTTTTCAAGGGTTTTTAAAGAAACAAAAATATTAATATCTTTCAGACCACAAGTGATCTTTCACCAATTCATTCACCAAAGGTTATATTTTTAAATTCCAAAGCTTTGGGTAAATTTCCACTTCCATACGTGCTCAAATGCAAACTTTCTAAAAATAGCAATTTGCTATTTTTAGCAAGTTGGGAAAACTAAAGGTTCTACATCATTATTTATGCAATTGGGTATATGAAAATACCAAAATTGGAAAGAATAAAAAACCAAATCATCATTTTTTTAGGTGATACAAGATTGCCCTTACACCACTGGATGCTCCTGCATTAGACACCTAGGGTAATTTGAGAAGTGACCTTGTCACATCTCAGGTGTTCGAGGAAAACCCAAATGGCCAACCTTTGCCTTAGACAAATAGGAAGAGTTTTCACAGGCCTTTGTTTCCACTTAACCAGTTATTCTTCATATTTCATGTTTTGGGTACTTCTTCCTGTTGCAAGTATGGGACTAACTAGTGTTGTCATTAATGTCAACATACTCATGTTGCATAAATGAAAAGGATTGGATGAGCTGAGTGCTAAGGATATTGAGAAAATTAGTCCTAATTAGGAACAGAGAAGAATAGTGAAGGCAATAAGGAAAAAGTCCAAGATAAGATGAGAATCAGAGGATGCGGTTTAATGGTTTGTAGATATGTGTCTTAAGGTGATCAAGTAAAGAATTCAAAGGTCCACATGAAGACTTGAAGAAGTTGTGTCTGTTCAAGTAAAACTAGTTCCGACAAGTGTTCAGAGGTGACAGAGTGATACAGATAGGTCCGGTGTGATCCGGAAATGCATTATCCTATTCTGCGGATTTGAGGGAGTGTTGAGGAAGTCCATTTGAAGTATCAACTCGACTGGTTCATGGTTTGAAGGTCCGCAAGCATCTATTCTTTTGTGACAGTGGTGATAGACTATGTTCTTGAGGTTCCAGGTGAAGGACAGAAGGATTTCAGTAAGCAAATGAAGTGCGGATGTTCTTGGGGATTCAAGAAATCTTGTGGAGGTCTTTGGATTGTTTCCAGTTTGTGTTGGTGATCTGCATTAGAGTTGGAGCCCGCAATTGAAGAATAACTTCTAGATGATGATGTTCTTCCTGAGACTGGCCGACCGGATGAGTTACACATCTTGCAAATGTTCTTGTAGATGTTTGCTGACTTAGATGATTATTCCTAAGTTGATGTCTTGTATAAATAAGGGGTTACGAAGTCATTTCAAAGTGGTCCTTGTGTAGATGAGGGAGTGGTAACAAGGAGGAGAGCGAAAGGAAGAGCAGAAGTATTGGGCTTAAATGGAACTGACTCAAGCATGGTGAAGATGCTATTTTCCAGTTCAAGTATGTGATACTTATTTCCTTTGTAGACAGTGTGTCTCTTGTAGGCAGTGGGCCTCTTGTGAGCAGTATGCTCAGGTAGTGAGCCCTAATTGGCATGTACCATTTCGTTCTTTCTATTCTTCTAACAGAGAATACAATCTTGGGTTAATCACCCCGTGGTTTTTCCATTAACTGGGTTTTCCATGTCAAAATCTTGGTGTCTTATGTGTTGATGAGTTTCTGCTTTTGATTTAATTGCATAATGTTTCATGATTGATATACTGCTAATCACTAAGAGGATTTAAGTGTGAAATTGGAGAAAGTTTTGGACAACTGATTCACAACCCCACTCTCAGTTGTGTGCCTTATGTCTAACAATTGGTATCAGAGCCAAGTTCCTCTAAAAGGAGCTTAATTGCTTGAGGAGATCCAGGATGTCATCTTACAAGAAGGATAGTCAAAAGGTTGATGGAACCAACTTTAATCTTTGGAAAGGTCACATGAAATGTCACTTGCAATGTATGGGAATGGCATACTGGACCATGGCTACAACACAGTATACACCTCCACAGGGTGGTCTGAAAGCCTCAAATGAAATTACAAATGTTGAAAACAATCTGCGGACTATTGAAGCTCTTCTAAGCACATTATCTGATTCAGAGCTCTCAAATGTTGTTGATCTACCAACTGCTTTTGAGATTTGGCAAAACTAGAACTTTTGCATGAAGGAGACAAGTATGTTAAATGTGCAAGGTTACAGAGTCTAAAAGGGAAATTTGAAAATCTGAAGATGAAAGATGATGAAAATATCACTACTTTTATGCCAAGAGTTAATGAGATTGTTTATGGAATTAGAAATGCTGGTGGAGTCTTGGATGAAGATGAGATTGTTGGCAAAATTCTTAGATCCCTTCCTGCCTCTTATAAAATCAAGGTTGCTGCCTTTGAAGAATTCACAGCCCATACAACTATCACAAGAGATCAATTGGCTGGCAAATTGGCTGCATTTCAAATGACCGAGTTTGGAGATGACCCCCCCAAAACTGAATCTGCATTCAAAGTTAGTGCCTCTGTAAAAGGTAAACAAAGGTTTGATCCCGGAGAGAACTCATCAAGGAAATTGTCATGGTATGAAAAAGAAAGAAAGGACCTGGAAGAAGAAGAAGTCGAAACTACTCAACTTGAAGCCCTTATTGCAAAGAGACTGCCAAGAGGATCTAGTAAGTATGAAGGAAAATTGCCTTTTAAGTGTTTTACTACAATAAGATTGGTCATTTTGCCGCAAAGTGTCTAGAAAGATTTTCAAGGCCAAATCCTAACAGATCAAGGTTCCAAAAGAATTGCTACTATGTTCATGAAGAACATGATAATGAAGGAGTGACAGATGATGAATCAGAGACATGAAACAAATCTGGAAGTGATTGGGTGTTTATTGCCATCAAGGAAGAAAAACCAATATCCTTTGAATCTATCAATCATAAAATTATAGAAAGAGCTCTGGCTGCTCAAATTGAAGAAAAGGATGATTGGGTCATTGATAGTGGTTGCTCTCACCATATGACAAGTGACAAAAATAAGTTCATAGATTTGGAAAGGTATGAAGGAGGAGTGGTAAAGTTTGGTGATAATTCTGCTGGTAGAATCAGAGGAAGAGAAACTATTTCTTTTGATGGAAGGAACAAAACCGGTAATGTACTATATGTTGAAGGTTTGAAGCACAATCTTCTCAATGTTGGATAGTTGATGGACAAAGGCTATGATCTCTGGTTCAAGAATGGAAAATGCAAGATCTTTGAAAGTTCCAGAATAGAGATTGCATCCGGTACAGAAACTAAAGGTAATAACTTCCACTTGGTTGGTACTGGTAAAAGTTGCTTATTTGCTCAAGTTGATCAAAGTTGGTTATGGCATAGGAGAATGTGTCATGTGAACTTTGATAATACAATCAAGATAAGCAATACTCAACCTGTAAGAGATCTTCCAAAATTGGTGAAACCTACAAATAGCTTGTGTAAAGAATGTCAGTTGGGTAAGCTGAGAAGAGTCACATTCAAGAGTAAGGAACTGTCTTCTACTAGATTATTGGACTTAGTTCATAGTAATCTTTGTGGCCTGGCAAGAACCAGGAGTGTGCAAGGTGATAGATACTTCATGTTACTAATTGATGACTATTCCCAGATGATGTGGGTAACCTTTCTGAAAGAGAAATCAGAAGCTCTTGAGAAAATCAAAATATTCAAGGCTATGGTAGAGAATGAAACCGGATTAAAAATGAAATGTCTGAGGTCTGATAGAGGTGGGGAATTCACATCCGGTGAGTTCTTAGAGTTCTGTGAGAAACATGGAATAAAGAGACAGTTATCTGCTCCTAGGACTCCACAGCAGAATGGAGTAGTGGAAAGAAAGAACTAGACCATCCAGGAAGCCTCTAGGATGATGATGATGGAAGCAAATGTTCCTTAGATCTATTGGAGAGAAGCTATCAGCACTGTAGTCTATACTCTCAATCGTGTTCAAATTAGAAGTAATACCGGTAAGACTCCTTATGAACTTTGGTTTGGCATCACTCCTACTGTGAGGTATTTCAGAGTTTTTGGTAGCAAATGTTACATTAAAAGAGATGAAGATCTAGGAAAGTTTGATGGTAGAAGTGATGAAGGAATATTCTTGGGTTACTCTACTCAAAGCAAAGCATACCGGTGTTATAACAAGAGACTGAGAAAGATAATAGAAAGTACAAATGTGAAGGTTGATGAGGGAATTGAGAAACCCTCAAGGTTTTATGAATATGATGAAGATGATCAGAATGGTGTTCTGATTCAAGTCAGGTTCAAACTGATCCAGTAAATTAGGAAGAAGAAATAAGTTTGAATGAGCCTGATCAAGAAGCAGAAGTGCAAGAAACTCCCAAAGTTCCAAGGTATGTAAGACTGAACCACTCTAAAGATCAGATCATAGGTGTGCAAACTAGAAGGAGAATTGCTCAAAATTCAGATGAGTATTGTCTGATTTTAAAGATTGAACCTAAGACAATAAATGAAGCCTGCAATGATAAAAACTGGACCAAAGCAATGGAGGAAGAGTTGATGCAAATTGAGAAAAATCACACTTGGGATCTTGTTCCCAGACCTAGAAAGAAGAATGTGATTGGAACCAAATGGGTCTTCCGGAACAAACTAAATGAAGTTGGTGAAGTAATTAGAAATGAAGCTAGATTGGTCTGCAAGGGCTATTCTCAAATAGAAGGAGTTGATTTTGAAGAAACTTTTGCTCCAGTGGCAAGAATTGAAGTAGTTAGATTATTTCTTGCATTTGTTGCCTTCAAAGATTTCAAAGTATATCAGATGGATGTCAAGTCTGCCTTCCTAAATGGTGACTTGGAAGAAGAAGTGTACATTGAGCAATTGGATGGATTTCAATTGTCTGATCATGGTAATATGGTCTACAAGTTGAAGAAAGCACTGTATGGATTGAAGCAAGCCCTAAGAGCCTAGTATGAAAGATTGGATAAACATCTTTTGAAGATTGGTTTCAACAAAGGTACTGCTGACAGAAATATGTATTTCAAAATTGATCATGAAAATATCTTGATTGTTGAAGTGTTTGTTGATGATATCATTTTTGGAGGAAGAGATAGTATGTGTAAAACTTTTGCAAATCAAATGAAAAGTGAGTTTGAGATGTCCATGCTTGGTGAAATAAATGTCTTATTGGGTCTACAAATCACTCAAACAAAGAAAGGAATCTTCATTTCTCAGACCAAATATGTGAAAGAATTGTTGAAGAAATTTGGGATGGAAGACTCAAAATCAATGAACACTCCCATGGCAACCAGATGTAAATTGAGAAAAAATGATGATTCTCCTAAGGTTGATCAGACAAAGTATAGGTCAATGATTGGAGGACTATTGTATCTCACTCAAACTAGACCAGACATTATGTAGGTTGTTGGTCTTGTTGCTAGATTTTAGGCTCATCCTAGAGAATCTCATGTCATGGCAATCAAGAGGATTTTTAGATATCTAAAAGAGATAGTTGAGAATGGTCTATGGTATCCTAGAGATCATGATTTCTCTCTTCATGCATGTATAGATGTTGATTGGGCAGGAGATGTGGATGACTGGAAGAGTACCAGTGGTGGAGCATTCTTTTTGGGGAAGAGATTGGTTTCTTGGCTAAGCAAGAAACAAGAGGCAATATCTCTGTCCACAACTGAAGCAGAATATACTGCAGTAGCAGGTAGTTGCACTTAGGTTTTGTGGATGAAGCAAATGCTAAGAGACATAAGAGTGGAATATGAGGAGCCTATCACAATCTTTTGTGATAATTCAAGTGCAATAAATATATCTAAAAATCCAGTGTTGCATTCAAAGACTAAGCATATATCTATCAAGTTTCATTTTCTAAGAGAGCAAGTGCACAAGAATGAAGTTAGATTGGAGTTTGTGCCTTCCAAGGATTAGATTGCAGATATCTTTACTAAACCTCTACCTAAGGACTCTTTTGAGTATCTCAGGGAGAAGTTAGGGTTTATTGCCCCTCTGGTGATGAACTAAGGTGCACTAATGTGCATCAGTCTGGTGGATAGCACATTCATATCTTGTGATCCAGATTGATGATGGGGAGCTGCCACTTAGGGGAGCAGTTGGTATGTTTCTGAAAAGTTGAAGTTGCAAGTATGAGCCCTTTGCCATTTATGTCAAAGGGGGACAGAAGACATGTGAAAAAAAAGTGGTTGATGATCAAAGGGGGAGTAGTGAAGGAAGAGAAGACATGTGAATGGATGTTGCTGATTAGGGGAGTGGTGACAGTAAAGAGAAGTCCCTGTCTTGATGGTCAAAATAGTTTTTCACATCATATGTTGCCATCAATGACAAAGGGGGAGATTGTTGCAAGCATGGGACTAACCAGTGTTGTCATTGATGTCAACATACTCCTGTTGCATAAATGAAAAGGATTGGATGAGTTGAGTGCTGAGGATATTGAGAAAATTAGTCCTAATCAGGAACAGAGAAGAACAGTGAAGACAGTAAGGAAAAAGTCCAAGATAAGATGAGAATCAGAGGATGCAGTTTAATGGGTTTGTAGATATGTGTCTTAAGGTGATCTAGTAAAGAATTTAGAGGTCCGCATGAAGACCCGAAGAAGTTGTGGCCGTTTAAGTAAAACCGGTTCCGGCAAGTGTTCAGAGGTGACAGAGTGATACAGATAGGTCCGGTGTGATCCGGAAATGCATTATCCTATTCTGCAGATTTGAGGGAGTGTTGAGGAAGTCTATTTGAAGTATCAACTTGACTAGTTCGTGGTTTGAAGGTCCGCAAGCATCTATTCTTTTGTGATAGTGGTGACAAACTGTGTTCTTGAGGTTCTGGGTGAAGGAGAGAAGAATTTCAGTAAGAAGATGAAGTGCGGATGTTCTTGGGGATTCAGGAAATCTTGTGGAGGTCTTTGGATCATTTCCAGTTCGTGTTGGTAATTTGTATTAGAGCTATAGCCCGCAATTGAAGAATAACTTCTGGATGATGATGTTCTTCCTGAGACTGGCCAACCGGATGAGTTACACATCTTGCAGATGTTCTTATAGATGTTTGCCGTCTTAGATGATTATTCCTAAGTTGATGTCTTGTATAAATAAGGGGTTGCGAAGTCATTTCAAAGTGGTCCTTGTGTAGATGAGGGAGTGGTAACAAGGAGGAGAGCGAAAGGCAGAGCAGAAGTATTGGGCTTAAATGGAACTGACTCAAGCATGGTGAAGATGCTATTTTCCAGTTCAAGTATGTGATACTTATTTCTTTTGTAGACAGTGTGTCTCTTGTAAGCAGTGGGCCTCTTGTGAGTAGTGTGCTTGGGCAATGAGCCCTAATTGGCATGTGCCATTTTGTTCTTCTATTCTTCTAACAAAGAATACAATCTTGGGTTAATCACCCCGTGGTTTTTCCCTTAACCAGGTTTTCCATGTCAAAATCTTGGTGTCTTATGTGTTGATGAGTTTCTGCTTTTGATTTAATTACATTATGTTTCATGATTGATATACTACTAATCACTAAGAGGATTTAAGTGTGAAATTGGAGAAAGTTTTGGACAACTGATTCACCCCCCTCTTAGTTGTGTGCCCTAAGTCTAACACTTCCCACATGACTATCAAGGATTTCTTCTATCTCCTCCTTTGAAGTAGATGACGGGATACTCCACTATTCTTCTGTTGGTCCATCCTCTGTGCCACCTTCATGATACTTTGTTAAATCAACAATGTTGAACATAGTGGAAATGTTGATTCCACTTAGTAGCTCTACCTCATATGCATTGCTTGAATCATGCTTCTTCAAGATCCTGCATGGTCCAAATTTCTTCATCTTCAACTTATTATGTGTCCCCATTGGGAACCTTTCTTTCCTTAGGTGAACCATGACTTCATCACCAACCTTGAAGTCCATAAACTTTTGCTTCTGATCTGTGTTAGCCTTGTACTAAGAATTCATTTTATTAATTGGCTATCGTACCTCTTCATGCAAGCTCTTCAGTTGATCTACAAAGTCTTCAGCCTTGGCACTACTCATCTCTCCTCTGTCTATCATTCTCAACTCAAAAGCATTTCTTAGACTACTCCCATATACAATTTGGAATGGAGATTTACCAGTACTCCTGTTGATAGAATTGTTATATGAAAACTTTGTCTGTGGTAATATCAAATCCCATCCATTGGGCTTATCTCATACTAAGCATCTCAACAAGTTGCCCAAACTTTGATTCACTACATTTGTCTATCCATCAGTCTATGGATGATGTGCAAAAGTAAACTTCAACTCAGTCTTCAACTTCTTCGATAAGGTCCTCCAGAAATACCCAACAAACTTGGTATCTCTATCTAAAACTATTTTCCTTGGTAGACCATGTAGTCTAACTTCCTCTCTAAAAAACAACTCTACAATGTGAACAACATCACTATTTTTCTAACATGGAATGAAATGTTCCATATTTGAAAATCTTTCAACCACCATGAATATTGAATCATGCCCTCTCTATGTCCTCGGTAAACCTAGAACAAAGTCCATGTTGATATCCTCCCATGGCCCCTCTGGTATAGGTAATGGTTGATACAGCCCAATATTTTGACTCAATCCTTTGTCCATCTAGCATACTCTACAACTTTGCACAAATTTCTTCACATCCTGGTGCAACTATGGCTAGTAATAATTCTCACTAACAAGAGCAATGGTCTTATCTCGACCAAAGTGTCATGCCAACCCTCCACTATGCACTTCTCCTTAATCAAGTTCTCTCTCATGGAACTCCTCGGAATGCACAACTGGGTTCTTCTAAACAACATACCATCTTAGATTATGTAATCCAACCATCTCATCCTATCCATGGTAATAGGCTCCAAACAATCTTTCTAGGCCTCTGCAAATTTTAGATCTTCAGGGTACAAATTCTTGAGTTCATTGAACCCAATGACCTCTATCTTCATCTTTGTTAACAAATTTTTCCTTCTACTTAAGGCATATGCAACTCTATTTGACCTTCCATTCCATTTTAAGTGCCTCTGACTTAACTTTCCTTGACTATTAAGATACTGTAAAGCTTGATGATTAGTATATAAATTAAACTCTTTCGGCAACAAATAATGTCTCCATTTCTTCAAAGCCTGAACTATAGCATAAAACTCCTAATCATAAACATAATACTTTTCTTTGCATCATTAAGCTTCTCACTGGAATAGGCAATGGGCTTACCTTCTTGACTCAAAACAACTTCTATAAACCACTTCCACTAGCATCAAAATCTACTTGAAATACCTTATTGAAATCTAGAAGTGCCAAAACAGGTTTCTCTATTACTTTCTAATTCAATGTATCAAAACTCTTAGATGCTCTTGTAGTCCATTTAAACTCCTTTCTATCCCCTCTCATTTTCTCAGTTAGGGGTGCACAAATGCTACTAAAATTCCTGACAATTTTTCTATAAAAACTTGCCAAACCATAGAAAGATTGTACCTATGTAGCACTCCTTGGGGTAGGCCATTCAATGATAGCCCTCACCTTCTCTGGATCCATTTTAAGACCCTCATCTAAGATAACAAATCCTAGGTACACCAACTCCTTCACGAAACTATAGTTCTTCAGATTAATCAACAACTTTTCTTCCCTCAGCTTCTTAAAAAATTTTTGAACATGCATCAGGTGCTCCTCCAAAGTCTTATTGAAAGTAAAAATATTATCTAAATAAACAATGACAAATTTACCTAAAAACTCTTTTAGTACCTCATTCATGATCCACATAAATGTGCTCGGTGCATTGGTTAGCCCAAATGGCATGATTAACCATTCGTACAGGCCCTCCTTAGTCTTGAAGGCTATCTTCCATTCATCTCCTTCTCTGATTTGGATTTAGTGATATCCACTCTATAGATCAATCTTCATAAATTACTTGGCTCCACTCAAGCAATCCATAATATCACCCATCCTTGGCAATGGAAATTTGTACTTGATTATAATTTTGTTGATGGCTCAAGAATCTATACACATTCTCCACTCTCCATCTTCCTTCGGTGCTAGTACTATAGGTACTACATATGGACTTAGGCTCTCCCTTATTAGTCCTTTCCTTAACAACTCATGAACTTGTCTATTTATTTCTTCATTCTCTACAGGAGTCATTCTATGGGCTGCCTTATTTGGCAAACTGGCTCCTAGTATCAAATTCATTTGGTGACTTATCTTCCTCATCGGTGGTAAACCTTCTAGTACATTATCATGGACAATGTCCTAAAATTCTTCCAATAGATTTGAGACTTCTACTAGTACATCTTCACATTTCTCTTGGCTGATCTTAAGAATCAATGCAAAGCAATGATGCTCGTGCTTCATACCATCCAAAAATTTCCTATCATCTACCAAGCAAATCTAGCAGTACTACATACCTTTTCTTCCACCTCCTTCAAGGGCTTCGACTTGTGAGAAACTCCATCCTTTGTTAGTGAATAGGTTTTTGCATGGCCATCATGGACAACACACCTATCATACTGCCATGGCCTTCCCAATAGCATATGACAAGTGTCCATCGGTATGAAGTCATACAACACCTCATCATGGTAGTCTCCAATCTTGAACCGGACTGAACTCTGCTCATTGACCAAAGCTCTATGGTCCTTCTACAACCATGCAATTTGATATGGATGTGGATGCCTTCTCCTTATCAACTTCAACTTGTTAACCATCTCCTCTAAGACAAGATTATCAGTTCTTTCACTGTCAATAATAATAGCACAACACTTATCTTCACACTTGCACCTTGTGTCGAATAAACTCTTCCTCTGATCTAGTTCTTTCTCCTCATTTAACAAGGTTCTTCTAAAAACTAGGATTTCTCCCCTTTTAGCATCTTTAGAATGCTTAGACTATGCATCTTCACCTACATGTGCAACTCGTGCATTACCTTCAGGTCTTCTATTTGTCCTTCCTTGATGTTTGGGACACTCACAGGATCGATGTCCTTCTTCTCCACATTAGAAATAAGTTCCTCTAAAACCTCCTCTTTTAGGTCCTTGCCCAGGTCTTCCTCTTCGTCTTCCTCTTTTCTCACCATTATTTTAGTCACAAGGGTGGTAGGAATTATCTCCTTTCTGATTTTTACTGTGCCTACTTCTTCACTTTTCTTTTGATCTTCTTTTTTTCCTCCATAGGATCTTCCACCAGTCCTTCTTCCATGACCTCTTCCTGTAGACACCCAAATTTGTCCCAAACTTTGTTCATGTCTAGCAACACCTTGTTAAAAACATCACTTAGACATCATGTAGCATTTTGTTCTAAATCCCACTCTTAATCCCATTTATCCATTAGCCAATTAATTAAATAAATTTTATTTATTTAATTAAAATCCCATTTAATCCCATCCTTATCCCACTTAGCCAATTAATTAAATAAATTTTATTTATTTAATTAATATCCATATCATATCCTAATCCCACTATCCAATTAATTAAATAAATTTTATTTATTTAATTAATATCCAACTCATATCCCAACTAATTCAAATATTTTATTTGAATTAAGTTCTCATCATAAGCCGACTTTCCAATTAATTAAATAAATTTTATTTATTTAATTAATTTATCTTATCATTAAGCCGACATGTGTGCCTCTTTCATTTAAAAAAGATGAGTGGTACTACAGCCTTTTATTTAATATCTTTCACATGTAGTACTTTTTTATGTACACAAGCACACATGAGCCCTATCCTCCCTCCACTTGTCAAATGACTACAACTCCCTTAAAGAGTGGGGTAACCGAATCAATCCTAGCAGTCCACATCAATCAATTAGCTTTTTAATCTCAGCCGTCCATTGGAACCAAGCCTTTCCTATAAATCAAACCCCTCATAAGCCATTAGCCAGGCATTGAGCTTCAAGTACCCTTATTCTGTCAAAACATCATTAGAGCCTTTGCATCCTTCAACTATCATCCTCATATCATCTTCATCTTAATGTTATGCTGCAGAAGTGAGCACTCAACATTCTTCCAACAATAATCCTTCAAAATCTTGCATGCTCATGCGAGGTGGAGAAGAACAATGGAGATAAATTGAGCATAGCATGGAGATCGGTTTGCATTTACATTTGTTATTTTGATTTTCATGTTGTCTTGTGCTTCATTGTACATTGCTAGGGTTTTTATCATTGCTGTTTATTCATTTGCCCTGATTTGCAATTTTACCCTAACTACATTTTGGCACGCCTGGTGGGACTCACGTCCTTGATTAACCTCTCTTGTTTGAGTTGTTTTTATGAAGTTTAGATCTCTTGGAGCGCCAATCTTTCATTTTTGCAAGCTTTTGTAGCAAAAATTTATATTTTTCTAACCCTAGTTTGCAAAGATTTAGCTAAAAATGTATGTAGATGATCTCTTAGCCCAAATCTAACCTCACCATTGCGTTCGGGATGCCATTTCCGTAAACTTTGAGTACAAATTTGCCTAAATTTGATGAAAAATGGAGCGTTTGGTGAAGAAAACAACAACCGGACTGCAACAATGTGCTTCTGGTAATTCAGGTCGCTTCTGATCAAACAGCAGTCGCCTGGGCTAAATCAGTTCACCTTTGGGCAAACAGCAGTCGCTTATGGTCAAATTTGGTCCGCTTTTAAACAAACAGTGTTCGCTTTTGAACAAAAAGAGACTGCATATGGTAAAATTGGTCGCTTATGGTTAACATTTGCATTCTGTCTCCTGAAACTCTCCAGATCGCTTTTAGGCTATTATGTCTCGCTTTTGGGCTTTTGTTAGTCACATATAAGCTATTACTTGTCGCTTCAATCCATTTTTGCATCACTTATGAGCAAAAATCCACCGCTTTCTGGATATCCGCATCGCTTTTACACTGGGATCGACCGCATCTATCATTTTCTAGATCACTTTTACATCAACAGTGATCACCTAAGGTATGAAATGCATCGCTTTTGCTTCAACAGAATTTGCCTATGTGCTTTATGATGTTTTACACTGTTAGTTTCACTTTTGAAATGTGTTTCTCGCTTATGAACTAACAGTGGTCGCTTTTAACTTGATGCGCGTCGCTTATGAATTAACAATGACCGCTTAAGAGTTTATGCACGTCGCTTTTGATTGAACAGTAGTCACTTTCAAACTAATTTGCATCGCTTATGATCCTACAGAAGCTACGTTTAAACTGATAGGAATTGCTTATGAACTGACAGTGATCACCTATGCAGGGTAGGGTTTTGACTGTGTTTTTGCAAATACGGGTCGCTTTTAGCCCACAATCGCTCGCTTATGGGTATATTCGCATCGCTTACAAGCTAACAGGAACCGCATCTAGTATTTTTCATGTCGTATTTGATCTGCAGTATCCCGCCTGTCGCAAAATATAGATCACTTTTGATCAACAGTATGTCGCATCTGGCAACTGTAACTTGCTTCTGCTTGCTGTCATTGTGCATCTTGGTGTTTCTATCATAACTTTCACATACGGAGGCCAAATCGCACAAACAAGGACTCGCTGGAAAGTTGAGAGGATGAACTACATAGTGGAGCAAGTTTTATCAGGTGATTGTATCATTTTACCCTCTTTTTTATCAGTCAAAGTTTAGGTTCATTGCAAACTTCATTTGAGCATAACTTGAGCAATTTTGATCGTTTTTCAACGAAACTTTTTTTCAAATTGCTTAGAATCTCCTGAACTTTCTGTTTATGCAATCTATTTTTCTGTATCATATCATTTTTATCAATATTTTTAGATTTCATCCTTTTCATGTAATCATCTTCTTTGCAAGTTTACTTGTTTCTTTTTGGAATTGGTGACTTGTAGAGGCATCTAAGGAGTTGGAGCAGCATTGGCATCAACATCTACAACAAATTGGAAAGTGATTGTATCAGGTGCACTCATTCTAATCTTTCATCTCCTAATCTTGTTTGATCACACATTTGGACTTTGGGATTAAAACGAACATTGTTTGCTATCACATCATCGAGAAATTGGGATAAAATGAACAAGTGTCTTTCATCACATTTGGATTTGGATCTAAAACGAACAAGTGCTTGAATTGTTTGATCACACATTGAATTTCTAAGGTTAATGAACCCCATGCGATTGTGACCAAGTAAATGTGTATGCTCTCTCCTCGCATCCCAACATGAACTTGGAGATCAAAAACATTTACTTGTGTTGCTTTTGTTTAGCCTTAGAGAGGCCTGCCTTGGTATTCACCCCAAGGGAATGACCTCAAGCGGTACTTTCATCTGGTCCGCTATAAAAATTAGAGGATAAGGTGAAAGCCAAGTCTAACCGGTATTAGCGCTCACCATACAATGCTAACTCGAAAGGAGGTGTACCTTTGTGTATATTAAAACTCCTAGTAGGGTTAGTTAAAGTCTTAAGTGGCTTGCTGGATGCTTGTGGGGTGCCGGTCCCCCAGATTTTTACTAGAACCTCCTTGTGATAGTGGCCTTGCCTTAACTAGGACTTGTTGAATTGTCTTCACGTGCTTGCTTAACCATCATCACATTCTTTCAAACTAACAACTTGCTTATGTGTCTTGCGTGAGTGATTCATGTGTGTATATGCATAATCATTTGTTTGAACATTGCCAAATCAAGCTATAAACACCAAACACATAAACAAATCAATCTAAACACATCATCTAAACAATCCACATCATCATCCAAATCCCTAAGCAAGCACTTGCTAAAAGGACTTAAGACAAACACTTGGTGACAACATGTCTACACTAGAGGACCTAGAAATCAAATTCCAAAGATTCCTCCAAAATCTTTATCAAGGATCACAACCCCTAAACCAAGATGCCATTGAAATATTACAATTCTTCATCCAAAGAGCTCAACCCCACGCAAGCCAATCACCTCAACTACAACACTCCATAGCCCAAGTCCAACACCTTTTAGCCACAAGTCAATCTCAACAAGTACAACAATCCTTAGCCACTCCATACCAACTTAATCCACCTCATAGCCACATGTCATATCCATCCACTTCATATCAACTTAATCCACCTATCCACCAAGTCAATACCACATCAACCTATGAACATCCACCTCAACCTTATCCAATCCCTCATACCACCATTCCAATGCACTACCAAGCCCATCCACAAAGCCATCAAGTGATATTACAAGAACAACATCCAAGTCCCAATGGCTCTTTGTACATAAATCAAGTAAGTCCAAATACACCTTTTCAACAAGACCACCAAGCACCATTGATAGATCTAAATCCACCTTTCCAACAAGAAGCACATCCAAGTCCAAGTGGCCCCTTGTACATAAATCAAACAAGCCCAAGTTATCCTATGCAAGATCTAATTACCTTTGACAAGGGAGATACCAATCTAGAGTGGCCACCACCATCCAATCACATGCCAATGCATGAACCAACAAGTCCTATCCCAACACCACCATGTGATCCCATTCCTAGTTCATTGATCCCTCCATCTTCCAAATCACCAAGCCCTCCATTACCTTCATCACCATGTCATTCTAATCCTTCACCTAAGGATGTGGCTGAGATAGTTTTACAAAGAATGCTTGAAGCAAAACTCATCGAACTTCCTGAAGTCAAACCATGTGAAGAAAGTCCATATGATGAACATGATTATTGTGCATACCATAGGACCAAAGGCCATAATACAAATACATGCCCAATATTTGTTCCAATTGTTTACAAGGTGTACCTACCTATAATGGGAAAACATGCCACATTATCCCAATCCCATGTGTCACCCCCATCTAGTCCAAATCCTAATCCACCCAATCCAATTAGCCCTCAACCTAATCATAATCATAAGCCTACAACATCATTCGCTATTATTGCTCATCCATTATATTACCCATCCACTCATACCCTTGCGAAGGATGTGATCCATTGGCTTCTAGCTAGGAATAAACTACCTTCATGTCAAACACCTATTCATGAGCCTACCAAAGAACTTCCAAAGGTCATGTCCAATCATATAATCCCATCATGTGGTTCACATATCCTTGAGCCTCTTCAAGAGCCTTCCATTAACATACCTAGCCTTTCAAGCCCATCATGTGACTTACAAGCCAGCAAGCCTATTTGTGAATCTTCTATCATTAATCCAAGTCAAGAGTCATCATGTTCTCATGTTATTGACCAAGAACCTATCCAAGGGTCATCCAATTCCATTCAAGCAACTCAAGAGGTATGTCAAAGGTTTAATCCTAAGCATGTGGAAACATTAAGCCCTAGTCCAACTCAAGATCAAAATACTTTCATGCAACCCATCCATAACATTTACATTCTTTATGATCAAGATGATACCTATGAAAAAGCTATCCATGAGCACCTTGATCCTATCCATAATCCTATATCTATCCATGAGCAAGATATCCAAATTGCTCATAGGCATCCACCATCTAGCCCTATCCATAATGAGCAAACATCCACTTGTCATGATGAGACACTTGTCCCCCAAGGAAGCATAAAAGATCAAACAAATAACTTGGATCTTAATGAACACAATGTTAATCAAGATCCTAATGATTCTCCTTCCACATCCACCATCGATTCCACTTTAAGTCCACCATCATGTCCTATTGGTCTTACCACCCGTATACATGAGTGTTCCTCCTTAGGACAACAACGACCTTTATCCACTTCACCTTCTTCATCCAATAATGAACTCAAGTCTAGTGTTCAAACCACACCTAGTCCTATTGTCCATCGCATCCTCCAAAATATGAACTACAAAGATAAAGACCTAGGCCTTTATAAACAAGGTATTTTGGAGTTGAACCATGTCAAGATTCCTCCATGCTCATATGGCCTTGGATACACACCCCAAGGTAAACAAGCTAAACATGTTGGTAATCCCTTCATGCATCCTAAACCTACCACTTTCCATCGCACCCCCCATCATCTACCCAAAACATATTTTGTCATTCCACCTCCATCATCCTATAAATGTCAAAAGCATGTGACCATACACCTTCCACCATCCACTTTGCCTCCACTTTTACCAACTCCAAATATCCCTCCATCCACCTTGCCACCATTGCTTCCAACACCTAACATACCTATCATTCATAAGTACCCTTACATCACTAATCATGGCCAACAAATGCACACATCATTTAAGCATAAAGTTTCCAATCATTCCATCCACTCCACCCACCCCATGGGATTCAACAGCAAAAATTTTGATGCCTCTACTTATAAAGCTAAAAATCCTACCAAATGCCCTAAAGGTCTTCATACCTTAGGACATAAAGAATCAAAATCAAAGCAAAGTTTAACTAAGCAGCCATCTAAACTCTTACCTCCAAATGCAAAGCCTAAAAGCAAAATGGTTTGGGTTCCTAAGCAAATAGCTAGCAAGTCAAATGAGGCATCCTCATCAACATCTCAAGAATCCCAACCACCTATATACATCCAAAAGCCTACTTCCATCCAAAACTTTCATTCCCTTCAAAAATCCTACAAGCAAAGCAAAAGCACTAAAAATACTAAATCTATGTGGGTTCCTAAATCACTTCATCAACCATCTCCTAAGAAAACAACCCCATTGCTTCCTACACTGCCATCCCATCAAAAGCTTCAATGTTTATCACGGTGTGTGCAACCATTGGTCATGGTTCCCTTCCACTCCACAACACCTCCACATAACTACATCTCCTCATCTTTCATCCATTATTGTACATATCTTCACAATCACCTTCCTATGGTCCATGCTTTTGCATAAGTCCTATATAAATCCACACCATAAGCCACTAGCCTACCCTACCATAATTCTACATTATAATCCATTATCTACCTAATCCATCTCCCATCCATGCAATCCCTTATCAACATCTATGAGCACAATTGACATGGTCCATGCGAAGACATCATCAATCTCTAAAGGGACTACCAACATTCATAGCACTAGCCACTTGAGTCCCTCCTATCCATTACCATGGTAAAAACCTGGCAAACAGGTGCCATGTGTAATTGTCAACCCATCTAAAAGCAAAAGAAAAAAAAGCAAAAAAAAAAAATTCAAAAAAATAAAGAGAAATCCCTTCGTCCAACGGTGAAAACCACCTTGGTGGCACCTTGGATAAGTACCATGATGAAAACCTAGCAAACAAGCGTCATGTGTAGGTTGATCTTCTATGTCACTTACACTTAGGGGCACATTGTCTCATCCAACCTATCCATTTCCCAACTATCTATCCCATTATATCATTTTCCATCCTATCATGTCCTACCATTACCATACCATCCTACCATTCTTAGCCATTACATAAACATGCCTATCCTCTTGAGCCATTTATCCATCCTTTTGCCTTTTGATTTTGATGAAGACATAGGGGCAAAATGTTGAAACATGTTTGGATATTTCTTGACATACCTTCTTTCCAAACCAAGTCCTATCCATTAACCATTTATCCATTCCATTTAAACCAATCCATCATGTCATCTTATCGTCATAAGTGCCATGTAAAATCCAATCATGTCATCTCTTGGTCATAAGCACTGTCATGAAAAATCCTAAGCATTACCACCTAGAATGGGGCAAGTTCTTCCTATGTAACATAGCCTTTGGAAATCACATTCTAGCTCCCTTATGATCCATCCACTATGGCATATCCTTTTCATGAGCTTTCCATCTTATAGCTTATCCCCATCTGTTTATCATGAAGCTTTCCACTATAGCCTACCTATCCATTTATCATGAGGCATGCATCGATCCCTTATATGGCCTATCCTCTTATCCACCCATTTATCATGAGCCTTTCATCCCATTTACTATGAGCCCATCCTTTTATCCATCCTTTGCACCTAGACTTGGTTTTCTCCCTTGTCATTGGTATCTAGCACAAAGGCTACCTCAATTGTAAATCCATTGACATCCCAAAACATTCAAAAACACAAAAAAAATAAAATATGTCAAAAAATCCAAAAAATTAAATATCCATCAAAAAATCCAAGCAATAAAACCAATCACATCATCCAAATCAATCCACTCCATCAACATTCAATCAAAATCAAATCACCATCATTAATTCTTCCTATCAATAACATTCATTCATCCATTTCAATCAATCCATTTCCAACCATATCAATCAAAATCAATCTAAGCAATGATCTTAAATCCAAGTCACACTAATCCATATCAAGCAAGCTAATCCATCAAGGAACATAATCCAATCAAATCAACAAGTTTTTGATCTGAATCTTGTCATGAGCCGAATCAATCAATCATCAATCATCATCAATGGGATATAGCATTCCCACATCCTTGTGTTGCTCTAGGGATATAGCTTTCCCCACAATGACAACACTATCATCATCAATAAACAACTTCTTCCAATCCTTCATCATTTTATCATCAACATTTCATCAAATCAAATCAATCCAAAGAATCAAAGCAACGATCCAAGTGCAAGCCCATCCTTAAGCTATACCAATCAAGTTAATCAATCTAGCCAAGTTATCCAAACGCAATCAGTGGTCTTGATCCTAGCCTTGTTGTAAGCCAAATCAATCAACCAATCAACCAACGAACTCAGCAAACAACCTTGTGTTGATCTAGGGATATAGCTTTCCCCGCAATGACAACACTCTCAACTATCATCAATCAACAACCAATCATTGGTTTACAGCTTGACAGGGGCAATACCTTGTTTGTTTTTGAATCATTTGTGCATGCTTGCTTGCTTGCTTGTGTGTGTTATCTTTTTATCTTGCATTTGTATCACATCTGTAACTTTCTAGCTAATATTCATATCTTGTATCCAGACAAGGTTGTATTACGCTAGGGCACGAGACACATCATCACCCTGGTCCTTATACGTTGGTGCATAACGTCTAGTGCTATATCAAACATCATGGTTGCTCACATTCATTGCAGCATAACGCATCTCCATTTCTTCTATCTATCCCCTTATCTTTATTCTGTAGCCAATCCATTTCTTTCGAGAGCCTACCCATGTTTGTCCAACCCGCCTATCCTCTCGAGGGGGCATCATCATCATATCTTTCCATCATCACTATCCTTTTCCTCTATCCATACTTTAACTTCTTTGAAATGATGTTACTCGACATAAAGCTTATCATCTCAAACATCATCTCAAAGAGGGGCAAAATGTAGACACCCAAATTTGTCCCAAACTTTGTTCATGTCTAGCAACACCTTGTTAAAAACATCACTTAGACATCATGTAGCATTTTGTCCTAAATCCCACTCTTAATCCCATTTATCCATTAGCCAATTAATTAAATAAATTTTATTTATTTAATTAAAATCCCATTTAATCCCATCCTTATCCCACTTAGCCAATTAATTAAATAAATTTTATTTATTTAATTAATATCCATATCATATCCTAATCCCACTATCCAATTAATTAAATAAATTTTATTTATTTAATTAATATCCAACTCATATCCCAACTAATTCAAATATTTTATTTGAATTAAGTTCTCATCATAAGCCGACTTTTCAATTAATTAAATAAATTTTATTTATTTAATTAATTTATCTTATCATTAAGCCGACATGTGTGCCTCTTTCATTTAAAAAAGATGAGTGGTACTACAGCCTTTTATTTAATATCTTTCACATGTAGTACTTTTTTATGTACACAAGCACACATGAGCCCTATCCTCCCTCCACTTGTCAAATGACTACAACTCCCTTAAAGAGTGGGGTAACCGAATCAATCCTAGCCGTCCACATCAATCAATTAGCTTTTTAATCTCAGCCGTCCATTGGAACCAAGCCTTTCCTATAAATCAAACCCCTCATAAGCCATTAGCCAGGCATTGAGCTTCAAGTACCCTTATTCTATCAAAATAGCATTAGAGCCTTTGCATCCTTCAACTATCATCCTCATATCATCTTCATCTTAATGTTATGCTGCAAAAGTGAGCACTCAACATTCTTCCAACAATAATCCTTCAAAATCTTGCATGCTCATGCAAGGTGGAGAAGAACAATGGAGATAAATTGAGCATAGCATGGAGATCGGTTTGCATTTACATTTGTTATTTTGATTTTCATGTTGTCTTGTGCTTCATTGTGCATTGCTAGGGTTTTTATCATTGATGTTTATTCATTTGCCCTGATTTGCAATTTTACCCTAACTACACTTCCTCTTTGCTTGCTTTCAAATATTTTATTCATCTTCTCCTCCACCTTGAGAGAAAACTGGTATGCATCTTCTATGGTGGTCATTCTGAATAGGCTCATGTCCTCTTGAATACTTGGCCTCAACCCATTAATGTAATGGGATACATTCTCCTTGTTGACCTCTGCATTATCTATTCTGATAATAATCTTATAAAACTCTTCTGTATACTCTTTAACAGACTTGTTGCCTTGCTTCAATCCTTGCAGCTTCTTCAAAAACTTCAACTCATAGTCCACATCATGAACTACTTCTTTAGTTTGTCCACCATCCAATCCCATTTGGTAATCTTTCCTTTTCCTCTTCTATTTCTCTCTAACTAGACCTCCTTCCACAAAATACTGGCATGGCCCTTCAACTTCATTTTTGCAAACTTGACCCATTCTGAATACTACACATATTCATACTTGAAATATTCCTCCATATCATTTATCCAATCAATAATCTCTTCTAGATTCAGATCCCTAGAATAGGTAGAAACTTCAATCCTAGGCCTCTTCCCAATCTTTGAAATGGCTCTCAACAACCTAACTTGTGTAGGATTTCCTACAACATCTTGTTCTTCCTCAAATAGCTCTTCTTCTTCAGCTTCCTCTTCACTTTCTTCTCTTATTCTTGGCTTAAACCCTCTTCACAAATCCTCTTGTAATGCATCAATTTGCCTTTGCAAGGACAAAAACCCTCTTCGGTCAAAGCATTTCTACCATAACAGTTTCTTCATGGAAGCATTTTGATCTCTACAACAAACCCACTGTTGACAAGAGACACTATGTGGCTTCATAAGTGTTGTCATTGATAGAAACAAAGTCTCTCCCACACATCCGTAGTACTTAGTATGTCTATACCGAAAGTCAGATTAAAGATTGTTCTGGTCCGGTGAAAAGAGTAGAGTATGCAACAAGGTCTGACAATCAGGTCCGGATCTCTCAGATGGTGTAACACAGTAAGTTGTGGACTTGAACAAGTCAAGAGGGGTATCATGACTACTGTATTCCAAAGATTTAGCCTCTGGTGATAAAACAAGAAAAATATATGAGCATCTAAGTGTTGGGTTCTAGTCAAGCAGAGAAGAAAGAGGAAGAACTGATCGACAGAGTATCAGACTTCAATCCGGATGAGTAAAAGGTGTTGATCAAGAAATTTGTGGGATTATACATTGTTGGCTGACATTTTTTATGACTTCTACACCTATGTTTTTGATACGCATCACAAATCAAGTATAGATTCAGCTGACAGATCAGTAACTTGCAAATATCTTGAGTGTTCTTGTTGCCGACTAGAAAGTTGATGAGAATCCTTGATGCGGATATTGTTAGATTTAGGACAGACAACTGAGAGGGGGGGTGAATCAGTTGTCCAAAACTTTCTTCCAATTAAGCACTTAAATGTACTTTATAATTCAGTAGCATAATAGTAAATAAATCATGGAAACATAAAGCATTAAATCAAGAGCAGAAACACATCAACACTTAAGACATCAAGATTTTGATGTGGAAAACCTGGTTAAGGGATAAACCATGGGATGATTAACCCAAGATTGTATTCTCTATTAGAAGAATAGAAAGAACAAAAATGGCACATGCCAATTAGGGCTCACTACCTGAGCACACTGCTCACAAGAGGCTCACTACCTGAGCACACTGCTCACAAGAGGCCCACTGCCTACAAGAGACACACTGTCTACAAAATAATAAGTATCACAAACTTGAATTGGAGAATAGCATCTTTATCATGCTTGAATCAGTTCCATTTAAGCCCAATACTTCTGCTCTGCCTTTCGCTCCTCTGCTCTTTACCACACTCTCATCACAGCAGACACTCTTTGAAATGACTTTACAACTCCTTATTTATACAAGACATCAACTTAGGAATTATCATCTAAGTCAGCAAATATTATAGAGCAAATACATAAGTACAACATGACTAATTACAAAAGACTTCACATGGATCAACACACTGTCAGACACACAGATCTGAGACTTCAATATACTTCTAGGAACACACCAATCTTCACATTACATCTTCAAGATCATCCGCAGGATATGTAACTCATTCGGTCAGCCAGAGTTAGGAAGAACATCATCATCTGGAGGTAGTTCTTCAAATGTGAGCTCAATCTTTAATGCGGACCACCAACACAAACTGAACACAATCCAAAGACCTCCACAAGCTTGCATGAATCACCAAGAACATCCACACTGCTTTTGTTTACTGAAATCATTCTCTCCTTCATCCAAAACCTCAGGAACACAGTCTGTCATCACTGTCACAATGGAAAAGATTCTTGCAGACCTCTAGACCATGAACCAATTGAGTTGTTACTTCACATTGACTCCCTAAAAATTCCACCAAGTCTGCAGAATAGGATATTACATTTCTGGATCTCATCGGACCTATCTGTGTCACTCTGTCACCTCTGAACACTTGTTGGAACCAGTTTTGCTTGAGTGACCACAACTTCTTTAGATCTTCATGCGGACCTTTGAAATCTTTATTGGATCACCTTAAGACACATATCTACAAACCCTTTGAACTACATCCTCTGATCTTCATCTTAGCTGGGACCTTTACCTCACTACCTTCACTGATTCTCTCTATTCCTGATTAGGACTAATTCTCTCAACATCCTCAGCACAAAGCTCATCCAATCCTTATCATCAATGTAACTAGAGTATGTTGACATCAATGACAACACCGGTTAGGCCCATACTTGCAACAATCTCCCCCTTTGTCAATGATGGAAACATATGATGTGAAAAACTGTTTTAACCATCAAGACAAGAGCTTCTCCTCATTGTCACAACTTCTCTTCATTTCCTGCTCCCCCTTTGATCAGTAACAACTTGTTTTTCACATGTCTAAACTCTCCCCCTTTGACATCAATGGAAAAGGGCACATATATGCAATTTCACCACTTCTGAATCAAACCAGCTGCTCCCCCTGAGGAGCAGCTCCCCATCATCAATCTGGACCACAAGATATGACTGTGATATCCACCGGACTGATGCACGTTAGTGCACCTTAGTTCATCATTGGAGGGGTAATAACCCCTAACTTCTCCCCAAGATACTCAAAAGTGTCCTTGGGTAGAGGTTTGGTAAAGATATCTACAATCTGACTTCATTCTTGTTCACTTGCTCTCTCAAAAAGTGAAACTTGATGGATATATGTTTGGTCTTTGAATGCAACACCAGATTCTTAGATATATTTATTGCACTTGAATTATCATAGAAGATTGTGATAGGCTCATCATACTCCACTCTTATTCTCTTAGCATTCACTTCATCTACAAAACATGAGTGCAACTACCTGCTACTACAATATATTTTGCTTCTGCAGTGGACAGAGATATTGCCTCTTATTTCGTGCTCAGCCAAGAAACCAATCTCTTTCCCAAAAAGAATGCTCCACCATTGGTACTCTTCCGGTCATCCACATCTCCTGCCCAATCCGCATCTATATATGCATGAAGAGAGAAATTATGATCTCTAGGATACCACAAACCATACTCAACTATCCCTTTTAGATACCTAAAAATCCTTTTGATTGCCATGACATGAGATTCTCTAGGATCATCTTGGAATCTAGCAACAAGACCAACAACATTCATAATATCAGGTCTAGTTTGAGTGAGATACAACAATCCTCCAATCATTGACCTATACTTTTTCTGATCCTTCTTAGGAGAGTCATCATCTTTGCTCAATTTACATCCAGTTGCCATGGGAGTACACATTGGTTTTGACTCTTCCATCCCAAATTTCTTCAACAATTCTTTCACATATTTGGTCTGAGAAATGAAGATTCCTTTCTTAGTTTGAATGATTTGCAGACCCAAGAAGAATTTCATTTCTCCAAGCATGGACATCTCAAATTCACTTTTCATTTGATTTGCAAAGGTTTTGCACATACTACCTCTTCCTCCAAAAATGATATCATCAACAAATACTTCAACAATCAAGATATTTTCATGATCAATTTTGAAGTATAAATTACTGTCAGCAGTACCTTTGTTAAAACCAATCTTTAAGAGATGCTTATCCAATCTTTCATACCAGGCTCTTGGGGCTTGCTTGAGTCCATACAATGCTTTCTTCAACTTGCAGACTATATCACCATGATCAGACAATTGAAATCCATCTGGTTGCTCAATGTATACTTCTTCTTCCAAGTCACCATTCAGGAAGGCAAACTTGACATCCATCTGATATACTTTGAAGTCCTTAAAGGCAACAAAAGTAAGAAATAGTCTGTCTGCTTCAATTCTTGCCACCGGAGCAAAATTTTCTTCAAAGTCAACTCCTTCTATTTGAGAGTAACCCTTGCAGACCAATCTGGCTTTATTTCTGATTACTTCACCAACTTCATTCAGTTTATTTCAAAAGACCCATTTGGTTCTAATCACATTCTTTTTTTAAGGTCTGGGAACAAGATCCCATGTGTGATTTTTCTCAATTTGCATTAGTTCTTCCTCCATTGCCTTAGTCCAGTTTTCATCATTGCAAGCTTCATTCACTGTCCTAGGTTCAACTTTTGAAATCAGACAATACTCTTCTGAATCTTGAGCAATCCTTCTTCTTGTTTGTACACCTTTGCTTTTATCATCTATGATCTCATCTTCAGAGTGATTCAGTTTTACATACCTGGGAACTTTGGGAGTTTCTTGCACTTCTGATTCTTGAACAGGTTCATTCAAGCTTATCTCTTCTTCCTGATTTACCGGATCAGTTTGAATCTAAATTTGAGAGGGAGCTTGGACTTCTTGAAAAAAAACATCATTTTGATCATCTTCATCATATTCATAAAACCTTGAGGGTTTTTCAATTCCTTCATCAACCTTCACATTTGTACTTTCCACAATCTTCCTTAATCTCTTGTTATAACACCGGTATGCTTTGCTTTGAGTAGAATAACCCATGAATAATCCTTCATCACTTCTAGCATCAAATTTTCCTAGATCTTCATCTCTTTTAATGTAACATTTGCTACCAAAGACTCCGAAATACCTCACAGTGGGAGTGATGCCAAAGTAAAGTTCATAAGGAGTCTTATCGGTATTGCTTCTAATTTGTACTCGATTGAGAGTATAGACTGTAGTGCTGACAACTCCTCTCCAATAGATCTGAGGAATATTTGCTTCCATCATCATGGTCCTAGATGCTTCCTGGATGGTCCGGTTCTTTCTCTCCACTACTCCATTCTGTTGTGGAGTCCTAGGAGCAGACAATTGTCTCTTTATTCCATGTTTCTCATAGAATTCTATGAACTCACCGGATGTGAATTCTCCACCTCTATCAGACCTCAGACATTTTAATTTTAATCCGGTTTCATTCTCTACCATAGCCTTGAATATTTTGAATTTCTCAAGAGCTTCTGATTTCTCTTTCAGAAAAGTAACCCACATCATCTGGGAATGGTCATCAATTAATAACATGATGTATCTATCACCTTGCACACTCCTTATCCTTGCCGGACCACATAGATTAGTATGAACTAAATCCAATAATCCGGTAGAAGATTGTTCCTTGCTTTTGAATGAGACTCTACTTTGTTTCCCCAAATGACATTCTTTGCACAAACTATTTGTAGGTTTCACTAGTTTTGGAAGATCTCTTACTGCCTGAGTGTTGCTTATCTTGATGATATTATCAAAATTCACATGACACATCCTCCTATGCCATAACCAACTCTGATCAATTTGCACAAATAGATAACTTTTACTAGTACCAACTAAATGGAAATATTACCTTTTGTTTGAGTATCAGATGCAATCTCTATTCCGAAACTTTCAAAGATTTTGCATTTTCCATTCTTGAATCGGAGATCATAGCCTTTGTCTACCAACTGCCCAACATTGAGAAGATTGTGCTTTAATCCTTCAACATATAGTACATTACCGATTTTGTTCTTTCCATCAAAAGAAATAGTTCCTCTACCTCTGATTCTATTAGCAGAATTATCACCAAATTTTACTACTCCTTCATACCTTTCCAGATCTACGAACTTATTTTTGTCACCTGTCATATGGTGAGAGCATCCATTGTTAATGACCCAATCATTTTTTTCTTCAACTTGGGTAGCCAGAGCTCTTTCTACAACTTTATGATTGACAGCTTCAGAGGCCATTGGTTCTTCTTCCTTGATGGCAATAAACACCCAATCACTTCCAGATTTGTTTCCTGTCTCTGATTCATCATCTGCTACTCCTTCATTATCATCCTCTTCATGAACATAGTAACAATTCTTTTGGAACCTTGATCTGTTAGGATTTGGCCTTGAAAATCTTTCCAGACACTTTGAGGCAAAATGACCAATCTTATTGTAGTTAAAACACTTAAAAGGCAATTTCCCTTCATACTTACCAGATCCTCTTGGTAGTCTTTTTGCAATAAGGGCTTCAAGCTAAGCAATTTCAGCTTCTTCTTCTAGGTCTTTTCTTGCTTTTTCATACCAAGATAGTTTCCTTGAAGAGTTCTCTCCTGGATCAAACCTTTGTTTTCCTTTTATAGAAGCACTAGCTTTGAATGTGGATTCAGTCTTGGTGGGGACATCTCCAAACTTGGTCAGTTCAAATGCAGCCAATTTACCAACCAATTGATCTCTTGTGACATTTGAATGGGCTCTAAATTCTTCAATGGAAGCAACCTTGATTTTATAAGAAGCAGGAAGGGATCTGAGAACTTTGCCAACAATTTCATCTTCATCCAAGACTCCACCAGCACATCTAATGCCACAAACAAGCTCATTTACTCTTGGCATAAAGGTAGTGATATTTTCATCTTCTCTAATCTTCAGATTTTTAAATTTCCCTTTCAAACTCTGTAGCCTTGCACATTTAACATACTTGTCTCCTTAATGCAGAAGTTCCAGTTTTTCCCAAATCTCAAAAGCCGTTTGTAGGTCAACAACATTTGTGAGCTCTGAATCAGACAAGGCATTTAGAAGGGCTTCTTTAGTTCACAGATTGTTTTCAGTATATGTGATTTCACTTGCAGATTTTGGGCCATTTTGTGGAGGCGTATACTTTGTTGTAGCCATGGTCCAGTACTGCATTCCCATACATTGCAAGTGACATTGCATGTGACTTTTCCAAAGATTAAAATTGGTTCCATCAAACTTCGGACTAGCCTTCTTGTAGGATGACATCCTAGATCTCCTCAAGCGGTTAAGCTCTTTTAGAGGAACTTAGCTCTGATACCAATTGTTAGATTTAGGACAGACAACTGAGAGGGGGGGTGAATCAGTTGTCCAAAACTTTCTTCCAATTAAGCACTTAAATCTACTTTGTAATTTAGTAGCATAACAATAAATCAATCATGGAAACATAAAGCATTAAATCAGGAGTAGAAACACATCAACACTTAAGACATCAAGATTTTGACGTGGAAAATCCAGTTAAGGGAAAAACCATGGGGTGATTAACCCAAGATTGTATTCTCTGTTAGAAGAATAGAAAGAACAAAAATGGTAAATGCCAATTAGGGCTCATTGCCTAAGCACACTGCTCACAAGAGGCCCACTGCCTACAAGAGACACACTATCTACAAAATAATAAGTATCACAAACTTGAACTGGAGAATAGCATCTTTACCATGCTTGAATCAGTTCCATTTAAGCCTAATACTTCTGCTCTGCCTTTCGCTCCTCTTCTCTTTACCACACTCTCATCATAGCAGACACTCTTTGAAATGAATTTACAACTCCTTATTTATACAAGACATCAACTTAGGAATTATCATCTAAGTCAGAAAACATTACAGAGCAAATACATAAGTACAACATGACTAATTACAAAAGACTTCACACGGATCAACACACTATTGGCCACACAGATTTGAGACTTCAATATACTTCTAGGAACACTCCAATCTTCACATTACATCTTCAAGATCATCCGTAGGATGTGTAACTCATCTGGTCAGCCAGAGTTAGGAAGAACATCATCATCTAGAGGTAGTTCTTCAAATGTGAACTCAATCTTTAATGTAGACCACCAACATGAACTGAACACAATCCAAAGACCTCCACAAGATTGCCTGAATCACCAAGAACATCCACACTGCTTCTGTTTATTGAAATCATTCTCTCCTTCATCCAGAACCTCAAGAACATAGTCTGTAATCACTGTCACAATGGAAAAGATGCTTGCAGACCTCCAGACCATGAACCAATTGAGTTGTTACTTCACATTGACTCCCTAAACATTCCACCAAGTCAGCAGAATAGGATATTGCATTTCTGGATCTCACCAGACCTATCTATGTCACTCTATCACCTCTGAACACCTGCTGGAACTGGTTTTGCTTGAGTGGTCACAACTTCTTCAGATCTTCATGCGGACCTCTAAAATCTTTACTAGATCACCTTAAGACACATATCTGCAAACCCTTTGAACTGCATCCTCTGATCTTCATCTTAGCTGGGATCTTTACCTCACTACCTTCACTGATTCTCTCTGTTCTTGATTAGGACTAATTCTCTCAATATCCTCAGCACAAAGCTCATCCAATCCTTATCATCAATGCAACTGGAGTAGTTGACATCAATAACAACACTGGTTAGGCCCATACTTGCAATGGATATATATACTGGATGGGTTCCAACATGTAAGTGTGTGTGGTGAAGGTGTGAAGCAATAAGGTGTGAATAAAAGTAGGGTTAAGTGTGAGAACAGTAATTCAGGTCCAGTATGTAATTGAATAACAACATAGAACAAAGAAAGGATGAAGTGCGTCAAATCAGTATATTGTGCTTAACTAGAATTGAACTCTTACATTTGTAGATGCTTCTCATCAGTTCAAACACTCGATTATCTTCTATAAGTTCTTGTAGGAAGTGTGCCTCTTGTGAGCAGTGTGCTCAAGCAGTGAGCCCTAATTGGTAAGTGCCATTTTGTACTCCTTTATTCTTTTAACAGAGAATACAATATTGGGTTAGTCACCCCATGGTTTTTCCCTTAACACGTAAAAGTCCTTGTGTTATGTGTGTTGATTTTATTTCTGTTCTTATGATTACATATGCTTTCATGTTTTGATATAACACTGAATATTGAGATAACAAAATTAAGGAAATTTTGAGATAATTCATTCACCCCCCCTCTTAGTTATCTGCCTTGCTTTCAACACCCACAACCTCAAGTCTTGGTACAAACTACCTCATGGTTAGTGATCTATCTACACACTCAAGAACCCTTGCTCTCATACCACTTGATGAGGGGGTCAATCCAAAAACACACAATAACACAGATTGTACACAAAAAATAGCAATGTTCTTTTATTGAACTAAACAACACATTAAATTATATAAATTGGAATCAAATCAAAGGATGAATCCCCAATAGGCTGCAACATGTTACAACTTCTTTCCTTTGAATTCTGGAACCTTCTACCTTTTGTAGCTTCAAATTTGCTAGGGTTTCTATTTTCCCTCCTTTTCCTAACTCACCACTTTCCCCCTTTCTCTACTGCCCAAATGGTTCCCCAAAAATGGTCATAAATAGCCCTTTTTGGTGCCTTCTAGCCAAAATTTCAAAATTTGTAACTCCCTCCAAAAATAGTTCAACTTCCGGGAGCCATAAATTTTGATCTGGGTGTTCGATTAACAAATCATTTGATGCATTGGAAATATCATGAAGTTCTCTATGCCCTTAGAATTCACACTACTGATTCTACCCATTTTTAGGGTTTAATGTGGGGCCTCTATGTGCCTCATATTTGACATTGAAACCTTTTCAGGGGTTTTAAAGAAATGAAAACTTTAATATCTTTTAGCCCAAAAGTGATCTTTGACCAATTCCTTCACCAAAGGTTATATTTTTCAATTCTGAAGCCTTGAGTAAATTTTTTCTTCCATAAGTGCTCAAATGCAAACTTTCTAAAAATAGCAGTTTGTTATTTTTAGCAGGTTGGAAAAATTAAAGGTTCTACATCATTATTCAAGCAATTGGGTATCTGAAAATACCAAAATTGAAAAGAACAAAAAACAAAAACATCATTTTTTGGGTGATGCAAGATTACCCTTACACCACTGGATGCTCTTGCATCACTATTGTTGAGGTGGAAACACCAAAACAAGGTTTGACTAAGGCATGCCCCTATATAGCCCAACCCTTTTCCTCTGTCTCTATATTTGTAGGTTTCATCAAGAAGTTTGATGACCCAAGGAATGATTAAAAAATCTAGCACGAAACTCGAGGGTAGAAAGTCATATTGTACCTACACCATATAGACTACAACATGGTGCATAGACATCTATGCCATGCATTGTCATCCTGGGCAGTGGGCTCCATCCTTTGATGCCAGATTCTCTTTTATTGTAGTTTTTCATTTTTGTATTTCATTTCTTGAAATATTCTCTAAATATCTATATTTTCCCATTTCTAGTTAGCTTAGTTATCTATTTTCTCACTCGATTGCAACAAAGGTATATAGCCCAGACAATTTCACCCTTCTTGATTGGATAGAGATGAAATATACATCTTTCTCATCTAGTATCCTAATGTTCAATAGATGATTGCTTTTTATTATGATTAAATTAGTTAGAGGAATTTTTTCTATTAAACATGAGGCTACACTTCATCCACCATTGCCCAAAAATCAATGGAAAAGGCCTTTCACCTCCATGGCATTCTTGCTTTCATTATTAGTGACCATGATCCCATTTTCACTAGAGACTTTTGGAAAGAACTCTTCTTGCACCAGGGTACCCAAATTAAGATGTTCTTTGCATATCATTCACAAAAAAATGACCAAAATAAAATTATTAATTAGTTCTTGGAGACCTATTTATGTGTCTTTGCTTTATATCACTAGCATCATTGGACCAAATGGTTACCTCTCATAAAATGGTGGTATAATACTACTTATCACACTGCAACCCAGATGACACCATATGAAGTAGTGTATGGTCATTCTCCACCATCTCTCCAAACATAAGTACCAATAATTTTGAAGGTACGTGTAGTGGATTCTACCCTTCAAACATGTGACACCATCCTCTAGACCCTTAAGGACAATCTACACAGCACAAAACTACATGAAGCAATATGCTAATCACCACCACTTTGAACATAATGTTGTTGTTGGTGACATGGTGTTTCTTCATGTTCAACCCTACAAACAAATATCCTTAAAGATGAAGACTCATTTGAAATTAGCACCTAGGTTTTATGAGCCCTATACAATTTTGTAGCAAATTGGTTTAGTTGTATACAAGTTGGAGATTCCTCCCTCCTCCAAGCTCCACCTAGTCTTCCATGTTTTTTGTTTGAAGAAGGCCCTTAGAAAACACATTCATTCTTAATCAACACTACCTAAGTAGGATAAAAAGGGATCTATTTTCTTAACACTAGAGTTTATCTTTGACAGACACTCATGCCAAATCTACAACTACACCGTGTCTAAAGTCCTCATCTAATGGCATCATATGCAACTAGAAGATGTAATGTAAGAATCCCTCTTCCAATTACAAAAACATTTTCCTCATCTTAATCTTTGAGGAAAAAGATTTTTAAGGGGGAGGGCAAGTTAGGACCTTCAATCCTAATTATTTTTGAAAGTAATTAATTTTGTCTTAAGATAGAACTAATAAAAGAATTAGATTTAAATGGTTTGTAAGTCATCCCTTTTTCTATGTTAGTTTATCCCACATGTTTGGGAGGAAATAGATCTATTTGGTAGAATTACTACTAATAGAGGGTTTTGATAGTACAATAGCCATTCATGAATTATATCGTATTAAACACTTCTCAGAGGAGGCTCCCACCTCAAAGAGGCTTGTGATATTCTATAATGTCACTTTTGTTATGGAGTAAAATGTGTACACTAGCATTTTACACCTAGTTTAGCACTCGGGTGGACCTAAAACAATTAACTTGTGATATTCTATAATGTTACTTTTGCTATGGAGTAAAATGTGTACACTAGCATTTTACACCTAGTTTAGCACTCGGGTGGACCTAAAACACTTAATTCTCGATCTTGATGATTAAACTTGATAAAATAAACTTAGGACAAATGTAAGCCCACCTTAATTGGCCCTCTCCTAAGTTTATGGGGATAAAGGACCAAGGTGCCTAGCACCCTGATCCCAGATGTTAGTCCTAGCCCTATTTTTGTGATGTCGGTTTAGAACACCTCCTTGTCTTATACATGTCAGCCCCATTTGGTTTTATTCATTGTTGGTGAGCGGGAATGCATATATAAGAAAGTTAGTTTATTCATTTGAACATATAAGCAATCTAGGCACACTTCCATTCTCTCTCTCTCTCTCTCATGCTCTATATTCTTTTCTAAAGCTCTATATGGTAGATTATCGTTGTTGTACTAACTTCTTGCATGTCTTGTGAATATCTCTCTACTTATTTGAGGCTCCACCAACTACTTGAGTCAAGTTGTGATGACACATCAAGCAAGCTAGGGTTTCCATGCTCATGGTGACTCCGTCCCTTTATGATTTATTGTAGCATTCCATTCTACTTCAAGTTTGCCTCTGCACTCCTACGGCACACACTCTTTGATCTCTTATCATTTCTATTGAGGTGGAAACACCATTCATGGGGCTTGACTTAGGAAAGCTCCAAAATAACACCAACCCTTCCTCTTCTTGTGTGTTTAGGTCGCATTCAGAGGAATCTGAAGATAACAAGTGACATGAGATAGGAAGACAAGCAGGCGAAGGCACTCAAATTCAGAGATCCTTCAAAACCTTAATTTGGGTCTAGGGAACCCAACGCCCTTGTACCTCTCTATTCCTGAAGTTAGATCCTAGTTCTCCTCTATTCCGTTATCTCTATTGTGCTATTAGATTTCCTATATCTGTTTTCATTCTTCTATTATTTACCAATCTTGCTTAATTAGGGTTTCATGCTTTGCCCTAGTTTGGTTGGTTAAATTTGGTTGACACTCCTTTATACAACAAAGGGACAAAACCCCTGTAGTTTGTGTTCCAATGTTGGTAGAAGAGGGTTTGACCTAGTTTAGGGTTTTAAGCTAAGTCTCCCTTTTCCATCTAACAATTTTATCAAATCAATAAAATATTATTCATCATGTTTCCATTCAACTTGATTTTTTATATTTCATGAATCTAGTTAATTTGTTGTGGGTAGCACCATCACAATGCGAGGTTGCACATTAGTCTCAGAACCTAAGGAAGCTAAATTTTCAATGGTAGGTTAAGGGAAAAGGTGGCCATCAGAAGGTGGTGGTTATGGATCAAAATAAGCTATGTGATATGATATTTGAGGATTCAAAGAAGATGATTTGTACATTAGATTAGGAAATAGGAAACCAATAAATGATTTATTCAAGGGGGTAGAAAGGTGAGTTTGTGATTATAAAGAAGGGTTAAGGGAACATGAAGAAGGGGAAAATAACTATGATGAAGAAGAAAAAGGAAAGAAACATTAAATGATAAGGAAGGCACTAGGTAAAGAGGAACAATGATGGCATGAGAATGATAGGATTAGGCTTAGGATGGAGGAAAGGAGGTTAAAAAAGGTAAAAACTACAAAAATAGAAAATAAGCCAAAATGACTGCAAAACACAATAAAAGGAATTACAAAGTATGCAATTTCTGGGAGGCATAATATTTTAGGGATACAGATGGATAATAAAGTGAGGTGATAATAGATGCGTGTTGTGTTGATCACTAATGGTTTGTTAAAGCCCAATGCAAATTGATGAGTGAATGTGTTGAATATGTACTTAGGACATTCTTTGACAATGAATGTTGATTTTGATTTCTGATGAATAATTATGCCAAGTTCTAATAGATGATGAAATGAGGAATGATTCCTACAAAAAAGACAAATGATCTTTAATGTTTTTTAAAATATGTTTTCAGTGATGTGCAAGTGTCCTAGAATGATGTATTATATACAAAACCCTAAGCACATAATCAAAACTCTTTGGCACTAATAGTTAATGATTGAATCTTGGGATTTTTAGCCTTAGAAATTATGAATTTCAAATTTGAAACATGGAGATGTGATTATGATAGTGATCCTATCCAAGAGAAATAATCTTGGATATAGTCTATTCCATAATGAGTAATATAATTGAAACCAAGTTAGAAATATTTTGAAGATAGACATATTGCATGATAAATTGTTGGTTTGAGTCTTGAGTTAGTGAATGTGCTAAAATAGCCAGATCATGTGCTAAAATCATGCATCGAATCACCAACCCAAAATAACATAAAATAAAATGGAAAAGTTTTAAAGCATACATTTTTTCCTATACAATGGTTAAGGCCCTTGATAAAAATAATTCATAATATAAAGAAAATAATTAATACCTAGGATAGAGAGAATAAACTCAATGCTTATACATAATATTAATGAATTTACAATACATTAATTATAATTTTTGTAATATTTAGAGTGCACCCAAAACACATGATTAGCCAAGAGATCTTATGTATTCAATCTATTCATCTAATAGACATGGAAGTTGATGAATAAATAATATGTACCTAGAAATAAATTTTAAGTAGTCTTATATATCAAAATATTTCTCTCTTTTATAATTACATTATAAAAAAGATCCACTATAAAATTAGTTTCATTATTTTCATGGCATTTTTTGTAATGACAAATATTATGCACTCTCTTTTTAGAACAAAAGATTTTTTTTCTAGGTTGAGGTTACAAAGCATGCTCTAACTTGGTTTGAGAGGACCTTTTCTATTCTATGGCTTTAAATAAACAATCTTCAATAAATTTTTGGAAGCAATTTAAGCTATTGATAAGGAAACAATTCTATCATATTCATAAAAAAGGAAAAATATATAGAAAAACCATTCTTAAAACAAAAGGATGAGAAATTTAAAAAAAAAATCATTAGTGAATTTGATAAAAGAGATACAAATGAGTAAAATATGCACAAGATGATGAGTTCAAGTAATGAAATACATAGGAAGCCTTCATGGCCATCTCTATGGGCATGCTTTTCTATCCAAACCAATAAACATTGATTAAGTGTGTTCGCATGCTCATTAACCCTGGGATAGATGCTCCTCCATTCTCTCCTAAGACAAATGGTTCTATTTAAATCAAGACAAATAAGGTAAATTCTACTAGTACAACAAATAAATTCACACATTCTAATCATTGTAACAAATAAGGTCATAAAGAATCTTTTATTATAAGTTGTATCTAGAAACGAACCCTCACAAATACGATAAGAAGGGTATGGTATGAAAAATTTAATTCCATGATGTAAATGAAAAGAATGTTGTGATTAATACGAGTAAAGAGACTAAAAGTACTTTGAAATTGGATTCTAAGCTTTCTTGTACTATTAAAAAGGTTCTTTTGTTGGCAAAAAATAGCTTAGAAATTGGTAAGGAGAAGCATGGGAGATGAAAAAGGAAGATGAAATGGATTTGGAAGATAAGGGCAAAGGATGGAAAGTGATGAGGGATGGAAAATTGGAGATAATTTAGATTAGAAGAGAAATGGAGTGAAAGATAAGTATAGCTAGCAAGAAACCCATCCCATACAAAGTAAAGTCATAAAAAATAGTCACCTATCATGAAGAGATTCATTGTAGAGAATGCCACAAGGCTCTAAAATATTGTTGTGAACCTTGGTATGGAAGCTAATTTTTTTTTCAACAAAGTAAACACTAAGATACCCTTCTTTAGGAAAATGGCTTTAAAATAGAAAGCATGTGCAAAATTTATAATTTCTATGTAAAAAAAGGCAGAGACATGCCCATTTATATATTTTAAAAAGAAAATTGGGGAGAAAACATAGTTCAACCTAATAATCCTAATTAAATGTACCTTACATTAAATCTGGTGATGATTCGATGAAAGGACTAGACCATCAACCAAACTCTTGAGTTAGGACCCAAAGTCCTAAGTATTTTCTTAAGTAATTAATTTTGTACTAAGATAGAATTAATAGAAACATCAAATGCATATGCTTTGTAAGTGGTCCCTTTTGGTAAGTTTTTTTATCCCACATGCTTGGGAGGTACTATTTATATTCGGTAAAATTACTATAAATAGAGGGGTTTGGTAGTACAATAGGCATTCATGAATTATATTGTATTGAGAACTACTCAAAGGAGGCTTCCCCTCAAAGGGGCCTACAATATTTTGTAATGTGATTTTATAAAATCAATACAATATTATTCATTATGTTCCCATTCAACTTTATTTTCTAAATTTTGTGAATCTAGTTAATTTGTTGTAGGTAGCACCATCACATTAAGTTTTAGAGCTCTTTTGAGGGTCATGTTCTATTGTTTTTTTTTCTTTTTAGCACCTTTTACGACTACCCACTATATGCTTTCACCTCACTCTCTTAGGATCATGTTGATCATAAAATGGAGACAATAGTAACAACACTAAATTTTTGCCGAAAAATTTCCCATTTTTTCCTTGGTGGTAGTTATTTAGATTCTATTTTTAAGGTAGAAATCTTGTACTAAGGGTTTTAAAATATAATATAAGAGTTCTTGTTCTAGGAAAATCTAAATTCCCCATATAAGTTATAGTGAAACCATCAATCATTTGTCCCCTATGATGCACCGGTAAGTGGTTATCCCTAGGAAGTTACTCGCATCATACTAGATCTACCTAGATCTATATATGCAAGCTCATAGATTAAAAAAACCTCCCTGTAGAAATCACCCTTAACACCTATCATTCCCTCCCCACCTTGGCCTTTTTGGAAATTGGTAAATGCCACCACTAGGTATTGTAATTTTTGGATGGTTTCTCAGGTTATAACAGGTGATGGTAGATAGAATCGACAGATTGAAGACTGCATTCACCACCAAGTGGGGTATATTTGCTTATAGGCGCATGCCTTTTGGATTGATAAACATTGGTGCTACCTTTCAACGTGCAATGGATATAGCTTTCAGAGGCTTGATTGGCAAGTGCATAGTCATTTACATGGATGACTTGTTGTTTTCTCAAAGAAGAGAGGTGATCACATAGAAGACCTCAGGAAGGTGCTAAAGAAGTGTGAACAATATGGCATCTCACTCAATCCCAAGAAGTATATCTTTGGGGTGACCATCGGTAAATTGCTAGGCCATTTGATAACAGAGAATGGGATCACCATCGACCTTGCAAGAGTAGAATCAATCAATGAAACTGCAGCTTCTTGGAAGCAAGAAAGAGCTGAAATTCTATTTTGGTAAGATAAATTTCGTTAGAAAGTGCATTAATGGCTTTGCAGAGATTGTTAGGCCACTTAATGCAATGCTCAAGAAGGATGCTAAAATTGAGTGGACTCCTAAAGCAAGAGCAACATTTGAGGACATTAAGAAAGCCATATCTGATGCTCATGTTCTGATCAATCTAGATTATACAAGAGATTTCTACATTTATTCATTTGCTTCAGAACATACATCTACAGTAGTATTGACACAAAGGAACAAGACTAAAGAGAAAAAGCCTATAGCTTTTATGAGCTGCCCATTCAAGGATGCAGAGCTTAGATACATGGATGTTGAGAGACAAGTTCTTTCTCTAATTTGAGATGTCAAGAAATTCAGACATTACATTTTGAGAAGTAAGATAATTGATGTAGTACCAGATGCAACAGTGAAAATGCTCCTAATGCAGAGTGAGCTTGGTGAGAAAAGAGCTAAATGGATAACAATCCTCCAAGAATGTGATATGGATATAACACCCATGAAGTTAGTAAGGGGACAAGATTTGAGCGAAATGATTTCTGAGACTGATCCCAATATAACAAGTCACCAATATGTAGTCAACTCCAAAGAAGATAAAGAGTGGTATTCAGATATCAGGCATGTTCTGATTACTGGAAGGTGCCCATCAAAATTGCAAGCCTCACAAAGGAGAGCCCTGAAAATAAGATCACAAAAGTATATGATAAAAGGAGGAGTCCTTTTCCAAAGGAACTATGAAGGAATATATCTCAGATGCCTAGAGAGGCAAGAAGTAGATAAAGTGATAGCAGAATTGCATGATAAGTTTGGAACCGCACATGGATCACATTTAGCTACTGCTCATGCTATCCTGAGAGTAGAATACTACTAGTCCACTATCTTTAAAGATACTGCTAAACATATTAATGTTGTCATACATGTCAGGTAGTGGATAACAGAGAAAGATATATTGCTCAACCCCTGCAGCTAATGATGGAAGCGTACCCCTTTGCTCAATGGGGCATGGATTTCATAGGACCTGGTGGTGTTCACCTAGGATTAGGGTTTTGAATTGTTTCTACATATTTGTATTTCGGTTCCTTCAAACCCTTAGTACCTTAGTTGTGAATTTTCCCCAGCCCTGTGTAATGTTTTACCGCTTTTTCCTGTCGCACTTGAGAAAAATGCTAAATTCTCTGTATGCAAAGGTCAAATCTATTGACAAGCTTGTGAAATCCCAATTAGCTTCCAAAAATGGTGGAAAATTTGAGTTAGATGCATTTCTAAATGTATATTGGGTTCTAAAAGGTGCATATACAAAAGGGGAATCTTTTGCAGATTCCCAAGAATATTTCCGCTTTGTATATCGGGTCATATACAAAGCAAAATATACAAGGAGGTGCAAATATACATTTACTATAGTGGCGAGGCAAAGATGCATGTGGTGGGACCCGTGGATATACAGGGTCAAATGTATATGCAATATACATTTGAGTGCACATACAACGGTTAGATACATTGTAGGAATATTCAGGAGAAGATTCCTTGCTTGTATGTGTGAGGGAATGTACATTGAAAAATATACAAAGGCCCGCGACATGCAAGGTGAACAGTGCAGCGGATATGCAAGTGGGTTTGTACATGTTCGGCATACAATGGAAATATACATTGCAGGGATATTCTCGAAAAGATTCCCTACTTGTATGTTTGTGTTTGTATATCCTGCATACAAACAAAATATACATTGAGGAGATGCATTCCGGACCCGATGAAGATTTTAGGTTGTTGTATAAATATTTCAGGTCCGTGGGTTGTATATAGCACTTGTATATGCCGATGTACAAGCCGATGTGCAATGAAAGACATACAAGCCAGACTTCAAAAGGGGATACGTTCTGATGCATAGTGATTTGAAGTCCGCAGCTTGTATGTATGTATGTGTTGTATATCACGGATATACAAAGGATGGAGATGCAAATCGGACCCGATTTGAACTTTAATTTGCTCTATAATGGTTTGGGGTCTGCCTTGTATAATGAACAGATGTATATGCATTTTGCATATACAAGAGATTTTTGAAAGGTGAACAGTAGCAATTGTATATGCATTCAAACATGCATATACAATGGGCGAAAATGACAAAATAGTGAATGGAAAAGCCAGCGATAGAAACGCTAGGTGCCTACATGGCGCATTTTCACTGGCTGGCAACTAGTCAATGCAATTTTGAGCCATGGATCTCAGCGATGGGAGTGGATCGACGGCCTTGTTTTGAACCTGCAGTGAGGATTTTCCTGAGTGGGTGCGGCCATTTTTGAGTAGGAAATTTTTAGAGGTATGTTGTTGCTACATTTCAGAGAGGTTGTGGGTAGCTGAAGCATTGATGGCAGAATTGCAGCGGTATGGGTCGGTGATGGACGGGTCAACAACCCGATTGAAGATGAATGTCCTTGAACGGCGGTGCAGATCCTGATTCCATCTGCTCATTCCTCTCTGTCTCCCCACAGCATTGAATGTTTTTGAGTGCCATTCCTCACGCATTGAATCTGGCAGATTTTTGATTTGCCTTGTAATTAATTTTTGTCGGGTACACAGTCTTGGTATAAAAGCCAAACTATGTTACTTGTTGTGGTTGTTGAAAACTGGACAAATTTTTGGTGCTGTGATAAGATACAACTTTCTGGTGACTCTATTTCAGGTGTCTTTGTGAGTTTATGAATTGTATGTTGTATGTGTTACGCACAGAATTATCAATTTCATGTTGATTTAAATGAGTAATGCTTCATTGCATGTGTTCTGTTACTTGTCTCCAAATTGAATGTATTCTTCTTTTGAATCTAAACAGCTAAGGGGTGTCTAAGATTCTTGAATATAGATTTGCTATGTTGAATGCTTGGTCTTTTACTTCTACTCAAGGAGTAGATTAAATGTTTTAGGTTAAAGTGTTAAGAAGAATATATTGCAGTGAGGATCTTCTAAGAAGAGGTAACTGAATACTCAATTCTGGGAAGTATCTATAAGGCAGATATTAAACAACCCCCTTGAAACTCAGTCATTAATATGGGTTTATGTGTACATTCACATGTGTATGTCTATTGACTCCGAGCCCTGGATTGGCACCGATCCAGTCTTGTATTGAGGTCGCAACCAAAGTCCTAGTTTTGCATCCAAATACAAAACAAACTCAAACTTCATATACAAACCTTTAGGATAGTAGTAGTTTTAGGACCACAATCCTCTGATTCACAACTAAATATAGGCCCAAAGCTAGCCCCTTTGCACTTATTCCATAGTTTTGGTCTGCATAATAGAGGATTTATCTGCTTTGTGTTAGCATCCCAGTCCTTTCATAGCATATCTCATGGATGTTGAGTAGGGAATACCCCCCTTGGTTCTGCAGAGCCTAAAGAAGAAGAGGAGATATTTATAGAGTCTATCTCCTATACTGTTGGCCCTTGGCTCAGCAATCCTATTGATCATTGATGGCTACTTTGTAGGAGTGACTGGGAACAAGCATCCAGTCTGGGAAAAAATACCAACGAGACCCATCAATCCTCCATCATCTTCAGGCCATAGGTATGTCTTGACCATCACTAATTATTGCACCAGGTGGATTGAAGCTGTCAGTAGTAAGACATGCAATGCAGATGATGTGATCAAATTCTTAGAAAGCAACATAGTAACCAAGTATGGAGTGCCATATGCCCTGGTATGTGATAATTGACCTTCCTTTGCATCATTAAAACTATCTAGTTGGGCTTTTGATCATGGAATTATTTTAAAGTTTTCTTCAAATTATTATCCTCAAGGGAATGGCTTGGTAGAGTCAACAAATAAGAACTTATTGAATATCATAAAGAAACTGATAGAGAAGAACCCTAGGGAGTGGAATAACCTATTAAAGTATGCCTTATGGGTGGATAGAACTAGGATGAAGGTGGCACTAGGAAATTCTCCTTATCAGTTAGTGTATGGGGTGGATCCTATCCTCCCTATTAACCTAAAGATCCCCACATTTTAATTCCCACAAGAATATCTAGACATAGATAACAAACAAGAAGTCAGGTTACTTCAACTCAAGCATTTAGAAGAAAAAATAAATAGAGCAATTGATTAGTTTGCTAAACATCAGGCTATTATCAAACACTAGTTTGATAAAAGAGACAAAATCAAGGCTTTTAGGATTTTAGATCTAGTCCTCATATGGGATAAAGCACATGAAAGAAAAGGTGACCATGTTAAATTTGACAAACTTTTGATTGGTCCTTTTCAAATTTTAGAGATCGTAGGAGACAGTACCTACAGACTTAAGACTCTAACCAGTGAGGATGTCCCACTACCAGTCAATGGACAGTTCCTCAAACATTACTTTCAAGCCTAAATAGGGTCATGCGAGTCATTTGTATAGTTTTGTTTTGTGTGCTTGCTTGTTTGCTTGTTGTTGAGTTTTTGTTTTGGTTAGTCAAGATAGTGCACCTCATCACCCTAAGAAACCAATCAAATTGTTAGGATTCAAGTGATGAGTACAAATTTTTACATAGGTTGTGATTCACCCTAAGAAGTGTCCCTGATTAGCTCTGTGATATCCTTTTCATTAGTGATGCCTTTTCTTGATCAAGGAGATTTTCACAATGACTCACCTAACATCCTTGGGTTTGTTGAACACATTAGTATAGGTATTAAGTGAAAAATTTAAGGGGTCACCCTTGCTACCATTACAATCCCCAACCTAAAGTAGCAAGTGACCACACCTTGCATATTGAGCATACATGATGATATCATATGAATAACAAAAAGAAAAAAGATGAATATTGAAAATCCAAGGAGGATATAAAACTAGCCCATCTAAGTAACTCTATGATGCAGAGGAAAAACCAGTTGAACATTAAGACAGGTTGAAGAATCCTTGGAAAGCCCATAAAATAACCATTATAGTGTGGATCGGCCAGACAAGGTAGAAGTCACACCGAAATATACATATTCTTTTACTATCGGCAAGACCTTTTAACTTTCTCCCCGAAACAGACTTATCGGGCTAACAACGACTATCGGCACATCAAAATGCAACTCACCCCGATTTCCAGGTCACACCAATGAAGCCTTCGTTAGATTTACCTATTGGCATGACATCGCTTGTCGGCGAATCCCTCAAATCTCTGGCCGACGTCGCGGGTTACGCCGATAGACTTACCACCCTCTTTACTGTCGGCAAGACACACACCTTCGGTCAAACATTTCTCAACCTCACCGATGGGGACACTTACGCCGATGCCCTCGGCCAAGGTAGTCATTGGTGAGTCTTAATGATTGACACTCCGATACAATACGATCGGCAAGATTAATGTTATCGGTTTAATGCACCTTTATCTACCCGATAGACGTAGTCAGTCCGATGACCTTATGCCGAAACAATAAACACCAAACTTTTCCTTTGGTGAGACGAATGTCTTACTCTCCACGATGCTCCTTCTATCGGTGTGACTCCGTCGATCGGCATAACTTCCAAAACTTCGCCCGATGTGCTTTCCTCACACCGATGGCTTTTACATAGCAACTTCCTCATCGGTAGGACTTGCTTCTTCTTCTCTGATGGGTTGTCTTAAGCCGATGACTTCGTACATTTATTCTTTGACCTTCTACAGCCAGACTCTCACACTAATGCAGGACATACATAAAATATTCACCATACGCATAAAATGCACGATCCCTCCTCTGTCACCATTGTAACCGAACAACACATACACACAAAAATCACAAAACTCTACTGAACAGAAAGAAATCTACTCCTAAGGAAGACATTCCACTGGTTTCGAAGAAACCTCAACCAGTGGAATGCTTCCAAACTACATTCCAGGGGTTACACCAAAACGACAGAAACTCTTTATTTCCTTCTTCTAAATATTAATATAGATTTGTTCTTCCTCTCTATCTGTTCGCTCGCTTCTCTTCTACACGAATAGAGACCAACTATATAAAGACTCGATTTGGCAGTTACAGAAGGTGGAAAACAAACCACCACTGCCAGTTACAAACTTTTCAGACATTCAGTTCGGTTACAAATGGTAATGACACGTATACAAACTACTCAACATTATGCCGTTACTTGGCCATGTATGACTCCATGGGGCACGCAGGCCTTACAATATTACACTTTGGACATAACATAAAATGTAGGGAATCTTCCAGATTCTTCAAGTTTTGAGGTGCTTCTGCACCATACTCCCAGACTTGAAAATTTTCCATGTCCCATGGAAATGCTCAGTGAAAAGCCTGCAATATCTTTTGACTTTTTCGATGTCTTCAATGCTAACTGGATGCCTCTGCTGCTTCTTCTATGTCTCTGCAAATGTGCCTTCTATCAATGGCTACCTCTGAAATGCAACAACTGAAATCCACTCCTTCATGCTACACCAACACATCTGTCCCTCACCTAGGAGTCCTCTCTTGCCTCTCTCCCCAGGACTTTTGGCGACACCAACTGGACCTCCTTCTCAGGCCCATGACAGATCTCTCATCTGCCTACTGTAGCGAGTGAATCTGCACCTGCAACCGGAAGTCAGCAAAATTCTTTTCTAGCACTCTTTCTTTCAGCTTCTTGCTTCTTCTGCCTATTTAGTGATAGAATACCAATACACAAATAGCCCAGTCCTTTCGCTGAGCTCTGATACCAATTTGCTGCAGAGGAAAAACCAGTTGAACATTAAGACAGGTTGAAGAATCCTTGGAAAGCCCATAAAATAACCATTATAGTGTGGATCGGCCAGACAAGGTAGAAGTCACACCGAAATATACATATTCTTTTACTATCGGCAAGACCTTTTAACTTTCTCCCCGAAACAGACTTATCGGGCTAACAACGACTATCGACACATCAAAATGCAACTCACCCCGATTTCCAGGTCACACCGATGAAGCCTTCGTTAGATTTACCTATCGGCATGACATTGCTTGTCGGCGAATCCCTCAAATCTCTGGCTGACGTCGCGGGTTACGCCGATAGACTTACCACCCTCTTTACTGTCGGCAAGACACACACCTTCGGTCAAACATTTCTCAACCTCACCGATGGGGACACTTACGCCGATGCCCTTGGCCAAGGTAGTCATCGGTGAGTCTTAATGATCGACAATCCGATACAATACGATCGGCAAGATTAATGTTATCGGTTTAATGCATCTTTATCTACCCGATAGACGTAGTCAGTCCAATGACCTTATGCCGAAACAATAAACACCAAACTTTTCCTTCGGTGAGACGAATGTCTTGCTCTCCACGATGCTCCTTCTATCGGCGTGACTCCGTCGATCGGCATAACTTCCAAAACTTCGCCCGATGTGCTTTCCTCACACCGATGGCTTTTACATAGCAACTTCGTCATCGGTAGGACTTGCTTCTTCTTCTCCGATGGGTTTTCTTAAGCCGATGACTTCGTACATTTATTCTTTGACCTTCTACAGCCAGACTCTCACACTAATGCAGGACATACATAAAATATTCACCATATGCATAAAATGCACGATCCCTCCTCTGTCACCATTGTAACCAAACAACACATACACACAAAAATCACAAAACTCTACTGAACAGAAAGAAATCTACTCCTAAGAAAGACATTCCACTGGTTTCGAAGAAACCTCAACCAGTGGAATGCTTCCAAACTACATTCCAGGGGTTACACCAAAACGACAGAAACTCTTTATTTCCTTCTTCTAAATATTAATATAGATTTGTTCTTCCTCTCTGTCTGTTCGCTCGCTTCTCTTCTACACGAACAGAGACCAACTATATAAAGACTCGATTTGGCAGTTACAGAAGGTGGAAAACAAACCACCACTGCCAGTTACAAACTTTTCAGACATTCAGTTTGGTTACAAATGGTAATGACACGTATACAAACTACTCAACATTATGCCGTTACTTGGCCATGTATGACTCCATGGGGCACGCAGGCCTTACAATATTACACTTTGGACATAACATAAAATGTAGGGAATCTTCCAGATTCTTCAAGTTTTGAGGTGCTTCTGCACCACTCTACCAGGGCTATGGACGCCTGCTGGCAGTGGCGTTCTACTTAGGGGAATTGTAAAGATAACCTTGTCAGGGCTATGAATGCCTGCTGGTAGTAAGGCTCTATCCCGGTTGGCTATGAGGGATGAACCCAAAATATGTAGCTTACAACTGGTTACTTTTGTTTTCAACTTACTTTAAAGATGAGGATAATTAATCATATGCACACACTTGATCTCTTGTCAGATTTGTTGCACTTATGAACCTGACATCATCCATAAATATCATGATACTTATGCCTAGGGAGAGTTATGGTGTTATGTCTTGATGTGACCTCATCACTTGAATCATTTGAATTTGGTTGTTTTCTTTGGTGGCAAATTGTTGTGTGTTTACACAACATGCCCCATTTTGCCTTAGCAAAATAAGGACCCAACTTTTTGCTTCTGCTTGTTTTTTGCTTTCTTGCTTTGGGTAGTTTGGTAAAATTTAGTTATGTATGTCACCCTTGCTTATGCATGTGCATCACAAAGAGGGGTCAATTGCCAAAGTTAGAATTTGTTAGCACAAACCTCATAATTAGAAAGAGCACAAAATTCTAAGTAGGTTTACCTTTTGGATCACCCTAATATTGTTTAAGGATAGAAAGTTATGCTAGGTCAAAGATCGGTCAACACGGATATTTCCCATTGGGTCATATTTCTAAATATTAGTCATATTCGTTAACATGACCCTAACTTAGAAAGATCACACAATTTTCATTTGTTCCTCGATACGTGAACGTGAAACTAAAATGAGGACGAACATCTACCCGTCAATAACTTACACACCCGAGGGGTAATATTTCCAAATATCCGTCATCTTACAAAATATCACCCTTCGCAAATATGACCATGATGTCATTTAGTTCCAACAAATAGAAGAGAACACCATGATGATGATGTAATCAGTACGCCTGACCCACGGAAGGTCATATTTCCAAACATCCATCATATTTCTTAATATCATGATGATGTCACCATAACCCAATAACAAAGAGAACATGATAGCATGATGATGTCATCATGATCTAACTCAAAGAGGTCACATTTTGAAGTATCTCTGGCCTGAGGAAATATGACCATGATGTCATCTTTCATAAATAACTGTCGAAGTCCATAAGTTGATGACCTCACCCTTGCATTTTTGAATGAGGAGGATATTCCTGAGTGTCAAAGACTCGGATATTAACAATATCCCTCATTTTGAACTTTATGACTTGATATGCCTAGCTTCACAATAACCAATCCAATCATGCCAAGTGGCAAAATCCTTGAGGTCATATGAACACAATATTATCACGATTTATTGACAAAAGTAATGTGACCCGATCTTGTTTATTAGTCAAAGGTTAACCATATCGATGACCAAATCACCTTGATCGTTAGTAAATGATTGTCTCAGAGGGTCATATTTTCAAATATCCCTGATCTTCTAAGAGATCACCCTCCAACATTAAATGCAAGCCCAATGGTAGGTCGCACCCTCTTGATTTCAAATGAAAACCAAACACTAGGCAACATCCACGAATGTCATGCGAATGATCAATGGATTTAAACGAAATGATAGACACGCCCTAATCTGTCATATTGATAAGTTTAAAAGTGAATTTTAGGGATTATTTACATTTACCCTAGGACAATTGAAATTTACAGAGCTCTAAAAGTTAGCGCATCACTGTCATCTGCAAACAGAACGGGACCCTCAACTCGACGGAACAGAACAGACGATACAATGTATTCACATTTGTCCCGTTATTGATCATATAGTAAAGAAGAACATGATTATCAGGTAAGTAAAATTAAAATCCTCTCTTTTGTCATTTACTGCAAATCACAAGGTAAAATGGTTTTATTATGTTAGTCAGTATGGTGATGCATAAAATGAATTAAAATGTTGAATTGCTTCTATGAAATGCATGACATCCTCGAATCCTCCTCCATACGAACATTTTAGGGTAAGAAATGCATGTCTTTATCGCAGGATTTAATGGATATCAGAAGGAATAGATCCGATTCAGAGTTCTTGAAACCCATGTTCTTACAACCTGAGGGGGTAGGATTCAGATATGGGATGATAGATGACACGCATCAAGGGAAGACTGATTTGGATGCCTGGACTAGAAGGTTGGACAATGGAAGTGGAAACCCTATACTGCAAAGAATATATTCCATAGGGATGTGGCACGTCAGGGAATTTCCCTATACTATGGAGGCTACTAAATTAGCGGTTGAATGTGCATGAAATTATAACCCTGAGACTAGAAGAGTAGAGAAGCATGGCAGAGTGTTTGCCGATTTCTCAATCAAGGGCATCACCTTTGCATTCAATTTGCCTGTAGGAAATAATGTGGTCAGATTGAACCTAAGTAGGCTGGAAAAGGAATATCATGGTAATGAAAAGGAAGATAGGAGAATCATGTATCAGTGGAGGAATAAGAGCATCACTTACAAAGCTTCTGCTAAGCTGCCCAAATACTTGTTTAAATTTGATTTTGCTGAAGAGTGTGAGTATATGATGGCCATGTTAAGCAGAATGACCGGGAGGCAACATGTTGGGAAATTTGAGAATTGGATGTATGGTATTATCCAAATGGTATAGTATTCAGATAACAAGCCTCTCTAGGCCAAGGTCATCAGTGACAATTTAGATGAGGGAATGAGAAGGTTGGGTGGTAAAATGTGTATATTCCATATTACTTCTTATGTCATATATGTATGTGCATTCAGAGGCAAATTTAATGCTTTACAAATGGTGGGCAGGGTTGGAAACAATCCTGGTAATGTAAACATATGGGAACATTACCCACAGCTAAAAAAGAGGGAATACCTCCAAAGTTACAAGTTAGTGAATGACTCCTTTTCTATGCATCTGGTCAGGACCATGGAAGAAGATAGAACGAAAAGGTTAAGTATGGAAGCTCAAGCTATTATCTACAAATATGGGGCTTGGTTTATCCTGTTCCCTAGCTTTTCATACATGAGAATAGAAGGATTTGAGGGGCACCCCCTCATGTTACCCAGGTACCCCACTGATAAGGTCATTCTAATGGAGTTTGTTAGACAGGTATCAACCTTAGTTGAGGCCCATTTGGAGTAAGCGAAGATCCCACCTGTGTTGTTTTTGGTATTCATTGGTTGGTATTTATGTCCTGACAGACAAAGTATTAAGGATGCCATTGGAGGATTAAAGCTAATGCATCTAATTTTGCTGAAGAGTATCAATATATGATGGCCATGTTAAGCAAGATGACCGGGAGGCAACATACTGGGAACTTTGAGAATTGGATGTATGGGATTTTCCAAATGGTATAGTATTCAGATAACAAGCCTCTCTGGGGAAAGGTCATCAATGACAGTTTAGATGAAGGAATGACAAGGCTGGGTGGTAAAATGTGTATATTCCATATGACTTCTTATATCCTATATGCCTGTGCTTTTAGAAGCACATTTAATGCTTTACAAATGGTGGGCAGGGTTGGAAACAATCCTGGTGATGTAAACATATGGGAACATTACCCATAGCTAAAAAAGAGGGAATACCTCCAAAGTTACAAGTTAGTGAATGACTCCTTTTCTATGCATCTAGTCAGGACCATGGAAGAAGATAGAAGGAAAAGGTTAAGTATGGAAGCTCAAGTTGTTATCTACAAATATGGGGCTTGGTTTATCCAGTTCCCTACCTTTTCATACATGAGAATAGAAGGATTAGAGGGACACCCCCTCATGTTAGCTAGGTATCCCACTGATAAGGTCATTCTAATGGAGTTTGTTAGACAGGTATCAACCTCAGTTGAGGCCCATTTGGAGAAAGGGAAGATCTCACTTGTGTTGTTTTCGTTATTCATTGGTTGGTATTTATGTCTTGACATAAAAAGTATTAAGGATGCCATTGGAGGATTAAATCTAATGCATCTACAGCAATTTTCTATAGCTAGGTCATATGACCCATATGGCAGAATGTAGAAATTATTGGGAAAAAAAGTACATCAAAGGCACCTTGAAGATTATTGGAATGATTGTGATTATGAAGCAGAGGTCAGGAGACGAACTTATGAAAGGCTCACACTCAATCAAATTTGGACCTTTGACTGCATTCCAGTGCCTACACAATTACACAAGGATGATGGAAAGATTATGTCCAGTGAATATGAGGATAATAAGGTGTATAATGACACCATTTCAACTCCTGATTTGACTCATCCTAAGGAGACTTCGTTTGATCAAATAATGCAAAAGGTTATCCAACTGACCCAGAACTAGGTAAATGTTGAAGTCACTAAGTTGAAAATGAAGGGTGTAGCCCTTACTATTGATAATAAGAGGAAAAGACAAGAGTTATCTAAAGAGGAATATGATGACTTCCTCATTGAAAAGAGAAAATCTAACGGAGAAAGGTTACCTACTAAAGAACAAAAGCAGCCAGGCAAAAATAAGAAGGCAGATCATGCATAGCAGGGGGTACTTGTTAAAAGGCTTCAACCAAAAGGTGATGTGGTGTCAACATCTACATATGCAGCTATAGCACAACAAACCCCTACCAAACAAAAGGGTAGGAAGGTCATAAACCATGTTCCTATGATTGTAGAAGAGCCAATGGAAGATGAGTTGTTGCAAGATGAGCCTTTGGAAGAGGATTCATTGGATGAAGAACATTTGGGTGAAGAACCTAGAGTTGATGATCTATTGATAACAAAGAAGAAAAGAAAGAAAGTGCAATAGACACCACCTCAGAAGAAGCAGAAGACATCAATGAGGGGAAATGTTAACATTGACCCTATCATATTAAGAGGTGCAGGTGGTTTGACTTTTATGAAGGAACTACAACATGAGGTCCAAATTCCAAATATTATTCAATTTAAAACTGAGAAGGTGGAAGAGCAAAAAGAAGAGAGACATAAGGCTAGAAAAGAGCCACCCCTTCCACTAGATGATGTAGTGTACTTATCAGATGATGAGTTAGTTATTGATGTTGCTACACAAAAGATGGAGGCTTTAGTAGCCAATACTAAGATGACTCCTCATGGGACCCCTATGGTCCAGAGGGTGACTAGCCAAGAGGAGGTTGAAATAGATGAAATGGAACAAGATAATCCTAAAGACATAGCCCAACAGATAGGGTTGACTAATCTAGTAGAGCAGGTTACTAGTCCTGTAGTAATAGACTTGGCCTACTAGGGTGATATGAACCAAAATAAAGATAGTGATCCACCCTCGAAATCTAAAAAGGCAGAAACTAGACTGCATAAGGAGGCTGATGAGAGGATACCTGATCAAGGTAGAGATCAAGGCAATGCACCTCAAGAGGAAGAATAGATAGAAGTTTAGCTTCAGAGGGAGGGTGATCAAGAAATACCTGACAAGAATATTAATCAGGATGAAGGTATGCATGATAATAAGGATAATCAGGATGATGATCCTGCACATGAGGAAACTAATAAGGAAATCCCCGATAGGGTGGAGAATCAAAATGTTTCATCACTGCATGTAGAAGGAAGTAATCAAGGTAATAACCCAGGATCAGAAGAGAAATCAATTAAGAAAGGATTGAGCCTTGGAGAAATAAGCACATCTAAGGATGAAGAACAGAGTTTGGCACAAGATAGAGGTCAGGAGAAGGAGACAGAAAATGTGACCAAGGGCAATCAGGGTGATCTCCAAGGTCAGAATACACAATCTTCTCAGGAGGACCAAGTGCCCCATGATGAACAAAGTCAAAATGTTCAAGAAAGCCCCAAGGAAAATTTACAAGAGAAGGTACATGGTCTAAATGTACATACTTCACAAGAACCTTCACCTTAGGAAGAAATCCCTCAATAGGAGGTACCTCAACCAAATCCCCCTCATGAGAAAGTGCATGAGGAAGAACCAAGGAAAGAGAATTCACCACCGAGGGAAAGGCATAATACAGAGTCTCATGATACTCAAAATGAGCAAAGTGACCAACAAGAGCCCAGGGGTGATGTTTTGTATTGGTTGTGACAAGAAATAAATTTGCAACAAATAGATGAGGTCCCTAAATTTGATGTTTCCACATTGTTTACTGCAAGTATATTCAAACCTAAAAGAAAGGAAAGGCCTAAATCTACCATAAAAAGAGATCCTACTACAAGTAGGATGACAGCCCAAATAGCTTTACCAATGGTTGAAAAGGAGAAAGGAAAAATAGGCCTTGATGAGTTTTAAATAACAAACATTGATTTAGGTTTTGCAAATAAAGACCAGGAAGGTCAAGAAGGTAAAGATATTATTGATTCTTTGGAATAGAGGGTGAAAAGAGAAAATGATAAGAACAAGAAACATAAAGAGTACATTGCTCAATTGAATTCTTTCATTAAAGGGTTAATTGATCCTAAACACACACCGACAGTTCAGCTACCCCATTAACAATCATATCCCAAGAGGAGATGACAAGAATAGATCTTATGAAGCATAAGGCACAATTAATGGACAATTGGTTCATATCTTTTATCTTTGAAGCAGAAAATGTAGTGAAAACCTCCCTAGCGAATTGGAATTCTCTTGGTGTTTTGAAGAGTAAAGTTGATAAATTACAGAATGAAGTAGGCAGGAGGTCTTTCAAGCTAGAAAAGCACCTAGATTCTTTGGGAGAGATGAAAAGGATTGATATGAAAATACTTATGGATAACAAAATACTAGATAATAACACTTCACAGTTGTTGAGCATTTGGTATGAAGATACTGGATTTGAATGTGATATCTCAAGGAGATGCATGGCAATCTTAGGGACATAAGTATTAAACTACATAATCTCATGTCAAAAGAAATAGATACTCTGGAAGCTTTAGAGGAAACGGTAGAAGGAAAAATATAAAATCAAGATACTGATTTTGTTGTCCAAGCTTTCCATAACCATTTTAAGCAAGAAACAAAAGATCCCCTTCACCATTTGATAGAAGAAGTAATAAAGAAGGCCATGAGAATGAAAGCCAAGGTGGAAACATACAATGAAATGTTGAACAACAAGAAGAATAAATGGGATGCTCTTCAAGCAAAGTTTCATTCCCACAGGCATGCGGTAATAAAGGCTAAGCTCTAGGATGGAGGTGAAGTTGAGAGAATAGTGCAGCTATATGAATCCATCAGGGAAATGATAAAGGTACACATAAAGGGTGATCTACATGAATATGACAGTGATGATGATGATGATGAAGATGAAGAAGAGGATGTAAATGAAGAAGAAGATGGAAATGAAGAAGAGGAAGGAGATGAAGAGTAAGTAAAGATGCATGATGACATAATTATATGCATAATTAGATAACAAATGATCAAGTTTTTCTAGATAGTTGCCAGCTGGCAACTTGTGCCACATATGCAGATGTTGACTTAGTCAAAGAAGGATATTGGTCATTGATCAAGATAGATTAATCTTGACCGCTGATCACTTGTAACCGCCTCCTCTCCTTATTCTATAAAAGGAGGTGGAGGGCTCATTTTGTATTATTAGAAAATTAATTGAAGTAAGATTGCTGAAGTGTTCAGGACTAATTTCAAGGGTTTTGTGAATGTACATGTCTTTTGAGTACGTAATGAAAGAGAAGCTATTTTGATTACAAATAATTGTAAATCTTGACTAATCAATGGATGAAATATGGATTTATGCATTGATTAGCTACGTCCCTTGGAGTGCTTGTCAGTCTGCATGTGTTGCTTTCATTCCTTGTTCCTTTTAAGTTAGCATCAACCATACCTAGCTGTGGAACAACCTGGTGAAATTATGGTTTGATTCTGTATCTTCATGAATGTATCTGGAATGTATGTGACTCACTAGCTAAAGGTTCACCAAATTTAGAAGTATTCTCTAAATTTTCTTTGAATTTCATTGCAAATCACCTTCACAATTAAAAATAACATACAATCTAAAGCAAATAAACATTGAATATGCCTATAACTCGTAAATAATTGAACACACACAACATATTTTGAGTGAAAACATGTCAAAATGACAAATTTCATGCAAATACATATGAATATCAATGATAAGCATGTAAATATCTGCTTATGGGCACATTATGTGATTAAATTTATAGTGCAAAAGCATAAAATAAGTTCATGATAGTGAATGCTTAGAAGAATTGATCAAACTTACAAATATAATCATTATCTATGTAGCATAGTGGAAATAACCTTGTTTGTGAAGTAAGTTTACAGGAAGCAGATGCAGAATCAGATATACAGGTAGTGATTCACAATATAGATAGTGTGAGACCCCTTGAAATGGAAAACAACATGTCACATCATGCTCTAAGTAACGTCAGAAGATCATGATCTGATCAATGGAGACTTGGAGTCATCAGTTTGTTCCAAATTGATCATACTTTTCAAGATAATAAAGGTTTGTTTTGCAAATTTTTATGCATGTTTTTATGACTAACAATCATCATCAACATAAATTGGTGCTAGAAGGAGGGCTCTCCTTCTTGTCTATAAGGTGAATTAGTTGCATATGCATATCCCTGTGCTTGAAACTAGGTAATTTTCTCAAAGTATATCATAAATGGTCCTACTTTGAGTGTTTGTGCAAAGAGTTGCTTGTTCTATATTATTTCATATCTATTCATCATAAATATTTTAGAATTGAGCGTAGATAGTCTAAAATATGTAGTCAGTTCCTGAAATCCTTCAAGATTGAGTCGTTTAAGCTTTCCTGCTAGATCCTTGTTGTAACTTGCTTGTATTACTCGATATCCTGATATCCATGTCTAGAAGTCTGATATTTGCTCATATTTGCAAGTTTCATGTAAATATTGCATAAATATCCTGTCAGTCTTAGGTCCTGGTCATAAATATCTCCTTTACTTGGTTAGTTCTATGGATCTTTTAGAAAATCAAGTCAAATTTTCATAAATTGTCAGAACGCTGGCTCACAGACCAAATACCATGTCTAGATCTGGTGGACTTTTTGAAGAATTATCTATCCATGGACTTAGACCTAGAACTATAGACATTCATCACACTCCTAGTTCCATTGCATCAATATCTTTTCCAAGAAATACTCTAACACCTCCAATATCCCCTGCTGTACTGCAAACACCTATAGGACCGCCTGTTACACCCCCAATCCAACAACCACTGGTCACAATTTCCTTCTTTGCTGCAGAGTCACCTTTGACCTTCACTGCTTATCATCTTTTGCCTAAGAATCCTGATAAGATTTGTCCTAAGTATCATCCATATCATGATGCTGATGACAACATTAGAACATTCAAAGAGGCTTGTTGTGGAGCAAGGATTGAGCATCAAGGTGTAGTATGAAGATTATTTCCATACTCTTTGGGAGAAGAAGCATACAATTTGTATATTAGTCTTGACCAAGCCTTAATTGGTTCATGGGTTGCCTTAGAGAAAGCTTTGAAGGATGGATTTAAGATACCTATAGATCCTTCAATGAACTATCATCTCTTTGCCACAATCAAAAGATTTGAAGGAGAACCTATTGCCAACTTTAATGCTAGATTCCAAAAGATGCTTTCAAAGCTGGTAGCTCCATATACCATAGTAGATGAAGCAGCTAGGAGTATATATTACTCAGCCCTAGATCCCCTGACTTCTATGTTTATAAGGAGGACACATCCTAATGTTACAACTCTGACAAGAGATTTTGAGGAAGCAATAAAAGTTAATCAATAGTTGATCCCTGCTCCAACACCTAACATTGCCTTTCCTGCACATCCTACATACCATGCATATCCTTCTCAATAGTAGACCAATGGAGTTATGATGCCTCTAGTTGCAATGCTAGGTCCGCTACAGGTACCTCCACTCAGCATCATGCCACCTCCAAATGGAAATGGCCAGATAGTGCAATATCCAAGACATGCACAAGTACCTCAGGATGTAGGATAGAATAACAATAATGGTTCTTCCTTTTTCAAACCTCAAACAAAGAATCTAGTGGCTAAAGTTCAGGAAGAAAAAGAAGAAATTAAAGAGATATCAACACAATTAAGAAAGTTGACAACTGAAATCACTCATTTGAGGGGTCAAATTTCTATTCCCAACCAAATCAAAATAGAGGATATAATAATGACAGATCTGGATACCCTGATAGGGGATACAACAATGATAGGAACTATAATAGTAACAATAACAGTGGTAACAATAATGCACCTAGATAGCCTATAGTGTGGAACACTAGGCCAAATAATGGTTCCTTGGCATTACCCTTAGATAATCAGCCTCCTAGTGAACCCAAGTAGACCACTAGGGTGAACTTGGTAGAAGCAACCCTTACAAACTAGTGTAGGATACACAACACCAATGCTCATGTTGAGTTGGATTGTCCTCAGTTTAGGATAGAAACCAGTATCTTTCAAGCTGAAGTATCAAATACTATGGGTAACCCTCCTTTTGTTGAAGGAAACAAAATTATCCCTTGTGGATATGACTCTGCCCTTGTGTTGGAAAGTTTTCTTAATCATCCCCACCCTCAAGCAACCTGAGCTCATGAGAATTACACTTTAGCATGTGAAGAGTCTATGTTAGCATTTGAAACAAATTATGTTGTTCCTTTCGAGGATGAGAATGAGCCATCAGTTGAACATGAAGAAGTACATGCTTACCAACAACAGTATCAGGGTAGACACAATTATAACCTTAGAAATAATCCAAATAGACCTTCTGGTCCCTTGACCACACCTTTGCCTCCTAATAATTTTAACACACCTCTTGATCCAAAGGCAAGCAATAACACTGGTTTTCCTAAGGTTAATGCTCAATACTTAGCACCACAAAATACAGTGTCAAAAGTTAGTAACCAACCTCTTAAGTCTGAAAATGTTACATCCCTCTTTTTGGAAACAATTATGCTATTTACTTTCTTGCAAATTTCAGTAATTTAATATGTTGTGGACGACATGGAAATTGACGATTTATTTTACAAAGTTGTTATATGAAATTTTGTAATCTATTGATTACGATCAATGTGATATGTAGACTAAATGTCCTTTATGATTAAGTGAAATGATGTTTTGGATATATTATGATGTGATTTGGAATAAAGGTGCTTTGACCACAAAATTGTGTGTGAGACTGTCGTTGCAGGAACAGGTGGACCATGTTCGACAGGAAGAGAAAGTATCTTCGAGAGAGAGTATAGACTCTGGAAATTAACCATGGGTGTTTGTTAATGAGAATGCCAAACAGGTAGATAAACCTTGGAACCATCATTTTAGTCTTGGTTGTCGGTTGGGTTAGTTAACTAGATGTCGACGTCAGAGGATAAAGTATAACATCCTAGTCGAAAGTCGTCATATAGAATCTTGGAGTCGTCGATGTCGTTGTAAGACCATCATAGCAAGTCAACTTATTTAGACGTTTATTATTTTTGTTTATAAGTATTTAATGAACCATCTTGTGGCAAAATTGTAAATCATGTCTCGTAGTCGAAAGATGCGAGAAGTCGGCTTTGTGCGTCTAATGTTGTAAGAAACTCGTTTGCGTTACGATCAATCTGTCGAGATTGTTGTAAAACGCGTTGAACTTGTGTTGTGAATTTATTCTTTTCTTGTAGATCAATGAATGTCAATTTGAAGCCATAGCGTGAAATAATTTATTATGGATGTCGTTTAGCATGAGTCTTTTCCTCTAGCTTTGACCACGATTTGTTGTCAACCTAACCTTGAATTTTCTTAATTAGATAGTCTTTGTCTCACTTTCCTTCTCGACCCCAACGATGCTCAAACCATTTCATAAGCACCGCCGTGCCGAGCTTTAACTCCTCAATTCAATCTTTAAGTTGGTCTTGGAAGGTTGATGCCTTTTTGTTCTAGTAAGTATTGAAGTCGATTTAGCTTCTTGTGGTCGTAGTAAGTATTGAAGTCGGTTTAACTTCTTGTGGTCGTAGTAAGTATTGGAGTCGGTTATACTCAGTTAAACAACTTCCCTGAGTTTAGGCATGTTTCGGTGGTCTTTTAATGTTTTAAACCACTCTCACCTTAGCGCGAGAGAGAGGAGGATGGACGGGGAGTTTAGAAGCTGAGGGAGACTCTATCGACAGAGGGGAATCTTCTTGGTAGTGGTCGGAGATAAGGGAGTGAAGATAGGAGTTGTAGGAAGGTTTGTTTTGGTTTGAATGAGAGATAACCAATTGAGGAGAGAGTGGTTGGAGTTGGCTATCACTGTTTTGAAGGGAAGTGAGAAACGGATGAAAGAAAAGTGACCTCTTCTTACTGCAGCATCGTGGAAAGAGGGGACGGTTGGAGAGGTGGCGAAGCGAGAGTAAGAAGTAAGAGTGATGGAGTAGTCAGGGATTTAACTAGAGGGAGAAACTGCGGAGTGGGGTCGCTAATTGAGGAGGAAGTTAGAAAACGGCAGAGTGGAGAGGAGACGGTCAGGTGGGAAAAAGGAGAAAAACCGCGAAGAGGAGGTAGTTCTGGGGGGTGTGATAGGCTTCTGAGTAGTAATCCGTAGAGTTTAGAAGTGGTAGAAGAGATAACTGTGGGAGTCCATCGTTGTCTTGAGGAGAAACGGCAGAAAGGTACGGGTGGAAGCTTCTGTGAAGTTACTGGGCAGAAAGGAGGACGACTAGCCAAGAGGAGAAGTAGAATTTGCCACAGCAACCTCCATCTTCGCCCACAGGTTCATTTCCTTTGTTTTCTTCTCACAGTTTAGACCCGTAACTAAGTAAGTCTCATGTTTATGAAAGATAAATACATTTAAAATGAGTAAAATAGAATGACAACGTAATTCTATTATGATTTCTGTGTGCGGTCTATCCATGAAAAGGTATCATTGCTGTGTATTGATAATTGGAAACCTCAGAAATGGTAAGATTGCTATTTGTTAGAAGGTGAAAACTGTATTCTTGCATGACATAAAAGACACCGTGTGATGATGGAATGCAGTTTCTATTTTGCATACATCTAGGAATGAACACCACTTGATGCAAAATGTAAATTACATTCTCTGAATGTTTGGCAATAAGGTATGATCAAAGGTTTTCCATTAGGACTGTTTTATCAACTCAAAACTGCCCATGGAGCACTCGAAAAGGATAGCTCCACAGCAAGGAAACATATTGCTCCACATGCATGTAGTGAAGGAGTTTAAAAACCTCTGATTCAAAGCCTATTTGGGACGTAAACTTTAGTGTGTTTGGCAACCGGAGAGGTCATTGTAACCAGCTAGTGACCTTTTCGTCTTATATTTTTAGTTAGAGGACGACCCTGTGGTTGGTCACCTCCATTGTCATAAGAAAGATTCCAAAACCATTTATTTCTTATTTACGAACTCTTATCTTTAGGAATCATGTGAAACTTAATAACATGGAAAGAGGAGTAGGAAGTTAAAGTATTAGTAATGGTTGAAAACCGTCATGGTTCTGAAATGAACAATTAGAGTGGAAAAACCCGCATGTGAGTATAGATTACATTGCATGTGATGGTACTAGTATCGTTTTATTTTGTAGACCTTATGAGTCTAGAATCCTTGAATTCTGGGATAACGGGAATTTGTTTTAGATACTCGAGTGTGTTGTGCAAACATGGAAACCGAGTAAACAAGTGTGAAACCACTTAGGAGTGGGCATTATTAAACAAAGTTTTTATATGAATATGAGTTTATGAAACTCTGAACTCAGGATTAGAGTAAATATTGTGCCATGCGCTATTACAGGAGGAAATTCTAAACCCTTGAGGTCATCAAGGTCATCAATTATTTCAAACTATACAAATAGGAAACTGTAGGATTTCGATCAATTCAAGTCGAGTAGGGTGGGTGAACCAAGTTCATGCGTTCTTAGAACGCTAATTAAAAACAAATCCTTTGGCCAAGGTGGTGTACTATCCTCAAGTGCATCGAACGTTCACTGTAACTAGATGGCATTTCTTGTGGAGTGTCGTGCATGACTAGAGGGTATCTAGGGATCTGCACGATAACATGACACATAGGTTACAATAGTAGAGCTCAGATGGCAAACACCAATGGTTATCCTAAGTCTATCCTCTTGAGTAGGGTAGGGCCACTTCCGGTTAGGAAGGAGTGCAGGAGACCGACGGTCTGTGGTTGGAGGTTAAGCTCCTTGAAGATACTTTCTCTTCCAAATACTGAGGAATGCCGAGTCTTGAATGTGATGGGTCGACAATCGAGATGCATGTTAATGGTATGTTTCCAATAGTTGTTGTTTCAAGAAAATTTCATTTGTTAGAAAACAAAGTGTTTAATGTATATCATTTCTTTTAGTTTTATGAAAATGAGATCATGTTTATGATAGAATGAAAAATATTGTATTGGATTATAGATAAGTTTATTTTGTATTTGATTACCTAGTAAAAAAAAATTACCATTGTGAAAACCTAGTTTTCTTGTCTTTTCGGATTTGGATGTTACATATGGTATCAGAGCTAACCAGGTTCAGCACTAGGGCTGATGAGTCCACTAACCTTATTAGGAAATCATCATTATGTGGGTAGCTAATGATTTGGTTTATTGTGCCAGGATGGTATACACCAAGAAAACCGCAAGAAAATCCTTCGCGGGTAAGAAGCGTTATCTGCAAGCTAAGCAGAAGCGGCTTGCGATGATCAAGACCATAGAGAAAACTAATGATGAAAATGACATTTGGCTTGATGATGTGGAAACCTTAGCCAATGCAATGTCACGACTTAAGCGAGTGAGGAGAGAACTCCTAGAGGGAGCAGCGACGGTAGCTCGAATCATGATCAACTGCTGCTCCTGGATTGTAACTAATAGTGTACCTGTTAATGTATCTGAGAGTGTACCTAGTAGTATACCCATGATCACTAGAGATCCTCGTGTAGTACCTAGAGCTGAGATTATTGAGCTATCTTCTGATAGTGAGTCTGAGGGGTATACACCTCGTGATTATGTGTTAGACAATGAATCCGAAGGTTACACTCCACTAGATAACACTGAGTAGAAACATGAGATTTGTCTATCTCTAATGATGTTGAAACAATTTTGCAAAATGAATAAAGACAAAATTTTGGTTTGAGAACAATTATGATTATGATCAAATGTTGTGTTCTTTTGATGATGTTTAATATAATAAGCGTAAAACTGATTAGTATATGTTCAAACAGGTGTGAAACTAAACTAGCATGGACCAATCAGGGTTTAACGAGGGGGAGGATCGGGAAGGTCATAACTCTCAGGAAAACTCCACTGACAAGTTGGATAGGATTCTAAACATGCTCACTGAAACCAAGGAAAGGTTGAACAAACTAGAGAAGAAAATGGATGAAATTGGCAACACAGAGGGTGGAAATGAGAACTCACATTACACAAGCAAGAGTAAACATTGGGATAATGGCACGTTAAGTGAACATCCTGACGATAGTGAAGCTCAAAGAAAAACCAAGGATAAACTTGCATTAGAGTTATCTAAGGATATGAAGAAGGTTAACCCTCCAAAGTTTGATGGAACGAAAACTAGAGATGCAGCGGAAGCATGGCTGACAGAGATGGAGAAATATTTTGAGATCAGAAATTACTCTGAGGTTACTAAAGCTATGTGGGGAGCTTATCAACTATCTGGGGAAGCGTCCACTTGGTGGATGAATAAGAAAATGGAGCTGGAATTAAGTCCCTTGAAGGTGACATGGGATGAGTTTGTGGAACTATCCCAAAAACGGTGGTTACCTCAGTTATACTTTGATCAGAAGTTAACGGATTTCCAAAACCTCAGACAAGGTGAACTATCTGTGGTCGAGTACGCAGAAAAATTCACAAGGCTACTAAAGTATGTTCCCCAATACCAAAAGGACAAAAGGTTCCGAATTAGAAAGTTCATCATGGGACTCAATCCTCAGATCAGCAGTGAGGTGGAGGTGCATGGTCCAAGCACAATGGATCAAGTTTATGAAAAGGCAATTAAATAGGAGCAGAAGATCAAATCTATCTCTGCTTACCGTGACAAGAAATGTAAGAAGTTTGATAAGAACTACAATGATCAGTCTTATAAAAGGAAAAATAAGAAGGGATATGGAAACAGGAGGTTTGATAGGGGAAATCGAAAGAATCAAGGAGGATTTGGTAATGAGCGAAGAGGTGAAGATTTTAAGAGAAATGCAAATTTTAAGAAGAATGGTGATTCTGCAAGTAGGCCATCTGAGAAGCGAGGACCTATAGGAGGATGCTTTTCTTGTGGAGGAGATCATTATGCCAACCGTTGCCCCAACAAGAAGCCGAATGGGAGGCCTAGGAACACGGAGCTTCCTTCACAACAGAAAGCCTTTCAACAAAGGATTCATGCCACTCTTGACAATCGGCAAGTGGAGTATCAGATCACTCCTATTGAGATGATAGGTACCTTATTTGGAGTTCCTGTTTCTATTCTATTTGATACTGGTGCAACAGAAAATTTTGTGTCACCTAGAGTCCTAAGTAAATTTTCCAGAAAAGTTGGTTTTATGTCAAAACCTTGGACAGTAGAGTATGCTAATAACTCAAAGGCTCAGGTAGAGCAATGTTTGTTTGAAGCTAGGATTGATGTTTCTAACTTCACCACTGAGGCAAACTTATACGTAGCTCCTTTAGGGTCCTACAATGTCATCCTAGGAATGAGCTAGTTGTGGAAACATCGAGCCAAAGTAGATTGTTTTCATAAAACCATTGAGTGTCTGGATGAGACGGGCAAAATAGTGAATCTCCAAAGAATTCAAAGGGAAGTAAGGGTTAGATCCATTTCATCAAAACAACTAAAGTGGGCTAGACGAAAGGGATGTCAACTTTTTGCAGTCAAGATGGACCTAGTAGAGGAAACCTCGGAGAAGCAATCATTTGAGGAAAGATATCCATATCTATGCAACTTTAGGGATGTATTTCCTGAGGAGTTACCAGGCTTGCCTCTGAAGAGAACATTTGACTTTGGCATAGACATTAAACTAGGATCGAAGCCAATCTCTAAAGCTCCGTATCGTATGACTACCACTGAACTTATGGAATTAAAAGCTCAGTTGCAGGAGCTATTGTCTAAGAATTTTATTAGGCCAAGTGTATCACCATGGGGTGCCCCGGTTATCTTTGTCAAAAAGAAAGATGGAACTCTAAGGCTATGTATAGACTATAGGATGCTTAACAAGGCGACTATAAAGAACAAGTATCCCTTGCCATGAATTGATGATCTATTTGACCAAATGCATGGTGCATCGGTCTTTTCCAAGATAGATTTGAGATGTGGATACCATCAGTTAAGGTTGAAATACGAAGACATTCCCAAGACAACATTTAGAACGAAGTATGGTCATTATGAGTTCACAGTGTTGCCGTTTGGATTGACCAACGCACTTGCTGCCTTCATGAATCTTATGAATAGTGTTTTTAGAGATTGTCTTGATAAGTTTGTGTTAGTTTTCATTGATGACATCCTGATCTATTCCAAAAATGAAGAGAAGCATGCACGACATCTTCAAATAGTCTTGCAACGATTAAGGGAACACAAGTTGTATGTGAAACTCTCCAAGTGCACCTTCTTTTAGAAAGAAGTACAGTACTTAGGGCACATAATATCAGCCGATGGGATATCAGTTGATCCGGCCAAAATAAAAGCTATTATGGAATGGCCTGAACCTACAAATGTGTCAAAGGTACGAAGTTTCATGGGATTGGCAGGGTATTATAGGAAATTTGTGTTGAATTTCTCAAGCATAGCTAGCTCCATTACCTCCTTGCAGAGAAAAGGAAAAAGGTTTGTTTGGATAGATGAATGTCAAAAGTCTTTTGACTTGTTAAAAGAAAAATTAACAACCACTCCAATTCTGAAAGTTCCTAATCCTGAGGGAGAGTTTGAGGTTATCACTGATGCCTCGGGGGAAGGATGGGGAGGTGTGCTTATGCAAGATGGTAGGGTGGTAGCCTATGAGTCAAGGAAGCTGAAAAATTATGAGCAGAACTACGCTCCTCATGACCTAGAGATGGCAGCAGTGGTACACGCCCTTCAGATGTGGCGACATTATTTGTTGGGAAGGACTTTTATTTTAAAATCAGATCACCAAAGCCTTCACTACATATTCACACAACCTAATCTCAATGCAAGGCAAAGGAGATGGGTGGAATTAATAGCAGATTATGATTTTGAAATTTCTTATATCAAAGGCAAGGAAAACTGAGTAGCAGATGCCTTAAGTAGAAGAAGGCACATAGCCTCTATAATTTCCATACATGCTAACTTTAAAGACTTAGTATTGCAAAACTTATAAGGGGATAAGTATTATGAACAAGTGAAACAGGCTCTGCACCTAAACCCTAAGGACCCAAGATATGATGGATTCAGTTTTGAATCCAATGGATTGCTAAGATTCAAGGGAAGAATATATGTTCCTGAGTCAGTAGAACTTAGAAACCTTGTGTGGAAGGAAGTTCACTGTGCTCCTTACTCTGGACACCCTGGTGTAACTAAACTATTAGCGGATGTAAAGCCGCTATATTTCTAGAAGGGAATGAAAAGCAATGTTGCAAAGTTTGTAGCTAGTTGTTTGGAGTGTCAGAGAGTTAAGGCAGAACACCAACATCCTGCTGGATTGTTATACCCACATGATATTCCAGAGTGGAAATGGCAAGTTATTAGTATGGATTTTGTCCAGGGGTTGCCGATGTCTAAGAATAGGAATGATACAATTTTGGTTGTTGTGGATAAACTAACCAAGGTCGCACATTTCATACCAGGAAATTTGACAGATGGAGCACATCTCTTGGCTCAAAAATTTGTGCAAGAAATTTTCAGATTGCATGGGGTACCTGAAAAGATAATATCTGATAGAGATTCTCGGATAACTTCACAGTTTTGGCAAACCTTATTTTCTACATTAGGGACTAAACTAAATGTAAGTACTGCTTATCATCCCGAAATTGATGGATATACAGAAAGAGTGAATCAGGTATTAGAAGACCTTTTGAGAATGTATTGCATGGATCAACAATACAGATGGGAGGAATATCTACCTCTTGTCAAATTTGCCTATAACAACTCCTATCATTCTGCCATTAAGATGGCGCCATTTGAAGCATTATATGGAAGGAAATGCAGAACTCCTATAAGCTGGGATAAGCTGGAAGATAGGATAAGCATTGGACCTGAAATGCTTGCTGATATGGAAGAAAAAGTTAAAGTGATTAGGAAGAGGTTGGCAGAAGCCAATGACAGGCAAAAGAGTTATGCAGATCGCAAGCTAGTGCCTAGACACTTCTCTGTTGGCGAGAAAGTGCTTTTACAAGTGAAACCCCAAAAGAGTTCTATAAAATTTGGTAAATCTTTGAAATTGGCTCCTCGTTATGTCGGACCTTTCGAAGTTCTTGAGATTATCAATCCAGTTGCCTACAAAGTTGCTCTACCTCCATCCTTGTCTAAGATGCATAATGTTTTTCATGTTTCATATTTAAACAAATATTTTGTAGGTAATAACCACATCCTTAACTAGAATTCCTTACAGATGCAAGAACCCGGGGTGGTTGTGATCGAGCCACTTAAGGTGCTTGAAATACGTAAACTTCGTTTACGTAATCGAGAAGTTTTGAAATGCAAAATACAGTGGGACCAATATGGCGAGGATAGCGCCACTTGGGAAGATTATAAATATATTTACCAAAGATTTCCTAAACTTTTCAAAGACATTAATGTTGTTTTATAAAAAATTTGTTTTAAGTTTAAATTTTGCTTGATAAACTTAATCATCGAGGATGATGATTTTTAAAGGGGAAGGATATGTTACATCCCTCTTTTTGGAAACAATTATGCTATTTACTTTCTTGCCAATTTTAGTAATTTAATATGTTGTGGACGACATGGAAACTGACGATTTATTTTACAAAGTTGTTATATGAAATTTTGGAATCTATTGATTACGATCAATGTGATATGTAGACTAAATGTCCTTTATGATTAAGTGAAATGATGTTTTGGATATATTATGATGTGATTTGGAATAAAGGTGCTTTGACCACAAAATTGTGTGTGAGACTGTCGTTGCAGGAACATGTGGCCCATGTTCGACAGGAAGAGAAAGTATCTTCGAGAGAGAGTATAGACTCTGGAAATTAACCATGGGTGTTTGTTAATGAGAACGCCAAATAGGTAGATAAACCTTGGAACCATCATTTTAGTCTTGGTTGTTGGTTGGGTTAGTTAACTAGATGTCAACGTCAGAGGATAAAGTATAACATCCTAGTCGAAAGTCGTCATATAGAATCTTGGAGTCGTCGATGTCGTCGTAAGACCATCATAGCAAGTCGACTTATTTAGATGTTTATTATTTTCTTTTATAAGTATTTAATGAACCATCTTGTGGCGAAATTGTAAATCATGTCTCGTAGTCGAAAGATGCGAGAAGTTGGCTTTGTGTGTCTAACATTGTAAGAAACACGTTTGTGTTATGATCAATCTGTCGAGATTGTCGTAAAACGCGTCGAACTTGTGTTGTGAATTTATTCTTTTCTTGTAGATAGACGAATGTCGATTTGAAGCCATAGCGTGAAATAATTTATTATGGACGTCATTTAGCATGAGTCTTTTCCTCTAGCTTTGACCGCGATTTGTTGTCAACCTAACCTTGAGTTTTCTTAATTAGATAGTCTTTGTCTCTCTTTCCTTCTCGACCCCAACGATGCTCAAACCATTTCGTAACCACCGCCGTGCCGAGCTTTAACTCCTCAATTCAATCTTTAATTTGGTCTTGGAAGGTTGATGCCTTTTTGTTCTAGTAAGTATTGAAGTCGGTTTAACTTCTTGTGGTCATAGTATGTATTGAAGTCGGTTTAACTTCTTGTGGTCGTAGTAAGTATTGGAGTCGGTTATACTCAGTTAAACAACTTCCCTGAGTTTAGGCATGTTTCGGTGGTCTTTTAATGTTTTAAACCACTCTCACCTTAGCGCGAGAGAGAGGAGGATGGACGGGGAGTTTAGAAGCTGAGGGAGACTCTATCGACGGAGGGGAATCTTCTTGGTAGTGGTCGGAGATAAGGGAGTGAAGATAGGAGTTGTAGGAAGGTTTGTTTTGGTTTGAATGAGAGATAACCAGTTGAGGAGAGAGTGGTTGGAGTTGGCTGTCGCTGTTTTGAAGGGAAGTGAGAAACGGCTGAAAGAAAAGTGACCTCTTCTTACTGCAGCATCGTGGAAAGAGGGGAGAGTTGGAGAGGTGGCAAAGTGAGAGTAAGAAGTAAGAGTGATTGAGTAGTCGGGGATTTAACTAGAGGGAGAAACTGCAGAGTGGGGTCGCTGATTGAGGAGGAAGTTAGAAAATGACAGAGTGGAGAGGAGACGGTTGGGTGGGAAAAAGGAGAAAAACCGCGAAGAGGAGGCAGTTCTGGGGGGTGTGATCAGCTTCTGAGTAGTAATCCATAGAGTTTAGAAGTGGTAGAAGAGATAACTATGGGAGTCCATCATTGTCTTGAGGAGAAACGGCAGAAAGGTATGGGTGGAAGCTTCTGTGAAGTTACCAGGCAGAGAGGAGGACGACTAGCCAAGAGGAGAAGTAGAATTTGCCACAGCAACCTCCATCTTCGCCCACAGGTTCATTTCCTTTGTTTTCTTCTCACAGTTTAGACCCATAACTAAGTAAGTCTCATGTTTGCGAAAGATAAATACGTTTAAAATGAGTAAAATAGAATGACAACGTAATTCTATTATGATTTCTGTGTGCGGTCTATCCATGAAAAGGTATCATTGTTGTGTATTGATAATTGGAAACCTCAGAAATGGTAAGATTGTTGTTTGTTAGAAGGTGAAAACTGTATTCTTGCATGACATAAAAGACACCGTGTGATGATGGAACACAGTTTCTATTTTGCATACATCTAGGAATGAACACCACTTGATGCAAAATGTAAATTACATTCTCTGAATGTTTGGCAATAAGGTATGATCAAAGGTTTTCCATTAGGACTGTTTTATCAACTCAAAACTACCCATGGAGCACTCAAAAAGGATAGCTCCACAACAAGGAAACATATTGCTCCACATGCATGTAGTGAAGGAGTTTAAAAACCTCCGATTCAAAGCCTGTTTGGGACGTAAACTTTAGTGTGTTTGGCAACCGGAGAGGTCGTTATAACCAGCTAGTGACCTTTTCATCTTATATTTTTAGTTAGAGGACGACCCTGTGGTTGGTCACCTCCATTGTCATAAGAAAGATTCCAAAACCATTTATTTCTTATTTACGAACTCTTATCTTTAGGAATCATGTGAAACTTAATAACATGGAAAGAGGAGTAGGAAGTTAAAGTATTAGTAATGGTTGAAAACCATCATGGTTCTAAAATGAACAATTAGAGTGGAAAAACCCGCATGTGAGTATAGATTACATTGCATGCGATGGTACTAGTATCGTTTTATTTTGTAGACCTTATGAGTCTAGAATCCTTGAATTCCAAGATAATGGGAATTTGTTTTAGATACTCGAGTGTGTTGTGCAAACATGGAAACTGAGTAAACAAGTGTGAAACCACTTAGGAGTGGGCGTTATTAAACAAAGTTTTTATATGAATATGAGTTTATGAAACTCTGAACTCAAGATTAGAGTAAATATTGTGCCATGCGCTATTACAGGAGGAAATTTTAAACCCTTGAGGCCATCAAGGTCATCAATTATTTCAAACTATACAAATAGGAAACTGTAGGATTTCGATCAGTTTAAGTCGAGTAGGGTGGGTGAACCAAGTTCATGTGTTCTTAGAATGCTAATTAAAAACAAATCCTTTGGCCAAGGTGGTGTACTATCCTCAAGTGCATCGAACATTCACCGTAACTGGATGGCATTTCTTGTGGAGTGTCGTGCATGACTAGAGGGTATCTAGGGATCTGCATGATAACAAGACATGTAGGTTACAACACCAGAGCTCAGATGGCAAACACCGATGGTTATCCTAAGTCTATCCTCTTGAGTAGGGTAGGGCCACTTCCGGTTAGGAAGGAGTGTGGGAGACCGACGGTCTGTGGTTGGAGGTTAAGCTCCTTGAAGATACTTTCTCTTCCAAATACTGAGGAATGCCGAGTCTTGAATGTGATGGGTCAACAATTGAGATGCATGTTAATGGTATGTTTCCAATATTTGTTGTTTCAAGAAAATTTCATTTGTTAGAAAACAAAGTGTTTAATGTATATCATTTCTTTCAGTTTTATGAACATAAGATCATGTTTATGATAGAATGAAAAATGTTGTATTGGATTATAGATAAGTTTATTTTGTATTTGATTACCTAGTAAAAAAAAATTACCATTGTGAAAACCTAGTTTTCTTGTCTTTTCGGATTTGGATGTTACAGATAATTTGGTTACATATTTGGCAGATGAAATGAAAAAGGTCAAAATTAGCTTGTCATTATCAAAATTACTTAAAACCCCAGCTATTAAGAGGGCATTCATGAAATCCCTAAATGATCCTGTTGGCAAGAGACACTATATGGATTCATGATTGTTGTCATTGATGGCAACAAAGTTCATCCCACACATCCGTAGGACATGGTGTGTCTCTACCGGAAGTCAGAATGAAGATTGTTGAGGTCCGGTAAACAAGAACAGAGCATATGGCAAGGTCCGACAGACAAGTCTGGATCTTTCAAAGTAAGTATCTTGGTGAAGTGCAGATTTGGGAAAGTCAAGAGGACTACCTTGAGTAATAGATTCCAAGGATTTAGCCTCCGGTGATGGACAAGGAAAAAGATATGAACAGTTGAGTACCGGATTCCTGAGTGACAGTGTGAACAGAGGAAGAACTGACTGACAAAACATCAGATTGCTTTCTGGATATGTTTCTGATAGTGGTAAAGGTTATGAAGACATGAATTATGTTTGGCTAACATGATTAATGATTTCTACAAGTATATGCTTGATCCACATTACTTGATGTGCAAGGATTCAGCTGACAGAATAGAGTTTGTGAGAAGACAGATTGTTCCGAGTGCCGACTAGGAAGATAAAGAAATCACTAGTGCAGATATATATAGGATGGATTTAGTTGTGAGAGGGAGTGAGAAGGTGGAGGATATGGGAATAAGAGCAGAGCAGACCAGAAGCAGTAAGAAAGATCTGGTATGTGAAAGGAAAGTAGAATAAAGAGAAGAGGAAAGATGAAGTGCAGCAGATTAGTGTACTAAGCCTAACTAGAACTGAACTCCAGCATATGTGGATGCTTCCAATCAGTTCAAGTACTGTATAACATTCTTTTGTAGACAGTGTGTCTCCTTGTAGGCAGTGTGCCTCCTTGTGAGCAGTGTGCTCGGGCAGTGAGCCCTAATTGGCAAGTGCCATTTTGTAATTCCTTATTCTTCTAATAGAGAATAATCTTTGGGTTAATCACCCCGTGGTTTTCTCCCTTAACAGGGTTTCCACGTCAAAAATACTATGTCATGTGTTTTTCATTTCATGGTAATGTTTGCTTATTTGAATTAATGCTGCATTGATTAATAAGAAAGTTCAGAAGAAGAAATAATTAGGATAATTGATTCGCCCCCCCCCTCTTAGTTATCAACAATTGGTATCAGAGCTAAGTTCCTCCTAATAGAGCCTAACAGCTTGAGGAAGATCTGGGAGTTCAAATGGATGCATATGGTTTAAGGGAGCAACTCAAGACTGCCCTTGAGGATCTTGAACAGTCAAACTCTGAAGTCAATGAATTAAAGAAAATACTCAAACAGGCTGATGAATTCATGAGAGAAGTAAAAGACAAATTAAGTCTCTCTATGAAAAAGAGAAAGGAGCTGCTCCAGCAATTGGCAAGACAAAGTGAAGAAAGTAATGCAAATGAAGAGTTGACTGAGAAAACCAAGTTCTGTGAAAAGTTATCAAAAGAAGTCATTATGGTAAGACATGAAATGGAATCAGGAGTTATAAAGTTTACCCAAGAGATTGAAGAGAAAAGAAAAACTGAAGAGAATCTAAGACAATCTCTCAAAGAGAAATCAGAAGATTGCCACCAGATGGATAGGATTATCAGACATCTTGAATTTGATCTTGAAGATGCTAAAGATAATGAAGAAAAACTTGAGGATCAAATTGTCTCTCTCAAAAGGGATCTTCAAACAGCAAATGAATATAAAGAGAAATTCAAGATAAGTTCTGCTCAACTTGAAGTTCTTCTTGGAAGTCAAAAGAGGGAAGATGACAAGTGTGGTTTGGGATATGAGAAAGGAGAAAGCTCCGGATCCGGTCAGAAGAATTTTGGATCAGAAAATCCAAGGAACAGGCCTAGAAGATCTCTGGTAAGACAGCCCAATGCTCAAAGATATCCATCCTTCAATGGATACTGCCACAACTGCAATCACTTTGGTCACAAAGCTAATCAGTGCAGAAAGAGAATGAATCAGACTAATCCATCCTTCTTTGGACAGTGCTTTAACTGCAAAAGGTATGGACACAAGTCTCATGAATGCAGAAATATGCAAATGAACAAATCATTCAATGGTAGATGCTTTGCATGCAATAGAATAGGTCATATGGCTAATCAATGCAGATCAAGAGGTTATCAGTCAAATATGCAAAGAAATGTTATCTACCAAATCTGTAATAGGTCCGGTCATAATGCAAAAGTCTGCAGAAGTAAGAATCAGGACAAAAGAGGTCTGGTATATAATAAGAATCAAGACAAGGGTAAACAAAAAATAAATGCAGATGAAGTTAGGAATGAGATGAACAAGATTTGGGTGAAGAAAAGTTCAGAGAATGTAGAGGTTGGATCCGCACCAGACTCTGGTGCTGATATTCCTTCCCAAAATTAAAAGGTGAGCTCTGGCTCAGGGGGAGACACAAAGAAAACCCTGTTCCCCCAGCCAATCAAGTGGTGCCGGATTTGGCACAAGATGCAGAGTAAAGGGTTTGTAGATATGAGTCTTGAGATAATCCAGCTAAGATTTCAGAGGTCCACATGAAGATGTGAAGAAGTTGTGATCGATCAAGTAGAACTGGTTCCGGGAGATGCTCTGGAATGACAGAGGATTACAAAAAGGTCCAGAGAGATCCGAAAGTGCATTGTCTTATTCTGCGGATTGGACAGAGTGTTTGGGATGTCCTTGTGATTTGTCATCTTGATTTGTTCATGGTTGGAAGATCCGCATGATGTTCATAGATCAGGATTGATCCAGTTCTTCAAGTCATTCGAATAAGGCAAACCGGAATAATATAGGTTGAGCATTTATTGCAATCAGATATTAGGGTTTGCGGAGCAATATAAGGGATTTCTCATAAATCACTTGTTCATTCTGCACTCAAGAAGAAGCGAAAAGTGGAGCTCTACAACAAAATTCATCAAGTTCACCAAAGATCACTTGCAGAAGTCATTACATACAGAAATCAATCCAACCACTCCATGTAACCGAAGGCGCATAAGGTATTTTCCGTTTTCAATATCTCACTGCAAATCTTTTGAAAAATGGCTACTCTGAATATAGTTAAGATCTCTGATAGACCTCGCCCCACATTCAAGAAACATCCATACAAATCTTTAGAGGTAGATCCCCTAGGAGCCTTCTCTAGTATTCCACATGGTGTATTGCATACGGAGGACATTAGGGTTTACATACATGCGAATATTGAAGACTTTGGAGAATCAAAATTGATGGATATCTATCACAAACAGTTGATAGATGATTCCTTTGAGATTAAACCTCAGTATAAAGCCATCCGGGATAAGCAGTTTGCATAGTGCATTTATTTCCCCTGTTTTGAAGAAGATGAATGGGTCCGGTATGTACTGAGTAGAGTGCATGACAATTTCCTATGGTTGAACAAGCCTTTTAAGATCACCAAAGATGCAATTAGGGCTATAACCGATCTACACTCATCTGGTGGAATACCTATCCTCAAGTCTGTCAAAAATTAGATAGTTAGTGATGCAACCGGATCAAAATTTGATAAGAGAGCTATGACAATTGAAGACATCACTGAACCGGATGTCAAATTTGCATCTATGATAATTGGTTACAAGATTTATCACTCCAATAGGGAAAATTCAGTATTGGGAACTGCAATGTACACAGCTTATCAAATTCTAAAAGAGAATGCAGACTATGATTTGTGTGAGCTTCTTCTAAACCAACTTTTGGAAAATCTGTAGAAGATTAAGAAGGACAAGAAGAACTCCTTCAAGTATGGTAGTTTGATCATTTGTCTATTCTTTTATTACATGAATGAGCTTCCCGGATCCAGTGAATGGGTATGGTAGAATGACAAACCTATAGCAGTCTAGATCAGAGATTATTTACATGGACTTGGGGATGCCAAAGCAAGAAATACAGCCCTGTGGGGATACTTCAAAAACTTCCAGAGCATGATGCAAGCAAGAGAAAGAATTCCCCAGTCTCTTGTTGCAAAATACAAAGACTCAGTCTGCTTTATGGTTGATACTAATCAGTGCCTAATGGAGGCAATAGAGCCAAGGACAGTCTGGATCATGCCCATGGGGTATGAGGTTGATGAACAGATTGTGGAACTGCATGTTCAACACATGCTTAGTCAACCCAAAGATCCAAAGGCAGAAAGGTTTGGAACCTTTGAGGAGCTGAGTGTGAAGATCCATGTGGAACTCAGAGAACCTGAGATAAAAAGGAAAGTGAGAAAAGAAGTAGAACATATTGCCCAAGGCCTAGGCATTCCAAAGGAGGCACTTGATGCCAACTGGGAAAAGAGGTGAAAGGCTGAGAAAGAGAAGAAAGAGGCAGAAAAGAAAAGTAAGAAAAGTACTCTGGTGGAAACCTCAACCCGGACCAGATCATCAAAAGGATCTACGCCTGTCACAACCAAAAGCTCAAAAATATCAAAACTGGAAGGTCAGACATCCGGTAAAGGAGAGAAAAGGTCTAAAATAAAAGCCACAAGGGCTTATACAAGTCAAAAAGATGAAGAGGAAACTGAATCAGATGAGGGGGTAAAGGAAATAAAGAAGCAGAAGAAGAAAGGATCCGGTAAACCCTCCACAGGCCAAGATAAGGAAGAAATGGCAAAGGAATTTGTTGAAAAGCCCACCCTGTCTCTAGAGAGTGTAATCAAATCAGTCACTGTGGATGGAAACCTTCAACCAATGGCTGAATTCTATGATGACTACAATGAGGTTGACCAAAAGATCCTGTAGGAAGCCACAATCAGGTATCTGAACATATACAATAAGGCTTTCATTGAGATTATATCTCTAATTCCTAAAAGCCTAGAAAAGAAGTTAGAAATAAGAAAGAACAATGCCCTGGCAAAAGACATTGAGATCTGGGAATAGATAGCTATTCAGCTATATCCTGCAATCGATCCCAAAACAATGAATATGATATTCAAAGATTGCAAGGATGAATTTAGGAGCAAAGCAAGGATGAATCAACTCATGCTTGGTGAGACTGACAAGGTGGCCATGGATATAGAAGAGATCCTCCAGAAGGCCTTCAAAAGATTTAATCTTCCTGTTGTAGAGGACTTGGGTACTGATCCTTCATCCACAAGTGTTGCAGAAGAAACTTCTAAGAAAGCAACAGAAGAGATGGGCCCTGAACAAACTGACATTTCTCCTCCAGTTTCCCCTACAGTCTCCAAATCCAAAGAAGAAGAGAAATTACAAGAGAAAGAAGCAGCGGTGAAGGAAAAAGAAGGTGACAGTGCAAAGATTGCAGAAGGACAGAAGATTTCACCAGAGAAAACCACAACTGCTAGTGGTGGGAATGTAGAGGGAGAGAAAATTCCAAAGGACAGCTCCAAGACTGCAGAAGAGAAGAAACATCTATCTCCGGCAAGAGACACTGCACAAACTGTCCAAAAAATTTTGAGCAAGAAACATTAGAGATTGATGAACCGGAGCTTCTACAAGGTCCATCAATTTTGATTCTCTTTCTCCAATACAGACAATGAAGATAGCTTCATTTACACATGCTAAGGCAAACGAAAAACTCCTCAAGTCTCATATGGAGGACTGTGAGTTGATAGAAGCTGCATCCGGAGTGTTGGAAAAGATCATACCATCCTTTCAGAAGGATCCCACAGCCTCCTCTTCCGGTAATCTCAAAACCTTAGTCAGCAGTGTTGGTACACATTTTGATTCTCTAGAAAAATCAGCTGAAGAAAAGGTTCGGAAGGAGTTTTTGGATAAGAGATTCTCAGAGGTACTAGGGTTAATCTCTCATGATAGGAGAAATATGAATATTGGAATAAAGAGCCTAGAAAATGCTCTTAAGGATGGTAGTGACATTTACAAATTTTGTATCTCTTGGTCAAAAGCAACAGTAGAAATTGAGAAGAAAATAAAAGAGGAACAAGACAAACTACTAAGTTTGTCTCAAAGTTTTGATCCTCTCTCTTCCTCCATAGTAAATCAAGAATGTCAAACTATTGCAATCACAAATGTAATAAAGAACCTTGAGAAGGAAAGGAAGAATATAATTAACTGGATGGGAGAACTTAGAAGGATTATTATCCCTAAGTTAGAGACCATGCATGAGGCCATAAGTGATGCTCAAACTACCGCCCACACAAATGATCTGATAGATCTTAAGAGGGCAGAAGCTTTTGCGTTTTTGTTGAGTGGTCACATTTCAATTTTGGATAGAATGAAGCAAAGTTGGGCTACAGAACTCATCCAGTTGAAGACATCCTTTGCAGATATTCTTTAGTTTATGTGAATATGTAATATACAGCCAAGTATAGTAAAATTTTTGAAAATTTGGTGTGCGGACCCTACCCTTTTCCATTGATGTCAAAGGGGGAGTGAGGAGTAGTGAAAAATGAGGAATCCAACTAAGGGGGAGCTCCGGAAAATGTATATAAAGATAGAGCATCAGCCAAGGGGGAGCATAGTGTAAACATTTAGTCATTTTTCACTAAGTGTTGCCATCAATGCCAAAGGGGGAGATTGTTGGCAAGAGACACTATATGGATTCATGATTGTTGTCATTGATGGCAACAAAGTTCATCCCACACATCTGCAGGACATGGTGTGTCTCTACCAGAAGTCAGAATGAAGATTGTTGATGTTCGGTAAACAAGAACAGAGCATATGGCAAGGTCCGACAGACAGGTCTGGATCTCTCAAAGTAAGTATCTTGGTGAAGTGTGGATTTGGGAAAGTCAAGAGGACTACCTTGAGTAATAGATTCCAAGGATTTAGCCTCCGGTGATGGACAAGGAAAAAGATATGAACAGTTGAGTACCAGATTCCTGAGTGACAGTGTGAACAGAGGAAGAACTGACTGACAGAACATCAGATTACTTTCTGGATGTGTTTCTGACAGTTGTAAAGGTTATGAAGACATGAATTATGTTTGGCCAACATGATTAATGATTTCTACAAGTATATGCTTGATCCGCATTACTTGATGTGCAAGGATTCAGCTGACAGAATAGAGTTTGTGAGAAGACAGACTGTTCCGGGTGCCGACTAGGAAGATAAAGAAATCACTAGTGTAGATATATATATATAGGATGGATTCAGTTGTGAGAGGGAGTGAGAAGGTGGAGGATATGCGAATAAGAGCATAGCAGACCAGAAGTAGTAAGAAAGATCCGGTATGTGAAAGGAAAGTAGAATAAAGAGAAGAGGAAAGATGAAGTGCAGCAGATCAGTGTACTGAGCCTAACCAGAACTGAACTCCAGCATATGTGGATGCTTCCAATGAGTTCAAGTATTGTATAACATTCTTTTGTAGATAGTGTGTCTCCTTGTAGGCAGTGTGCCTCCTTGTGAGCAGTGTGCTCAGGCAGTGAGCCCTAATTGGCAAGTGCCATTTTGTAATTCCTTATTCTTCTAATAGAGAATAATCTTTGGGTTAATCACCCTGTGGTTTTCTCCCTTAACAGGGTTTCCACGTCAAAAATACTATGTCATGTGTTTTTTCATTTCATGGTAATGTTTGCTTATTTGAATTAATGCTGCATTGATTAATAAGAAAGTTCAGAAGAAGAAATAATTAGGATAACTAATTCACCCCCCCTCTCAGTTATCAATAGATCCTGCACCACAAGAAGATAGTCATCCCCCTAATTCAAACCAAATTTTGAGTAAAGATCATGCAGCTAAAGAGAATAATGTTAAGCATAAAGTCCCAGCTACTGTTCAGGCTGCTGAAACTTCACACATGACCCTTTATAGGGATAAGACCGAGTCACCTCCAATCCTCCTTTCCATAAGGATGTTTGGTAAGAACCTCCATAATTGCTTAGTAGATTTAGGTGCATCTACTAATGTAATGCCCTAGACCATACGTAATGCCTTAGGATTACATCCTGCCAAGTCACTAAAGAAGGTGACACAGTTAGACAAAACTGAGGTGAGTGTTGTAGGAGAATTAACTCACATTCATATGCAATTAGCATCAGATCCAAGGATTCAATATTACATTGATATCCAGGTGGTAGATATTCCTAATACATATGGAATGTTGCTTAGCAAGGATTGGTCAAAGACACTTAATGGATACATGTCCACAGATTTTAGTCACATGTGGTTACCTTGGAAAGGGATACCCAATCAAATTAGGATAGATGCTGAACCTTGGATGAAGCATATGATCACTAAGTACACTAACACCAATGAGATAATGTATGTGGATGTTGAACCTGGAGTTTACACCATCAGACCCTAGACAGTCAAGATAGAAGAGATCCTCATGTATGATATTCATGTTCATAAGGATGATCAACAAGATGATAGAGTGATTATAGAGTCTAACCATAGTTCAGATGATAGTGATGAACTAGATCACTTTAGAAATTTTGAATTGTATCTATCCAAAGAAATGCAACATTGTCGAATTATCAATACATCTAATGAAGTTATCTTGATTGAAGGATGGTGCAGGTTGCATGATGAGGCACATTCTGAAAAAACCTGTGAGGTTTGTTTAGATATGATGGAACTGGAACAAACATATAGTGAGGAAGGATTGTCATCACCTGAGGTAAGTCATATAGACAATTATAGTGATACTAATTCCTGTTTATCATCTGTAGGTATAGAGGAAACTGCATATCAGGATGAAAGTTCCTCTCATGATCCATGGGAGATCCTGATGTACAATGAGAAAATTTCTAGGGATGAAAATGATATCACCCTAGGGACTGATTGTTTGATTGAGTCAGATTATGAAATGTCTGATAAAGATAAAGGCAGTAACCTAACCAAGTTTGAAGAGTTTTTGTCAAAATAGATTCAGAGGATGATGTTGCAGCATATTTCTCTGCATAACGCTCTAATTGAGGGTTGGTGTAGATTACATGAAGCACCACATTCAGAGACTACTTGTTCATTATGCTTGCACATTTTGAAGAAGCAGAAGATGCTTTATTCAAAGGACCATTTTTTTGATAGCAATGAAAGCAGTCAAGTATTAGTTTCACATCGGTTGGAGAAAATAAAAGTAGAAAAGAATGAGTCACCAAAACTAAAATGGATATTAGATGGTGCAGCTGCCAGAGATAAAAAGAAGAGAGAAGGTATTGATAAACCTTTAACTATAGATAAGCCATGGGTTCTTAGGTTTGATGGATCTAAATCAAAACAAGGAGCTAGGGTAGGGATAGATCTTATTGATCCAGCTAGAAAATCCCATTTAGCAGCATATAGATTACAATTCCCATGCACAAACAATGTGATAGAGTATGAATCTTTAATTCATGGGTTATTGTTCACATCAAGAAAAAGGTGAAGATTCTTTATGTTTATGGAGACTCAGAATTAGTGGTGAGACAAGTAAGAGGCATATACTCTTGCAATTACAAAAAGCTATCTAATTACAGACACATGGTATGGGATTTAATAGAAGACTTTGATGCGTTCAATATTACACATGTGCGTAGAGAATATAATCAAAGAGCAGATGCCTTGGCTTAGGTTGCAAGCACTTTGGAACCATTATCTATTTCTAGTTTGAAGAGGTTTTCAGTTGAATTAATATCAATACCCTCCATACTAGATAATGTCACCAATCTCCAAGTGTTTGATGATGACCAACACATTTTGGATTTTATATCAAATAGAGATGTGTTTGATGCATAGATCATAGATGAAAGAAATGTAGAAGATCATACTTGGGAGGAAGAAGAGATTCTAGAGTTGCCAAGTAATAAAATTCCCAAGGTTATGATAGAATTAGAAAGAGCATTTGATCTGCATAATATGTTGAAACAAAAAGATCTCCCAAAGATTGATGGAGGAGAATACTCACCAATCAATATAGGACAAGATGAGGAAGTACGGAATGTCCTAATCGGCAAATTTTGTATAGAAAAAGAAATGGTAGGGATAACCCAAGCACTTAAGGATTACATTCATGTTATCACCTAGACCTATGATGAGTTGAAGACTTATGATACTTCCATCATCATCCATACTATACCATTGAAGCTAGATGCTAAGCCTTTTAGACAAAAGAAAAGGCCTGTTAATGCCTTGTTGGAACCCATCATCTTGGAAGAAGTGAAGAAATTGCTCAATGCCAAAATTATATTTCTAGTAAGACATTCAACATGGGTAGCCAACTTGGTCCCTATAAGAAAAATAATGGTGATATCAGGTTATGTGTAGACTTCAAAAACCTAAACAGAGCTTTTGAAAAGGATAACTATCCTTTACCTTCACTGGATGAGGTCTTACAAATAGTTAATGGTGCACAGATGATGTCATTTTTGGATGGTTTCTTAGGTTATAACCAGGTGATGGTAGATAAAATAAATAGATTGAAGACTGCATTCACCACCAAGTGGGTTATATTTTCTTATAGGCACATTCCTTTTGGATTGATAAATGCTGGTGCCACCTTTCAACTTGCAATGGATATAGCTTTCAGAGGCTTGATTGGCAAGTGCATAGTCATTTACATGGATGACTTGACTATTTTCTCAAAGCAGAGAGGTGATCATATAGAAGACCTTAGGAAGGTGCTTAAGAAGTGTGAACAATAAGACATCTCACTCAATCCCAAGAAGTGTATCTTTGGGGTGACCACGGGTAAATCTCTAGGCCATTTGATAATAGAGAATGGGATCACCATCGACGCTACAAGAGTAGAATCAATCATGAAACTGTAGCTTCCTGGAAGCAAGAAAGAACTTAAATCCTATTTTGGTAAGATAAATTTTGTTGGAAAGTTCATTACTGGCTTTGCAGAGATTGTTAGGCCACTTAATGCAATGCTCAAGAAGGATGCTAAAATTGAGTGGACTCTTGAAGCAAGAGCAGCATTTGAGGACATTAAGAAATCCATATCTGATGCTCCTGTTCTGATCAGTCCAGATTATACAAGAGATTTCTACATTTATTCATTCACTTCAGAACATACATATGCAGTAGTATTGACATGAAGGAACGAGAATAAAGAGGAAAAGCCTATAGCTTTTATGAGCTTCCCATTCAAGGATGCAGATCTTAGATACATGGATGTTGAGAGACAAGCTCTTGCTCTAGTCTAAGAAGTCAAGAAATTTAGACATTACATTTTGAGAAGTAAGATAATTGTTGTAGTACCAGATGTAGCAGTGAAAATGCTCCTAATGCAGAGTGAGCTTGGTGAGAAAAGAGATAAATGGATAACAGTCCTCCAAGAATATGATATGGATATAACACCAATGAAGTTAGTAAGGGGACGAGGTTTGAGCTAGATGATTTCTGAGACTGATCCCAATATAACAAGTCACCAATATGTAGTCAACTCCAGAGAAGATAAATAATGGTATTCAGATATTAGGCATGTTCTGATTACTGGAAGGTGCCCAACAAAATTGCAAGCCTCACAGAAGAGAGCCCTAAAAATAAGATCACAAAAGTATATGATAAAAGGAGGAGTCCTTTTCAAAAGGAACTATGAAGGAATATATCTCAGATGCCTAGAAAGGCAAGAAGTAGATAAAGTGATAGCAGAATTGCATGATAAGTTTGGAACTGCACATGGATCACATTTAGCTACTGCTCATGCTATCCTGAGAGTAGGATACTACTAACCCACTATCTTTAAAGATATTGTTGAACATATTAAATGTTGTCATACATGTTAGGTAGCGACTAAAAAAGAAAGATATGCTGCTCAACCCTTCAACCAGTGATGGAAGTGCATCCATTTGCTTAATGGGGAATGGATTTCATAGGACCCATCATTCCTCCATCATCTTCAGGCCATAGGTATGTCTTGACCATCGCTGATTATTGCACCAGGTGGATTGAAGCTGTCAGCAGTAAGACATGCAATGTAGATGATGTGATCAAATTCTTAGAAAACAACATAGTAACTAGGTATGGAGTGCCATATGCCCTAGTATGTGATAATGGACCTACCTTTGCATCATTAAAACTATCTAGTTGGGCTTTTGATCATGGAATTATTTTAAAGTTTTCTTCAAATTATTATCCTCAAGGGAATGGCTTGGTAGAGTCAACAAATAAGAACTTATTGAATATCATAAAGAAACTGATAGAGAAGAACCCTAGGGAGTGGAATGACCTATCAAAGTATGCCTTGTGGGTGGATAGAACTAGGATGAAGCTGGCACTAGGAAATTCTCCTTATCAGTTAGTATATGGGGTGGATCCTATCCCCCATGTTAACCTAAAGATCCCCACATTGCAATTTACACAAGAATATCTACGCATAGATAACAAACAAGAAGTCGGGTTACTTCAGCTCATGCATTTAGAAGAAAAAAGAAATAGAGCAATTGATCAGTTTGCTAAACATCAGGCTATTGTCAAATGCTGGTTTGATAAAAGAGCCATAATCAAGGCTTTTAGTATTTTAGATCTAGTCCTCATATGGGATAAAGCACATGAAAGAAAAGGTGACCATGGTAAATTTGACAAACTTTTGATTGGTCCTTTTCAAATTTTAGAGATCCTAGGAGACAATACCTACAGACTTAAGACTCTAACCAGTGAGGATGTCCCACTACCAGTCAATGGACATTTCCTCAAACATTACTTTCAAGCCTAAACAGGGTCATGCGAGTCATTTGTACCATAATGTACATGTTGTATAGTTGTTTGTATAGTTTTATTTTGTGTGCTTGCTTGTTTGCTTGTTGTTGAGTTTTTGTTTTGGTTAGTCAAGATGGTGCACCTCATCACCCTAAGAAACCAATCAAATTGTTAGGATTCAAGTGATGAGTATAATTTTTTACATAGGTTGTGATTCACCTTGAGAAGTGTCCCTAATCAGGTTTGTGATATCCTTTTCATTAGTGATGCCTTTTCTTGATCAAGGAGATTTTCACAATGAGTCACTTAACAACCTTGGGTTTGTTGAACACATTAGTATAGTTGTTAAGTGAAAAATCTAAAGGGTCACCCTTGCTACCATTACAATCCCCAACCTAAAGTAGCAAGTGACCACACCTTGCATATTAAGCATACATGATGATATCATATGAATAAGAAAAAAAAAAGATGAATATTGAAAATCCAAGGAGGATATAAAACTAGGCCATCTAAGTAACTCTACTGGGGCTATGGACACTTGCTGGCAATGGGGCTCTACTTAGGGGGATTGTAAAGATAACCTTGTTAGGGCTATGAACACTTGCTGGCAGCAAGGCTCTATCCCGGTTGGCTATGAGGGATGAACCCAAAATATGTAGCTTAACACTGGTTACTTTTGTTTTCAACTTACTTTCAAGATGAGGATAATTAATCATATGCACACACTTGATCTCTTGTCATCTTTGTTGCACTTATGAACCTGACATCATCTAGAAAGATCATGATACTTATGCCTAGGGAGAGTTATGACGTTATGTCTTGATGTGACCTCATCACTTGAATCATTTGAATTTGGTTGTTTTCTTTGGTGGCAAGTTGTTTTATGTTTACACAACACGCCCCATTTTGCCTTAGCAAAACAGGGACCCAACTTTTTGCTTCCGCTTGTTTTTTGCTTTCCTGCTTTGGGCGGTTTGTTAAAATTTAGTTATGTATGTCACCCTTGCTTATGCATGTGCATCACAAAGAGGGGTTAGTTTCCAAAGTTAGAATTTATTAGTAAAAACTTCATAATTAGAAAGAGCACAAAATTCTAAGCAGGTTTGCCTTTTGGATCACCTTGATATTGTTTAAGAATAGAAAGTTATGCTAGGTCAAAGATCGGTCAACCCAGATATTTCCCATTTGGTCATATTTCTAAATATGAGTCATATTCATTAACATGAGCCTGACTTAGAAAGATTATCCGATGTTTATTTGTTCCCCGATACGCGAATGTCAAACTTAAATGAGGACGAATATCTACCCGTCAAGAACTTGCACACTTGAGGGGTCATATTTCCAAATATCCGTCATCTTACAAAATATCACCCTTTGCGAATATCACCCTTCACAAATATGACCATGACATCATTTAGTTCCAATAAATAGAAGAGATCACCATGATGATGATGTAATCAGTATGCCCGACCCACTGAAGGTCATATTTCCAAACATCCGTCATATTTCTTAATATGATGATGATGTCACCATAACCTGATAACAAAGAGAACATGATAGCATGATGATGTCATCATGATCTAACCCAAAGAGGTCACATTTCAAAGTATCCCTGGCCTTAGCAAATATGACCATGATGTCATCTTTCACAAATAACTGTCGAAGTCCATAAGTTGATGACATCACCCTTGCATTATCGAATGAGGAGGATATTCCTAAGTGTCAAAGACCCAGTTATTACCAATATCCCTCATTTTGAACTTTATGACCCGATATGCCTGGCTTCGCAATAACCAATCCAATCATGCCAAGTGGCAAAATCCTTGGGGTCATATGAACACAGTATTATCACGATTTATTGACAAAAGTAATGTGACCTGATATTTCTTATTAGTCAAAGGTTGACCATATCGATGATCAATCACCCTAATCATTAGTAAATGATTGTCTCAGAAGGTCATATTTTCAAATATCCTTCATCTTCTAAGATTTCACCCTCCAGCATTAAATGCAAGCCCAATGGTAGGTCGTGCCCTCTTGATTTCAAATAAAAACCTGACACTTGGCAACATCCATGAATGTCATGCAAATGATCGATGGATTTAAATGAAATGATACACACGCCCTAATTTGTCAAATTGATAAGTTTAAAAGTGAATTTTAGGGATTATTTACATTTACCCTAGGACAATTGAAATTTACATAGCTATGAAAGTCAGCGCATTAGTGTCATCTACAAACAGAATGTGACCCTGAACTTGACAGAACAGAATAGACGATACATTGTATTCACATTTGTCCTGTTATCAGTCATATAGTAAAAGAAGAGGGTGATTATCAAGTAAGTAAAATTAAAACCCTCTCTTTTGTCGTTTACTGCAAATCACAAGGTAAAATGGTTTTATTAAGTTAGTCAATATGGTGATGCATAAAATGAATTAAAATGTTGAATTGCTGCTATGAAATGCAAGACATCCTCGAATCCTTCTCCATACGAACATGTTAGGGTAAGAAATGCATGTCTTTATGGTAGGATTTAATGGATATTAGAAGGAATAGCTCCAATTCAGAGTTCTTGAAACCCATGTTCTTACAACTCGAGGGGGTAGGATTCAAATATGGTATGATAGATGACATGCATCAAGGGAAGACATATTTGGATGCCTGGACGAGAAGGTTGGACAATGGAAGCAGAAACCCTATATTGCAAAGAATATATTCCATAGGGATGTGGCACGCCGAGGGATTTCCCTATGCTATGGAGGCTACTAAATTAGTGGTTGAATGTGCATGGAATTATAACCCTGAGACTAGAAGAGTAGAGAAGCATGGCAGAGTGTATGCCGATTTCTCAATCAAGGGCATCACCTCTGCATTCAATTTGCCTGTAGGGAATAATGTGGTCAGATTGAGCCTAAGTAGGCTGGAAAGGAATATTGTGGTAATGCAAAGGAAGCCAAGAGAATCATGTATCAGTGGAGGAATAAGAGTAGCACTTACAAAGCTTCTGCTAAGCTGCCCAAATACTTGTTTAAATTTGATTTTGCTGAAGAGTATCAGTATATGATGGCCATGTTAAGCAGGATGACCGGGAGGCAACATGCTGGGAACTTTGAGAATTGGATGTATGGGATTTTCCAAATGGTATAGTATTCAGATAACAAGCCTCTTTGGGGCAAGGTCATCACTGACAGTTTAGATGAAGGAATGACAAGGCTGGGTGGTAAAATGTGTATATTGCATATGACTTCTTATGTCGTATATGCCTGTGCTTTCAAAGGCACATTTAATGCTTTACAAATGGTGGGTAGGGTTGGAAACAATCCTGGTGATGTAAACATATGGAAACATTACCCATAGCTGAAAAAGAGGGACTACCTCCAAAGTTACAAGTTAGTGAATGACTCCTTTTCTATGCATCTAGTTAGGACCATGAAAGAAGATAGAAGGAAAAGGTTAAGTATGGAAGCTCAAGTTGTTATCTACAAATATGGGGCTTGGTTTATCTAGTTCCCTACCTTTTCATACATGAGAATAGAAGGATTTGAGGGACACCCCCTCATGTTACCTGGGTACCCCACTAATAAGGTCATTCTAATGGAGTTTGTTAGACAGGTATCAACCTCAGTTGAAGCCCATTTGGAGAAAGGGAAGATCCCACCTATGTTGTTTCCATTATTCATTGGTTGGTATTTATGTCTTGACAGACAAAGTATTAAGGATTCCATTGGAGGATTAAATCTAATGCATTTGCATCAATTTTCTATAGCTAGGTCATATGATCCATATGGCAGAATGCAGAAATTATTGGGAAAACAAGTACATCAAAGGAGAAGGACTCATCAAAGGCTCACACTCAATCAGATCCAGACCTTTGACTGCATTCCATTGCCTGCACAGTTGCACAAGGATGATGGAAAGATTATGTCCAGTGAATATAAGGATAATAAGGTGTATAATGACACCATCTTAGCTCATGATTTGACTCAGCCTGAGGAGACTTCTTTTGATAAAATAATGCAAAAGGTTATCCAACTAACCTGGGACTGGGTAAATGCTGAAGTCACTATTTGAAAAAGAAGGGTGTAGGCCTTACTGTTGATAATAAGAAGAAAAGACAAGAGTTATCTGAAGAGGAATATGTTGACTTTCTCATTGAAAAGAGAAAATCTAATGGAGAAAGGTTACCTGCTGAAGAACAAAAGTAGCCAGGCAAAAATAAGAAGGTAGTTCATGCACAATAGGGGGTAATTGTTAAAAGGCTTCATCCAAAAGTTGATGTGGCATCAACATCTACATTTGCAACTACAACACAACAAACCCCTGCGAAACAAAAGGGCAGGAAGGTCATAAAGCCTTTTCCTATGATTTTAGAAGAGCCAATGGAAGATGAGTTGTTGCAAGATGAGCCTTTGGAAGAGGATTCATTGGATGAAGAACATTTGGGTGAAGAACCTAGAGTTGATGAGCTATTGATAACAAAGAAGAAAAGAAAGAAAGTGCAATAGACACCACCTTAGAAGAAGCAAAAGACATCAATGAGGGGAAATGTTAACATTGACCCTATCATATTAAGAGGTGCAGGTGGTTTGACTTTTATGAAGGAACTACAACATGAGGTCCCAATTCCAAATATTATTCAATTTAAAACTGAGAAGGTGGAAGAGCAAAGGGTGATCCCACAATACTAGGTTACACTTTTTGGCCAAAGTTGACATTGAAATGAAAATTTTGAAAAAAATCTTCACTTTCGGACACCTATAGTTGTTAAATCGTGAGGAATTTGAACATGATGTAAACTAGTGATTTGTCACATTTTGTCTATAGATTCTAAATATATATTTTTTAATTTTTTTGGAATCAAATTGTATTTCCTTTTCCATCTCCTTCAATAACTAGTTTCTAACAGTAAACACCATTTTTAAAGAGTGATGTGTACTGTGTAAAACATAACTTTTTTTCTATGAAGGATAAAATTCTATTTTTTTTCAAATTTAGATTTTTAACTACAATATCTAGAGGATGCATTTGGTTTCATATTATTTTATTGAATGTTTTTATTTTAATTAAGTTTTGAAGTCAAACCAATTACAATTTAGACATAGTTGTACTATGTAAACCATAACTTTTTTTGTATGTATCAGATTTCAATTTTTTTTGTTGGAATAAGGACATCAATACCTAGAGGACACACATTTTTTAGAATTTTTTTTTCTATATTTTCCTATTTTTTCATATGTATGAAACAAAGATCTTGATGTTCATTAAAAAACCTACATTCACAAGAAATAAAAAATGGATATAATAACCAAATTAAATATATTTAAAATTATACTTTTTGGGAAACTTATAATAAGGACTACATACTTACAAAACATAAAATTTTAAATGAATTCATTTGATCCCCCAAAAGGTAAATCAAAAGTGGGTTTTTATCAAAATTTTGATAGGTGTAGAGGAGACTCCATGACATATATGGTTTAAAACTAGCAGGGTTCTATCCAAGGGGGTTTGATCTAAGGAGGTTAGATCAAACCCTATTCAATTACAATCCTTTAAATGGAACCTTTCAAGGCTTAAATCATTATATTTTATAAAAATATGTGATTTCAGCAAAAATCAAGATGTCCTAGAAAGTGTAACCCATTATTGTGGTAGCACCCCAAAAAGAAGAGAGACATAAGACTAGAAAAGAGCCACCCCTTCCACTAGATGACACAATGTACTTATTAGATGATGAGGTAGTTATTAATGTTGCTGCACAAAAGATGGAGGCTTTAGCAGCCAATACTAAGATGACTCCTCAAGGGACCCCTATGGCCCAGAGGGTGACTAGCCAAGAGGAGGTTGAAAATTATGAAATGGAATAGGATAATCTTGAAGACGTAGTCCAATAGATAGGGTTGACTAATCTGGTAGAGCAGGTTACTAGTCCTGCAGTAATAGACTTGGCCTAGTAGGGTGATATGAACCAAAACAAAGATACTGATCCACCCTTAGAACCTGAAAAGGTAGAAACTAGAGTGCATAAGGAGGCTGATGAGAGGATACCTGATCAAGGTAAAGATCAAGTCAATGCACCTCCAGAGAAAGAATAGATAGAAGCTCAGCTTCAGAGGGAGGGTGATCAAGAAATACCTGACAAGAACATTAATCAGGATGATGATCCTGCACATGAGGAAACTGATAAGGAAATCCCTGATAGGGTGGAGGATCAAAATGTTTCATCACTGCATGCAGAAGGAAGTAATCAAGGTAATAACCCAGGATCAGAAGAGAAATCAATTGAGAAAGATTGAGCCTTGGGGATATAAGCACATCTAAGGATGAAGAACAGAGTCTGGCACAAGATAGAGGTCAGGAGAGGGAGAGAAAATGTGACCAAGGGCGATCAGGGTGATCCCCAAGGTCAGAATACATAATCTTCTCAGGAGGACCAAGTGCCCCATGATGAACAAAGTCAAAATGTTCAAGAAACCCCTGAGGAAAATTTACAAGAGAAGGTACATGGTCTGAATGTACATACTTCACAAGAACCTCCACCTCAGGAAGAAATCCCTCAATAGGAGGTACCTCAACTAGATCCCCCTCATGAGAAAGTGCATGAGGAAGAACCAAGGAAAGAGAATTCACCACCGAGGGCAAGGCATAATACAGAGTCTCATGATACTCAAAATGAGAAAAGTAACCAACAAGAGCCCAGGGGTGATGTTCCGTATTGGTTGTGACAAGAAATAAATCTACAACAAATAGATGAGGTCCCTGATTTTGATGTTTCCACATTATTTATTGCAAGTATGTTGAAACCTAAAAGAAAGGCAAGGCCTACATCTGCCATAAAAGAGATCCTACTATAGGTAGGAGGACAACCCAAATAGCTTTACCAATGGTTGAAAAGGAGAAAGGAAAAATAGGCCTTGATGAGTTTCAAATAACAAACATTGATTTAGGTTTTGCAAATGAAGACCAGGAAGGTCAAGAAGGTAAAGATATTATTGATTATTTGACACAGAGGGTGAAAAGAGAAAAGGATAAGAACAAGAAACATAAAGAGCACATTGGTCAATTGCATTCTTTCATTAAAGGGTTAATTGATGCTAAACACACATCGATCAGTCCAGCTACCCCATTAACAATCATATCCCAAGAGGAGATGACATGACTAGATCTTATGAGGTATAAGGCACAATTAATGGACAATTGGTTCATATCTTTTATCTTTGAAGCAGAAAATGTGGTGAAAACCTCCCTCTTGAATTGGAATTCGCTTGGTGTTTTGAAGAGTAAAGTAGATAAATTACAGAATGAAGTAGGCAGGAGGTCTTTCAAGCTAGAAATGCACCTAGTTGCTTTGGGAGAGATGAAAAGGATTGATATGAAAATACTTATGGATAACAAAATACTAGATAATAACACTTCACAGTTGTTGAGCATTTGGTATGAAGATATTGGATTTGAATGTGATATCTTGAGGAGATGCAGTGGCAAGCTTAGGGACATAACTTGTATAAAACTACATGATCTCATGGCAAAAGAAATAGAAACCTTGGAGGCTTTAGAGGACAAGGTAGAAGGAAAAATAGAAAATCAAGATACTAATTTTGTTGTCCAGGCTTTTCATAACAATTTTAAGTAAGCAACAGAAGATCCCCTTCACCATTTGACAGAAAGAAGTAATAAACAAGGCCATGAGAATTAAAGCCAAGGTGCAAACATACATTGAAATGTTGAATAGCGAGAAGAAGAAATGGGATGCTCTTCAAGCAAAGTTTCATTCCCACAGGCATGCGGTAATAAAGGCTAAGCTCCAAGATGGAGGTGAAGTTGAGAGAATAGTGTAGCTATATGAATCCATTAGGGCAATGATAAAGGTACACATAAAGGGTGATCTACATGAAGATGAAAGTGATGATGATGATGATGATGATGAAGATGAGCATATAAATGAAGAAGAAGATGGAAATGAAGAAGAGGAAGGAGATGAAGAGTAAGTAAAGATGCGTGATGACAAAATTATATGCATAGTTAGATAACAAATGATCGAGTTTTGCTAGATAGTTGCCAGCTAGTAACTTGTACCACATATGCAGATGTTGACTTAGTCAAAGAAGGATATTGGTCATTGATAAAGATAGATTAATCTTGACCGTTGATCACTTGTAACCGCCTCCTCTCCTTATTCTATAAGAGGAGGTGGAGGGATCATTTTGTATTATTAGAAACTTAATTGAAGTTAGATTGCTGAAGTGTTCAGGACTAATTTCAAGGCTTTTGTGAATGTACATGTCTTTTGAGTACTTAATGAAAGAGAAGCTATTTTGATTACAAATAATTGTAAATCTTGACTAATCAGTGGATGAAATCTGGATATATGGATTGATTAGCTGCATCCCTTAGAGTGCTTGTTAGTTTGCATGTGTTGTTTTCATTCCTTGTTCCTTTGAAGTTAGCATCAACCATACCTAGCTGTGGAACAATCTGGTGAAATTATGGTTTGATTCCTTCTCTTCATGAATGTATCTGGAATGTATGTGACTCACTAGGTAAAGGTTCACCAAATTTAGAAGTATTCTTTAAATTTTCTTTGAATTTTATTGCAAATCACCTTCACAATTGCAAATAACATACGATCTAAATAAAATAAACATTGAATATGCCTATAACTCGTAAGTAATTGAACACACACAACATATTTTGAGTGAAAGCATGTCAAAATGACAAATATCATGCAAATACATATGAAAATATCAACGATAAGCATGTAAATATCTACTTATAGGCACATTATTTGATTAAATATATAGTGCAGAAGTATAAAATAAGTTCATGATAGTGAATGCTCAGAAGAATTGATCAAACTTACAAATATAATCATTATCTGTGTAGCATAGTGGAAATAGCCTTGTTTGTGAAGTAAGTTTACAAGAAGCAGATGCAGAATCAGATATACAAGCAGTGATTTAGAATATAGACAATGTGAGACCCCTTGAAATGGAAAACAACATGTCACATCAACCTCTAAGTAAAGTCAGAAGATCATGATCTAATCAACAGAGACTTGGAGTCATTAGTTTGTTCCAAATTGATCATACTTTTCAAGATAATAAAGGTTTGTTGTGCAAATTTTTATGCATGTTGTTATGACTAACAATCATCATCAACAGTACCCCTCCTAAGATGACTCAACCAAAGGAAATGGATGTATCAGTAGCAACTAAATTGGAGGAATTTGACTACCACATATCCTCCCTTAGTGATGGACAAGACTAGATATTGTAATCTCATTGTCAAATACCTAGTCATGACTCATGCCATGAATGCTTTGACAATCCTAATTCTATCTTCCACTCTAGCAACCTACCTTAGAACCCAAAACTTAATTTTCTAAGATTTGATGGTATAGAACCTAGCTATTAGATCTACCACGTTGAACAATATTTTACTCTCCACAACACTCTTTGGGGGGATGGTCCCTATTTGCTCATTCAACTTAGAAGAAGAACCAATCTAGTGGTACAAATGGTACAAGAAGGCTAATCATGAACCTAGTTGGAATAAAATTTATAGAGCTCCTCTTAGTCAAATCTGGTCACATTGCATATGAATATTTTACTAGAGCTTTAACTAAATTGAGGCAACTTGGTTTTGTTTCTAACTATCAAACTAAATTCGATAAAATTCCCTTGACCAAATTAAATGATGAATAGATGACTTCATTACTAGTTGAACATTAATAAATGACCTCAAAGATGAAATTTTGGCTAAGGTCAAAATGTTCAAACCCAAGAATATGATGGGTCACCACAAGTTTGGAAAGACTTGTAGAAGATAAGCTCATAGACCAACATTGATTCTCCAAGTTTACCCCATTTAAGAACACTATGTTGAATTATCCTACCCCTACTCCTAATAATCAATCCACACTTTTCAAATGTCTCACTGAATTAGAGATGTGAACTAATTGAGAAAAATGGGTTGTGTTATAATTATGGCGATAAATTTACATAAAGCCATCATTGTGTGGAACAAAAACTCTGTTTACATGATGTGGAATCCCCACTAGAACTTAAGGAATGGGAAGATGCTAAAGAATCATAGGAAGAGGAACTACCTTAAATTGAGGATACAAATGTTAACCTTTCTCTTGAAATTAAGATGAATTCATTGGTTGGGATCTCCACCCCTAAGACAATGAAGGTAAAAGGTTTTTTGAGAAATATGCTCTCAAAATTCTCATTGATTCGAGCAACACTCATAATTTTATTGTTCCAAGATTGGCTAAACAAGTGGATTGTTTTTTTCACTCTTGTTCTATATTTGAAGTCATTATTCTCAATGGATGAACCTTACGTTGTAAGAGTAAATGCCAAAAATTTTCTATTTCCATGGGGGACTACACTCAAATATGATATTTTTGCCCTTCCCTTGGGTATTTGTGACTTTGTGTTGGGAGTGCAATGGATCCACACTCTTGGTATTATCTTGTGGGACTTTTCTAAAATTTAGATGTAATTTATAGCTAATGGTAAAAAACACACCTTATGAAGCCTCACCCTTAGATATCAATCTCATTAGGTTTCATAGCATGGAAAAGTTACTAAAAAGAGGCTCTCATGAATTTATTGCACAATTTTTAGCTATCCAAGTTGCTAAACCTTCTACCTTAAGCCACCCCAAGGATCCCCAAGAGATTTTCCTCTACCATTAAATGGTCTCCCTATAACCTATTGGCTTACCTCCAAGTTGCATTTAAAATCATGCCATCCAACTATTGCTAAGGAGCACAACTCTAAATATCTACCCTTATAGGTACCCATTTTTGTAAAAGAATAAAATAGATAAATTAAGTTAGGAACCCCTATGCCAAGGGTTTATTAGGCCAAGAAATGGTCTTTACTCCTCCCTAGTCCTATAGGTGCACAAAATAATGGGTCTTGGCACATTTGCGTTGATTCATCAATCGAAAAAAATCACCATCAATGATAAATTTCCCATTCTAATGTTCAATGAACTATGTGGTGCCTGCTTCTTCTCCAAGTTGGATTTATGTTTAGGCTATCATAAAATCCACATCAAAGAGGAGGACATTCCCAAAATAGCCTTCCACACTCAATATTTGGTCATTATGAGTTTTTGGTCATGCCATTTGGACTGACCAATGCACCATCTACCTTTAGATCTTGATGAATCAGATATTTTGTCCATTTGTATGAAATCTCATCTTGTTCTTCTTTGATGATATTCTTATGAACATAGTCAGATATGGGTAGAGCACCTGTTACACATGGATTGGGCTCTTCAACTCTTTCTTTCTAACTACTTATTTGCTTAATGCTCCATATGCTCCTTTGGTGAGACAGAGATTGAATACCTGGGAAACATTGTTTCTAATGTTGGCATTTAGGTGGACCCAAAAAAAATTGTCACCATGCCAAACTAGCCTAAACCTAAAACACTAAAGATCCTCCATGGATTATTAGGCCTCACTAGATATTACCACTGCTTTATAAAAGATTATGGAAAGATTACTCTCCCCTCAAAGCCATGTTAAAAAAGATTACTTCCAATGGTCTACAACTATAGAAGCACCATTTAATCTACATATGAAGGTTATGTGTACAACACCATTTCATACTATGATAGATTTCTCCAAAACATTTTCCATTGAGAGTGATGCCTTAGGATCTAGATTGGTTGTGGTTCTCATGCAATAAGGGACACCCCTTGCCTTTACTATAAGGCTCTAACTAGAAAAAATCTCACTTATTCCATCTATGAGAAAGAGATATTAGCCATTCTTCATGAAGTCAAGAAATGGTGTCACTACCTTGTTGGAAGGCACTCCTACATTAAAACTAATCGTTATAGTGTCAAGTATTTGTTTGACTAATAATTCTCCTCTCCAGAGAAACAAAAGTGGGGCACCAAGTTGTTGGGGTATGACTAAGATAACCTACAAAAAAGGACATGATAATGTCATGTTAGATGAATTATCAGGTCAATTTGAAGACCCTCCTCCTTTCACCAATTTAACAATGTGTACCACTAGTTAGCTCAATGTTTTATGTCAAGAGTGCCAACAAGATAGTCACCTATAGAAACTCCTTTAGCAGGTGTCTAATCACCCTTCTTTAAATCTCAATTATACATGGTATGGATCTTATCTTTGGTATATCTATTCTTGGTCTCACAATTATATTTGTTGGTGCAATCATGGTTAGGAGGGTCCACAAAGTGAATTGTCCAGGCTATGCAGTTAGAGTAAACATAACAAAAACAACTCAAAGATATAAAGCAAATGAAGATTTAGTCATTCAGTATATCATAGAATTCAAATACAAATTGGTTGGCAACATGCGGGCTTGCAATTAGGGCTCACATGCCTGATTTCATAGTTACAGAATATGCACAAGATATAGCTTTGAAGCTCCTTCACAAAGAATTCAAGATATCAAACTTAAAAATATCAATCACTGTCAATGACTACTTTCCTAGGCATCTATTACATAAATTTATATCATCTCTAGAACAAAAGATTCCTCCACGTCGGCCAAGGAAGGTCACAAACTCTAATGAAGAGTTGTAATGTGTGTACATGAATAGGTCAGACCTAATCATTTAGAACTCCGCAAATGAATGGAATAGTGTACTGATCTCAGGGAAGGTCAGCCATGAACCAAACAACATTGAATGATGTGTCTTTTAGCTCTGCAAGTCGTGAAATGCTCTGCAAGTCTTCTCCTTTAGCTAATTGTCTGAGACTGTCAGGATGCTTTGTTATGAGAAAACAGTTGATCTTCTGATAGAAATATCTTACAGGTACCTAATCCAAATGATCTAAGATTTGGATATGATGTGCATGAATGCATCTAGATGCTAAGTCCAGCTCCACAAGGTTTGAAATGCAACTGCAGTAGAATGAAGACCAAAATATAGAAACTACTACTAACTGAACTGACTATACTGAACTAGAAAATGAAAAGAAACAAACTGAAATGCAAATGTTTTTGGTTGATGCAAGATTTCTCTTTAACCAGGGATGCTCCTGCATCAAACATCCAGGGTTATTGAAAAAGTGAGTCCCTCACTTTGCTGGGGCTAGAGGAAAACCAAGATGGTCCACCTCAGCTTGAGAAATCCATGATGAATCTTCTTCTGGTCTACCTTTCCACTTCACAAGATATTCTTTGTACTATCTTCCTCTAGTACTGCATCCAATCTTACTATCCAAAATGTCCTAAATCTGCTTCGGTGCTTGTTGTGGTAACTAATTCTTCAAATCTTCTTTAATTATATCACTAAACTCTACTTCATGATACTGATATAGGTCTGCAATGTTGAAAATAGGTGATATACCCAATGTCTCTGGTAACTCTACTTCATAGGCATTTCTAAATCAAACTTTCTAAGTATCCCACATGGTCCAAACTTATTCATCTTCAACTTGTTGTATGTCCCAACTGGAAATCTTTCTTTTCTCAAATACACCATCACTTCATCTCCCACTGCAAATTCTTTGTGTCTCCTCTTCTCATCTGCTTGCTCCTTATACTTGTTGTTCATGTCCTCCAAATGCTTCTTAACCTAATTATGCACTGTCTCCATATGTCCTACAAATTCTTCTGCTTCTGCACTCCTTTTATCTTCCGTACTGATGTCTCTCAACTCTACAACTCCTCTAGGGTTAGTTCTTGTCACAATCTCAAATGGTGTTCTTTCGGCACTCCTATTCATTGAATTATTATATGCAAACTCTGCTTGTGAAAGAATCAATTCCCAATTTCCTACCTTCTCTCCAACCAAACATCTCAACAAATTTCCTAAACTCCTATTCACTACCTCTATCTGTCCATCAGTCTTACCTAAGAATTTCTTCAAGACTTCATTCATCAACCTCATGATAGTACTTGGTGCATTTTTCAATCCAAAAGGCATCACTAACCACTCATACAATCCTTCATTTGTCTAAAAAGCAGTCTTCCCTTCATCTCCTTCTCTGATTCTGATTTGATGGTATCCACTCTTCAAGTCTATCTTTGTGAAATACTTTTCTCCACTCAAACAATCCATGATATCATCCATCCTAGGTAAAGGAGATTTGTACTTAATTGTGATCTTGTTTATTGCTCTTGAGTCTATACACATTCTCCATTCTCCATCTTTCTTCAGTGCTAACACTACAGGTACTACACAAGGACTCAAACTTTCTCTGATCAAACCTTTCCTCAGCAACTCATGTATCTATCTATTCAATTCTTCATTATCTATGGGTGTCATTCTGTGTGCTGCTTTGTTAGGCAAACTAGCTCCAGGTATAAGATCCATGTGATGACTAATACTCCTGATTGGTGGCAATCCTTCAAGTATATTATCTGATATGATGTCTTCATACTCTATCAGCAACTCAGTTATCTCCTCCGGTTGTGATTCTTCATTCTCTAGGTTTTAAGGATTCTTAGGAATCAAATTATAACACATATTCTCATGTCTCAAACCATCCAAAAATTTCCTTCCATCTACCAAACAGATTCTAGCATTTCCACATACTTCACTCTTAGGATCATCTTCCAAATTAATCAAAGTAATTCTCTTTCCATTTGATGTTATAGTGTATGTATTCTTTCTCCCATCATGTATAGCCTTCCTATCATACTGCCATGGTCTACCCAACAAAATATGGCATAAATCCATAGGCATAATATCACACAATACGTCATCATGATAAGATCTAATATGAAATTTCACCAAACATTGTTCACTCACTAGTACCTTATGATCATCCTGAATCCATGATATCTGATAGGTCTTAGGGTGTTTCAATCTTTCCAACTTCAGCTTAGTCACCATCTCCTCTGAAACTAAATTATTAGAACTACCACTATCAATTACAACTTTACAACATTTACCTCCTGATTTGCATTTGGTTCTAAACAAGCTTTTACTATGTGGTGGTTCCTCATTTGTCTCTTCTTGAAATAGTGCTCTCCTCATGATAAGTGATTCTCATCTCTCAAGTTTACCAATTGAACTAGGTGATCCAATAGGTTCTTCTTACACATAGGCTGCTCTTCCACTGTTCTCTATTCTCTTGCTTGTACTCCCTTGATTACATTCAAATGCTCTATGTCCTTCACCTCCACACTTTAAACAAGTTCCTTTAAATGTTCTCCTATCAGGTCCTCTTCCTTCTTTTTTGTATCCCTCACTCCAGTATGGACTAGGGTTTCCTCTGTGGTAGAAAGTTTTGTCATCTCTTTGGTATGCATTGTTATCTTTGTCTTCCTTCTTGAATATGTTCTGCTCCGCATATGATCTTTCTCCTCCAGAAAATGTTCTACATCTCTAAAATTTACCCCCTCTAGCTCTCTATCTCTGATCATGCCTCTTATTCAACCTCTCTTCAACTTTCAAGGAAAACTGATATGCTTCTTCCAATGTTGTCATCCTTAGCAAACTCAATTCTTCTTGAATGTTTAATCTCAGCCCATTGATGTATCTAGCCACTTTCTCCTTGTTTGCTTCACTATGTCCTATCCTTATGATCATCTTACGAAATTCTTCAGTGTATTCCTTCACAGATTTATCCTTTTGTCTCAGGTTTTGCAATCTCTTCAACGATTCCAACTCATAGTTAGCAGGTATAAACTAATTCTTCAATTTTGTCACCATTCTATCCCACTTTGTAATCTTCTCTTTTCCTCTTCTGTTTCTATCCAATTGAACTTCTTTCCACCATATAGTTGCATGTCCTTTTAATTTTATCTTTGCAAATTTTACCTTCTCTGGATCTTCAATTTCTTCATACTCAAAGTATTCTTGCATGTCATTTATCCAATCAATCAACTCTTTAGGATTCAAATTGCCAGTATAATTTGGTACATCAACTCTAGGTCTCTTTCCAGTCTTTGAAATAGCTTACAACATCTTGACTTGATCTATTTCTTCTTCTTCATCATCTCCTAGGGTTTTGCCATTTTGATCAACAGATTGAAGTTCTTCATCATCATCACTTTCAACATTAGGTCGAGGTGTAAGTCCTCTTCTCTGATCTTCTTCAATAGCATCCAAGTGAAATTGCATTGTTTTCATCATTTCCATCATCTCATCCATTCTTCTAGCCATTGTACCAACAACAGGGATTCTCCTTGGTGGCATTCTTCCTCAGATCAAGTGTAATTGCCTCAAATTCGGCAATCAGGCTACAAGGTGATAACTGCCTCACAATCGATGATCGGTTGCAACACAAGTAACTTGCCTCAGATTCAGAGATCTGTTCACAACAAGATCTTACAGAATTCCTTTGCCATTTTCACTCAATTCGCTCCCAAAGATTCAAACTTTCACTCTGATACCACTTGGTGTAGTCACGATTAGGAGGGTCCACAAAGTGAACTATCTAGGCTATGCAGCTAGAGTAAACACAATAGAAACAACTCAAAGATATAGAGAAAATGTAGATTTAGTCATTCAGTATATTATAGAATTTAAATACAAATTGGTTGGCAACATGCGGGCTTGCAATTAAGGCTCACATGCCTGATTTCATAGTTGCAGAATATGCACATGATTTAGCTTTGAAGATCCTTCACAATGAATTCAAGCTATCAAACTTAAAACTATCAATCACTATCAATGACTACTTTCCTAGGCATCTATTACATCAATTTATATCATCTCCAGAACATAATATTCCTCCGTGTTGGCCAAGGAAGGTCACAAAATCCAATGAAGAGTTGTAATGTGTGTACACGGATAGGTCAGACCTAATCATTTAGAACTCCTCCCCAAATGAATGGAATGGTGTGCGGATCTGAGGGAAGGTTAGCCATGAACCAAACAACATTGAATGATGTGTCTTTTAGCTTTGCAAGTCATGAAATTCTCTGCAAGTCTTCTCCATTAGCTAATTGTCTGAGACTATCAGGATGCTATGTTCTGAGAAAACAATCAATCTTTTGATAGTGATATCATACTGGTACCTAATCCAAATGATATGAGATTTGGATATGATGTGCATGAATGTGTCTAGATGCTACTTGTCTAGCTCTGCAAGGTCTAAAATGCAATTGTGGTAGAATGCGGACCAAAATACAGAAACTGCTATTGACTGAACTGACTGTACTGAACTAGAAAATGAAAAGAACAAATTGAAATGCAAATGTTTTCATTTGATGCAAGATTGCTCTTGAACCAGGGATGATTCTACATCATTTGTGACCAAAACTTTTGTCTAAGTTCTATGCCACACCATTGGTGGATCAATTTGGCTATTTGAAAATCTATGAAAGTTTTCCTACAATCTATTCCAGGGAGGCATGAAAATAGACATCAAATAGTTTGTGGCAAACACTATGAATGCAACAAAAGTGAAATGGGTTCCATCCAAGACAACTTCAACCATTACCAGCTCCTACCAAAGTGTGGACTAGCATTTCAATTGACTTCATGAACTTAGATTAACCAACTTTGTAGGGAAATCAATCATTCTAGCGATGGTAGATCACCTATCCAAATATGCCCATTTTTGTGCCTTAGCCCATCCAAGGTACACATAATCCACCATTGCCTAAAAATTAATTAACTAGACCTTTCACCTCCATGGAATTCTTTCTTCTATTGTTAGTGACCATGATCCCATTTTCACTATCCACTTTTGGCAAGAACACTTCTTGCACCATGGTACCCAACTTAAGATGTTCTTTGCATATCATCCACAAAAAAATGACTAAACTAAAATTATTAATAATTTCTTCAATACCTACTTATGTTTCTTTGCTTTAGATCACTAGCATCATTGGACCAAATTGTTACCACTCATAGAATGGTGGTATAATACTACTTATCACACTACAACCGAGATGACACCATATGAAGTAGTGTATGGTCAATGTATACCATCTCTCCAAACACAAATACCAAGAATTTTTAAGGTACATGTAGTGGATTAGAACTACCCTTTACACATGTGACACCATCCTCTACACCCTTCAGGACAATCTACACATAGCACAAAAGTACATGAAGCAATATGCTAATGAACACAATTTCAAACACAATTTTGTTGTTGGTCACATGGTGTTTCTTTACCTCCAACCCTACAAATAATTATCCTTAAAGATGAAGACTCATTTGAATTTAGCACCTAGATTTTATGAGCCCCATAAAATTTTGTAGCACATTGGTTCAATTCCATACAAGTTGGAGATTCCTCCCTCCTCCAAGCTCCACCTAGTCTTCCATACTTCTTTTTTGAAGAAGGCCATTAGACAACACATTCATTCTCAATCAACATTACCTAAGTAGGCTACAAAGGGATCCATTTTCTTAAAACTAGAGTCTATCCTTGATAGATACTCATGCCAACTCTACAATCGCACCATGTATAAAGTCCTCATCTAATGGCATGATATGCAACTAGAAGATGCAATGTGAGAACCCTTCTTCCAATTGCAACAACATTTTCCTCATCTTAGCCTTTGAGGACAAATATTTTTAAGGGGGAGAGCATGTTAGGATCTTCAATATTAATTATTTTTGTAAGTAACTACTTTTGTATTAAGATAGAACTAATAAAAGCATCAGATGTAAATGATTTGTAAGTCATCCCTTTTTCTATGTTAGTTTATGCGACATGTTTGGGAGGCAATAGATCTATTTGGTAGAATTAGTATAAATAGATAATTTTGGTAGTACAATAGGCATTCATGAATTATATTTTATTGAGCACTTCTCAAAGGAGCCCCCCCCCCACCCTCATAGAGGCTTGTGATATTCAATAAATGATGAGTGAGGAATGATTCCTACAAAAAGGAAAAATGATCTTTAATATTTTTTTTAAATATGTTTTCAATGATGTATGTAAGTGTCATAGAATGATGTATTATATACAAAACCCTAGGCACACAATCAAAACTCTTTGGTACCCATGCTAATAGGTAACTATGAAATCTTGGGATTTCTAGCCTTAGTAATTATGAATTTCAAATTTCAAACATGGAGATGTGATTTTGCTAGTGATCTTATCCAAGAGACATAATCTTGGATATAGTCTATTCCATAATGAGTAATCTAATTGAAACTAAGTTAGAAATGTTTTGAAAATAGAGATATTGCATGATAAATTGTTGGGTTGAGTCTTGAGTTAGTGAATGTGCCAAAATAACCAAATCATGTGCTAAAATTATGCATCGAATCACCAAACCAAAATAACATAAAATAGAAGGGAAAAATCTTAAGGCATACATTTTTTCCTATACAATGGTTAAGGCCATTAATAAAAATAAAATTAATAATATAAAGAAAATAATTAATGCCTAGGATAGAGAAAATAAACTCAATGCTTATATATAATATTAATGAATTTACAATAAATTAATTATAATTTGTGTAATATTTAGAGTACACCCAAAACTCGTGATTAGCCAAGAGATCTTATGTATTCAATCTAAATTCATCTATTAGACATTGATGTTGATGAATAAATAATCCTAGAAATAAATTTTAACTAGTCTAATATATCAAAATATTTTTCTCTTTTATAATTGCATTATAAAAAAAATCCACTATAAAATTAGTTTTATTAGATTCATGGCATTGTTTGTAATGAAAAATATTATGCACTCTCTCTTTTTCAAACAAAATATTTTTTTCTAGGTTGAGATTAGAAAAGCATGCTCTAACTTAATTTGAGAGGACCTCTTCTATTCTATGGCTTTAAATAAACTATCTCCAATAAATTTTTGGAAATAATTTAAGCTATTGATTAGGAAACAATTCTATCATATTCATAAAAAAGGAAAAATGAATGGAATGACAATTCTTAAAACAAAAGGATGAGAAAAATTTACAAAAAAATTATTAGTGAATTTGATAAAAGAGATACAAATGAGTAAAGATTCACAAGATGATGAATTCAAGTAATGAAATACATAGGAAGCCTTCATAGCCATCTCTATAGGCATGCTTCTCTATCCAAACCAATAAACATTGATAAAGTGTGTCCACATGCTCATTACCTTGGGATAGATGCTCCACCATTCTCTCCTAAGACAAATGGATCTAAAACCAAGAAAAATAAGGTAAATTCTACTAGTACTAAAAATAAATTCACACATTCTAATCATTGTAAGGAATAAGGTCATGAAGAATATTTTGTTGTAAGTTGCATCTAGAAAAGAACCCTCACAAACAAGATAAGAAGGGTATAAAAAATCTACTTCCATGATAAATGAAAAGAATGTTGTGATTAATATGAGTAAAGAGTCTGGATGTACTTTGAAAGTTGATTCTAAGCTTTCTTGCACTATTAGAAGGTTTCATTTTGTTCGCAAAAGATGCATTTTTTAAGATTGAGATTCATGTTAAAATGATATTAAAGTTGATGCATTGTTTTATTCATGTTCTCAAACTAACTTAATTGCTTAAGAGTTGGTTGAAAAACTTGGCCTGAAAACATTCCAACACCCTAAGCTATATGGTTTGGGTTGGATAAATGAAGGTGCACATATGATAGTACATGCAATATAAAATAAATTTTTTAGTTGATTCCAAATTTGTTGACAAAGTTGTGGTAGATTTTGCTCCTTTGAATATTTGTGGTGTTTTTTGGTATCCCTTACATGTATGACTAAAAGACATTTTATAGGAGAGCAAACGAATATTATCATTAGGAATGGGAAGAGCTTCATGTTGTATGCTTATTGTGGAAAAGAGTAGCTTAAAGAGTCCATGAATCTTTATGAGAAGATGAGTGGCAACACAAAAGTCATTTCTTTGGGGAAAACTAATGTTGAACAAGTTTTACCATATTCAAGCACTTTGTCATTGTATCACCTATACATTTGGAGAAAGAGGTGTTCCTTGAAATTTGGTGCATGTTTGTTTTGTGGTACAAGGTGAGGTGGTATATGTGCCATTAGTTGAGGGTTCATTCTCTCTAATTCATTGAGTCTTTGTAGCTTTTGGGGACCAAAAGCCTTCATATTGGGGAGGTGTGATCCAAAAAAGATCCAATTTTGTACTTCTTGGCATGTTTTCAAATAGAGGACAACCTCTTGATGCTGAAAAGTGTATCAGGTGGTATGGAACATCAAAATGTAAGTTTTGGCAGGAGAGAATATTAGAAACAAAGTATTTTGCTCAAATGGTGAAATCACCAGTTCCAACAGGTAGTGAAAATGAAATCACTATGGAAATTTTGGAATCACTAGGGTCAAAACGAAATTGCCTCTTGCACAAAGTGGTGAGTTTGTTACGCACATCTTGACATCCTGTGACATTCGAGTTTCTCATTTTTTTCCTTATTTTGTCACATTTATTTACTCTTTATGGATTCTAGATACAATGTAAAACTATTTATAACCTATTAGGATGTGTATCCATCATCTTAGATGCTTGAAATGCAAGTTTGAGAGTTGTAGATGGAGATTTATGTGGTATTTCTCCAAGTTTTTAGGACTATTGTAAAAGCAGTGACAACAAAGTAGTGACAACAAAATAGTTTGAGAGAATCCTTAGGGGTGGTTGGAGCTAGAACAAGAGTTATTCATGCTTAGTTTGCAAGCCTACGTGGCTAGGCCTCTTGTAAATGTCATTCTTGGAAACTAAAGTGAGGTATTTGCTCACATATTAGCAAGAGTTTTTATCTGAAATAGTTTCTCTAAGATATATTGACCTCTTATTTTCTTTGGCGGTGTTGTCCATTTACATAAATAGTTGCAGGCATTTATTCTCTTTTAAAATAAAATGAAATCCGAATGTAATAATTTTAGTGTCATATAACTACCCAAGTTGATCAGATAGAGCTGACATTAACACTATTTTTCCCCTAATGTATTTGAATGGTAGACTTTTAGTTTGTTATGTTATTGTTGCTAATCTATGCTGATTAGTTTCTCTGTAATTATGAACTGTGCTGTAGATTACAAGCTCACTTGTGATCCCTCATCTATAACATCTGATCTTCCACCTGCAGCTCTATTTAATATAAACAATAATTTGATAGAGGGTGCATATCCCGTATCTCATGGATTGCACTTAATGAGTTTGTTCTAGAATGAGGTTATCCAGTTGCCTAATGGAATTGCTTCAATGAAGATACTCGGTAGATTAATAAAACTGATTCAGCTGTACTTGGTGACTAATAATTTGATAGAGTGTGCTCATATTTTTTTTAATTGTATTTAATTCTTTACGGGTGGGGCAGATTCGAAATCGGCACCTAATTGTGTCTGCAGTGTTACAGACGGCTTTATGACGCTACAGCAAGCCCTTTCGACCATTCTCTTCACATTCAAAGCTTGGTATCAAAGTTTGTTTGTTGTATTCTATGATCTATGATGTGCTCAATCACTAATATATTTAAACTGCAGATACCGTCAAGAATCGGATTGTATTTTTTAAGGCAAGAAGCAAGATTGTTGGATTCTATGATCTATGAAAGATTTTGCTACAATCTTTTCTAGGGAGGTATGAAAATAGACATCAAATAGTTTGTGGAAAACTATGACACCTATGAATGCAACAAAGGTGAAATGGTTTCCATCCAAGACAACTCCAACCATTACCAATTCCTACCCAAGTGTGGACTAACATTTCAATGGACTTCGTTGAGGGACTACCAAAATCTGTAGGGAAATCAATAATTATAGCAATGGTAGATCACCTATCCAAATATGCCCATTTTTGTGCCTTAGCCCATTAGGATACACTTCATCCACCATTTCCCAAAAATTAATGGACTAGACCTTTCACCTCTATGGCATTCTTCCTTCCATTGTTAGTGACCATGATCTCATTTTCACTAGCCACTTTTGGCAAGAACTCTTCTTGCCTATGCTCCCTTGAGTTTCCAGGATGGGGATAATAGGCAATAGGGGGATGTGTTTTCGAGATGCCATATTTTTTGGGGGCACCTTTTAGGGGATGGCAGGGGATGACTACTAAAAAAAGATTTTTTTTTAAATATAAGGAAATTTCAAATTACTTATATGATAACATTGATAAGGCATTCATTATAGACATTATAGAACCTTAAAAAATAAATACATAACAATAACATTATGCTTGAACATAGTTTTCACATGAGAATTGACAAATAAATTAACAAAAATTAAGGACGATGAAGGATTACACTATACATAAATCATAGTTAAGCAAACACAATCTGCCCATGACCAGAACATCAAATGCTTCTTTGTTTACATAGAACTGAGAGCCTAGTCAGCAAGAGGCCATACAGTCACCAGCTTATAGACTTTTAGGAAGTTTGGTCCAGTTTGTTCTTGAATCAAATACATTCAAATGGGCCACTAGAGGCCAACATTGATACATGGAGGAAATGAATTAATAAAAATGGTGGAGATACAAAACAATGACAAAAATTAGAGGAAAAATTGTTTTGATTGAGCATGGAAAATAACTCAACATTTCTTGTGTCTAACTCAAACAAAAAAATACTTATGCAGGATATACTTTAGAGAAATGGTTTGAACTAAACATGTTTGAAATGTTTCAACATGACTTAAAAACTAATAATCTTTTGTTCTTGCAATGTCCATTTTCTATGAGAATTTTAAAATTGTGTTTTTTTTAAAATGCAAGTGTCAAAATCAGCTTGGTCGTAGGGAATGGCTAGCCATCCCTGGGACGGTCAGGGGACGTCCTGGTCATCTCGGGGATGGCTAGCTATCCCCTAGAGTCCCCTAATTTTTTAGGGACATCCCTGGGACATTTCTTGGTTTTGCAAAAAAAGGGGTACAGGTAGGGGATGTTTTCTACCCATCCCCGCATACCCAGAACATCCCTTGTAGGGGAGGGGGGTTTTGGGTAGGGGATGCGTCCCCGTGGTGCATAGCTTCATACACCATGGTACCCAACTTAAGATGTTATTTGCATATCATCCACAAACAAATGACCAAACTAAAATCATTAATGCGTTCTTGGAGACCTATTTATGTTTCTTTACTTTAGATCACTAGCATCATTGGACCAAATGGTTACCACTCATAGAATGTTGGTATAATACTGCTTATCACATTGCAACCAAGATGACACCATATGAAGTAGTGTATGGTCAATCTCCACCATCTTGCCAAACACAAATACCAAGAATTTTTAAGGTACATGTAGTGGATTCCACCCTTAACACATGTGACACCATCCTCTACACCATTAAGGACAATCTACACATATCACAAAGATGCATGAAGCAATAGGCTAATCAACACCACTTCGAACACAATTTTGTTGCTGGTGACATGGTGTTTCTTCACCTCTAACCCTACAAACAATTATCCTTAAATATGAAGACTCATTTGAAGTTAGCACCTAGGTTTTATGAGCCCTATAAAATTTTGTAGCAAATTGGTTCAATTGCATACAATTTGGAGCTTCCTCCCTCCTCCAAGCTCCACCTAGTCTTCCATGTTTCTTGTTTGAAGAAGGCCCTTAGACAACACATTCATTCTCAGTCAACATTACCTAAGAAGGATACAAAGGTATCTATTCTCTTAACACTAGATTCTATCCTTGACAGACACTCATGTCAACTCTACATTTGCACCATGTCTAAAGTCCTCATCCAATGGCGTGATATGCAACTAGAAGATGCAATGTGGGAACCCCTCTTCCAATTTCAACAACATTTTCCTCATCTCAGTCTTTGAGGACAAAGCTTTTTAAGGGGGAGGGCATGTTAGGACCTTTATCCTAATTATTGTATGAAGTAATTACTTTTGTATTTAGATAGAACTAATAAAAGCATCGGATTTAAATGCTTTTTAAGTCATCCCTTTTTCTATGTAAGTTTATCCCACATGTTTGGGAGGAAATAGATCTATTTGGTAGAATTAGTATAAATAGATCTCAGTCTTTGAGGACAAAGCCTTTGGGCATGTTAGGACCTTTATCCTAATTATTGTATGAAGTAATTACTTTTGTATTTAGATAGAACTAATAAAAGCATCAGATGTAAATGCTTTATAAGTCATCCCTTTTTCTATGTAAGTTTATCCCACATGTTTGGGAGGAAATAGATCTATTTGGTAGAATTAGTATAAATAGAGGGTTTTAATAGTACAATACTGATGTAGTCAAGGTAGGAGGGTCCGATGAGGGACTGTCTAGCCTTACAGCCTAATTACCTAACACCATGATCATAATGGATATGCAACATAAGCTAACAACTAATCAACAGAAAGATAAAAGATATTCATGAACACATACCACAAGATATATCCTGGGAAAACCCTAATAGGGAAAAACCCAGCCTTCCAAGCTCATTCAACATATATTATAACCTCAAATTGAATTACACATGCCTCAAGGAATTTACAGATTCCTTCCTTCTACATCTCAATTCTCTGCTCTGCAATTCCTTCTGCTTCCTGCTCTGCCTTCTACTTTGTTCTGCCACTCATTCAGATCAAAACAACTCAAGATCTTGCTTCGTATCTTCATGTTATCAATCACTATCTAGAAACAATCATTTATCTCTTATTTATATCCTCCGCAAGATTTCTAAAAATTAACAAGTCAGCCTAATTGCAACGGCTAGTCAGGTAACGTGTAGACATGGATAGGTTGGACCTAAACATAAGGTATTACTCCACTAGTACATAAAACTTCATGTGGATCTCCATGAAGGTTAGCTAGGTCCTATACTTCATTGAATAATGTTCCTTTAGTCTTTGCAAGCCATGGATTTGCTCTGCAAGCTATTTAGACTTCACTGAACACTATCGGCTCTACTCTGTGAAAACATGTAAAAGTAGGTAATCTTCTGATAGTGATATCTTTCTGAAATTGAACCCAAATGATCTAAATTTTAGATATGTTGTGGATGACTAAGTGTAGATGTTAAGTCCAGCTCCACATCCTCTGATATGCAAATGCAGTATTCTCTAAGGTCGCTCTCTTAGTACTATGCAATTCATTATTAATGGTCCCAATTGTTTTGAATGCTCCTAGATGCTCCTGCATTAGACTCTCAAGGTTAATTGAAAAGTGAGCCTCTTCACTTTGGTCTGTATTATGTCAAAATCAATGTTGTTTCTTTGAATAGGTTCGATGATCTGTTCACAGGTACTTGCAACTACCTCAAGGTCGGTGGTTTGTTCAAGTCCACCCTGCAAAACTACCTCAAGTTCTTCTAAGTTCAGCGTTCTACTTGCAAACCTTGCACTGCCTCAATGGTCATCTATCTAAGCAAGTCTTCTCTGCAAGTTGCCTCATGTTCTCCATCTTGTCAAGGTCTAGGTTCGGCAATCTACTTGCAAGCCTTGCACTGCCTCAATGATCAGCGGTCTAAGCAAGTCTTCTCTGCAAGTTGCCTCAAGATCAATGTCTGCTTTAGTCAATCAATGGAACAATCAGTTACTTCCTACCTTTAGCCAATATTAATTGCAACACTTTCTAATCTTTGGTTCTAGATACAATTTCCTCTGCACTCATCAGGATCTCACAGTTTCCTTTTTGTATACATCGCTTCTATACTGTTCTCTGTTTCCTTATCCACATTTACTTCACTTTGGTACAAAAACTTTCTCTTCCGGTAGAATATCTTCTCATTCCCTCTTTCTCTGCTACATGAACTTCTCTCTTCTGTTATGCTTCACATTTGTTTGAACTTTTTTTGCACACAAACTCAGATGATTTCACACAAACTTTCTCTTGTACTTCTTTCTCTGTTCTACAACACAAATCTCCTTAAGATCAATGCTTCTCCTTCTTCTATTTTCTCTATCAAATCTGATGTCTCAAAAGGGTCCTCTTCCTTTGCATAAACTATCTCTGTATTAACAGACTCTTCTTCCTCTATACAAACTATCTCTGTATTATTTACTGCTTCTCCTTCATTAGATTCTTTGGTAATAGGTTCTTGATGACTTTCATTGCTTGATTCTTTTCTCCTCCAAACTTGAAAATAGGTTCCTTTGAATGGTCTTCTATCAAATCCCCTTTCATCTCTCATGTGTCCTTCACTATGATAAGAATTGTGACTCCTTTCATTTATCCCTCTGTAGTTTGAGTTACTATCTTTGTTTTGCTATACATAAGGTCTTCTGTCTCTGAATCCTGATTCATGTCTTCTTTTCTCTCCAACACATGAATACTTCCATCTATACATCCTTCTGAACATATAAGTAACATGTTTCCATTTTGCTCCATCAATCCATCCATAATCCATCTGCATACAACTTGTCATAGGTTTTCTCCTCCTTATTTTATTCCAACACATCTTTTCAGAATGATTCCTCAATCCACAAAACTTACAAGGATGTAGATCCCAACACAATTCCTTCTCATGTCCATGTCTATTACAATGTGAACAATACATACCTTTTCTTCCCTTATTTGATTTTTTTGAATTTGCAACAACATCCTTACCTGTGTCATATCCAAGGCCTTCACTTCTTGATCTTGTTACTGGTTCAATAGGTTCTATAATTCCTTGTTGATGCTTTCCCAATCCTTGTCCTTCATATCCCATTCTTTGCATGATTTTGAAACTAATACCATCACCAACAACTGCAAGTTCAGTTACCTTGTCATCTTCAATTTCACTTTCTAAAGAAGCTTCTGCATCATCACACAAATCATTAGTATCACAAGAAACATCACAAAATTCAAGCTTAGATCTCAAATTTTCATTCTCTTCTCTGCATGTTACAAGTGACTGTTCTAACTGATTAACATGTTCCTTCAATTCAAATATCTCCTTCTTCTGTAGACTATTTCCCTTTCTCAATTCTTCCAAATTTTCTTTTAGATCTTCGTTCCTTTCTTCCACCTTCCCAAACAACTTGAATACTTCTTCTAATTCTATAAATCTCTTTTCAACATCTTCAAACAACTTCAGCTCTGCTTCTAATTCTTCATTTCTCCTTCTTGCATTATTCAATTCTTCTTCAAGGGCATCAGATTTATCTTCTCCTAGTTCTTTCATCCTTTCCAACAGCTCTGAATTACACCTTTTAATTTCGCATAATTCTTCTTCCAAAATATCCTTTTCGCACATTAGGGTTTCATTTTCTTTCTTCATCATTTTTCCATTCTTCCCCATTCAAACAAATCAGATAAACAACTTGATTTTGAAAATCTTACTCGAATCTTTCTTGCCTTGATCTTCTTCAGTGGTGACACTTGTTACTTCTAGGGTTTTGCACTTCTTTCAACATTTTTATCAAATTCATCACCTTCTAACAGATTAGCAACCAACCCAACTGATTTGAAACCAACTCTGATACCACTTGATGTAGTCAAGGTAGGAGGGTTTGGTGAGGTACTATCCAGCCTTGCAGCCTAATTACCTAACACCATGATCATAATGGATATGCAACAGAAGATAACAACTAATCAATAGAAAGATAAAAGATATTCATGAACACATAACACAAGATATATCCTGGGAAAACCCTAATAAGGAAAAAACAAGCCTTCAAAGCTCATTCCACATATATTATAACCTCAAATCAAATTACACATGCCTCAAGGACTTTACAGATGCTAGGCCACAACCCAGGGATTACAAAAGATTCATACAATAATATTCTTTCATGATTCCTTCCTTCTACATCTCAATTCTCTTCTCTGTAACTCAATCTGCTTCCTGCTCTGCCTTCTACTCTGTTCTGCCACTCATTCAGATCAAAACAACATAAGATCTTGCTTCGTATCTTTGTGCTATCGATCACTATCTAGAAACAATCATTTATCTCTTATTTATATCCTCCACAATATTTCTAAACATTAACAAGTCGGCCTAATTGCAACGACTAGTTAGGTAACATGTACACACGGATAGGTCGGACCTAAACATAAGGTATTGCTCTGTTGGTACATAAAACTTTGTGTGGATCTCCATCAATGTCAGCCAAGTCCTATACTTCATTGACTAATGTTCCTTTAGGGTCCGCAAGCCACAGATTTGCTCCGCAAGCTGTTTAGACTTCACTGAACACTGTCGGCTCTGCTATGTGAAAATAGGTAAAAGCAAGTAATCTTCTGATAGCGATATCTTTCTTTAATCAAACCCAAATGATCTAAATTTTGGATATGTTTTGGATGACTAAGTCTAGATGTTAAGTCCAGCTCGATAGCCTCTGATATGCAAATGCAGTAAAATGTGGTATTCTCCAAGGTTGCTCTTTCAGTACTCTGCAATTCATTGTTAACGGTCCCAATTGTTTTGAATGCTTTCAGATGCTCCTGCATTAATAGGCATTCATTTATTATATTGTATTGAGCACTTCTCAAAAGAGCCCCCCTCCCCCAAAGAGGCTTGTGATATATTCTATAATGTGATTTTATCAAATCAATAAAATATTATTCACCATGTTTCCATTCAACTTTATTTTCTATATTTCATGAATCTAGTTAATGTGATGTAGGTAGCACCATCACAACTTGAGGTTGCACATTAGTCTTAGAACCTAAGGAAGCTAGATTTTCAATGGTAGGATAAGGGAAAAGGTGGTCATCTAAAGGTGGTGGTTATGGATCAAGATGAGCTAGATGTGATATGATATTTAAGGAGTCAAAGAAGATGATTTGTATATTAGATTAGGAGATAGGAAAGAATTATATGATTTTTTGAAGGGGGTAGAAAGGTGAGTTTGTGATTAGAAAGAAGGGCTAAGGTAACATGAAGAAATATTAAATGATAAGGAAGGAACTGGGTAAAGAGGAACAATGATGACATGAGAAGGATAGGATTAGGCTTAGGATGGAGAAAAGGAGGTTAAAAAGGGTAAAAACTACAAAAATAGAAAATAAGCCAAAATGAGTACAAAACACAATAAAAGGAATTACAAAGTATGCAATTTCTAGGAGATATAATTTTTTAGGGGTACCAATGGATTATAAAGTTAGGTGACAATGGATGTGTTTTGTGTTGATGATAGATGGTTTGTTGAAGTCTAATGCAAATTGATGAGTGAATGTGTTCAAGATGTACTTAGGGCATTCTTTGACAATTAATGTTTATTTTGATTTTTGATGAATAATAATGCCAGTTGCTAATAGATGATGAATGAGGATTGATTCCTACAAAAAGGACAAATGATCTTTAATGCTTTTTTGAAATATGTTTTCAATGATGTATGTAAGTGTCCTAGAATGATGTATTATATACAAAACCCTAGGCACACAATCAAAACTCTTTGGCACCCATGCTAATAGGTAACTATGAAATATTGGGATTTCTAGCCTTAGTAATTATGAATTTCAAATTTGAAACATGGAGATGTGATTGTACTAGTGATCTTATCCAAGAGACACAATCTTGGATATAGTATATTCCATAATGAGTAATCTAATTGAAACTAAGTTAGAAATGTTTTGAAAATAGAGATATTGCATGATAAATTGTTGGTTTTAGTCTTGGGTTAGAGAATGTGCCAAAATAGCCAAATCATATGCTAAAATCATGCATCGAATCACCAACCCAAAATAACATAAAACAAAAGGGAAAAGTCTTAAGGTATACATTTTTTCCTATACAATGGTTAAGGCCCTTAGTAAAAATAATTCATAATATGAAGAAAATAATTAATGCCTAGGATAGAGAAAATAAATGCAATGCTTATATAATATTAATGAATTTACAATACATTAATTACAATTTCTCTAATATTTTGATGTAGGGGCATCGTGCTCCTATAATTTTTGGTTTTTATTTCCTTTTTGTTTTGTTTGCATTTTTGTGTTGAAACTAGGTTCTTGCCTTCTACATTTTTTTCTTTGGCAACTATTGTCACTATGCAAGTAATGAACTTCCTGTCACCGAGCGATAGGAACTTGATTAAAATGGAGGGCCTCTAATTTGTCATCAGTTATTCTCCTATTTTGGCTATGTCATTTGTCATTTCTATTGAAGACAATTATAAGAGTTATGAGGAAGTCGAAAAATCTCTTGCAGGCAGCTAAAAGATAGATGTAAGCAAACAATAGATATTTCTCTACGACGGTTACCAAACAAGTTGGGACAGGAATGTGAATCATTATCCTTCTTGAAGAATAGTCTAGTGGAAGTAAAAAGGCATCCATTCACAGAGAAAAGAAGGGGGGAGAAGATTAAATGACCACAATAGAAGAAAAAGATAGAGTTTTAAGGGAAGGCCGATAGTTGCAGAAGAAGGGGAAGGAGGATGAATGTGCTTAGGGGGGCAGCAATGTGAATACAAATCAAGAGGCAGACATGAAGAATGACATCCCAATCGAAGGTCGAGTCCATGTGTGGATGTCTGGAAGCACTGTGATTGGAGCTTAAGAATTGACATTTCCACAAACTCTTGGAAGAATGAAAAAAAAATAGTAGATGAAGGGACAAACGGGATTGATTGAGGGAGTAGAAGTCGAGTCTTAGTTTTATTTTGAATTTTATCTTTAATATTTGTATACTTGCATTTGGGTTGTATGTAGAATAATTGAATGAAATATGTTTGTTTATCTTTCTGAGCTGATCTATGAGTTTATTGTGTTGTTTTCTGATTCTTGTCGCACTGCAATATATGTATGGAGCATTGTGAACTTGTAATTTTGGCCATTAGTGTACTGTGTTAATATTTCTATTTTCCTGTCATGGGTTTGGCTGTAAATTTGTAGAGGTCTGTTGATGGTAAGAGTCCAAGTATTAAGATAATAGAATGTATGCCTGAGTATGTGCTATTACTAGTCGGGTATTGAACAACATGTGTGAGAATTGTGCTATTAGATTGGTATCAGAGCCCAAAAGATCTGGGCAGAGAATATAAAGGGTGATATTGATTCTTGTTGAAAGATGAGATTGTAGTTTGTTGTGTGTTGTAGTAACAAGAAAGGTGTGGCACCAAAAGACTGGGTAGAGGGAAAAAGAAAGAAGCCCTTGGAGAGGTGTCTAGAAGATGAAGGAAGAAAGAAAGATGCAAAAGCAAGATGTAGATTTTAAAAGAGAGCTGGCAGAATTGAGAAGAGATTTGGCACAATACCTGATTGCAAGGCAACAAAGGTTGGAAGAAGAAAGCCAAGAGTATTTTTGGGTATGGCTAATGGAAAAGAAAGTAAAGTGGCCTGTGAAGATGATTATGGAAAGAAGAAAAAGGAAAAAGACGATTGCCTTGAAAAGAATAGATAAGAATGGAAAGAGTACCCACAGAAGATGGGACAGTAGAGAGTTGCCATATGAGCAATGTGCACTGGAAGAGGTGAAAGAGATTATCATTATGGAGAACATGAGAGAAGAAAGAGTGCAAAAAGAGGCACTTAAAGGAAGAAGAAAAGAAGAGGGGAAAGTGTCCATGAAGGAGGCACTTATGAGGACATTTTGGTTCTTTATTTTCATTGCTAATGTTATGTTTGAGTATGTGTGTACAGGTATGATGAAGGTAAAGAATGAGGCCTTGAAGATGTTGAGAGAAGGGGAAAGGAAAGCACCCGTACCAGTGATGGAGATGAAAGAGAGAAGAGACAAGTTGCAACAGTATGCCAAGAAGAAATAATGAAACAGTGGGTAGTAGAGATGTCATCCAAAGAATTTGAGAATTAAGAAGAGAAAGGTGTTGAAGCCTTTTGGCACGGCGAAGGAGAAGTTGAAGATGCCTTAGAATTTTATGATGCTTGGCAAGATATTGTCAATGAAGGGAAAGAAGTATACAAGAAGGAAGATTTGTCAAGTGATGAAGACAAGGACGAAAGCCAATCTGGACAATAGACCAAAGAAGAGGTACATGTGAGTACAAATGTTGATTTTTGTCATAAAAGTGTAATTAGGAATGTGGTTATGCAAGTTGATAAAGAAAAGAAAGAAGAGCATGGTTATATAGTACCATATTGGCTTAAGGGACAACATGAAAAGTGTAAACAAGAAGATGGTTATGATGTGGTTTGTAATAGAAAACAAACACCAAGCATGAGAGGCATGATTGAATGCAAAAGGAGACAAGATGAGAGGACAAGTTGGCAAGAAAGGAAGCACCAAGAAGAGGTTTTAAGGAAGAAATTAGATTGTAGATCATGGAGGATAAGTGCATAAATAAAAGGGCAACAGTCTAAAGTCACAAGAAATAAAGTGTGGATGGTGAAGTCTAGGACAACAACAAAGGAAGTTGGTGCAGCAAGATATGGTGAGAAGAAAATCTCTCAGATAGAAACCATGAAGAAGAGAATAAGATTGAGAAGGAAGAGTTGAGTTTGTAGCAAGATGGTCAAAGACAACAAGATGGAACTTGTAAAGAAGAGTTCAAGAAAAGTGAAGGAACCTTGTCACATCATGAAGTTTGAAAGGAAAATGAAGGTATAGAGCATGCAAGGGAATCAGAATAGCAGAGAGGAGAGAATGAAAAAAAAAAAGCATTGACTAGTGTCATACCAACGAAGGAAGAACATGGAGCAGCTTGGAGGAAACCAGAGGAGGAGGCATGCAAGATAAAAGGTAAGCAAATTGCTTTAGGTGAATTAAAGAGTGAGGATTTTGAATTTTTAAATAAATTAGTTGAAGAAAAGAGTTTGATAGAAGAAGATGAAAAGAATGTAGAAATGGACAATGATGATGACATGTATGAAGGGGAAATGGAGTTGTCGAGGTTGGTAGATGAGAAAGATATGAGGAGAAGAAAATATAACAAGAAACAAGGAAATAAACAAAAGAAAGTTGAAAAGCTCAAGTGGGGTAAGAATGATGCAAAGCAAAACAGGATAACAACAGTAGCATGGAATGATGAGAACAATGAAAAGGTAAAGAATGAGATTGCAGCCATCACAAAGGTTAAGGAAGTCAGGAAGGGAAGTACTTGGAAAGGTGGAAATCTTGTGATTTACAAGGGGTCTAGAAAAGAAGAGGAAAGTAAAAATGCAGATTTGAAGGAAGAGGCAATAAATTGGAAAAAGCTAGAAGAGAATAGATACAATGAAAAAGGTAAACATGTTGATTTTTCTTTTGAATCTTGGAATGATATTGTTGAAGTAGAAAATGATAAGGATGGGGAATGGAACAGTGACAAGGAGATCTTAGATTATGAATTGGAGTTGTGGAGACTTGTGGATGAAAAGGCCACGAGAAGGGCAAGATATAAGAAGAAAAGTGAAAGTAAAAAGAGGCAGGTTGGAAGGCATAAAAGAAATAAAGTTGAGTGTGGAATGGATGTAAAGAATGAATTAAATAAGAATAATAGAAAGAAGGAATGGACAACAGAAGGATGGTATGATAAAGGCATGAGAACTGAAGAAGGGAAAGTAAAGTTAGAAATTTTAGAAGCACATAATGTTGCAGTTGAGATTATAGATGGTGAAGGCAAAGGGATTCATAGTGGGAATATGATAGAGGTGGATAAAGAAAGAGGAGCAGAAAACCATGATAGTATTGATAATTGGTGGATAAATTTTTTTGAGCAAGAGTGGAGGATGGAGATTGCCATTGAAGGAAGGAGTACAAGTATGACAGTGAAGGAATTAGAAGAGAAGGTTGCAGCTATCAACAAAAATGATGGAGCCCCGATTGAAACAGAGGTAATTGTGGATATCTTCCAAAAAGATGTTGTGTATTCATTTTTTATGTTGATTGATAAAGAGTTTGGGCAGGATTAGGTAAGATAGTGAGTGTAGGTTCCAATGAAGACATTAAGTACTCTGATGAGAATGAAGGAATCATTCATAATCTATTGCTAGGTAGTTGGGTTATAGCAAAAGAAGGATATAAAATGGTGGGTGTAGATTTGCATAAGGTTTTGTATAAGGTTGGTGAAGTAGATAGACAGTTAGACAAAGTGGAACTATTTGAAAGGGTAAATGTGGAGGTATTGGGACATGTTGATTTGAGTGAGATTATGGGTGTAAGTAACTCTGGAAAAGCTACTTGAGAATGTTCAAGCTAAGAATTGAGATACATTTTTGGGGAAACATGTTTATTATTCCAATATGATTGTGGAAAAAAAGAAAGAAAGAACGAAGGTGGATAAGTTTTGATAAGGTCCATGTGCAGGAGCACATGATCTTTTGTTCCCTGGGATTCTCATGCAAGGGTATCGTGCTCCTATCCTTTTTGGTTTTTATTTCCTTTTTGTTTTATTTGCATTTTTTGTGTTGAAACTGGGTTCTTGCCTTCTGTATTTTGTTCTTTGGTAACTCTTGTCACTATGCAAGTAATGAATTTCCTGTCACCGAGTGATAGGAACTTGATTAAAAGGGAGGGCCTCTAATCTACGTCAGTTATTCTCCTATTCTGGCTATGCCATTTATCATTTCTATTGAAGATAGTTATAAGAGTTAGGAGGAAGTTAAAAGATCTCTGGCAAGCGGCTGAAAGATAGATGTAAGCAAACAATAGATATTTCTCTATGACATTTACCAAACAAGTTGGGATAGGAATGCGAATCGTTATCCTTCTAGAAGAATCATCTGGTGGAAATAAAAAGGCATCCATTCACAGTGAAAAGAAGGGGGAGAAGATGAAATAGCTGCAACAGAAGAAGAAGATAGAGTTTTAAGGGAAAGTCAATGGTTGCAGAAGAAGGGGAAGGAGGCTGAATGTGCTTAGGGGGGCGGCAGTGTGAATATAGATTGAGAGGCAAACATGAAGAATGACATCCCAATCAAAGGTCGAGTCCATGTGTGGACATCTAGAAGCATTGTGATTGGAGGTTAAGAATTGATATTTCGATAGACTCTTGGAAGAATGAAAAAAAATAGCAGATGAAGGGGTCAACGAGATTGATTGAGGGAGCAGAAGTCGAGTCTTGGTTTTATTTTAGATTTTATCTTTAATATCTGTATACTTGCATTTGGGCTGTATGCAGAATAAGTGAATGAAATAAGTTTGTTTATCTTTCTGAGCTGATCTATGAGTTTATTGTGTTGTTTTCTGATTCTTGTCGCATCGCAATATATGTATTGAGCATTGTGAACTTACAATTTTGGCCATTAGTGTACTGTGTTAATATTTCTATTTTCCTGTCATGGGTTTGGCTGTAAATATGTAGAGGTCTATTGATGGTAAGAGTCCAAGTATTAAGATAATAGAATGTATGCCTGAGTATGTGCTATTGCTAGTTGGGTATTGAACAACATGTGTGAGAATTGTGCTATCATATTTGGAGTACACCCAAAACTCATGATTAGCCAGGAGATCTTATGTATTCAATCTATTCATCTAATATACATTGATGTTTATTAATAAATAATATGTACCTAGAAATAAATTTTAATTAGTCAAGTGTATATCAAATATTTCTCTCTTTTATAATCACATTATAAAAAAATATCCACCGTAAAATTAGTTTCATTAGATTCATGGCATTATTTGTAATGACAAATATTACACACACTCTCTTTTTAGAACATAAGATTTTTTTCTAGGTTGAGGTTAGAAAAGCATTCTCTAACTTGGTTTGAGAGGACCTCTTATATTCTGTCTTTAAATAAACAATCTCCAATCAATTTTTGGAAACAATTCTACCATATTCATAAAAAAGGAAAAATGCATGGAATGACAATTCTTAAAACAAAATGATGGGCAAAGTTTACAAAAAAATCATTAGTGAATTTGGTAAAAGAGATACAAATGAGTAAAGATGCATAAAATGATGAGTTCAAGTAATGAAATATATAGGAAGCCTTCATGGCCATCTCTATATGCATGCTTTTCTATCCAAACCAATAAACATTGATAAAGTGTGTTCACATGCTCATTACCTTGGGATAAATGCTCCTCCATTCTCTCCTAAGACAAATGGATCTAAAATAAAGACAAATTAGGTAAATTCTACTAGTACTAAAAAGAAATTTACACAATCTAATCATTGTAACGAATAAGGTCATGAATAATCTTTTGTTGTAAGTTGCATCTAGAAAAGAACACTCGCAAACAAGATAAGAAGGGTATGAAAAATCTATGTCCATGATAAATAAAAAGAGCATTGTGATTAATACGAGTAAAGAGATTGAATGTACTTTAGGTATACAAAAAATTTGGATAAATGAACATGATAAAACAATAAAATGCATTATCTAATCCAAATCTTCAATAACTCAGATAGATAGAATGATAGATGGATTGATTATTTGATTTGATATGTTGATTGCTCAATTCGGCAGCATAACATTAGAATTAAGATGATAGATGGAAGATGATAGATGAATTATGTAAAGGCTCTAATGATATTTTGACAGCATAATGATACTCAAGACTCAATGCATTGGCAAATTTGACAGCATAAGGATGCTCAAACTCAATGCATTCTCTAATTCAACAGAATAAGAGTACTTGAAGATTAGATGATGCAAATGGCTTGTGAGGGGGTAGATTTATAGGCAAGGATTGGTTGGAATGGATGGTTGTGATTAAAAGGCTAATTGAATGATGTGGATGGTTAGGATTGATTAATTATTCCCACTCTTTGAGGGAGTTGTAGTCATGTGACAAGTGTAGGGAGGAGAATAAAGTTCATGTGTGATCATGTACACAAAAACTTTTATTTAATAAAATTAGGTCTTATTAGTTGTACATGTGAAGGATATTAAATGAAAGTTGTAGTACCACACATGATTCAATTGAGAGGTGGACAAGTGTTGGAATGAGATGAGAGGTGAGGACCTAATTTAAATATTTTATTTGAATTAGTTGGGATATGTGAAAGGGATATTTAAAATAAATATTTTATTTATTTAAATTAGAGAAAAGGTGGGAAATTAATTAAATAAATGGGATTTATTTAATTAATTGGCTAGTGGGATTAGGATGGGAAATTAATTAAATAAATAGGATTTATTTAATTAATTGGCTAATGGGATTAGGAGTGGGATTAGGACAAAATGCTACATGATGTCTTTTATAATGTATTTGACTAGGTGTTGCAAGACATGGACAAATTTGGGTGTCTACATTTTGCCCCTCTTTGAGATGATGTTCAAGATGATGAGATTTATGTCAAGTAACATCAATTCAAAGAAGCTAAGGTATGGATGGAGGAAAAGGATGGGGTGATGATGGAAATATAGGATGATAATGCCCCCTTGAGAGGATAGGCGGGTTGGACAAACACGGGTAGGCTCTCAAAATGAAAGGGATTGGTCAAGGAAGATAAGATAAGGGAATGGATAGAAGAAATGAATGATGCATTATGCTGCAATGAAAGTGAGCAAACATGGTGTTTGATATAGCACTAGATGTTATGCACCAAGGTATAAAGACCAAGGTGACAATGTGTCTTGTGCACCCAGCGTAATACAACCTTGTCTAATGTATAAGGAAGTAAACTTAGAGCATGAAAGTTCTAATGCACAAAAGGTATGACATGACCTTAGATGCAAAGGATAATGTAAAAAGCTATTTCAACATACACAAGATATGAATATTAGCTAGAAAGATACGGATTTGATACAAATGCAAGATAAAAAGATAACACACACAAGCAAGCATGCACAAATGATACAAAAACAAACAAGGTATTGCCCCTGTCAAGATGTCAAACAATGATTAAGTGATTGATTGATAGATTGATGATGATAGTGTTGTCATTGTGGGGAACGATATATCCCATTGATGATGATGATGATTGTTGATTTGGTTTACGACAAGATTAGGATCAAGACCATTGATGTGATTGGATAATTTGACAAGATTGATTGAATTGATTGGTATGGATTAAGGATGGACTTGCAAATGGATCATTGCTTAGATTGATTTGATTATTTGAAGAATTGGATGATGTGATTGAAAAATTGATGAATTGGAATGATTTGATGAAGAATGATTTGAATTGAATGGTTTGATTGCTTTGATTTTGATGATGATTAATTGATTGACTTGATGGATTGATTGGATTATGGGTGTTAATTGATGATGTGGGAGACAGATGATAGAAGAAGATAGAATAGATGAAGATGAAGATTGATGAAGATTAAAAGAAGGATGAAAGAGATGTGAAAAAGGTGTATCACCTATGCCTGAATCTGGGTACTTCCTTCATATTCTAGATTGTCTACATACCCTGTATCCATGGGATCAAGGCACTTAATGATAAATATGAGATGTAGTTCTTGTAATGTTTTATTGATGGTGATGATGAAGGTGGATGGATTGATTGGATGTTTGATGATATATGATGTTATTGATGGGATGATATGGATTGGATTGATGTGATTTTGATTGATTGATAGATTGTCTTGATTTGATGATTTGATTGGATTTTTTTTATGGATTTGATGTGATGAATTGTTTGATGACGATTGATCTTATTGCTTGGATTTTTTTTTTAGATATTTAATTTTTTGTATTTTGGGGAATATTTGATTTTTGTATTTTTTGAATTTTTTTTGTATTTTTGGGAATGTTTTGATTTTTATGGATTTTTGGGAATATTTAATTTTTTTTAGATTTTTAAAATGTTTTGGAATGTCAATGGGTTTACAATTTGGGTAGCCTTTATGCTAGATACCAATGACAAGGGAAAACCAAGTCTAGATACAAGGATGAAGGTAGGTGGGATGAATGGTTAAAAGGATGGGTGATAGTAAATAGGATGGAAGGCTCATGATAGATGGGTAGACAAGAGGATAGGCCATGGAACGAAAATTTCATGATATATGAATGGATAAAAGGATAAGAGATAGTGGATGGGATGTATGCATCATAAGGGAGCTAGGATGTGATCTCCAAAGACTATGTCACATAGGAATAACATGCCCCATTCTAGGTGTAATACTTAAGATTTTACATGACAAAGCTTATGATGAAAGGATGACATGATGGATTGGTTTGGAAAGGATGAGGTATACCAAGAGATATCCAAAGAATGTTTCAACATTTTGCCCCTACATCTTCATTAAGATCAAAAGGAGGAAGGAAGGATGAATAGATTCAATAGGATAGGTATATGGGTGTAATGGCTAAGGATGGTAGGATAGGATATTGCAAGATAGGACATGATAGGATGGAAAATGATAGGTTGGAAATGATAAGATGGATGAGACAATGTGCCCCCAAGTGTAAGTGACATAGAAGATCAACCTACACATGACATATGTTTGCTAGGTTTTCATCATGGTATTTATCCAAGGCACCTGTTTACGAGGTTTTCACCGTTCGATGAAGGGATTTCTTTTTACTATTTTGATTTTTTTTTTACTTTTTTGATTTTTTGAATGGGAGAAAGTGGATATGGACGAGAGGGATGTCATTTCATGGACCATGTCAAATGTCATTATGCTCATAGATGTTGGTAGGGGATGTCATGAAAGGGAGATGGAGTAGGTAGATAGTGGATTATGATGTGGATTATGCAAGATTTATGCAAGGATGGATGGATGGGGGATACTAGATTTTGATGTGGATTATGAAGGGAAGGATAATGGATTATGATGTGGATTAAGGAGGCCACATGGAAAAGGATGGATGAAAGTCTTATGCAAAAGCATGGACCATAGGAAGGTGATGGGGGAGATATGTAGGATAATGGATGAAGGATGGGGAGATGGAGGTATGTGAGAATGGAATCATGACCAACGGTTGCACATACCATGATAAACATTGAAGCTTTTGATGGGAAGGTGGTGTAGGAAGAAATGGAGATGTTTGGTTGGTGGATGGATGATGGAGTAATTTAGGGACCCACATAGATTTAGTATTTTTAGTATTTTTATTTTTCTTGTGGGGTTTTTGGAATTTTTGAGTGGAATGTGAATTTTGAATGGAAGGGGATGGTTTGGATTTTTGAGAGGTGGATGCTCCATTTGACTTGCTTGATTTTTGCTTAGGGACCCAAACTATTTTGTTTTTGGACTTTTGTTTTGAAGGTATGGGCTTAGATAGTAGTTTGGATAGATTTTGCTTCAATTCTTTGCATTGATGCCCTAAGGCATGAGGATCTTTAGGATTTTTGGTAGGACTTTTGACTTTATAGGTAGAGGGATCTAAATTTTTTATTTTGAATCCCATGGGTTTGGTGGAATGAGTGGAAGCTTCATGTTTAGACAATGTGTGCATTGATTGACCTCATGATTAGGATTTTTAGGGGACGTATGGATAAGTGGATAATTAGGCATTGGTAGAAGTGGAGGCAAAGTGAATGGAGGGAAATTAGGAGTTGGGAGTAATCGAGGTAAAGTGGATGTTGGAAGGTGTATGGTCACATGCTTTTGACATTTGTAGGATGGTGGAGGTGGAATGACCACATATGTTTTGGGTATATGATAGGATTTATGATGGAAAGTGGTGGACTTAGGATGCATGGAGGAATTACCAACATCTTTAGATTGTTTACCTTGGGGTGTGTATCCAAGGCGATATGAGTATTGAGGGACCTTAACATGGATTGGCTCCAAAATACCTTGTTCATGAAGGCCTAGGCCTTTACTGTGGTAGTTCATGTTTTGGAGTATGCAATGGACAATGGGACTTGGTGTGCTTTGGGAACTAGACTTGAAATTATTATTGGATGGAGAAGGTGAGATGGTAGACAATGGTTGTTTCTCTTCTAAGGAGGAACATTCATGTATGAGGGTGGTAAGACCAATAGGATATGGTGGGTTTGCAATATGGTCGATATTAGATGACAAGGGATTAATAGGATCTTGAGTAGCATTATGCTCACTAAGATCCAAGCTATTGGTTTGATCTTCTATGCTTACTTGGGAGCCATGTGTCTCATCATGATGAGTGGATGTTGTGGGATCATGGCTAGATGGAGGATGGATAGATGGGGTGATAAGCTCTTGACCATGGAATGCATAAAGTTGGCTAAGAGGATCATCATGGTCTTCTTGATCATATATGGGAGCTTGATCATGGATAGTTGTGGGATTATGGATAGGGCTAGATGTAAGATGGATTGGAGCAATTTGGATATCTTGCTCATGAATAATTATGCCCGATTATGGACAGGATCAAGGTTCTCATGGATAGGTTCTTTATAGGTAATAATATCTTGATCATGGAAAAGATATATGTTATGTATGGGTTGGATGGAAGTGCTTTGATATTGACTTAGGCAAGGGATTGATGTTTCCACATGCTTGGGAGTAGACTCTTGACATACCTCTTGATTTTGGATGGAAGTGGAAGTGAGAGACTGTTGGATATGCTCTTAGTCAACAACATGAAGGTATGATGGGTCTTGACTTGGGTTCATGATAAGAGGTTCGTGAATAGGCTTGATGGCTTGTGGGTCACATGATGGGGTTGGAAGACTAGACATAGTATTGGAGGACTCATTGGGAGGCTCAAGGATGGGTGTTCGACATGGGGGTGTTCTATCCCTTTCTAGTATCCATTGGATCACATCCTTCATGAGTGTATGGGAGGATGGACAATATAATGGATGAATGATAAGAGTAGATGGTGTTGTAGGCTTAGGATTAGGATTTGTTGGATGGATAATGGGATTAGATGGATTGGGACTTGGGCTAGATGGAAGAATAATGGAATTAGATAGATTGGTTTTATCTAACACAATCCTACCACCATCTTCTAGGTTCTTGACCAATATTTTAAACAGTGAAGAAGTGGATATGGCATGGCCCTCACACCTATGGTATGTGTAATATTCATCATCTTTATACCAATTACGTTTATAAAGAGGTGGAGAATATGAGCTTAGCAGGTGTAGCTCAATCAAGTTTGCTTGGACCAATTTTTCCAAAAGTATCTCCATGGAATCTTTTAATGAAGGGTTAGTGGAACATGGGGATGAAGGTGATGAAGGTTGATGGACCAATGGACTAGGATTGGGATAACATGGTGGTGGAGAGATAGGACTAACAGGCTCATGGATTGGCACTTGGGTGGATGATGGAGGCCACTCTAGATTGGTATCTTCCTTGTCAAAGGTATCATGAGTATCAAAGGATATTAGATCTTGTTGCAAAGGTGGACTTAGGTCTATCAACGGTGCTTGATGGTCTTATTGTGGAGGCCATTGATAGGCTTAGTGGTTGGTATTGGAAGAGATGGGGTATGGTGATGCAAAATTAACATGATAGGTGGATGGATGAGATTGGTATGAAGTGGGATAAGTTGATGTGGGATTGATTTGATGTGTGGATGGATTAGATTGATATGAAATGGAAGGTGATGGGACATTGACTTGATAGGTTGGTGGATTAGATTGGTATGAAGTGGGATAAGTTGATATATAGGATTGATGTGGAGGTTGTTGATGTTAGGCTAGTGTTTGGACTAGTTGTTGTGGTATGATTTGTTGTTGTGATATGACTTGTTGTTGTTGTTGGAATTGTTGAATCGGTTGATGTTTTTGTGGTTGAATGTGTTGATGTGATGATTGGAATTGTTGGATTGGTTGATGTTGTTGTGGTCGAATGTGTTGATATGATGGTGATGGACGGGTTTCATATGATAATGGTTGTTGAGATATGGATTGATATGGATAAGGGTTGACATTAAAAGAGGTGTGATAGGTTGATGAAGGGGTAGCATGACATGTGGATGGATGAGGTTGATATGATGATGTAGGTGACACATGGGATTGATGTGGAGGTTGTTGATAGTAAATGGATAGAGGATGATGAGCTTGTTGGGTTTGACAAGTGGCCATGAGGTGTTGGGCTTTTGCTATGAGTTGTTGCATTTGAGGTGATTGGCTTGTTTGAAGTTGAAGTTGTTGGATCATGTCTTGTAGTCGTTGAATGATTTGTTAGGGGTTGTGGTTCTTGGTAAAGTGATTGGAGAAGGTCTTGGAATTGGGGTGCTATGTCTTCTAATGTTGGCATGGTGTCACACATTTGTTTAAGAATTAAGACCCTTTTGATAAGTGCTTGACTAGGATTATGATGATGATGTAGAATAATTGGGATAATGATTGATTAGATTAGAAAGAGGATGATGATGATTAGGATGACTAAGGTGATGGTGATTAGATGAAATAGGTGATTAGGATGAAAATGATTGGGATGTGATTAGGATGAAGTGATTAGGATGAAGGTGACTAGGATGATTTGGATTGGATGATGTGGCTTAGGATGTGTGTTATGACAAGTAGGTTGAAGATGATGTGGCAAGTGTTTATTGGAAGTTTGACTTGGGCAATATCAAACACAAGATCTCACATGTAAATGCATGAACACACACACACCAAACATAATGATAAATTTGTCTTTTAATATTAAATGTGATGATTAAGCACACACTTGAAGACACATCAACAAGACCTAATGTTAGTCAAGTGGGTTTGGCCAATTGGTCTTAAACTAGGTTGTACAAGGTTGACTAAGGAAATGAAATGAAAGTGAAATCCTGCCACACAACCGAGAGAAAGGGGTAACCCACCCTTCACCTTCACTTCCCAAAGGTATAAAGTTCTTTGGGGCTGAGCCAAGAGTAACAAGATTTTAACTCCCAAGGAGGGTGTCTTTCTATTCATACCTTGGTTGAGGTCATCCCTTGGAGTGGTGTGTCTCCAAGCAAGCCTCCTAGGAAGGGTATGACAAAAGCAAACCAAGTGAAGTACACATGATTCACACTCGCAGTTGTTAATTGACCCTTAGAAATGAGATGTGTGTAAACAGTTCAAGCACTTGTTCTTTTCAGATCCAAATCCAAATGTGTAGAAAGACACTTGTTCATTTTAACCTTGATTTTTGATGTGTGATTGAACATAAGATTCATTTTAATAGCCTAAAATCCAAATGTGTGATCAAACAAATTGTTCTTTTTAAGCCCCAAATTCAAGTATGTTGACAAGCAATGATTAGAGATAAAAGTTGGAATGTGTGTACCTGATTGTTTTTCTGTCCTTAAATCTACTACAGATGCTGATGCCAATGTTGTTCCAGCTCCATGTGATCACCTGAAATCCACCAAGACAAGAAGAAACACAAACTTGCAACCAAAAGAGGGTTATGCCAAAAATATGCAATCTGTTAAAAATATGAGATAGATGATCTGATACAGCAAAACAAATTGCATAAACAGAAAGTTTGGAAGATTCTACGCAATTTTTTTTAAAAAAATCATTGAAATTTGATCAATTTTGCTCAAGTTATGCTCAATCGAAGTTTAAAATGAAGCTGAACTTTAACTGCAAAAATACTTGATGAAATGATGAAATCACCTAAAAATTTTGTTGCCATAGCGTAGATAGGCGAACTAGCTTTCCAACGAGTCCTTTCATACGTGATTTTGACCTGTTTTGACCAAGTTATGGCAAAAACAAAAACTGCCCCCTGTGGCATGTGGAAGAAGACAAGGTACTTGGTAGTTTGCACTTAACCGCTAGTGGTTTTTATAGTGTTGGCCACACATAGTGGTTTGTGCAATACGCAGTTAAGTTTGATAGTTTAGAGCCAGAGGAGCCCTTGGTCATCAATATGACCAAGGGCGATCGAAAAGTAAAAAAAAGAATGAATATATGAAATGGACCCCACTTTAAACCCTAAAGCGACTATGCTAAGGACTCGGAGGCCCCCCAAAAGAGGCAACCCAGTTGGTAGGGGTGCCGACATATCTGGTCGCCACCCATGGGAGTGGTAGAAACAAACACAGTGGGAGATGGATCAACTATTGACCAGAAAAAGGTTAGCGACTAAGGCGGATGGACCAGCGATGACTGGGAGGTGACATGGTCACCTGAAGGAGGCAACCACAAGAGGAGGAATCTCGACAAGTTTCTTGAAGCGACGGTCGAGGGTTTTATGCCAGGTAGTGGAGAAGTGGTGGATCAGGGAGATTGCCACAGGAGGTGGCGAGATGGCAACCATGGCGGAGGATGGGGTTTTTTAGAGGCGGTAGTGGTGGATAAGCCACAGAAGGTGGTGATGAAAAAAAAATAACGACGACGACCTGGAGACAAAGAGGTGGTGGGAATGGTATCGCTTAGGTTTTTTTTTTTTAAACTGATGACAGTTGATAAATGATGTACAAAAGGCAGAGATCAGGCCATGCACTTAGGGTTTCAGTTAGCCAAACAATGCAAGTTGACAGAGAAGCTTTTAGGACAAACAGAGAGTTAAAACAATGCAAACAAAATCCTTTATGGTGATGTCAAACATAGACTTGCAATCAAACAATAAAATCTGATGATCAGCTTCAAGAGCTCCTGCACAGGCGTACAGATCCGTACGGTACAGCCTTATGTAGGGGCAAAAACTAAAAAAAAATTCAAAAATTTTCCAGTGACAAAACCCTAGCAAGTTTATAGTTAAAATTCATGGAAATGGCCTCCTAGACGCAATGGTGATGTTAGTTTCAGCCCAGGAGGTCACATGCAACAATTCACTCCCAAAACTTGACAAAACGAGGGTTAAAACATGCAAATTTTTACACCAAAAACCTGCAAAAACTATGATTGGATCCTTGGAGCATGTTCATGTCAGGTTCACTAGAAAATATATATCAAAAAATTTGGATAAATGAACATGATAAAACAATAAAATGCATTAGCTAATCCAAATCTTCAATACCTTAGATAGATAGAATGATAGTTGGATTGATTATTTGACTTGATATGTTGATTGCTCAATTCAGCAGCATAACATTAGAATGAAGATGATAGATGAATGATGCAAAGGCTCTAATGATATTTCGACAGCATAAGGACACTCAAGACTCAATGCATTGGCAAATTCGACAGCATAAGGATACTCAAACTCAATGCATTCTCTAATTCGACAGAATAAGAGTACTTGAAGATTAGATGATGCAAATGGCTTGTGAGGGGGTAGATTTATAGGCAAGGATTGGTTTGAATGGATGGTTGTGATTAAAAGCCTAATTGAACGATATGGATGGCTAGGATTGATTAGTTATTCCCAGGGAGTTATGGTCATGTGACAAGTGTACATAGAGGAAAATAAAGTTCATGTGTGATCATGTACACAAAAACTTTTATTTAATAAAATTAGGTCTTATTAGTTGTACATGTGAAGGATATTAAATGAAAGTTGTAGTACCACACATGATTCAATTGAGAGGTGGACAAGTGTTGGAATGAGATGAGAGGTGAGGACCTAATTCAAATATATTTTATTTGAATTAGTTGGGATATGTGAAAGGGATAATTTAAATAAATATTTTATTTATTTAAATTAGAGAAAGGGTGGGAAATTAATTAAATAAATGAGATTTACTTAATTAATTGGCTAGTGGGATTAGGATGGGAAATTAATTAAATAAATAGGATTTATTTAATTAATTGGCTAATGGGATTAGGAGTGGGATTAGGACAAAATGCTACATGATGTCTTCAATAATGTATTTGACTAGGTGTTGCAAGACATGGACAAATTTAGGTGTCTACACTTTAAAACTGGATTCTAAGGTTTCTTGCACTATTAGAAAGGTTGTTTTGTTGGCAAAAGATGCATTTTTTAAAATCAAGATTCATGTTAATGGTATTAAAGTTGATGCATTGTTTTATTCATGTTCTCAAACTAACTTAATTGCTTAAGAGTTGGTCGAAAAACTTGGCCTTTAAACATTCCAACAACTTAAGCTATATGGTTTGGGTTGGATAAACGGAGGTGTACATATGATAGTACAAGCAATATAAAATGAAGTTTTTAGTTGATTTCAAATTTGTTGACAAAGTTGTGGTAGATATTGCTCCTTTGGATGTTTGCAATGTTTTTGGTATCCCTTACATGGATGACTAAAAGACATTTTTATAGGAGAGAATACAAATATTATATCATTAGGAATTGGAAGAGCTTCATGTTGTATGCTTATTGTGGCAAAGAGTAGCTTCAAGAGTCCATGAATCTTTATGAGAAGATGAGTGGCAACACAAAAGTCATTTCTTTGGGGAAAACTAATGTTGAACAAGTTTTATCATGTTCAAGCACTTTCTCATTGTTTCACCTATACATTTGGAGAAAGAGGTGTTCCAAAATTTGGTGCAAGTTTGTTTTGTGGTGCAAGGTGAGGTGGTTTATGTGCCATTAGTTGAGGGTTCATTTGCTCTCATTCATTGAGTCTCTATAGCTTTTGGGGACCAAAAGCATTCATATTGGGGAGGTGTGATCCAAAAAAGATCCAATTTTGTAATTCTTGGCATGTTTTCAAATAGAGGACAACCTCTTGATGCTGAAAAGTTTATCAAGTGGTATGGAACATCAAAATGTAGGTTTTGGCAGAAGAGATAATATTAGAAACAAAGTATTCTTCTCAAAATGGAGAAATCACCAGTTCCAACAGGTAGTGAAAATGTAATCATTGCAGGAATTTTGGAATCACTAGGGTCGAAATGAAATTGCCTCTTACACAAATTGGTGAATTTGTTATGCACATTCTAGTTTCTCTTTTTTTTTTCCTTATTTTGTCATGTTTATTTACTCTTTATTGATTCTAGATACAATGTAAAACTATTTATAGCCTATTGGAGTGTGTATCCATAATCTTAGATGCTTGAAATGCAAGTTTTAAAGTTGTAGAGGGAGATTTATGTGCTATTTCTCCAAGTTTTAGGACTGTTGTAAAAGCAGTGAGAACAAAGTAGTCTAAGAGAGTCCTTAGGGGTGGTTGGAGCAAGAACAAGAGTTGTTCAAGCTTAGTTTGCAAGCCTATGTGGCCAGGCCTCTTGTTCAGGCTTAGTTTGCAAGCCTATGTGGCTAGGCCTCTTGTAAATGTCATTCTTTGAGACTAAAGTGAGGTATTTGCTCACATTTTAGCCAGAGTTTTTATCTGAAATAGGTTCTCTAGGGTGTATTGGCCTCTTATTTTCTTTGGTGGTGTTGTCCATTTACTTAAATCGGTACAGTATTCTCTTTTAAAATAAAATGAAATCCGAATGTGATAATTTTGGTGTCATATAACTACCCAAGTTGATCAGATACAGCTGACATTGACACTATTTTCCCCCTAATAGTAGTATTTGAATGGTAGACTTGTAGTTTGTAATGTTATTGTTGCTAATCTATGCTGATTAGTTTCTCTGTAATTATGAACTGTGTTGTAGATTGCAAATTGACTTGTGATCCTGCATCTATAAGATCTGATCTTGCATCTGCATCTCTATTTAATATAAACAATAATTTGATAGAGGGTGCATATCCCGTATCTCATGGATTGCACTTAATGAGTTTGTTCTAGAATGAAGTTATTCAGTTGGCTAATGGAATTGCTTCAATGAAGTTACTCGGTAGATAAATAAAAATACATGGCGACTAATAATTTGATAGAGGGTGCCCATATATTTTTAATTGTATTTAATTTTTTCCCCCTGGCCACTAAAAATATATATAAGAATAAATATATAGAAATTTTGACAATTTACTTAAAATCTTATTTTTCAAGTGATACAATCTTCTTAAAATTTTAATTACATTTTACCACTAAAATGACTAAATACGGCCATCAAATTTAGGCCCCACTCTTCACATTCAAAGCTTAATATCAAAGTTTTTTAATTGTATTCTATGATCTATGATGTGCTCAACCACTAATATATTTAAACTGCAGATATCGTCAAGAATTGGGTTGTATTTTTTTTAGGAAGGCAAGAAGTAACGTGCAAGATTTGATCCAAAAACCACGGCTAGTGGTCGGCTAGTTGCATTACAATCCGTCTTCCTCCTCTGCTTGAAAACTCATGTGGATCAAAATACATTGAATAAGAGAGCCGCTGCTTTTTTTCCCACCATGGATACTCACAACTGACAACTGTGAGCTGGCTAACAAATCATGTCTCTTATTTCAAGTCCATTGACTTCTCTAAACCTACAAAGACCATTCTAAATCTAATCTTTACAATCCCTTTTATGAGCAATAATAGTTGACAGTTTAAGGGTTTAAAGGTAGCTTTTTTAGGGTTTCTTACTTACCCTTAGAGTTAGGTCTTCAAAATCTTCTTCCACAATGCTCTCCTTATCTTAAGATTCGCTAGACAAGGCACGAATTCAATTATAAATATGCCCTCTTCCAGTGCAGTCACAGCAGTGAAGTTTGTACATTAGATTTGGGTGTACACTTTTTCTGAGCCATGGGATTTCCTGCAGGCAATCATGGTGTCTTTATAGCAAAATGGCTGCGTAGCTTAGCATTTGTATTTTCTTGTATAGACAGTGCAATGTGCTGCCTTGTTTCTTTTCTTGGGCTGAGCGAGCCACTACGCCATGACAGCAATTGGGGAAGAGAATTCTCAGAGATCCCCTCTGCCCATTCCTTGCCATCAGATGGTGATATGGTTAGAAATAAGTTGCCTGTCATTAAATTCTACAATTTTGCAGAGAGTTGTAGTGAGATAGAGGAGGATGTTATGTGTGCCGTCTGCTTGAGCTCATTCGAGAGAGATGACGAAATTAGGGAGCTATGTAATTGCTCTCATATATTTCACAGGAATTGTTTGGATAAATGGATTGATCACCATCAGATTACATGCCCTCTCTGCAGATGTCCTCTGATTTCACAAACAGAAGCAATTGATCAAAATGGAGATGGCAATGATGAAGATTGGATCTCCTTTCTTTTCCAAGGTGAAGATTTGTTGGATTCATTTTAGCAGAGAAATGGTGAATGTGATTCTTGGTTCTCCTTGTAAGCTCGAATAAGGGTTTGATGATTACAGAAGAAGTGTTGTAAATGATGAGGAAGAGTTTATACAGCTGATATATTGACCAGAACACAGCAGTTAACACATAGGCAATGGTGAAGGACAAAACAGAGTTTCCTTAGTACTATTTATTTGTCTGTTACAAAACTTTAAGGCCCAACACAGATGGCACAATGTGGATTAAAGCATTGTTGTTCACAATTGAACACAATTCAAAGTTTTAGACAATTGTTTTTTCACATTTTTTTCTATCTGTTCAGTCTAAAGGGCAGTGAAATCCCTTTACTAGTTGTACTGAAAGGCTTCTTTCATTTACTTCATCCATATGTGGAATCAATCCATAAGGGAATTTTTTTCCTCTTGAGGTAACGTGTGACCTCTAAAACATGTCTACCTGCAGAGTTAAGCTGTAATTTCAGTTTGAGCATCAATCTTTCGATATTCTTCGTTCCTCTTACTTATTTGGGATTTATCATGTTTATGTTTCCTAAACAAATTAAGTAAAAAGATGTCAAAATTTGGCTACAATGGTGTCAATAACTAAAAATTTAGTATTACTCGAAGCATTACATTTACATTTAAATCTGGGGATGTATATATTCTTCTTCTTTAATCTTATGGTTTAATCTTATGGTTTTATGGAGGGGCTTTCCTAAAATATTTCAGCAGGTGAGGCTATGAATTTCTAGGAGCATTTCACAAGTAGGTGGTCCCATATAATTATGGCAATGGGCAAGCTTAATGCTTTAAGCTCAGAAATTTTAGGAGGTTAATTTAATCTCATAATTTTTTATTTTTTTGCAGCAACTAATGACAAAAAAAAATTAGCTGAATTATTTTTTACCAACAAATTGTAGATGCATGATACATGGAAAAAAATCTCTTAAGTTGGTGGGGAAATTTTCAGCCCCACCCAGAAAGCACCTAGTGGAAATTGAGAACTGGGCTCCTATTTTCAAAGATAAAATTTCAATTTATCCTATAGAAAATTTTTCTTCATCTCATGAGACCTCCCCCTCCATGGGACCACATCTTAAGTATATTAAGTTAGTTTTTGGTTTGAAAATTTCTTGAGTTAATTATGGGTATGTTCTCATCAATTTCACACATATTGAAAGTACTTTATCCTATTTGTAAACTTTACAATAATGAACTAGATTCAAAAGAACATTTTGTATTTAGGCATCTAGTATATTATGAGATCTATGGTAGGTTTAACTAAATCTCTAAAGAAAATTATGAATCTCTACAAAATCTTATTTATTATAAAGATCAAAGATGTTAGCCCTATTCAGAGAGAGATAACACAACACAGATTTTAAATTTCTAAATCAATACAACTCTTTATATCAATATTTACTTTCATATTCCTTTCTTCAACCTTAATTTCAAAAACACAAATAAACTCATTATTAATTATAATTTCTCTTTTTTTTTTACAAACTTTTAAATTTAGCAATTCAATTAAATTAATTAAATATCAAATTTCCCAAACAGAATTGAGGTCTTCCCACTGTGACGTCCCCATCTTTAATGGCAAAAATGGGATTTATTTATTTTATATTGTGAAAGACAATGTTCTGAATATTAAACAAGCTATATAACTCTTCATCTGGGACACTCTACAACTCAGCTTACACTTTTCTCTTAGAGTTCATAACTGTAATTTTATAATAAATTAATTTTAATATTACAATTATGATTCAAAGTCAAACCCAATACCTTGTCTTTGTTACCGTTTCCAAAGAATCTCCAGCCTGAAATTGTGGAGATCTAATAGATCCCGTGAGTTTGATGAGGTGGAGGACCAAAGGCGAGATCTTTAATTGAAAGGAGAATCTAAAGAAAATTCTGCAATGAGATATGAAGCGGCAATGCATTTTCAAACGCTCAAAATATTGTAAATAATTACTATGGTGATGTTACAATCTTTGACTATCCTATAGCTAATCACTAATGCAGCTTCCCTTGTTCAAAGATACCTCTTCCTTTAATAATGACTATCTATAATTTATGCGTGACTCACATGCTAACATAGGGGAGAGGGACCCATAGTGGGTCACCCTAACTTCACCCTTCCACCTAGCGCGCCACGTCATCCGAATTAAAAAAAATTGCCTTAGCCACGTAGATGATGGCATGGACATCCTAAATATTTCGTTTTGCATGGTGGAAAATCGATTTGCCACGTGGATGACACATGTCTTTGGCAGGGTCAAATTTTCGGTCGTTTTTTACTGCCGACTGATGACCAGACACAACATACCCTGGTGGCGGGAAGCGGCATCGTCAGTCGTGCTCGCGATGCCATGTGGCATCCGAGCAACTCGTGACCTTTTCATCACACACTCGCATTTATGAAGGAAAGCAGACCCATTTACACCCATGTAGACGTATTTACTCCACTTCCCTCCGCATTTTGCTAGTTATCGTGTCTTGGCTTTTCACTGCTATGGAGCATTCAATGCTCCCGTCCTTCACACTCAACAAACCCTTTGACACCATTACTGACTCTGCTCTCCGTGTTTGGTCTTTACCTTTGGCACTGAAACTGGGCCACCTTGGCGCTCCAAAGAAAGGTGCATTGGCGACGACTCCACTAGTATCTCCTTCTGCTCGTGGCTTTGCTTGTTTTTCCTTCGACCTTGGTAAGGATTTTTTATCCTGCTAAGGCAATGATCTTTCTAGCTCAAAAAAAAAGAGGATTTATGTGGCTTGTTTTCTTCCATCTTTTGCTTTTTGTGCTCGCAAATGGAATGTTGTTTTCATTTTCCGTCTGCTTGTAATGATTAGGCTTCAGTATTGAAATGGGTTCTCGGTATTCAAATGGGTTTCGAAATGGGCTTTTTCCATTCATTGTTGTCCGTCTGGTTATTTCTATTTTATGTCCGGTTCTTTTCATTTTATGTTTGGTTGTAATCATGAAAAGGGGTCATTGTTTGTCTGGTTGTAGTCATGACGACTCCACTGGTTTCTCCTTCCGCTCATGGCTTCACTCGTTTATCCTTTGACCCTGGTAAGAATATCTTATCCTGCTAAGGCAATGATCTTTCTAGCTCAAAAAAAGAGAGGATTTATTTGGTTTTTTCGGTCTGCTTGGAATCAATAGGCTTTGGTATTCAAATGGGTTTATTGTTTATGCATGGGTATTGAATTTTAATGGAAGGTTCTTTTTGTTTTGTATCTGGTTGTAATCATGAGGGTTCCGTATTAAAATGGGGTAATTTTTTATACATGGGTATTCAATTAATTTTTTTTTGTTTGCAATGGGATTTTTTTCCATCTATTGTTGTCTGTAATCATAAATGGAAGCTTTGCTACATCCCCAACTTACGATTTGACTTAATCTTAACTTTGTGTGGTAATCAAGAGGATTAACCCTAGTTTAATGATTAGATGTGGAAATATCTGATTTAATCATTGAGTATGAGAATACTGACTAATGATAATTAGTTATGAAATTACATGTTCATATGAATATCTAATTAATATGAATTGCGAATTAGATGATGATGCACTGATAATGGTTTTATGATGGTGAGTGTGAACATGAAATGAATCTTCCTTCGAAGACAGAAGGAGAGTATCATCCAGGAGGAAGAGATAGATGTCAGGAAATGGGTCCAATTGCCATCTGAGTATCAGACTTTATGTCCTTATGAACCCTTGTAAGTTGGCATAGGTTACGTCTTTTCTTGCTAGTCAATTTTCTATATGTGTTGTCTTGTTGATTGAGTAATTTTGACAATGTTTGTGTCGACTCAACCAAATGACATTCTTAGAATGCCAACGAGAGACGAGAGGTAGTCTTGCCAAGCGACAGAGTACCTTCTTCTTTTCTCTATTTATTCTCGAACCAGGATTTTGAATCTATTGTTCTTGGTATAATATGCTTTGGGTTTATAGCGAAGAAGGGGGAGCGGTGCTTGACCCCTAAATTGCATGTTGATCGTGCCATCTGGTAGGTGGTGGTGTCATAGGATGACATCTTGAATGATATAAGTATCTTCATACATCAAGAAGATGTATGAAATTAATATTATGCTATGACTATTTAAATCTAATATTGAATCCCATGTAATTCTAATATGGTTATTTGTTTTGATTATGGGCTGACATCACCCACGGTAGTGGAGTGATGAGATGTTAATTCAAACCAATGGGAGCTTCATGCTCACTGGCCACTTGTAGATAGCAAGTATTGGATCGAGTGTCTCCTTAGAAACCGCGCGTGGCAGAGTGGAGAAACCACCCACCACTTCATGGGCATGGGTGGTAGTTACCCTGCATGCTCGACATGCTAAGAAGACCAAAAACATAGCATTGGAAAGTCTTTTGATCATTCTTATCATCATCGATTATCATTTTGGGTTGTTCTTTGCACTCAGGAGATAGGGCAAGACCAAGAAAATTTCAGTTGGCTGAAAACTTTGGGAGACCATAGGAAGTGGCACATTAGCACTCGGCTGTCAGACTCGATAGACTATGTTGGCAACACCAAAACAACTTCATTTAGGTTAGAATCAAAGTCTGGAAAGACTTATTTAATGTTGATTGTTAACAGTAATGATTCCCTGTGGTATAGTGTCAACTGTGTCGACTATCTTATGATATATTATTGTTGTGTTAATCGTTTGAAGCTTTCAGGCCACAACCATCAATAATGCCAAACTTTATATCTCACACCCTCATGTCTAAGTTACTATGTTTAAACTTGTTTATGTATTCATTTGGAGGTATACTCTAGGCTACGGGGCCGATATATATATATATATATATATATATATATATATATATATATATATATATATATATATATATATATATATATATATATCATAAGTTAATATTGATTGTAATTCCTATAGCTGTTGCTCAAGGCCTTTGAGGCCGAGCTCAAAACTACTGTAGTAAACTCATGTCGAGTGCCGACATGGCATGATCGATAATAGTTTAAAGATAACACCAAGACTCATATGATGAATTTGAGTCGATAGTGCTCATGGCACATAATGTGTTAAACCATTGTGTAAAGTATATGTTTGAAGGCTCGGCCTGCATGTGGCCAAGGCACCAACCATGAACTGTTGTGATGATCTTTTGAAACTTTAATCTTAGACCGTGCTAAGAACACTTAAATACAATCTTGAGAACATCAAACATTAAACTCAACTGCTTTCCAAGGGTTATTAAGATAAACAAAGGAAGTATATTTTTTGACCCCTCGATAAAGGAGGAGGTATGCAATATAAAAGATTATTGTTTTACTCTATGGTAGCTTTGCATGCATGCCGGAATATTAGAGGAATTCTCTTCTTGTTGTTTATAACATTATGAGATTGAAAGCTAAATTAGTTTAAATCTCTTATATTATTTAATGTAACAAAATCCATTTTCTTTCTAGTGGCCAAACTCCATGAAGGGAGTATATAATGCTATGAACTCACGTAGAGTCCTTGAGATATGATGGGGAGCCTCATATGGTAAGACTTACTCCCTCTTCGCTCAGGCCGATAGTCAGTTCAACCATCGCCAAACTCTCGTCGTTGTGACCTTTACCATCGGCGAACACTTACAACCTGTTTCCGATATGCCAATACACTAACTTAGTATATGCTTGGCGTGACTTACTATTACCGGTGGACTAAAGTTTCTATACCTTGATTCACTGTTACGACCAGTCACCGTTTGTATCTGACAAAAGATACATTCTCAATGTACATTCCCCACATGCTTTCTCAACATACATTTGCGATATGCATTCGCAATATACATTCGGTGAAATGATACGAAACTTACGCCAATGCTGGTGTCTTTGAAGAGACTCTTGTCATCGGTGAACACTCATACACTTAGGCCGATGTGCTTTGTCACCCTGATCTGAATCTTAGGCCGTGACTTTCATTCAGCGGCTCGTACCTCCCTTTAGCCGGACTACCCTCGTTGCTCTGAGCAAGGTATGTTTCGTTGATGGCCTCTGTCTCACTGATAACGGCTCCAACTCCTCCAATCCAAACCCTAGCACATGGAGATGCTAGGCCACCTACTGTGCACACTCCTCGATTTGGAACATCTGCACCACTGAACAATGAAACAAAATAGGAAACAAACGAATATTGTACAACGAAGCCATTCCACTGATTTCGACAGAAATCTCACCAGTGGAATGCTTCACATCGACATTTTCAAACAATGGAATTATAGAAAGGAAAAGAAATCTATAGCTATGCAATTTGTAATTATAAAGAACAGAAAACAAATTGACGACACAGAATAGTTTGATTTCTCCTTAACACAATGCACAATTACATTCACACAATTACATTCAATCTCCTCTTCGATCTGATTACAATACTATATGATCTTGTTCATTTCCCTAGTTTTATAAACTCGCCAGAAGAACACCAACCCTATTCCAAGTGGCTGGGAGACTGATTCCAAGCGGCCAGGAGAAAACTAACAGTCTCCAAGCAACTGGGAGACCAACCATCAAACCACTAACAATTTGACAAATGCAAACCTAATTACTTGGGACTTACAAAGTTTGTTCTAGGTCTAGATACAAAACAAAAATGACATGCATTGGTCGAATAGACCTTATTACAACCCAAAACATGATTTTCCAAACAAACATGAATTTAAATGCCTCATGGAGGCCACCTTGCGTGAGATGCTCCTGCATCATACACCCCACCTAGAAAAGAACTCATGTCCCATGAGTTGAGTCTGTGTCTTGCACACCGTCATCCTTTGCTACATCATGCCTTCCCCACGATCTCTGGACTGCAACTTGCTTCCATGGAATCAAAAATTCATGCCTAGAATTGTAGGCTCTACTCACACCTTGCCATGAGTGAGTGCTTGCAACCAAACTTGGATGTTGTACGCCATGATTGCTTACTGTCATATATGCTTGAACACCTATATTTGAAACCTTGTGTGATGCTTCTTGTACAGCTACTATGGTAGAATGTGTTTGCCTTTCAACTCTTGTTGGCTCTAGAGGACAAACAATGGTCCCTACTATAATAACATCTTCTCCTTTCCAATCAACTTGTGGCTACTTGTAGACCTGCTCTTTTACCTTCTTCTGATCCATCTCAGACATTACCATCTGATCTCCATCATTCAAAACTGAAATCACCTTCAAACTGTGATCTTTGGTAACCTCACTCCTTGAGGTATCCTCAACTTGCCTTGTTTCTTCTTCATTGATCTTCACAAACTCTTTCTTACCCACCAAAAATGATCTTGGTTGCCTTCTTTGCTTTAGCATCCTCCTGCAATGGTTGCATCAAAAAAGTCTTCCCATCCTTCTTGATGGTGTATGTGTTAGCATATCCATCATACAATGCTTGCCTATCAAATTGCCATGGCCTACCTAAAAGTAGGTGACAACACTCCATGGGCAAAATGTCACATAAAATTCTCTCCTTATATTCTCCAATCTGAAAATCAACATATGTGTGTTCATCTACCAAAAGTGATTGGCTATCACTTACCCAAGATGCTTTGTAAGGAGTTTGATGAGGAATCCTTTCTATGTTCAATTTATCCACCATTTCCCTAGACACCATATTATCTGTTGAACTAGAATCTATGACTACCTTGCATATTTTACCTTTGCTTTTGTAATTGATCCTAAAAAGAGCTCTCCTCTGTGATGGTTCAATCTTCACTAGTGCTTTGAGCAACGTCCTCTTGATCATTAGATTTTCTCCCACTTCTGATGTCAAACTCACTTCAGGGGATATGACACTCCCTGCATCCTCTTGAGTCAGTGTGGTTCTTCTCTCATTACCATGAGAAGTTGAGGCGTTCTCTGGACACGTCTATGCTGGATGCCCTATCTGATTGTAGTTATAACATCTCATGTTGGAGAACTTGGATCCTCTATCTGATCCATTTGTCCCACCTCTTTCATTTGGCCTTCTTCCTCGGTAGCCTCCTCTGCTACTTGAGTCTCCAACTTGCTCTTCTTGGCTAGACTCACCACTAGGCCTCTGGTTAGGACTTCTACTTCCAAAACTGCCTCTAAAATTTCTGTCACCTCTTCCTTTACTTTGCTGCTCACCTTTCCTCTTCAGCTTCTCTTCAGCTCTTAATGCTACTTGAAAGCCTTTTTCCATAGTTTCAAGGGCAAATAAACTTATCTCATCTTGAATATTGATCCTCAGACCATTTAAATACCTTGCTACCTTGGCTTTTTCATCCTCCATGTACCCACAATGAAGAGTGTATTTGTGAAACTCCTCGGTGTAAGTAGCCACATCCATATCCTTTTGCATGAGGTTCTGCATTTTCCTATAAATTTGCACCTCGTAGTCAGATAGAAGGAACTGGGACTTGATCTTCTCTAGCATTCTGCTCCACGAAGATATCATACTCTTCCCATTCTTTACCCTTTCTCCTTGGGTGTAATTCCACCATGTAAGGGCAGCACCTTTGAGTTTAGTTTTTGCAAACTTAACCCTCTTACTTTCAGGAACTTCCTTGTACTCGAAGTAGTTGTTTTGACCCTCAATCCACTCCATAACTTCATTAGCATTCATCTTTCCACTGAACATGGGGATATCTATCCGAGCCTCTGAAGAGTCCTTGCCAATTGCCTTGATGGCTTCCAGAAATTGCTTTTGTTCAGCTGGTATCTTTGCCTCTTCTTGTTCCTCTGCTTCTTCCTCTTTCTCCTCTTCTTCATCTGAATCTTCCTCTATCCTTTTGCCTATCTTCATTACCTTCAATTCTACTTGGAGTGCTTCCCTGACTCTAGTTTTGATCATCTCTTCCATCTCTTGAAATTTCTTGACCACTTCGGTGGTCATCCCCTTTGGAGGCATATTGCTAGCCTCTCCTTCATTCTCTCTGTCTGACATAAACATTCACAAACAACACCCAAATGCCAACACTCCTGCAAATCCTCAGTTTGACTACAACACAATGCTCAATCAAATGTCCATCCTACATGCTGCTATAGACCCATTCCTCTCGTCCAACAGCATATCTTGGAGATGCACTACCACTCTCTCTCATAGTGGCCTCACTTTGCACCCTCTTCCAGCCAAACCTCTATTGGTGAATGGTCTTGACAGACCTCATCATCGTCTGCCCACACACTATAGGAGTCCTATTCCTTCTTGCAACTAGATGGCACGAGCAACGATTCATCTACCTTCTGAGTGACTGAAATCAAATACACAACACCTCCACCTAGAGCTTTCACTGGCTCTAATACCAATATGATGGGGAGCCTCATATGGTAAGACTTACTCCCTCTTCTCTTGGGCCGATAGTCAGTTCAACCGTCGCCAAACTCTCATTGCTATGACCTTTACCATCAGCGAACACTTACAACCTGTTGCCGATATGCTGATACACTAACTTAGTATATGCTTGGCATGACTTGCTATTACCAGTGGACTAAAGTTTCTATACCCTGATTCACCGTTACGACCGGTCACCATTTGTATCCAACGAAAGATACATTCTCAATGTACATTCCCCACATGCTTTCTCAACATACATTTGCGATATGCATTTGCAATATACATTCGGTGAAATGATACAGAATTTACGCCAATGCTAGTGTCTTTGATGGGACTCTTGTCATCGGTGAACGCTCATACACTTAGGCCAATGCGCTTTGTCACCCCGATTTGAATCTTAGGCTGTGACTTTCGTTCAGCGGCTAGAACCTCCCTTCGGCCGGACTACCCTCGCCACTCTGAGCAAGGTATGTTTCGTCGATGGCCTCTGTCTCACTGATAATAGCTCCAACTCCTCCAATCCAAACCCTAGCACATGGAGATGCTAGGCCGCCTACTGTGCACACTCTTCGATCTTGAACATCTGCACCGCTGAACAATGAAATAAAATAGGAAACAAGCGAATATTATACAACGAAGCCATTCCACTGATTTCGATAGAAATCTCACTAGTGGAATGCTTCACATCGACATTTTGCAACAATAGAATTATAGAAAGGAAAAGAAATCTATAGCTATGCAATTTGTAATTACAGAGAATGGAAAACAAATTGATGACACAGAATAGTTCAATTTCTCCTTAACACAATGCACAATTACATTCAATCTCCTCTTCGATCTGATTACAATACTATATGATCTTGTTCATTTCCTTAGTTTTATAAACTCGCCAAAGGAACACCAACCCTATTCCAAGTAGCTGGGAGACTGATTCCAAGCGGCTGGGAGAAAACTAACTGTCTCCAAGTGTCTGGGAGACCAACCGTCAAACCACTAACAATTTGAGAAATGCAAACCTAATTACTTGGGACGTACAAAGTTTTTTCCAAGTCTAGATACAAAATAGAAATGACATGCATTGGTCGAATAGACCTTATTACAACCCAAAACATGATTTTCCAAACAAACATGAATTTAAATGCCTCATGGAGGCCACCTTGTGTGAGATGCTCCTGCATCAAGATAGAATCGTGTTAATAGAATCGACCTTTTGGACCTTTGAATATACCCTTCTGGATGACTTGAACTAAAAGTAAACCTTGGGATAAAGCTACAATGTGTTCATCAATCGGGTGAGGTCATGAGTCGAAAACATGATTAAACTTTTGTCATTACGCAAGTATGGGAATAGGGTGACATGGAGTCACATATTCCCTACAACAGTGCTTGATTGTTAATGATAGTTATTATGATAACTATGATGCATCTTATGTATTCAAAAGAAATTTTGACTCCTTGTTGAAGAAGGAGAAGTTGGATAAGAGGTAAGTTGTATTGCCTTGTAAGTGGCATTAAGTGCATGATGGGTTTATTAGAGGAACTATTTCTCCTAGATAATTATAATATACTTATGAGAATGAATACTATGGTTAGTATGAAACTCTTGTATTGCAACGTAAGTGAAAGCCATCTCTTTTCAAATGGCCATACTTCACGAATGAGGTATAAGATATTAAAACCCATGAGAATACTTGAGATAGAGTCTTTTTGGTAAGACTATCTTATTAGACTATTATGATATAAGTCTTAAATGCCATGAATTTGAATGTAAACCTTGTGATAGGTCAACATGAAACTGTGAACCTAGGAAGGTCATAAGTTGGAAAACTTGTTTGGCAATTGACATTTTGAAAAGATGGGAGTAGGGTGACGTGGAGCCACTAGTTCTTTGTTGTAAAAGCAATGTAACATAATTGAATGTACTCCCAAGATAGGAGTTGTTTGTTGGGAAAACTTGATTTGGCTATTATCTTTTTGAAAAGATGGAACAGAGTGACGAGGAGTTACAGGTTCCTCATTATGAAAGTAACCTATTATATTTGATATACTCCTAAGATGGGAGTCGACCATCTTGGTATTGGACTATGAATCAAATTGAACACACTTTTACTAGACCTAGAGAGAGGTCAAATTAAGCATACTGTAGGATAAAACAACTTCTAAGTCAAGTCAGGGTGGTGGACATACGACGACGTTCATTGCAAACGTACATGTATGTAAATCTTTGGCCAAAGTAATGCATCTATCTCTGCATGCATTTTCGGTCCACAGTGCTCCAGATGGCATAATGTCACCAGTAGTTTCATTCATAGTAAGAGTGGATCTATAGTTGCATGATCGAGAGGCATTATGAAGGACACAACATCAGATACTCAGATGGCAAACCTTATGGTTCCTTATATCTATACCTTCCATGAAGGGTAGGGTCTCTTCTAGGTAGGAAGTTGTGCAGGGGACCACCGGTCTGTGGTTGGAGGAAAAGCAACTAGTGATGCTCTTCTTCCCAAGCATGAGACAAGCCGAGGCTTATGAAGACATATGTCAAGAGTTCCAGATGTAGTGCTTTTTCATTATATGACTTGATAGTCAGTTTTTATGTATAATTTGATATTTGATGCCTTGAGCATAGCTTTTTACATGCATAGTGATGGTTATTCACTAATGAGATGTAATTGGATATTGTAATCCTATGTTTTGTTATATTCTGGATCAGAATAACATGCTTAATTATTGTAATGATAATGATTCATTCTTGTTTAACTTTGATTTGGATAATCTAAATGTAATCTAGCTCTTAGTTAAGATGAATATTTATGTTAATTATTGAGCATTATGGAATGTGATGATACAAGCTTCTTATGGTTTTCTCACTGTTTGTGATCATGAGGGTTTGGTATTAAAATGCGGTTATTATTTCTCCATGGGTATTCAATTATTTTAATTTTTTTCTTTGTTTTCAATGAGATTTTTTCCATCTATTGCTTTCTGTAATCATAAATGGAAAATTCTTCTGATTTTCTCACTGTTTGTAATCATGAGGGTTTGATATTAAAATGGGGTTATTATTTATCCATGGGTATTCAATTATTTTATTTTATTTTTGTTTGCAATGGGATTTTTTCCATCTATTGCTGTCTGTAATCATAAATGGAAGCTTCTTATGGGTTTTTCACTATTTGTAATCATGAGGGTTCGATATTAAAATGGGGTTATTATTTATCCATGGGTATTCAATTAATTTATTTTATTTTTGTTTGCAATGGGATTTTTTCCATCTATTGCTATCTGTAATCATAAATGGAAGCTTCTTATGGTTTTCTCAGTATTTGTAATCATGAGGGTTTGGTATTAAAATGAGATTATTTAGCCATGGGTATTCAATTAATTAATTTATTTTTTGTTTGCAATGGGATTTTTTCCATCTATTGCTTTCTGTAATCATAAATGGAACTTCTTATGATTTTTTTCATTGTTTGTAATCATGAGGGTTTGGTATTAAAATGGGGTTATTATTTATCCATGGGTATTCAAATTTTTTTTTTGGTTTGAAATGAGATTTTTTCCATCTATTGCTTTCTGTAATCTTAAATGGAAGCTTCTTATGATTTTCTCACTATTTGTAATCATGATTTTCTCACTGTTTGTAATCATGAGGGCTTGGGATTTATTCCATCTGTTGTTGTCTGTAGTCATAAGTGTATGTAGTCTACTGTCTGTTGTTGTCTGTTGTTTTGTTTTGTGTCTTGTTGTAATCATGATGTTTCTGTATTTCTTTACCTTTGTGGGGGAATGTCTAATTCAATGCTTAAGGCTCTTTGTTTCTTTAACTTTGTACTGCAGAGATTCAAAAGATTCCAAATGTCAAAACTAATGTTTAATGGTGTTTGTTGTAACACTTTATCTACTTTACAAGTAGTGTTTATCAACACAACTAAATGGCCATTTTCTGTGTTCTGTAACACATTTATTGCTTTTGGAAATTGTAAAATTCTGTTCGAGCATCACTGTGACTCTTTAATTTAAGTTACAAATTTTAGTTTACAGTTTCTAATTGTAGAAAATGGAATGGCAAATGTTTTAATCTCTTGCAAAAAAATTTTAGAAGTGCATTTTAAGTTTATAATTGATATCATATTGAATACCTTTTAAAGCATGTTTACTTCAAAATTCAATCTGCAATATGTCCTCTTTTCATAGTGGGTCACCCTAACTTGACCCCTCCACCTAGTGCACCACGTTATCTAAAATTAATTTTTTTTCATCTTCTTCTTGGGGTTATTGTTTATCCATGGATATTCAATTATTTTATATTCGATGTTGTGAACACCCTAAATATTTCGTTATGTTGTTCATGAGTCTTATCTCTTTTATCTACACACACACACACACCCCTATGTGTGTGTGTGTGTACACATAAAACTAAAAGAACCTTCCATTTATGACCATAGACAGCAATAGATGAAAAAACTCCCATTGCAAACAACAAGAACCAAACCAACATATTTCACACTATGTCCTAGTACTGAAAGATATTTTGCAATATTTCACACTATGTCCTAGTAGTGAAAGATATTATTTAATTTGTCATCCACACATATCAAATAATTCATTCTCATCCTAGAGCATCAAAGGAGCAAGCAATAGAAAAACACTTCGATAGGGTCAAGTAAGAACTTAGAGGAGAAGTCAATAGTCATTGAATCAACTAAGATGTTGGACTGGATTCTAGATAGAGTCAAGATTATATATCAATTACCAAACTAAGATATTGCATGCATAAACCATTGGACAAAATACAGAAAAATATTCCCATTGCAAACAGCAAAAACCAAACCGAGATATTTGTTCTGCCCCTTCATTTTCCTACTTCTACCCCTTGATTTTCCTACTTTGAGCTAACTAGACATTTTGCAAAAATTAATAGTATGTCCTAGTAGTCCAAGATATTCTTTAATCTGTCATCCACACACATCAAATAATTGATTCCCATCCTTCATTTGAATCAAGTTGTCAAAAAATATTAAAGGAAATCAACCAATTCAGAGAAAATAAGCATTTAACCAAATCAATCACCTCCCATATTTAATAGCAAATTCAAATTTATAGACATCCATCAAATCATTCAAATGAAGTGCAATAAAAAGTATAGTCTAAACTTAGAGGAAAAGTCTATAGTCATTGATTCAATTAAGATGTTGGACTAGATTGTAGATAGAGTAAAGAATCTATATCAATTACCAAACGGTAGATATTGCATGCATAAACCATACGACAAAAAAATAGAAAAAACCAAATAAATCCTCTTTTTTTTCAAGCTAGGAAGATCATTGTCTTAGTAGGATAGGATATCCTTACCAGGGTCGAAGGATAAATGAGCGAAGCCATTGCAAACAATAAAAATAGAAAATATTTTAATACCCATGGATAAACAGTAACCCCATTTTAATACCAAACCCTCATGATTACAAACAGTGAGAAAACCATAAGAAGCTTCCATTTATGATTACAGACAGCAATAGATGGAAAAAATCCCATTGCAAACAAAAATAAAATAAATTAATCGAATACCCATGGATAAACAATAACCCCATTTTAATACCTAGATCATATATTATGTTATGAACAAATATATATACACATATATTATGCATATGCATATGTATGTTTATACATATGCAGATGTATGTATATATTACATTATGATTGTATATGGATAAAAAATGACCCCATTTGAATACCGAAGCCTCATGATTACAACCAGATAGAAAACGAAAAGAACCTTCCATTTACAAGCATATTAAGAACTCACACACACACAAATATATATATATATATATATATATATATATATATATATATATGCATGTTTATAGATATGCATGTGTATGTATATATTACAAAATGAATGTATATATATGCATATGCCATATGTATGTATATATACATACTTGTGATTGTGTGTATGTATGTTTGTAAGAACATGATTGTATATGGATATGCATCCACATTCGGAGGTGTAAGGCACTCCAATCAAGAAGTCAAAAAAAGAGGACAGAAAGTTAACATTTCAGACCACACAAGCATTCAACCAAGTCAATCAACCTCTCCATTATTTCCTACAAAACCATGATGTATTAAACTTTGTATGTGTATAAACCATGTCAGTTGCATTTATGTTTTGCAAATCCTTGTAAATCATTTGTGTATGCCACCTAATATGAATAATAAAATACTAATGAAGTAAATAATTTGACTATTAATTGAATCAATTACAAATAACAACTGGCCCCACTATGGTGAACTCCTATAGTCATGATCTAAATGCATGAAAATCCTATAAACTAGCACTACCTTTTAGTAGAGAACTATTCTACATGAACAAACCATTTTACTAGAGAACTATTCTACTAGAGAAGTGCATTGGGGAGACTTGCTTACCCAAAGGCATTTTTGTTTGAGCTATGCTGCAATCTACAAATCAAATTGATTTGATGATAACTACAACATAGCTTAACACAAAAATGCTTTAGCATTATCAAGACTCCTCAAAGCAGAGCCATCTCGAAAGCCTAAGTGACCTAGTTTTGGTGCCATCTACAACTACCAAACGTAGAGAGTAGAGTCGGTAATGGTGTCAATGGGTTTGTTGAGTGTGAAGTATGGGAGAATTGAACGCTCCATAACTATAAAAAGCCAAGGCACGATAACTAGCAAAATGCGAAGGGAAGTGGAGTAAATGCATCTGCATGGGTGTAAATGTGTCTTCTTTCCTTCATAAATGCAAGAGTGTGTGATGAAAAGGTGGCAAGTTGCTCGGATGCCACATGACATCATGAGCACAACTCACGATGCCACTTCCCGCCACTGGGGTATGTTGTGTCTGATCATTGGTCGGTAGTAAAAAATAGCCAGAAGTTTGACCCTGCCAAAGACACATGTCATCCACATGGCAAATCAATTTTTGATGTTGCAAAATGAAATATTTAGGGAGTCCACCTCATTGCATGCATGTTTGAGTATAAATACATATGACTAAAATGAAGACATGCCATCTATAACAACGAAGAATGCGAAGCCCATGTTGAACTTGATAGTTAGGTTGCACCACATTCATGCCCTCAACATATCATTGTGCTCAAACAAGTTTTATGTTGACCATTAGATGTTTACTAAATGCAAATCATTGACATGCCAAACACAGATCTAAATTGCCCTTTCATTAATTTGATTCAAAATACAAATTGTGGTATTACAAAATGCAAAAAATACCTCCTTAGGCTGTAATTTCAAACTTGTTTGTGTATAATGATTGGTTTCTACCAATCTCATTCAAACCATGCTGAAAAAGCTAGTGGACTCGAAGTGGCAAAGATTGTTGTTGCCTGGCTACTTGACAAATTACTCCCAATCATGTTCTCCTCCCTTGTTAGTGGGCTTAGAGCTAGAAATTGAATCTGTTCACAATGGATGGGGTTAGACTTGGAAATTGAGTGCTGGTCACAATAGATGGGATTAGACTTGGAAATTGAGTGCTGGTCACATGGGATGGGGTTAGACTTGGAAATTGAGTGTTGTTCACATGGGATGGGGTTAGACTTGAAAATTGGTTACTGGTCAAATGGGATGGGGTTAGACTTGGAAGTTGAGTACTGGTCAAATGGGATGGGGTTAGACTTGGAGGATAGTTAGGGATATGAATGTTCACCATTTCCCTAAACAAGGCATGATTTTATGGAAAAGGGTTCAAGGGGTTGCTTAAACACCTTTCTCTCTCTAGATCCTTCCTTGCCATTTCAAGCACTTTTTCCTTTTTATCCTGCTCCTTTTGAATCCTTTCTTGCTCTTTTTTCAGCTCTTTTTCCTGCCTTTATAAAACCTTTTGTTGTTCCTTTGTTTTCCGCGTAATCTCTCTATCTACTTTGGCTTGATCCTTCAATTTTTTTGTAACAACACGTGCTACCTTTCTCTCCTGAATTTGATGCCTCTTTCGTAGTTTTATCTCTTGAATTTCTTTCTTCCTTTCCTCTTGTTGCATTAATGAGTTCATGTAATTGTCTGTTGTTAATAATTGGGACTTTCGGCTCAATCGAATTCCACTATCCTTCGTTGTCCTAGGTTTTTCCTTCACAATGTGAACTAGCAGTTTCAAAAATTTGTTGATGCGTGGATCTACTTGGGAACCCAAGGATTGGTTGGAATCTCCATGAATTCTATGTTCAGCCTCATCGCAAAATGCCTTGGTATCCTAGCTCAAATCTACAATATCTGGGGTATCACCTTCTCCACACTCGGCATAGTAATGTACCATTTCAGGTATATTCAACGTGGGCAATGGAGAGGGGAAAGAAAATGTGCTACCTTCTTGTTGGGGATTCAAGTCATATTCTAAATTCATGTCTCCCTCCACCAACCATGATGGTTGGCTTGGGGGAGATGGAAGGCTAAGTCCATCCATGCTAATCTCTTGTTGACTTTTAGCCATGTCATCAAGTAGTTGACCCCCCACTGTAGGTTCAGCTGAATCATGAAAAGTTCTTTCCTCTCCCACTATTTCTACTATTGTAGGATTTAAATGACCATTGGCAAGGCTTGACATCAATGTGTTGGCAACTTCCACATCTGACACATTGACTCCGGAAAGACTAAGGATGTTCTGCACTGTAGAAGCATCATCATGCACGCTGAACTAAAAAGTTTTGCTGGGGTGCATGTCCTCAATTAGAGCATCTAGATTGAGGAACCATATACCTATTCTTTTAAAACTAGTAGTGATGTTTGAAACTGTGAGTGCTTTCTGAAATGACTTGCTACCCAATTCTGCTAATTCTGCTCTTTTTATTTCTATGTTAGGAAATCTGGCCAGCCATGCTACTCTTTCTGATTTGAAGTATGACTTGAATGCTGAAAAAACACTCACATCCAATGGCTGTAATTTGTGTGAGGTGTCCACTGGTAGTGTGAGCAAATTAACAACCAAAGACCTGGCTTCTTTGACGGTTGTCATAGCTACGTGGCTGCCATGGCCATAAAATATGAGCAAGTGCCTATTTGTCGGTGATACTCCACCTGAAACTGATCGTGCAAAATGATGTAGCTAGTTCATAAACAACTCTTTCGTCATCCAAGTGTGGGTCTGGCCAGCCATGCATGCACCTAGTTCATAGGTAGCAATGTAGTTTTTTAGCTGCTTTTTACCTTTGAAAATATAGAAGCTCGATATGCTTAGTTCGGTAGTATTAACACAGCATAAAATTGTTATCCACTCCCTTCTCTTTGGAATTATGTATGTGACACTTCTGCTACCTCTTTTGGCCAAAACATGCATGGCTCCATTTATCCCAACCTGAATTCAAATTTCATCACAATTCCACATTCTATGTGGTCTGTATGGGTTGGTCTGTTATCCATTTATCCCAAGCCCGGTATGCTTAGTTTGGTAGTATTAACACAGCATAAAATTGTTATCCATTCCCTTCTCTTTAGAATTATGTATGTGACACTTCTGCTACCTCTTTTGACCAAAACTTGCATGGCTCCATTTATCCCAACTTGAATTCAAATTTCATCACAATTCCAAATTCTATGTGGTCTGTATGGGTTGGCTTGATACGCTTTGGATAGTGTGTCATAGAATGCAGCAACTACAACAGGCCTGAGGCTTAGAGCTTTGTCTCTATCCAATCCTTTTGTTGTCCTCAATGTCAATTCGAGATGACACCTTTTAAACCCAGTCCACCAGGACTTCCCAGGCAGCTCATCCTTAAAGGGGTTTGGTTGTGTTTGGCAAATTTGTGTGGCTTCTACTTTGAGATTAATAATCTCCATCCCATGGCCCACTGCTATCATTTCTTTACACCATTCCACTATCAAACCCTCTTCAACTATTGTCAATACCATGGGAGGACCTTTTTTTGATGTAGTTGTTAAACTGCCTAACCAGTTGCTGAGCGTTGTCGTAGGGATTCCCCACTTTTTGGCTAAACTCCTTGTCAACATTCCATTATCCTCCACATCTTTCAATGTTGAATCCATATCCTCTTCCCTCCACTCCTGTTGAACTGAAACCTTCTTACTTCTAGTAGCTCCATTGACTTGAATAACTGGCTCAGTTAGTTGATGACTGCTCTCATTAGCAACTTGAGTGTCTTCATTTAGTGGGAATGTAACTCCTCTTTTTTCTAGAGGCATGGTTGTCTTTAGTCTCTTGGGGCCATGGCGGGTCCACATTTGAGCTTTGTTCTTCATCTGCCCATGGAAACAAACATCTTTGGACATCGGTTTTGAAATTTGGAATCTTTTCAGTACAAAGTTAAAGAAACAAAGAGCCTTAAGCATTAAACTAGACATCCGACTTGCCTGTGTTGATTAGTAGAGAGGCCTATAGGGTGGTGTAGCCTAACTATCAAGAACTACTTGGGCTTGCACATGACTGGTACAACAAATATGATTACTTGGGCATGCGTGCAGTGAGGTTGATAGTGTAAACTTTGTACATCAAGATAACAACATAGACCAACAATCACTTTTACTAATATTAATCACAAACATTACGACAATTGGCATTCCATTTTCTTCATCTCTATAATTGCAGATTGTAGCTTCAATTTGTAATTTTCCTTCGAAGAGTTCACAGTGATGCTCTGAACAAAAGATGTCTGATGTTATATGTCTGATTTGATTATTTCACATTCTGATGTATGATGTTCTATGTTTGATTTGATAGTTTCATATTTTGATTTATGATGATCTATGTTTGATTTTACAATTTGACAAAGAACTATTGTATGTTGTATGTTTGAATTTACAACTTGGTTCTTATGATTTCCTATGTTGTATGTTTGTTTTTTTATGGTTTGACATTTGATAGTTTCTAAGGATAGCAATTTGACATTTGACAGTTAGGTAATTCCATATCACTTGTATAATCTTGTTAACCTAGTTCAATATTCAATATTGTATAATTGCATAGGTGATTTCTGTCAATGCATTTGGCATTTAGTATCTATCTTGGATTTGGCATTTAGTAGTGTTCAGAACGTACACATCAATGGTTCTCAACACATGTCCTAAAGGATTTATACACCCTAGACTAGTTGATTTGATCACGTTGGTTTTGGCATTCAGTTGTGTTCAGAAGGTACACATCAATGGTTCTGAACACATCTCCTAAAGGATTCACACACCCTAGACTGGTTGATTTGATCACATTGCTATTAGGTTGATTCATTAACTTATGCACATGGTCCTATAAGTTTTGGGAGTTTGTTTACAAATCTGGAAAGCAATGTGTTTATCCCACTTAAGTTGGCTTACAATGAACACATGCATAAGCATTCTAAACATACAATTGAGAAATCAATGTAATAATCATCCACTTCATTCATTCAAATACAATTTCACATGAAGGCAAAGGAAACACATATCAAGAAGTTATTCAACATTCTGCATTTAGATCATGCCTCATTTATAGTAAGTTCTTGGTTTACATATATCTCTAATTCATAATGTTTCACTTTCCCAATTATTCTACTATCTAGTTTCTCAAGTCTTGTTTAACTATAGATGGGTCCCTTTTGTCTCCTAGACATAATATCATTCAAGATAGTTTCAATTCATTTAAGGTGTAGTTTGGCAATTAGGATAAGGACACATTTATTGGATTTAGAGTAAGTAATAATGTTTATGTATAATACACAGTTTGCTTGACATGTACAACCTGTTAAGAGCCCAGTTTATCTAGGACTGACCAAAATAAGTTGTCAATCGTTAATAATTTAAAACTAGGGGGTCATAGTATTTCTATGTTTGGGTTTGGTTATATTCATACTGCAATCAGTATAGTATAAAACACAATATTAACCTTTCAATGGTTGTTTCAAATACATTTTAAACAAATAATCCAAAACAACATTTTTTTCTAAGCAACTCACCACCTTCTTTTTCACACACTCTCGCATTAAAAGATATTTGTGTTTAAACAGTATTGTTGTTTGGTTTAAAATCTATGATGTTTTGGTGTAAAATGTATTGTTGTTTAGCTTAAAGTGTTTAAATTGTATTGTTTCTATTTTTTGACACTTTAATCTAAACAACAATACAGTTTAAACAATTTAAGATAAAACACAATAAACAAAAAGAGCAATACAAAACAACAATATGGTCTAAAGAATATAAGCTAAAACAATTAAAATGAAAACAATAATATAATTTAAAGAATTGAAGCTAAACATCATAAATTCAAAACAACAATACAATTTAAACTTAAACAACAAACATTTGAAATCAAAACAGACATTGCAGTGATGTTGGAATTTTTTTTTTATGAAAATGCCAGTTATCTATTAAAATAAAAGCCAGTTATCTATTAAAATAAAATAACACTTCACAAAAAAATAATGGGTGGTTAAAAGGCACACCCCGAGAGTCACATGGGCTAAGCCTAGAAAGATATAGAATAAAGTATCAAAGGGTACAGAACCATATAAAAACATACAGAAAAAATAGAATTAAGCTGCCAATGCCATTCCTGCAAATGGTGGATCCCTATCATCTAGTTTCCCCCAAATATCTGCGGGGTCTGGTTCGACATCAGACATAGCCTAGCCATCTTCATTTTCCTGTTCTTCATTCTGAACATGTGGCTCCTCGTGCTGAGGTGAGATAGCCAAATTTAACTGAGGGAAAACCTTAGTATTATCCCACCTTGTTTTTGGTGGATGAGAAGAACTAGGAGCATTCCGGCCTACATTGTCCATTGTAGGCCAACCAACATTACCTGCATTATCCATAACGGGCCACCCTGCATTATCCCCAGCTGCACTAGCAGCATGGCCAGAGGTCCATCCACGTGGATGTGGAGAGGCTGAGTGCCTGCGTCAGTGAGCACCGCGACGTGGAGCGAGGCCAAGAATCTCTGGCTGAACCACTTCTGCATCTGTTTGGAGAGCGAGCTCTGATAGATGACAGTGAGGGAGGAACATGAGCCATAGTGCAAGGAGCATTCCCCCAACGATCCAATAACTCTTGTAAGTGAGCCACTTCCAAGATAACTTTGTTAGCTTGCACTTGAATCTGCAGAAGAACATTAGAACAGATAATAGTTTTAATGTATAGAGAAACAAAAGTTCCAATTTTATTTTCTGAAAATATACAAGAATTACGATCTTTCCATAATGCAAATAAAATCTCCACCTTGAAAATATGCCATATTTGAGTAAATTTTTCAAGAAACCTGGGTGAATCACCCAACAGGATGATTTGCGAGGTTAATGGCTCAGGTTTGAAAGGGCAAAAAAATCATGAATCCATAGCCATAATTGCTGATCTCTGGTGCAATACTAGAAGAGATGCTGAATTGTTTCAGCCTGTCCACAAAAAGGACAACAAGGATCCTGGACCCTAAGGTGAAATAGCCTAGTATCAATAGGCAGGCCTTGAAAGAGAATGCACCAGGCAAAATGAGCAAGTTTTGGCTCAAGAATGGCAGACTAAACAGTTTTAAACCTAGAATGCCAAAGACTTAAAGAGCTATGAATAAGCCAGCGCTTATTAAGAGTGGCAACCATGGGTAAATGAGCTAAAAGCCACCTATAAGCCATCCGTGGCTTGAAATGTTGCAAAGGTGTTTCTGGATACCATTTCTAGTCCTTCCGCCATGGCTTGTTGGACTAAATTCCAACCTTGTGCAACATTTCAGGTGGAATAGCCATGATGAATCTGTCATAAGTAGGCTTATCAACTTTTGAAAGAGAAAATTTTACACAGAATGCTTTCCAAGCCAAAAGGCTCATAATGGGCCTGTGAAACATATCCTGAAGGGTATGAACACCTTTTTTGTGAAATTTGAAAGCCTTTAAACCTTGTAATTTAGCCAAAGGTTGAGTTGTAGAAGCTAGGAGAGGTGACCACCAAATATTAAGGTGATTGAATGAAAGACTAGCATGAAAACCATCACCAGACCAGCATAACCAAGGTTTAACTTTTTCCCAGGCTTTCCAAATGCTCTTGACCACAAACATGCCTGAGATTTGAATTGGTTCTCTCATGACAAGGAGAGTAGAAAAACCAATTCCTTTCTAAGCCAGTTTGTGCATAGGATGTCCCATTTTAATGCTATGCCAGAGTAAAAATTTCCATGCCTCACAACTAGTGAGTGCATGAACAATCCATTTGACAGCCAAGGTAGTTCCTTGGCGGTGGGTAGAAAGAATACCAAGTCCTCCAAAATCTTTGGGAAGGTAGAAAAATTGCCATTGAACATGGTGAAAACCATGGCGAGTATCAGAAGAGGTCCATAGGAAATCCTGCCAGAGTTTTTCCAATTTAGCATAAGAGCTTTTTGAAGGAGCCCAACAAGAAGAATAATAAACATGGGTTGCAGCCAAGATCTTAGAACAAACCTGGAATTTACTAGCCAGAGAAAGAGGCTTAGTAATCCAAACTACAAGTTTTTGGTCCACACGGGTAAGAACAGCTTGCCATAGGGTGGTAGAAGTGCCCTGGAACGCAAAAGGAATACCCAAGAATCTAAAAATTTCACTATGGCCAACCCAGCACCAGCCATATTGCTGAAGCCAATGAGGAGTGGGAAGTATAGACTGTTTGTAGTATAATGTCTTGTGCCACTGAATGGAAGAACCTGAGGCTAAACAAAAGGTCTCTAGACAACCAAGAGCATTTTTAATAGAATTTTCTTCTTCCAATAAGGTTAAAAAAGAGTCATTAGCAAAATGACCATTAACTAGCTAGCTAGAAGAATTTGGTAAAGAAATACTATGGACAAGCCAATTGGAAACTGAATGAGTAAGAAGATAACCAAAACCTTCTGTTGCAAGAACGTATAGGCTTGGGGCAAGAGGGCATCCTTGGCAGATTGATCTAAAAAGTCCAAAAGTATGAGACTAGTGGCCATTGATAGTGATACAAGCAGAAGCATCTGAAAAGAGCATTTTGACAGATTGAATAAAAGAGGGTCCAAACCCTAATGCTGCAAGCATTGCAAGGATAAAGCATCATTCAATGCAATCATAAGCCTTAGCAAAATCAATTTTTTTAAAAAATGTTTTTTGGTTTGATTTTTAGGCCCATTCCATTCCCTCCCAAACTACAATGATTATCTAATATATATCTGGACTTAATGAAGCCTGTTTGTTTAGGGCAGACAATCAAAGGAAGTAGGTTGCAAAGTTTGAGAGAAAGGGCTTTAGCAATGATTTTGTAAGAGACATTGAGGAGGGTAATGGGCCTCCAGTTGCAAATATCCTCTGGATCACCAGCTTTAGGTATGAACTTAATGTTTATAATATTTCCTAAAGATTTGGAATGAAAAGCTTCAAAGTAAACATTGTGTAAATCTTTTCCTAAACAATCCCAAAGGGCTTTGTAGAACTCATAAGGAAAGCCATCAATTCCAGGCACTTTCCCATCAGCCATAGAGCATACAGCTTCTTTAAGGTCTTCAATAGTCAAAAGTTGATCACAGAAGCAAGTCTGGGCTGAGGATAGCCTTTTTGGAACAACAACAAGACAATCCTACAAAGTACTTTGTCGCTCAGGAGTGTAATATTGAGCAGTGAACACTTTTTCATATTGTCTTACAAAAGTCTGGAGAATGTCTGGCAGATCTGTATGAACAACATTGTCCTCTTTGATTTGCTTAATACCGTGTGAGGAATGTCTAGCTCAAAGAGCAAGAAAAAACTCTTTAGAAACATGGTCCCTAATTTTTAGCCAATGCATTCTGGCTTTAAGTTGCGCTCCTTTGGCAGCATGGCAGTCAGCCATTTGGTTTTGATATCGTAAATTTGCAACAAGGACTTGCTTAGAAGGAGAAAAAGGCTCTACAACCAAGGCTTCGGAAGCAAATTTCAAAGTAGTGATAGTAGCTTCATAGGCCCTTCTCCTGAAATTGGCCAGCTGACGGCCATAGATGTGAAGAAACCTCACTGTGTGGGTATAGCATCATTCCACCACTTAATCTAGCCAGTAGCATGCAACAACCAGCATTCTAAATTCCAAATAGTTGAAATGTGTGCCAAGGTGGGTTGATGAGCAAGCAAGGAAGTGTTCAGAAAAAATTGAGATTTCATGGCGCGTGGCTGAGTGAGCTGCCACTCAATGGTAAACTGAATTGGAAAGTGATCTAACAACGTCACATCCACTAATGGCTGCATAGGAAGGGTGGATGACATGGAGAAGTTAATAAAAGATTGCGTAGAAATCATAGCATGATCAAGGCATTTAAAGCCCCTGTCATCTCCAGCCTGAAAATTGCACCAAGTATTCCATAAAGGACTGGAGTGACGGCGGCCAACATTAGGATAAAAAAATCTCAATTTATTGCGCATATGGAACCATACCTCTCTTTCACCAGTTGGCCATAGAAAAGGTAGAACACCATCATTGTCAGTAGCTATTTCAACCATATTAAAATCTCCACAAATAAGCCACGTGGCCACGAGCATTGAATCCATAATCCACCGCCACAAAGCAGATCTTTCTGATGCATCATTTAAAGCATAGATATTAATAATCCCAAAAGAATGATTATTAATATTAAGAAGCGTCCAAACTAATCGGTTGGTGGGATCCACCCCATGATCCACCACTGAATCATGCCACCGAGGGGACAAAAGAGTAGTTACACCATCTTTGCCAGCCTCATGGGTGGTGGAAAAAAGTTTACTGGCTGGCCAAATACAACGGCAAGTCGAAGACAAAAGAAAGCATGTAACTTTAACTTCTTGCAGGCACAGAACATCAAGAGAAACATAATGATGGAGAGCATCACGAACATAGTATTTCCTAGAGAGGTCAAAGAGACCTTGAACATTCCAAGAGTGAAAATTCATTTAAAATCCTCCACCATCTCCCCAGAATCTAGGCTTCCAAATGAAGCAAAACTATTATGAAGCAAGTCAGTGGGGTTTGACCCAAATTAGAGAGGAGGAATTTGATGTTTTTTAATCTCCTGAACAATTTCTCAATCCTCAAGAAGCTGACGGCTATGAAAGTGCCTGCGAGGTGACACAGAAGGATTGACACGGGCTCTTGCCCTTGGCGGTGATGCTCACTGCGAAGGCAACACAAGAGGGCTCTTATTGTTGTCCTTCCTACCATTCACAGAAATCTTTGAAACCTCTTTAATTGCTTCAGTAGGTTTGAGAACATCCGTAAAGGGTTTCACTCTGTGTTTGCAATTGGTAATAGTAGCCCAAGTGTCCATTGGTTTAGAAACCACCTCCTTGGGCATAGTTGCTACATGGTTTGCTACAGGGCATGCCTGTACAGTCTCCCTAGGAGGAACCCGGGTTTGATGTACAGCAAGAGGACAATCCCTAATTTTATGCTCTGCTGACTGATAGCAATAACAAGTATTGGGTAAATTGAAGTATGTGACTTTCTAGGTGTGCCGAAGGGGGCCAATTTGAATGTCAATAAATTCCTTGAGGTCTTTTAAAAGATCCACCTCAACACAGATATGCTTTTAAGGGCATGCTTGAAAGAACCTATCAAGTTCAACACAAATAACTCTTCCTAAAGAAGAGGCAATGTCATGCAGGAAATGCTGACAGGGCAAAGTCAAACCAAGGAATTCAATCCACACAAGAACTCTATGTTTGGTATCATCAAAGGCCACAAAATCCTATGTCCACTATTGGAAGACCAACAGGGAAGACTGGACATACCAAGGGCCATGGTTCAAAATTGCTTGAACATGGCTAACTTTCGCAAAGCGGAAAAGGAAAAAGCCTTTGGTCAGATTCTGGACCATATCAAGGTGGACCCCATGAGGGACCCAAGCGTTTTGGACCCATTCTTTGAGCATAGATTTAGGGGGAGTTCTCCTGACAAAATAACCAATGAGAGTATGTTGCTCTAACCATAAACAAGTAGTATCAAATTCCTATGATGGTAAGATCACATCAGCAGGAGAATCTGAGGGCTTACCTCATGGAACACCTTTGGAACAAACTTTTGGGGATGCATGATTGGTGGAGGAGCCATTGTTCAGAGCCGAAGAACCACCAACACCAGCATTTGATGTTGGAATATTCAACTTACATGAATGTTGATAGAACTCTGCAATCCAAGCATCCAAGAGTCTTGTGTAGGGGATGTTAGAAACTCCAACTAGGAAATATAGGGTTTATGTAGGAAAACTTAGAATTTGTTGTTTGTGATATGTGCACTCTCATTTGATTAGTTCAAATAGTTTTTATTGCACTTCAATTGAATGATTTGATGGATGTCTATAAATTTGAATCCGGTATTAAATATGGGAGATGATTGATTTGGTTGAATGCTTATTTACTCCGAATTGGTTGATTTGCTTTAATATTTTTTGACTGCTTGATTAGTGAGCCTTAAACATTCGATGGTGTGAAATTAATGGAGATTTGATTGATTTGGTTGAATGCTTGTTTGGGTTGTTTGTGTTGGATTTTAATAAATTATTGTCCTCTTGTTTTGACATCTTGTTTGGTGAGCCTTACACCTCCATTTGTGGCCTGTTTTGTAGGTATTAAGGAAAAGGGACCAGTAGATGAGTATTTATCAGTCTTTTTAGTGCACTTGGGACTCCAACTTATTTATATATATGCACTTTTTTGGGACCGTTCTCCATGTTGGATGGGATATGTTATAATGACTAAATGTTTAAAACTATTTATTATAGTGCAACTTGGAACTTAAGTTAGGTTGATCGCTGGTCATGTACTTGGAAGATATGGATGTTTACTTTTGAATATAAATGCTTTAATGTGACATTTTTGGTTGTGTTGGATCCACTTGTGTACAAGTGCAAATCATGTCAGTTGCATTTATGTTTTAAATTCCTTGTAAATCATTTGTCTATACCACCTAATATGAATAAAAAAATATTAAAAAGTAAACAAATGTGATGGGAACATTGATTGGTCCCCATATGTACTATTTTTAGAAAAAAATTAAATATTTAATAGATCCCTGACAACCAAGTAGTGGGCTCAGTTTGGTCAACTCCTATACCATGTATAGGAGCCTGACCCACTATCAGGCCCTCTCCCCTATGTTTGATTTATCTATTGATGTAGGTATTCATGATCAAAGAGAAGCCAACTAGGATATCTTGGTTTAGGAGACTAATTATTAGATGTTTAATAAGGTGGAATCATTTATTAAGATATTAATTTAGGAATGCTTTTGTTGTGGTTTTCATAACATGCCCTTTTGTTAGTCCCTACCTTAGCAGAGGATTATTGTTTTCACTCAACAAAAAGAGTATTATTTTCCTTTGAACTCAGTGCATGTCGAGATTATTAAAGCCATAGCTAAGGTTTGAAATATTTTATTCTTTTTCTTGTGATTGATGGCATTTTCTCATTGGGGTATTATTTTACCCCTAGTATTTTATTCCAAAATAGAGGAAAATTTCATCAACCTCTAATGTTTTGCATGGAATTACACGTCATTGTGTGCGTTTGAGGGTTTGCACAATAACAAGTGTCCTCCAAAAAAGATACATGTTGTGAAAGAGCATGTTGTGTTGCAGAGTTGTTCAAAACATGTGTTCGTAGTTTGTGAGTTGGGAATTTTTGCTAAGGGCACGTAGCAGAAGGGGTATTTGAAGAAAGGCCAAAGCCATTGTTGGAAGTGTTCAGCTGTCATGAGTGTGAGCAGTCTAGTTGTGAGGTCCTCTGGCAGCAGTAGTGGTGGTAGTGGTGGCAACGACTATAAGCCCAACAAGATCATGGGTGACATATATGATACTTATTATTAAAAGTGTTGTAGAGATTTTATGTGACAAGAAGTTATGTTGCCTCTTGGATATACATTTAAATGTTTGGGTAATTCCTCTAGTATTTTTTAAATTTTCTTTAATGGCATGTTTGGGTAATCTACATTTTGGAATTTATCCTTTGCTATTTTTTAATTTTCTTCAATGACACTAAAATTTGTTTATAGGTTTTTGTGAGAAGAGAGTGGTGATTTGTGAAGGTGCTAACAATACTTAAAAATATTAGAACTATAGCTACAAGTATTAATGGCTAGGGTGAAGTAGTATTATTTCTACTCTAAATACAGTCCAGATAACAAAAGTAATTAGTAGAAGGGTAAAATTAGAAAAAACACATAATTACAATTACAAATGCCATTGTCACCCATAGTTTCCTTGTTCTATAGGAGATTGAAGATTATTGCTTTTGTTGGACATCCTCAAAATACATCTCTGTAGTTCTATAAATAGAAAGCTTCACTTTTCTTAAAATTCTTCATGATTATTCCTCTTTTTCTTTGAAATGCCACAGTAATTACATTCTTGCAACTGAGCCTCAAACCACAGGGCTGATCTATTTTCTTATGCAATCTAATTTCTTGCAATATTGTTAGGTGTCTCAGATACAAAATAGCGAGAGAGTTAGCTTCTAGGGTTCAAACACATACATATGGGTATAGAGGCTTAAGGCTTTTGCAAACCATTTATATCATTCTTAACAGAATACTATTATTATTTTTCCAGAGAAAAAAAATAGATTTTAATTCTTGGTGCAGGATGATGTTCAATTGCCAAGCCTACGTGCTCTTGTTTTTTCTTGTCACATTGTAAATAAAGAATAATAAGAATAAATATGAAGTTATCATAGTATATTGTTATCCTTGCCAGCTGAGGGGCTTGGTGACAAGGTCAAAACTAAAAATTTGAATAATATCCAAGGTAAATGCAAGGCATTGCCATATGCTAGTTCTTCTTTGTTTTCAAATGTTTGTATTTTAAAGTGAAAGAAATTTTTAACTGGCCTAAACATATAGACTTATTTAGATTCTGCAATGAATGAATTACAGGGCATTTTGGGTATGGTTGGATTATCACTGACAAAGAAGGCTCAACTCACAATCCCCATGAATGTTAGCAGAATCCTAAAACCATTTAGATGGCAACTAGCTAAGAATTTTCAATTGACTAATAACATGAATAAAGAATAGGATAGTTGAATCTCTTTAAAATTATAACCAAATTGGATATGTCTGGTGCAAAATGGCCTTGTTATTAGGCCTACCTGGATCTGGAAAGACTACTTTTCTATTAAATTTGGTTGGAAGATTGGAGAAGGGATTAAAGGTCAAACTTTGTCTTAATCATAATTATAGGCATTAAATTCAGATGATTTCTTTTTTTTGCTCCTTACTTAGTTATTTAACTTGTTACTATCTATGCCAATTACTTGATGTTAGATTCTCTTTTTATTTGTTTCTAATATTTATTTTCTTACAATAGGGAAAATTCCATCATTGGAAAGAATTTATTGTACATTTCAACTCAATTTTAGGTAAATATGTCAGTTCTAGAAATCATCTACAGTTATCTGACAATATTTTGGATGAAGAAATCCCCTTTCCAAAAGACACAAATCTGCAAATTCTGAGTGTGCTCACAATAATATTTGAAAATTGTCCAGATAAGGGTTCTTTCGGTGGTTTAGAGGTAATGCATATGTAAATTTTAAGTTATCTAGTTGCATTGTACATGGACTTTTATCCTTTTAAGACTATTTTTCAATACAATAGTTTGGAATTTGTCCTTGTAAAATAAAAATTTTACCTTTTAACTTAGTGTATTTTGCAACATTTTTCATATCTGCTTTCATCAAATGACACTAAAATACTTCTACTGGCTCTGGAAGTACTTGCACATGGCTCTTGTAAAGATTGACCTAGCAAAGGTATACTTTAGTGGAAGATTAGCGATAAGTGTGGTGTTCAATTAATTAAGTACTATATTGATGTTTTTATCTTAAAACTCGAAGGTTGTTTATATAAATTATTCTAGGTTTATGTATTGAATTTAATGACTGTGCATGTTGATTTGCACATATTCATTATTTTTGGGACATACTTCTATACTTGGTAAGAACATGACATTCAACTTGATATTAATTAAAATTTTATTTGTTCTACCATTGGTGAACCCATTATCTTCAATAAAAACTTATGCTACAAGTGTTCACATTCTAGTTTCATTTGATAAAAAATCTTATTGACACTTGGATGTTGCTCTGATCTCTTGAACTATTTTCTTTTTCTTTGTTTCTAACAAATTTTCTTTACATAGGAGTGAATATGTTTGAGAAGTTGCCTCTTTCTCAATTATATTGAACAACATGGAGAACATTAGGAAAGTTGTAATAAGTTAGGGAATCACACTATGACTAACTAATCCTTCCATTCTCAGAATGATATATGGAGTTTGAGTAACAAACTTTTTGTTTACCTCTGTTAGTTACTGCCAAGGTGTCAAAAATTGAAGCATAAATGATCTGTTGTTGGTTATTCTATTCCAGAAGATGTAAAAAAAACATTAAATAATGTTGGTCCAATTTGCCAAATCATGGATGGGCTTAACATCCTCAAGACATTTGTACCATGAAACAAGAAAAGTAGGAGGCCAATCTACCATTAGAAAGATGAGTCACCATGCATCTAGGAATATCAAACAGATTGGTCTTTTTCAGGCTTACCATTCAAAGAACAAAGAATCTTATTGAAACTTGGATGTTGCTCTACATACTCTTGACGTTTTCCTTTACATAGGAGTATGTACTTGAGAAGTTGCCTCTTTCCTAGTTTTATTGAACAATACTAGGGATATTAGGAAGGTGATAATCACTTTACAGAATTGCTCTATGACTAATCCTTTCATTCTCAACACAATATGTGTAGTATGAGCAATGAATCTCCTATTCTACCTTTGTTAGTTACTACCAACATTGAAGCACAAATGATTTATTATTAATTTATTGGTCAACTGGGAGTTTCCTTAATATAATTTAGTTGTTAATATTCACTGTAGAGCTATCCCTAGAGTAGAAATTCCACTGGGGGAGGTGGAGGACAGAGAATGGGAAAGAGCTTTAATCTGCCACTTCTAGATTTTTATCTGAAACCTAAGAATTTCAATGAGTGGAACAATGTGAACTAGAAGCATAATGATGCTCACTTGAATATATTCAACTTGTCATTCTCTTTTGAATAAGATAATGCCAGTATTTTTCAAAGAGAACCACATTTTATGATATTAGTGCCCATCCTTTTACGAAGCATTGGACTCTTGCCTTTAATACTACTGAGGATCTTACAACAATTATTCTGATTTGTATCTATTTCTTTTACTCTTCCAAATGAATTTCAAGGAAAAGCTTGTCTTTGGTCAATCAAGAATGCCATTACTAAGTTTTTAATTCCCTCTAAACTTGCTCTGCAATAGATTTCTGCCTAACCATGTAGATTGTGTTAATTCTAATCTCTTAAAAAGATGAACTTACATTGTATTAAAGTATTACCCTATTGTTAGTCTCTTCCAATTGTTCATTCTTATCCTTATGGTCTATGCCAAGAGATGTTTTTCCTCTCTCAAATGTAGATTTCCCATTTCTGATTTGTATTTGTCTTGGGTCCTTATCAGATTAAATCCAGATACCCATATGTGCCATACTTGTATCTAGATACAACCTGGGTATGGTTGGGAGACCTATTAGCTATGGTTAGTACAAGACCACAACTATATGCCTGATTTTTATTAAAAAAGACTGATGAAAAGACTCGTGAAAATGAAAGACACATTATGGAGTGACAAAATACCATTCTCCACTTGTGATGGTTGACAAGGAGGCCATATTTGGATGTTCTTTTCAAAATTCAAAATCTGGGCGTCATCTCTTGGACCTCTACCATGCAAAATAAGTGAATTACATCAAATTGTAAAGATTGATTTTTAGCTCAAAACAATAGGAATCTGAACTATTTTAAAATATAACATACCATTTATAGATTATTAAAAAAGACTACAAATTTTTCCATACAGAACAGATCTACAAACAATGATCAACGATCACTTAACCACTTAAACAAAGGAACTATGTATAGATAGACACCCTATATCTGTTCAAATTCTAAACTTTGAAACATGATTAATCAAAGCTGTCAATTGCACTAAATTTCTAATGGTGGCGTGAGAAGGTTTGTTTTGTGCCTAGTTCATAGACATGCAACTTTGTTCTGATAGTGGCTTGGCCAACTTTGTTTTTCTAGCTAATTGCTTAGATAGCACTCACAGGGACTTTAGCTATAGTGCAACTCTTGTTATTTTTTTTGAAATGAGGATTTTTTTTTATGGGGGATGAATATCCTTTACAATAGTTTTAATTTTAGTCTTGTGATTGTGTGTTTCAAAATGTGACTCAAGCACAATGTCAATGAGTCAGTTCCGATATCACACATGAACTGCCTCTTTGCAATGGGCAACTTCTAAGTCACTCTCACTCTTGTGGCAAGAGCTAGTCGAGTGGAGGCATAACCTAGTGGTGATTCTATTCGTGTGGAAGTAGAACATCATGAAGGGTGGTTGGTCAGTCTATGGGCCGAGTATGTATTTGTGTTTGACGAGTACATTCTATGATTGTTGTAGTGGAGATAACTATATGACCCAAAGGGTCACTAGATCCACGTCCCCTATTGGGGTTTCTCATGTTCCAACTTGGACTAGTCCTAAGACTATTTTCCTCATTGATTTCCCTAAAGCATTGTAATCTATTTTTGTTTGGTTGGATGATTTGTTGTATATATTGTCTCTTTTCTGAAATATTTTGCGAGCATGTTCTTGCTGTTCAACTATTTATATTGTGTGTTGAGGTCTAGGGTGTGTTTCCTCTATTTCTTCAAAAATAGCCTTAACCCAATCTCCCCTAATCCCCAGGCACATCGAATTCTTGGGAGAGTTGTGTTGATTTTATGTTGACTAAGTGTTGATTTTGACTTTGTGTGTACCTCGTGATGTTATCAAGGCCTTAGTTCTCTAGATTTCCTAATGTTTTTGTATTTTTCCTTTGTATGCAAACAACTTTTGATTCCTTTTTCAAAAATCAAATAAAGAAGTAATCTAATTAACTATGAAAAGAAATATGTATACAACTATATGTGTTTTATCAAATGCAATCTAATCTTGTATTTTGCGAGTCAATTTTTGAATCTAATCTATGAATTGAAGAAAATTTAATCTAAGCAATGTTAATCTAATTAAATCAAAACAAATCCTATCAAGGAAAGAGAAACACAAAGATTACTTTCCCAAGAGCAAGAGTGTGATCTAATTAACTAAAGTATGAAAAACCTAGTATCACTTTGGCGCATGAGCCTAGAATATCCTCAAAAGTCCTTTTTGTGGCAGCCTCCTCTCCTCTGTAGCAATGGGGTTCTCCTCTTGGCAACACAGATGAAGAAGCAATTGATTTGAATATGGATTGAGCTATGAAATCTATGATGATAAAATTCAAGCTATTGAAGCTATGAGAGAACTATGGCTTCAGCTTTTTGGAAGCAATTGGTGAGTGTGACGATGCTATGAAGCTATTCAAGCTTGGACAACTAAGCTAAGAAGATTAAAAGGATTGTGCAAAGTCCTACAAAGAGCATAAGCATGCTATGGAGAGAGAAAAAAAGCAAGGTTGGAATGAGTATGCAACAATATTAATGGATATTCCTCCCATAATGCAAATAGGAGGGGGTATTTATAGGTTGTAGAGGCTCATGAATGGTGGAGTTGATTAGTGAGTTAACTCCCTTGATTAGAAAGTTAACAAAATTGATTGAAGAGTGAACTGGGCTGACTAGGGAGTGAACAGGCCTTGAAATCTTATCACTGGAGGAGGAATGGAGTTAGCATGAGATAAATGGAGAGATAAGAATAGCATAGTGGGAGCTAAGAATAAAGTGATTGGGAGTGGAGAATGAGGTAGAAATAGACTAGGCTCAATTAGGGTCGAAGAGCCATGCAAATTGGAGCAAAAATGGAGCTAATTTAGGCCTGAATTGAAGAGAAACACACATGTTAAAACACAATTGGGTCACCTAGTTTGCTAGGGCAAATCACTTAGGGGAGATTAAAAAGACAAATTAGGTTACCCATAAGGAATGGGTTTTTCAGGTGGTCTTAGGGGTGAGATTGGACCTAGGGGCTAAAGATGACTTCAAGACCTAGAAACAAGCTATTGGGTTGAAAGAGGTTGGGTCACCTAGTTCACCAGGGCAAATCACCCATGGGAGATCCACTTCAGTGCCTGGATCTTCCCTGAGAGATCCAAAAACCAAAGGAGGTGACCTAGAATTGAGGAAATGGTTATTGAAATTGATGGTTGGAGATGGTCTGTGAGGTCAATTAGAGGCCTCTAGAGGGTTCAAATGGTTGAAAGGAGCTTAGAGAAAGTGAATTTCCCATCTTGTGATGTTGGTAGGTTAGTTTGATAGGGTTAGAAAGAAAAAAAATGAATTGTCAACTTAGGGTAATTGGTGAAGATGCAAGACCTTAGAAGGTTGGCTAGGAGACAGGAGAGGTACAAACAAAGTGAATAACTTTGATCCATGTGTTACCAAGAAGAATACTACTAAGAGATCATTATTACATGCTTACATGTACGTGTTTAGGACTACAACACATCATCGGATTACCATGTATGCTCATGCACTTTTTTAGTGCTTACATATTTGCCCCCTCGGGGAAGATAGTCTACATGAAAGGTAGGTACCATTCCTGAACTAGTCCTTACCTTTTGTCATTAGCTCGTAATTGTACCTAAAATAACAAGTATTAGTTTGATATTATGATGTTCAATAATGAACATTGAAATAGAAATGAGGAAATGTACAATCAATGTGTGAGTTGTAAGTATACTTGAGCTGCCTCACCTCACCATGGGGACCTGGAAGAATGAAAGCACATGAAACAAGGGTGCAAGAACACTACAAAAGATAGAACAACCCTAACTGCATTCAAATGAAAATATGATAAGTGAAGAGGAAAGAGAAGAAATCAGAGGCAAACAGGTCAACCGGTGATAGAAATGTACAAGTAAGCAGTTGAAGGAAAGCTATCAATGAGAGGATCGAGAAGATGGTAGCTAATTTTCTTCCCACTAAGAACCATGTACAAAAATATGAAAAACCTCTCTCAAAACCATAGATTTTGTTTTTTCAATTTCATTTGAAAGAATCTATCATTTTTTAGTTTTGTTGTTGCATTTTACTAGTTTTCTTATTTTAGACCATTTGCAACCTTTCATTTGTCAAATTTTAGTCATTTCTATGGTTTTTGAGGGTGTTTGAATAATGCCAAGGCATGGGGTAGGGTCACCCATTTTTCTAAGCCAGGTCACCCTTGGGAGATCTGCTTGATTTCTTGGGTCGCCCCTAGGAGATTTTCCTTGGTAAACTAGGTGACCCAGCTAGAAAGCTTCCAGATGGAATCTTTTGTTATATGATGCATTTGACACTCAATTTTATCTATTTATCGATACTACTGAAGGTAAGAAAACTGTACAAGGTAAATAAACTGAATGATAAACAACACAAAGCATTATACCTTCAACTTTGATCCATTTCCCCTCCTTGATAGAGTTGAGGAAGCATGCACTCACCTGCAATCCTAGCTATACTCAAAAGGATAGTATGGAATGTAGATTGCTCTCACAAAACTAACATAAACCCTAGGTCTAATGGAGACAAATGAGTAGATGTTTGGACAACATATGGCTACTAGAAATGATGTGATGAAAATGGCTATGAGGAGGGTTTATTTATAGATTTTAGAAGGGATGGATTAGAGGGCTGAGATTAAGAGGTGGGATCAAGGGTTGAGATTGAGAGGTGTTGAGGTCAAATAGGAATGAGAAGTGAGGAGGTCAAATGAGAATAAGAGGTGGAATTAATGGATGAGATTAAGAGCTATAAAATGGGATCAATGGTTGAGATTGATTCTTAGGGCATCTTCATGTGAATGGTGGATATTGAAAGGTGGAGTTTGAAAGGAAGGGTGGAGATTGAAAGGCAAGTTGACATTTTTTGTTTTTTCATTTTGTGAGAATTTTAAATTTGTTTTATTTGTGAGGTGAGTGAGGATGATGACAAGTGGCAAGACAATTAATTAAATAATAAGAATTATTTAATTAATTGTTGAGGAAGGGTAAATGAGGTTTTTTTTTGGTTCTATAAAGACCTAGTTTAAGGCTCTAGGAACCAAAAAAATAAACTACTTGGCTAGAGGCCAATCAACAATGAGGGCAAACAAACCTCAAGAGACAACTAAACATCAATCAAACCCATCACAAGAAAAAACCACTAAGTACCCAGAGCATGAACATCAGGAGGATGAGACTTAATATCACCTTGCATGAGCTAGACAACATCATAAGGAAAATCTGCCCACCGAATCCTCTCATAAATGCCTGATCTGGACATCAATCCCATACCTTGGTTGGCAACCCAATCTACTACATGATTACCAGAATGCTTCACATGGGTAAAACGAAGATAATCAAAATGGGTTTTTAAGGCTTTAGCTGCCACCAACAAAGCCTCAAGATGCCAACTCTTAACATGATGCCTTAACATATGCTCAATCACCAACTTGGAGTCTCCCTCCACCTAAATTATTTTCCACCCCTTGACCTTAGTCCAAAGTAGCCCTCTGTACAAAGCCAAGGCCTCAGTTGACTTGTTAGTATCCAAACCACAGTCGAAGGCAAACAAGCCCAAAGGCTAACCTTGCCAATTACGAAAAACACCCCCACCACCAGCTTTGCCAAGGTTGCCCTTAGCAGCCCCATCAAAGTTAAACATGATCCATCCAACCTCTGGAGGCACCCAACACATGCACTGTAACACCTATGTAAAAGGAGAATGCCATTCACTTAGGCAATGGAATTGAGGCCAAGCATTAGCCCAAAGAGCCTCATCCTTAATTACTCTATTTTTTTCAGTTAGACCCTCCCCTAACTCACCTAGAGAGTTCTCAATCAAATCCCACACCCTTTCCAAACTCTTCTTGTTGTCCTAGAAGACTCTTCTATTCTGTTCAAGCCATATGTTCCAAATGATCAGCGTAGGCGTAACCATCCAAAAAAATTGTAAGCCAGAGCTTTGGATATTTAATCACCAACAGTCTAATAGCTGAAAAACATGCACCGACACTACCCAACATATCCCCCAACATTGCAAAAATAAGGACCAAATATGGAGTGTGAAAGGATAATGCAAAAAAAGATGGTCATTGTTCCTAATCTCACTCAAACACAACACAGTGAGAGGGACCAGATTTTCCCAACCATTGCAAATGATCCCATGTGAGAGCCTAACGTTTCCAAACAATTCACAAGAATGCATTGGCCTTTGGTTGACCATACTTATATCACAGGCACTTGAAAGTAAAATTAACCCTAGAGTGGCCGAAGTAGCATTCATACGCCTCCTTGATTGAAATATTGCCACTACCAGAGAACCCCCAAACTCTACGATCCTCAGTATCCTAAAAGGGGATTAGCTAGCACTCGAGCCTAAGTTGGAGATCCATACACTGTTCCCAAAGATCAACCACCAGAGCATCCAAAGTCTTCCAACAGTGAAACCCATCTCTAACCATATAGTCACATAGTCTAACACCTATCACATCCTCAAAATGACCCATAAGAGGCTACATACATTGCTGGTCCTTGAAGGTGACTGAATCAAGACGGTGATCACACCAAAAGTTGATCTTAGAGCCATTCCCTAGCTGCCATCTAATATCTGGGGAGATGAGGTCAACGCAAGACTTCAAGAAGTTCCAGATACTAGACCCCCAAGGGAGGGCAGCAGCAAACAAATTCTCCACATTATTTCCCAAGTATTTGGCCTGCAAGATTTTTTTCCATTGTTTATCACCATCAGTATAAATTCTCCAAGAAAGTTTAGCACCAAGAGCTCTATTCATATCCATACATCGTCTGATGCCCAGCCCCCATTTTTTATGGGATTACACACCTCAGACCATTTAACCAAGCTAAACTTGAAGGAATTATCACAACCACACCAAAGAAAGGAACAATGAATCCTCTCAATGAGCTTGACAACCTTGCTAGGAATATGAAAGATAGTCATGTAAAACACAGGAATAGCAACCAAAGAGGATTTAATCAGCAAAATGTGACTGACAAAAGTAAGCCAGCACCCCTTCCAAGATGCAAGCTTATGATGGATCATGTCTATCACCAAACTCCAATCCTCAGTAGTCAATATTTTTTGAATCAGTGGCATAACAAGGTACTTGTTGGGTAATCTACAGACTTTGAACCCTAAAATGTTCTGAATGTCCAATCATTCCAAACAATTATCTTTTAAAAAGAAGATATTGGACTTATCATGATTCACCATCTGACCAGCAGCTTGTTTATAGAGCTCTAAAATTCTCTTAATACTCCTGGCCTTTCTGGCCGAGGCCTCTCCCAAAATGAGGGTGTCATCCATGAATTGTAGATGGGAGACATTGCCTATACCACTAGAAACCTACAATCCCCTGAGGGAGCCCTCCAAGATAGCTGCCTTAAAAGATCTATCCAAGCACTCGGCCAAGATGAGGAATAAAAATGGTGACAAAGGTTCACCTTGCCGTAGCCCACACTTAGCATCAAAACTATCAGAAGACACACCGTTAACAAGGATAGAGAAGGAAGTAGTTGAAATACAATTGTATACCCAATCACACTAGTCCTGACTAAATCCAAATTTACTCATTACCTGCATCAAGAAGGCATAGGAGACCCTATCATAGGCCTTATTCATGTCTAGTTTAATTGCCACACCCTCCTTGTTTCTTGACTGAATGGAATGAATTGTCTTATGGGTAATGATAATGCCATCCAGAATCTACCTACCCTTCAAGAAGCCACTTTGTTCATCTGAAATGATTTGATCTAAACAAACCTTCAGTCTATTGGCCATAGCTTTAGTAATGATCTTGTAAATGGAGTTGTAGAGTGCAATATGCCTGAAGGCACTAAAATTCTGAGGATCCTTCTTCTTGGGGACCAACACAATAAAGGTTTGATTCCAAACACGCATCATAGACTTGCTCTTTCTACATTGTTCTACCGCCTGCCAGACATCATCCCCCACCACAGTCCAAAATCTTTGAAAAAACTCTGCCTAAAAACCATCTGGGCCAAGAGCCTTCCTAGCCCCCAAAGAAAAAATAGCCTGTTTGATTTCAGCAAGAGAGAAAGGGGCCATAAGCATCTTATTCTGATCCCAAGAGACCATAGGTAGATTATTCCTAAGAATGGAATCTTGAGCAATTCTGTACATATGAGGTTGGGTCCCTAATAAAGACATGAATTTATTCCGACTCTCCTTGCGAATAGCAGCCACATCATCAATGAGTACTCCATCCGAAGAATGGATAGAAACAATTTTATTCTACTATCTTCTGATCTTGGTGGACAAGTGAAAGAACTTAGTATTGTGATCCCCCTCCCTAAGCCAATTAACTCTAGGCTTTTGCTACTAGAAAATTTCCTCCATACTCAAAATTCTCTCCTGAATTGAAAGTAAAGACTGCTCCTTTTCTTGAAGATCCCAAGACAGACTAGTCACTGCAATTTGCTTCTCCACTTCATAAAGCTCTATCCCAATTCTAATCTTTTCTTCAAATAGATTACCAACAACTTCTTTATTCCAACAACGAGCTTGTCTCCTAACTTCAGCCAACTTCTAAACGAGTGCATATCACTTATTCCCAGTACACTTATTATTCCACCATTCACTAAGAGCATGTTCAAAATTTGAGGGTGCTCATACCAAAATGATTCCATCTTAAAAGGGATACCCTTACGTTTCGAATGATGGACATATCTAAGGGAGATAGGCCAATGATTAGAGCCACTGAACTGAGTGACTGAAGAAATAAAACCATCCCACTCTAAAAACCACTCAGAGTTAACAAGGAATCAGTCCAACTTGCAACAAATATTATCCTCCCCAAGTCTCTTATTACTCCATGTGAACCATCCATGCTTGGGTTGGATGTCAATCAGAGCCAACTCCTCGTAGAGCTACCTAAAATTCAACATGCCAGAATCAGATAAAACCTTGCCACCACAATTTTCCCCAGGACCCAAGACAACATTGAAATCTCCACCCGAGATCCATTCTTTATCCTCATAGACACGTTTGAAGCTTTAGAGATGATCCCAAGTTTTGAGCCTATCCTGATCACAATTAGGGCCATATACATTCATGACTAGGAAACTCATACTATCCCTTAAATTTTTAAACTGAATAGACAAACAAGAGGAAGACAAATCCACCATGAAACTAGACAAACTCAACTAGTTCCACAAGACAACCAAGCCCCCAGAGGCACCTTCTGTAGCAACTCTAACCATCTCACAATACTTCCACACACGATGCATCAAAACCTTCAACTTATCCAAGTCTACCTTGTTTTCCTAGATCAAAACAATATCTAGTACTTCCATCTCAATCAACCACTTCAACAAGCGACATTTCTTTGAGGCATTGAGGCCCAGAGTATTCCAACTAATTATCTTCATACACTTGTTGGAGGGGAGGTACTCGCCTCTAGATTGCACAAAACTTTTGACGGATCACTGAGATCCGTGCTCCAAATCCTCAAGCACCTGGATTTTAGCCTTGGTGGCATCAAATTTTCTACCTCTGGTATTTGAACCTCCAGCATCCAATTGGACTATTTTCCTGTTACCTATCTTCTTGGCATTTCTGGTTACAATACTACATGTCTTTTCCTTACCCATTGATTCATCTCCGCTATCATCCAACTCACTCTCCCGAATGTCAACAGGGGCCAAGTCAACAATGACCACATGGGCATTAGATTGATCTACTTTGTGATTTGTCACCTCCCCCAAAATCCCCTTAGCCACTGGACAAATATTGTCATCTAGAAGGGTAGAAGAACCCAGTAGCCCAACATTAAGGCACTGGGCTGAATCCTCCATTAGTTCCTTCACCTGAGCAACACTGGCAGGCTTATCCTTAGAGTCCACAGACCTTAAATTCTACCCCAATGATTGCGAGCCATCGATGCTAGTCTTTGGTGAATCCTTGCATTTTCTAGCCATGTGCCCAATCCTACCATAGTTGAAGGACCTGATGTGAATGCCTTCATAATCTACTTCTAACATCACCTCCCCCAGAACAAAATTAAGCCTAACCACATGTAGGATTGCTTTGCTTAAGTCCATCCAAACACAGATTTTGGTCGTAGATGCTGCCCGACCACCATTAGTTACATGAGCACTGTGAATGTACTTACCTAACGAATTCCCAATCAAACAAAGGATATCCTCTGTCCATAGTTCAGGAGGAAGCCTGCTAAGGTGAACCTAGAGGGAAACCTTTTGAATGTCTTCCTTATGTAGATTAAACCTAGGGGTCCAAGCATGCAAATACAAACCCACACTTCCCATGATCCATGGCCCACTATTCATGATGAAGTCCCACTCAGATTCAGATGCAAATATAATTTTCAAAAACCCTAATACCAGGAAACTAACTTCAAGTTTGTTGCCTTTCCATTTATGGCTGATCCAAGTCTAAATATGTTCCATCAAAGACCAGATCCACATGAAATTTGCAATGATTGCCTGCTTCTTGAGCTTCTCAACCTCCAAATTGAGCATATTGTCCAGAATGTCAATGCAAGGAACATTTGTCGATACATGCACATTAACATTACCCACTGCCATTCTAAATGCCTCATCCTTCTTGGCATTCTGTGTTCCAAAATCCCCCACCCGATCATAGCCATTAGCACTAGAAAGAACCGTGTCCTTCCCTGAATCCGCAGTCTCCTTGATATCTCTATGCCTTCCCAGATTACCCTCGACGGTCACCTTCTTTGATTCTCTCATTGCTCCAACCATGATTTTAAATTTAGGTTAAATGAGGTTTAAGATTAATTAAATAGAGTTTATTTAAGTAATCATAGCTATAAGAAAGTGAGATTATTAATAACATAAAGTGAAATTTATTTAATGAACTTTAAGTGAGGGATAAGAAAATTAATTAAATAAATAAAATTTGTTTAATTAATTTAAATGAAAGGGGGGCTTAAAGGGTTAATTAAATAAATTATAAATTTATTTAATTAATCCAGAGATAGGAAAAATAGATAAAATAAATAAATTAATTAAATATAAATTTATTCAATGAATTTAAGTGCTTAAGGGGAATGCTGAAAGTGATGTTAGGATGATGTCATAAATGATGGTACACACATGGTCATTTTTTTATGTCTACATTTTTCCCTTGTTTGATATGGTGTCATGAACAAGGGAAGTAGTGTCATATCAAAGAAAGTGGATTTTTCCCCAATCAACTGAAGGGAGGATGAAGGAGGGATGAGGTATGCCCCCTCAAGAGGTCAATCAGAAAAATAAATTTTTTGATCAAACTTTTGAAAAGGAAGGTTTAGTGTAAAAAGGGTATGTGGGGAAAGAAATAGGTTGACAGGAAGAAAAACTGGTGAAAAGGGAGCTAAAATGGAGGATGGGGGTGCAAAGTAGGGCTGTGGGTGAAAATTAGGGTTTGTGTGGCCTATAAATATTGGTAAAGGGGACCATTCCAAGTCATTTGTACTCATGAGCTTTGGAGAAATAAAGAGAAGAATAGAGAAACTATGACGTGAATGATGGACATTCCTTGACATGAGCATCACGGTGAGTGAGTCTGGACTTTCTAGCGACCTCTAAGCTGCGGCGCACTGGTATGCCTCTAACTCTGTTGGCTTTTGGGTAGGCTAGGCTAGGTTTAGGGGGTCATAATGTTACATCCCTAACCTTGACTAAGTTTAACTTTTACTTTTTATGTGATAAACTGGATAAATAATCATAGGTTAATGATTTGATGTTTGCAGAAAATGTTAGGATAAATAATTGATTATATAGATTATGATTAATGCTTAGATTAGACATGTGATTACATGTTGTTGAGATTATTTTATCATGATGCTTTATGATTTATTCATGATACACTGATCATAGTTTGTATGACTGTGAGTGTAACTAGGGAAAAGATTCCACCTCCAAGAACGGAAGGAGAGTATCACTAGAGAGAAGGGGATAGATATTTTGAAAAGACCGGTTTGCCATTTGAAGTCTCAATTTGACCATTATGTGAACCTTTGCGAGTTAATGCATGTGTCAGTTAGTTTGCTATCTTGGGTTAATCTCAGATCGACCACTAATGGATTGTCATTTTGGAAAGGATTCTGACGACAATTTTGTTGCATTGGTCAAGAGATTTTCAGGGATTATATTAAGGATAGAGTTATCCTATTTTTTCCCTTTTGTTAAACCATTTGATATTTGTATATATTTATTTATTTATTTTCCTTTAAGGACTGACTTAATTCTTTTGACGTCAGCCTAGGGTGATGAGGAAGCAAAGACCTCGACCCCTTATTTACTTTTGTTGCATGAACAATTTTGATACAACCCTTGAATAGTGTAACAAATGTATTTTATTATATTGGATTATATTATTATTGATTATATATGTTATATATGAAAAGTGGGAATGATGGTTAAAGTGTGATTAATTAGATTCAATCAAACCCTCCTTTCACATATACATTCAAGGACAACAACCGAGCCAAGTCACTACTGATGGAGAGGACTCAGCTGCAGGTTGAGTGTCACTTAGGAATGATAGGAAAGATAGAATAGATTGATAGATATGTTAAATCCTAGTCTGATTAATCCTTAAACCCTAATTATATGATTATGGATACAGATGAAAAAGATATGACAAATGATCGCACAGGAAGGCACTAAATGTAGATTAGAAACATACTAGGTTTTAGATTTCTGAAGGTAGAAACTTCAGTGACATTGGGGCAGGTGCCCTAGTCTAACAGGCTACTTTTTATGTAGATCTGGAATAGTGAGGTGGTGTAGATAGCAACTTGCTTCAGAGTTTCTGGCACTAAAAATCAGGAGGACCCAAGGGCAGGTGCCCTAGTCCAGAAAGGGATATTCTCTGCTCTTTTCTTCAGATCCCAAATCTATATACTCTACTCTGATCCTCTATAACTCCACTCCGCAAGATCCTGCACCTATAACATGCAATTACAAGAGAGGGGTTGGGGGTTGTGGTGTTTAGGAGCTTGCCTCAGTCAAGCCCTAGAATGGCATTCAAGCCTTCAAACACCATTGTTAGATAGAGTGTGTGTCCTTGGTGGACAGAGACAAAATCAAATGATAAGATAGATTGATTGAAACACAAAATAGATATCACCTTGGAGGTGAAAATCCTCACGAAGATGAAGTGCCTTCAAATCATGAGGAAATGAGTTGATGGAGCCAAACTTGCAACAAACAGATACAAACACAACACAGTACTGCTCTGCAACACAATGAATGCCTTGAATACTCTTTGCTTGATGATCATAAGTTCACCTTAATCAACTAGGAGTAAAATGAAGTCCTAAACATGTTTATATATGCATTCCCACTAACATTTGTAATTCAAATTGAAAAGAATGACAAAGGGAAACCTTTTAACGGTCATAAATTGACACTTTTAAATTTGGGTCCTGAAAAAATAGGTCTGGAATAGGGCAAGGTCGTCCAAGTCTAGAGGCCTATTTTTGGTCTTGATTTTGCATTAAGATAGGCCCCTAAGCCACATTTATCATGGGCTTTAGGGGAATTTGCTCTGGGATAAGTGTTACACATGCATGATTAAATTAAGGGGACCTAGGAGCTAAACTAGGAGGTAAACATTCCTAGGTGGACATTCTACAACATAACATTTAGCCTGGCCACTTTAATGTATGTATGGTCTTATGACCCATACATGCATTAATGTACAGTCGAAAACACATCAAACATGCTAGGCACATGAAGCTAAGGCATACACAAAGATTGAGGAACTATTTCTAGCCCCAGTCTCAGGTAAGCACTAGAAGACACATTAAAGACACAAAAGACACAATGAAGACAGTAAGAAGCATGCAAAATATGGAGAATACAATAGGAAGAACGTAAAACATGATGAAGACATGAGAGAAGTCACGTAAAACATGATGAATACATTGATATAACATTTTCATATATGCAATAAAATCCTAACTAAGGGGCTTGGGGAGCTCATTGCTACCCCCTTGAAACCACTAAGAACACGCAATAGAAAACCCAAAATGTAGGGGGAGCTCATCGCTACGCCCTTAATACTACACTAGGGGGAAACCACGCCAAACAAAACCTAAGTGTGGGGGGAGCTCATCGCTACACCCTCGATACCACACATGAGGGAAGACACATAAAGAAGACACACAGAATACACAAGCACCATATAGCATGCCATAGACATACTATATACATCTTAAACATGGAAAATACAAGTGATGGAAGGAGCTTATTGATAAGTCCCACTATCTAAAACATGCTATAGACACACCTGATGGTTGAGCTTATGCTACAACGATTGCCAAAGATATGCTTAAGGGAGGATGGCTTAAGATCCAACCCTGCCTCTCGATGAGGACTTTGTATGAAAGGATGTGCACTAGCTCAAGAGATACACCATCTTGCCTCCCGCAGAAGGGCTTTGTATAAAAGGGTACACACTAGCTCAAGAGATACAACATTGCGCCTCACGAAGAGGGCTTACAAACACGCTTCATTAGCACAAAAATCATCAAATAGATACCATTATATATGCCCCAACCTTAAGGTAGTTGATACCATTTTCCGGTATCAAGCACATTAAGGTAGAGAGAAAACACACAAGGGAATAAGATCTCTCACAAAGCCCATGCCCCCGAGGTGACATGTGCTTATGATCGCCGAATGTTCCCACAAACACATTGATAAGATATGCTAAGGTAATCAACAAGAAATCTTACTCTAAGATAACAACCACATCACATTATGAAATTTATGCATGTATTAGATCAAATTCAAGAAACCAAGGCTACACTAATGGGTTCCGATCTGAGTATAGCCGTTGGGCTATACTGTAGGTACCTCAGAACCGAGTGTAGCAACAAGGTGAGATACCAATCAAAGTGTACAAGAGCAGATTGAGTTAATTGTAAAATGTTACTCACAAGAAATGCCATAAGATGATACATCACAACCCCATCTTCATATATGGACTAGGTCCATTTTTTCTTACTTGCTAAAGGGACACACAATCCATATCAGCATTTGTTTGTTTTCGTTATCCACCAACTAGGTAGAATCATTGAAGAAGGGAAACAATAAAAATGAGAGAGGAGAACAAGTTCCTTAGGAACACCATGTAGGAGGATTCCCCCAAGACATCAATCACAACACTATGCCCCTAAGGCACAACACACAACAATAAAATAGAGGAGAGGCAAGATAGAAGAATGATGAAACAAATAGAAGAATGGTCACAACAAAGGTAGTCTCTTAGTATCCTTGACCTTACAAGAGTATCAAGGGTCATCCTAGGAGACCTAAAAAACAGAAAACACAACACAAAGGAACACAACACAATTCTAACAGCATATATATCTAGGAGGAGGCCACCCTTGAGAGGAACTAGAATAGGTGTTACATCGAGTGTGGCTAAAAGAGGGAGAAATACTTACTTGATTCAATGGGATATTTCTTGGTGGATAATCTTTGTCTATCAGTTCATGATATCTCACATGTAGTTTTGGTCTTGTTGATATTGTATTAACATTAAGTGTAGGAAGACAGTAGGCTTTGGTGGGCTTCAAAGAATGGTATCCAATACCGGCCGTGTAATTAATTCTAGTAACTTGTAAATGTACTCTGATTCCTTGTTGATTTACACCAAAACCATTGCCTATGTAATCGCAATTTTTGTACAAGATTTGAAATCCGTGACCATAGAGTGAGTCCATTTCTTTAGAAGATGGTGAGGCCTCATAGGTATCATAATCTGTAGTATAAGTAAGAGTATTTTCTTTGTTTTCTACCAAGGAGACTTTGGGTTTCTTAGTTGTTTCTGAAGAGTGCTTGGATGAAATCGATGCAACTTTTGATGTGTCAGAGTTATTAATTTTATATTCCCCTGCACAGGAAGGAGTAAAATCTAATGAACCCCAATCGTCACCAAAAAGTGCATTCGATTGTTTAGAATTAGGAAATCCATCATGGGTTTTGATGAGTCTAGTTTATGACTCAATTTTGTTAAACTTTATTATCCATTTGTTGTACTTATCTTGGACTTTGGTACTTTAATCCTGATCGTTTTATGTCATTACCCCAAAGCTATAACTTGTTGAGCATAGGTCATTTCTTATATCCTTTTATGAAAAAGACATGCTATATGAATTATCTATGTTAACTTTACATATGGTTAATGAATATTACTCCAAGGTAGTTATGGATGTGCAATTATTGTGTGTACTAATATTGTTATGCAGATATAATCGACATCCATAAAGAAGAGGAAGATTCTACTGGTTGGTCACTTGCCATAAAAAGTCAAACATGGTAATCATTCAAATGTCAAATGGAGGGAAGGCAACTGCTTTGTAACTAATCTTAAATACCTGTTGAGGAAATTTAGGAGTTACTGTTATGCTAGATCTGCATTAAAGTAACTCACTTGACCAGATTCCCCTGCATGCGTAACCTCCTTTCCACTTTCTATGTTTTCCATAATGAGGCATCCTCCTATTTTGTTGGAGTTGACCACCCTGCTAGGTAGTTAGTTTTATAGTTTTCCTGAACTATAAATAAGACTGATGCTCCTTCTGATTGTTGATTATTCAGAGATTGTACTTGCATTATCCAAATTTTGGTAATATAGTTATAATGTTCAGTTGTACTCATCTTTTCGAATGAATAAAATGAAGTTGTAAGTTCACATTTCTGAGTTTACATTTGTCTTAGGGAATACTCATCCAAGGGGGCCCACTTGGTGAGAATTCTATCCTTTAGTGTAGTTACATTTTCTATTAAGCATTTAGTTAAATCTGGCATTGAATGTTCCTGCAGCCACTAGAATTCTATTCTGTGTCTGTTCCTGCAGCCAAAGCAGACAGAGTAGTTTCCTGTTTGTTTGCCCAGACTTTTACTTTTTGTCATGTAGTTGATCCTAGAATAGTAGTTGGTTGATGTTTAGCATTCCTATTATTTTCTTTCTAGCAGTTTATCTTCAACATTATGTCTTTCTTAGCTATAGAATGAACATGGCTACTTTGGAAGTTCTTAGTGCACATATCATACTAACCCATTTCAAGTTCACGTCCCTGGGTTGACAAGTGAAATGCATCTCCATAGTGATTAAGATAGCTACTCAGGTTAGATGTCCAATCTTTGAGTTATAGTTTTAAGAGCTCAGTTGTTAAATCATTGTAAGAGACCAACATTTTTGGCGTCGTTGCCGAGGATGGTGTCAAACTAAGAAGATCTTTGGAGTCATCTTTAGTATTATTCCTTGTAGTTTTTCCCTTAAAATGTGTTTTTAGTTAGGAACAAACCATCTACAACCCATCAACATTTTTTCTGTGAGAAGTAGCTAATACTGAGTATATTACATGCATAGAGGTAGGAGAAGAGTTGCTTTAGGGAGATTCCTTCCTAATGATTTAACTCACCCAGCAGAAGAAGTAGAAGTGAATCCTTTCCTTGATGCATTCCCTAATTTGAATAGTTCTGAAATATCCTCTAAAGAACAAGATACCCCAAATCTAGTTGAAAATCCATTTGCCTTGATAATAGGTCAAGTAGTCATGGCTGCCCAAAACATACCTAATCAACCAACATTTCCATTTCTGATTGCTCTCCAAAATGAAGTGGATAATCTCAAGAACATACCTGCTTCAGCTCTCCCCAAGTTCTATGGACTTGTAACAAAGGACCCAAATACCTTCTTGTTTGAATTTGATATCCTCTACAGAAGCTATGACTACACTACTGATGCTTATAAACTTAAGTTGTTTCCTTCTACCATGAAAGAGGCTGCATTAAGGTGGTTTATGAGTCTAGGTAGTGATGTTGTCAATACCTGGGAAGAAATGAAAGATAAATTTCTTGAGAAATATAAAGACTACTATAGGAGTGGGGAAATGAGAGAAAATGATGTTTTCAGAATGCAGCAGAAAGAAGATGAAAGTTTGGAGGATTACATCTCAAGGTTCGTGTTTTGTTTACAAAAGTCTTCCCATCATGCATTCACTGAGGACTCTCAGAAACTGCTCTTCCTCAAGGGAATAAGTGAGCATTGCACGAATGCCTTCGATTTAATGGGAGGAGGAGATATTACCCAAGTGTCTTGGGATGATATTAAGAAGTTGTGCCAGAATTATTCCAGAGCAGCCATGAATAAAGGAAGAGGTTACCATTCCCTTATGGGCAAAACCTCTACCAATGGAGTTTCAAGGATGGAGATAAGCCACTTGCTATCTGATTTTAAGCAAGATATTATAAATAATATGGCCACCCAGTTGGACACACTCCAAGCAAAGAAGAAGCATGAAAAGGCTAAGGCAATGTTGGCTGAATATTGTCCTCATTGCAGATAGAAGAAGAGGGACTGCAGATGCAAGCTGGTAGCTAACATTGACAGCAAGTAGATTCCACCTGAGTTCAAGCCAATACAAGTTGAAGAGGATCAAGTCTTCTATGTTGCATAAAGCAGGCCATGGGCTCCAAGACAAGGTATGTCACCAGATCCATCATCATATGCTAGACCACATTTTAATACTTATGCATCCGATAACCAATGGCAACAGCCATTTCCATCTAGTTATGGAGGATATCCACCTCAGCCTTGGAACAACCCTCAAAATACTTGTCTAAATTATCAAAACCCTACACCCCAGTGGCAACAGCCTCTAGGGAATTGGCAGTCACCTCTAGGAAATTGGCAGCAAACATCTCAATGGAGAGGAGGACAACAATGGCCAAATCAGACCACTAATTACATGCAGTCACCTCCTCAGCCCCAACAGCCTGCTATAATACCTCCACCTACTAGTTCCAATTCAAATACACCTAAAACTACTCAGATACTAGCTCAACCCTCACCTAACCCAAATAATAGACCGTAGCAATATCCAGTATATTTTATTGATCCAAATCAATTCCCTGCATATGCTGTGAATGTAAGTGATATACATCTGTGTTCAAGAACTACCTTGGCAGCTCCTTCAAGACCCATTATTACTGAGCTTTCTGAGGAAGAAGTGGAACCTAGAAAAACCCCCATTCAATCAAATGTACCTGAAAATCCTGAACGAATGACAGTCAAATAGACTCCCCAAGAACCACCATTTCTACAAAGGTTAGAAACTATGAAACAAAAGGTAGTAGAAGAGGAACCCACCTTTGATATTCTAGAGTAGTTGAAACATGTATGTGTCAAGATTCCTCTATTTTAAGCCATAAAAGATGTTCCTATATATGGCAAAGCAATCAAAGAAACATGCCTTAAGAAGCCAGGCAGAAAAAGGAAAGACCTCACTATGGTTCATGTGGTGGGACAGTTGGCTAACATCATGCTTGGAAAAGTGACTGTTTCTAAATATAATGATCCATGAAGTCCTATGGTAGGAGTTGTTATAAATGGAATCCAAATCAGAAATGCTCTGATTGATCTTGGAGCAACCATAAATGTAATGACAAAGGATATCCTGCAGCAACTGAATGTTGCAACCATGTGACCAACTCCTACTATCCTGCAGCTTGCTGATAGCTCTACTGTTAAACCTGATGGGATAGTCAAGGATCTTGTGGTATCCCTAGACTCACGGGAATACCCAGTTGATTTCATGATACTTTCTCCTAAAGCTACATTGGGAGGATACCCCATCATTTTGGGAAGGTCGTGGTTAGCCACAACAGATGCTTATATTAGGTGCCGGTCAGGAGACATGACCATCTCTGATGGGCGAAGCACTAAAACACTTATTCTCTACCCACCTGCATAGCCATCTCGTGATATGGATAATCTTGTTTGGCCTCATGTTGGTAAAGAGGCAGAGGAAGCTAATTTTGTGGAGCAGCTTATGATGATAGGCAGAAGTTCTTTCCTACAGTTTCAAGAAGAGGACGTGTTGTCCAATATAATTCAAAATCTTTGTGAAGTTGAGGAAGCATCATCCTCTCATCCTGTTGATCCAACGAGGATACTCATATTAATAGCAATCTTAGAAGAAAGATATCTCAATATTAATAGCAACTTGACTCAAGAAAAATAGTTGTCCTTGACAAATTTGTTAAAGAAATATAAAAATGATTTTGCATGGGATTATCATGATATGAAAGGATTGGATCCTACATTATGCACCCATAGGATTTACATAAAAGAGGATTGTACACCAGTAAGACTACCACAAAGGAGAATCAACCCTACACTAAGAGAAATTGTCAAAGAGGAATTGCAGAAGCTATTAGATGTAGGATTTATCTACCCTATCTCAAATAGCCAATGGGTGTCCCCTCTGGTTCTTGTGCCCAAGAAGGGAGGAAAATGGAGAGTATGTATTGATTATAGAGCATTAAATTTTGCCAGCAAAAAGGATCATTTTCCCCTTCCTTTCATAGACCAAGTATTGGACTCAATTGCAAGAGAGTAGTACTTTTCCTTTTTGGATGGATTCAATGGTTACAATCAGATTCAGATTGCACCTGAAGATCAAGAGAAAACAACATTTATCTATCCTTGGGGGACATATGCCTACTCAGTGCTTCCATTTGGCTTATGTAATGCACCTGCAACTTTCCAAAGAGCAGTCATTAGCATATTTTCTGATATCTAACATGATTGTATGGAAATCTATATGGATGATTTCACTACTTATGGTGCTAATTTTAAAGAGGCATTAGCAAACTTAGGCAAGGTGTTGGAAAGATGTGAAGACCATAGCCTATCCTTAAATAGTACAAAGTGCTTTATGATGATGCAGGAAGGTGTAGTACTTGGTCACTGCATTTCTCCAAAAGGAATACAAGTAGACCCAACAAAAATTGAAGTCATCATCAATCTACCCATTCCTTAAAAAAAAAGAGATGTCAGAAGCTTCTTGGGTCATGCAGGGTATTATAGACATTTCATCAAAGATTTCAACAAAATGGCATCCCCATTATATACTCTTCTTACAAAGGATGCTTAATTTCAGTGGAATGAAGACTATGAAAAAGCATTTTCTGATTTAAAGGTAGCCTTAACCCATGCTCCTGTACTTAAAGGCCCCAATTGGGAACTTCCTTTCCACATTCATACTGATGCATCGGATTATGCCATAGGAACAGTTTTAGGCCAGAAAGATGGAGTCATTGAGCATGCTATTTATTTTATTAGCAAAAATTTACAGGGTGCTAAGTTCAACTATACAGTGACAGAGAAGGAAATGTTAGCAGTCATCTATGCACTTAATAAATTTAGGCACTACGTAACCGGTTATCAAATCTTTGTGTACACATATCATGCAGCCATTAGGTATCTCATTAACAAACCTCTCATAAATGGTCGATTAGCAAGATGGGTGTTGTTAATGCAGGAATTTGACATCACTATTATGGATAAGCCAGGAAAGGCCAATGTGGTTACAAACTTTCTTTCAAGAATGACTACATTAGAAGATAACCAAGTCATTGATGACTCTTTTCTAGATGAACATTTGTTTTCACTCACTGTGCAAACACCTTGGTATGCTGACACAACCAATTACCTAGTCACAGGAAGAGTCCCTTCTCACTTCTCTCCTAAGGAAAGAAGGGTACTCTTTAAAAAATCTTTTCCTTTTTCATGGATTGATGGATGTTTGTTCTACACTGGACTAGACAATGTCATGAGGAGATGTGTGAGAGAAGATAAACATATGACATTTTGCATGCCTGTCATAATTAACCTTGTGGAGGATATTTTGCAGCAAAGTGAATAGCAATGAAAATTTTGAATGCAAGTTATTACTGGCCTACACTATACAAGGATGTAGCAAGATATACCAAGAAATGTGATAGTTGTCAAAGGATGGGATGGCCAACAAAATCTGATGAGATGCCCCTTTATCCTCAACTTGTGATTACTCCATTTGATAAGTGGGGATTAGATTTTGTAGGACCCATTGATCCTCCATCTAATGGTAAATCCTATATCTTAGTATGCACTGATTATGTAACTAAATGGGTAGAAGTTAGGCCATGAAGCATGCAAGAGATAGTAAGGTTGCAGAATTTCTCTATCAGGAAATCTTTACATGGTATGGAGTTCCCAGAGAATTAGTGACTGATCAAGGAGCTCAATTCACCTCAACTCTAGTTGCAGCACTAGTACAAGAATACAACATAAGGCACAAGAAATCTACTCCTTATCACCCCTAGGCTAATGGCCAAGTTGAGGTGACTAACAAAGAAATAGAAGCCATTTTGACCAAAACTGTGGCTGTCCATAGGAAGGATTGGGCAAATAGGCTACCAGAAGTTGTCTGGACCTATAGGACAACCTAGAAAACAACTACTAGTTTTGCTCCTTTTGAGTTACTGTATGGCAAAATAGCCATGATGCCTATTGAATTTGAACATAGAACTCTTCGAACTACACTTGACTCGGGGATGGATCTATCTAAGGCACAAAAAGAAAGAATCATGTAGCTCAATGCTTTGGATGAGATGAGAGAAGCAGCTTACAGAGAATATGAGAAGATGGCACACACTATTGGAGAATCTGTGAAAGGACATTTGACACAAAGGTGGAATAGTTTATCTGATGAGCTAAAACAAGCAGAGCCTCACTCTTTGCAGAATTATGCAGCAGCATGTAAAAGAGTGGATAGATATATACAGATTGGGAGGACCAAGGGACAATTCTGGCTTCCCTTAATCTTTCAACCACCTATCCTATTGTGGCCAGTGCCAAATTACAGATTTTACCAGTATGATATTGCTGAAGATAGACAAAGATGGAGCAGGTTGGATAGGTAGCAAGGGTTCTATTGGGATCCTACCTCACGCACCAGAGAAACTGATATAGGACAATTGGCAGTTGCTAACTTCAGGGCATTAACCAAGCAAAGAACAACCCTTCCTTTGCTAGAGGACCAACAAAGTCTTAGGTTGGGGAGAGTGATGAGTCTAGTTTATGACTCAATTTTGTTAAACTTTATTATCCATTTGCTGTAGTTATCTTGGACTTTGGTACTTTAATCCTGATCTTTTTATGTCATTACCCCAAAGCTATAACTTGTTGAGCATAGGTCATTTCTTATATCTGTTTATGACAAAGACATGCTATATGAATTATCTATGTTAATTTTACATATGGTTATTGAATATTACTCCAAGGTAGTTACGGATGTGCAATTATTGTGTGTACTAATATTGTTATGCAGATATAATCGGCATCCATAAAGAAGAGGAAGATTCTGCTGGCTGGTCACTTGCCATAAAAAGTCAAACATGGTGATCGTTCAAATGTCAAATGGAGGGAAGGAAACCGCTTTGTAACTAATCTTAAATACCTATTGAGCAAATTTAGGAGTTACTATTATGCTAGATTTGCATTAAAGCAACTCACTTGACCAAACTCCCCTACATGCGTAACCTCTTTCCACTTTCTATGTTTTCCATAATGAGGCGTCCTCCTATTCTGTTGGAGTTGACCGCCCTACTAGGTAGTTAGTTTTATAGTTTTCCTTCCATAAATAAGACTTTGATGCTACTTCTGAGGGGTTATTGATTATTTAGAGATTGTACTTGCATTATCTAATTTTTGGTAATACAGTTATAATGTTCAGTTGTACTCATCTTTTCGAATGAATAAAATGAAGTTGTAAGTTTGCATTTCTAAGTTTACATTTGTCTTAGGGAATACTCATCCAAGGGGCCCCACTTGGTGAGAATTCCACCCTTTAGTTTAGTTACATTTTCTGTTAAGCATTTAGTTAAATCTGGCATTGAATGTTCCTGCAGCCACTAGAATTCTATTATGTGTCTGTTCCTATAGCCAAAGCAGACAAAGTAGTTTACTATTTGTTTGCCCAGACTTTTACTTTCTGTCATGTACTTTATCCTAGAATAGTTGTTGGTTGATGTTCAGCATTCTTGTTATTTGCTTTCTAGCAGTTTATCTTCAGCATTATGTCTTTCTTAGCTATAGAATGAACATGGCTACTTTGGAAGTTCTTAGTGCACATATCATGCTAACCCATTTCAATTTCACGTCCTTGGGTTGACAAGTGAAATGCATCTCCATAGTGATTAAGACAGCTACTCAGGTTAGATGTCCAATCTCAGAGTTACAGTTTTAAGAGCTCAGTTGTTAAATCATTGTAAGAGACCAACAAGTTTGAATGCCTAGATTGGTGGTGAAGTGGGCGTGCATGCTCCTACAATAATGGATCAAGTTTATGAGAAGGCCATTAAGCAGGAGCAAAAGTTAAAGTCCATATCCACTTATTGTGAGATGAATTGCAAGAGGTTTAATAAGACTCCAACTTCCCAACCTTCCAAGAGGAGGAATGATAAGGATTATGAGAATAGGAGAAATGGAAAAGGAACCAATAAGTATAAGAGTGGATCCGACAATGAAAAGAATAATGGTACTTTCAAGAGGAATGATGATAGTGCTAATATGACAACTAAGAAGAGAGGACCTCCTAGAGGATGCTTTACTTGTGGAGGTGACCATTATGCCAATCAATGCCCTACCAAGAACTAGAATGGTCAGCAAAGAGGTAATGCTTTACCTACCCAACAAGTAGCATTTTAGCAAAGGATTCATACAGCACTAGATAATCGCCAAGTGGAATATCAGATCACTCCTATAGAGATGACAGTTACCTTGTTTGGAGTCCCTATCTCTATTTTGATTAATACTGGAGAAAATGAAAATTTTATTTTTCCTAAGATATTGAATAAGTTTCCTAGAAGAGTTGGTTATATGACTAAACCTTGGTCAGTAGAATATGCTAACCAATCTAAGGCTCAGGTAGAGCAATGTTTGTTTCAAGCTAAGATTGATCTCTCAAGTTTTTCAGCTGAGGTGAATTTATACATAGCTCCCTTAGGTTCCTATGATGTTGTCGTAGGAATAAATTGGTTGTGGAAACATAGAGCCAATGTTGACTATTTTTCAAAAATAGTTGAGTGTTTAGATGATGTGGGAAATAAGGTCTTTTTGCAAGGTATTCAAAGAGATGTCAAGATTTGACCAATCTCTGCTAAGCAATTGAAAAGGGCTAGGCGAAAATGGTGTCAACTCTTTACAATGAAAATTGAACAAATTGAGGAAAGTCTTGGAAAGCAAAGTGTGCCTTTTGAAGAAAGTTATCCTTTTCTTCAAGATTTCTAGGATATTTTTCTAAAGGAACTTCCAGGTCTACCACCCAAAAGAGTTTTTGATTTTGCAATTGATATTAAACCAAGATCTAAGCCAATATCAAAAGCACCTTACTATATGACTACTATGGAATTGATGGAATTAAAATCCCAATTGCAAGAATTGTTGGCTAAAGGTTTGATTAGGCCTAGTGTTTCTCCATGGGGTGCACTAGTAATCTTTGTTAAAAAGAAAGATGGAACTTTGCGTCTGTGTATAGATAATCGTATGCTCAATAAAGAAACGATAAAGAGTAAGTATCCATTACTGCATATAGATGATCTTTTTTATCAAATTCATGGATCTTCTATGTTTTCAAAGATTGATTTACGATCGGGATATCATCAACTGAGGTTGAAGGATGAAGATATCAACAAAACAACTTTTAGAACAAGATATGGACACTATGAGTTTACAATGTTACCATTTAGACTTAAGAATGCCCCTGTCACATTCATGAATCTGATGAATAATGTGTTTAGAGATTGCTTGGACATGTTTTTTCTAGTTTTCTTGATGATATTCTTATTTATTCTAACAATAAAGAAGAACATTTGTAACACCTACAAATAGTATTGCAATGGTTGAGAGAGCATAAGTTATACAGAAAACTTTCTAAGTGTTCATTGTTCCAAAAGTAAATTTAGTATTTAGGACACATAATTTTTGTTAAAGGATTTTTTGTAGACCCAGCAAAGATCAAAGCTATCCTAGATTGGCCTATACCTAAAAATGTGCATGAAGTGCATAGCTTCATGGGATTGACAGGATACTACAAAAAGTTTGTTATGAATTTCTCCAAAATTGCAAGTCCAATCACTTCATTGTAAAGGAAAGGGAAATGTTTTGATTGGTTAGAAAAATGTCAAGAGGCATTTGATCAATTAAAAGAGAAATTGAGAACGACACCAATTCTGAAGGTCCCTAATCCTGAAGGCTAGTTTGAGGTAATAACTAATGCCTCGAGAGAAGGTTTAGGAGTGCTTATGCAAGATGGATGGGTGATAGCCTATAAGTCTAGAAAGTTAAAAGATTATGAGCAAAATTATGCTCTGCATGATTTAGAACTAGTAGCAGTTGCGCATGATTTGCAAGTATGGCATCACTAGTTGTTAGGGAAAACCTTTGTGCTAAAGTAAGATCATCAAAGTCTCAAGTATATATTTTCTCAACCTCATATGAATGCTCGAAAAAGGAGATGGTTAGAGTTGACTATGACTTTGAGATAAGTTATATCAAAGGTAAAGAGAACAACGTAGCATATGCTTTGATTCGGCAAAGACATATTTCTTCAATTGTCTATATTCATGCAAACTTTAAAGATTTAGTGTTGCAAAATTTATCAGGTGATGAATACTATGAGTAGGTTAAGCAAGCTCTTATGGTAAATCATCAAGATTCAAGGTATGATGGGTTTCATTTTGAATTTGATGGACTGTTAATGTATTGAGGAAGAATGTAGTTCCTAATTTAGCCAAACTAAGGAATCTTGTGTGGAAAGTTCATTCTGCACCATACTCAGGACATCCAAGAGTAACCAAACTTCTAGCAGATGTAAAACTTATTTATTTCTAGGAAGGAATGAAGAATGATGTTGCAAGATTTGTGGCAAGTTGCCTAGAATGCCAGAGAGTTAAAGCAAAACATCAGCATCTCGCAGGACTTTTGTATCCACATGATATACCAGTTAATGGAAGTGGCAAATCATAAGTATGGATTTTGTTCAAGGTCTTCCAATGTCTAGAAACAGACATGATGTAATTTTAGTATTGGTGGATAAACTCACAAAGGTAGCTCATTTCGTACCTAGAAATTTAACTGAAGGAGCACCAGTTATATCTCACAAATTTGTTCAAGAAGTGTTTAGATTACATGGAGTTCCTTAGAAGATTATCTTAGATAGAGATGCACACATGACATCAAGGTTTTGGTAAAACTTATTTGTAGTACTAGGAACCAAGCTTAATGTGAGTACAACTTATCATCCTGAAACAGATGGTCAAAATGAGAGAGTTAACCAAGTTCTAGAGGATTTGTTACAAATGTATTGCATGGATAAGCAATACAAGTGGGAGGAATACTTACCGCTTGTGGAATTTGCTTATAACAACTCTTATCATTATGCTATCAAAATGGCACCATTTGAAGCATTGTATGTAAGAAGATGCCGAACTCCTATAAGCTGGGATAAGCTAGAAGATAGGATTAGCATTGGTCCATAAATGCTGGCAAAAATGAAAGAAAAGTAAAATTGATTAGAAATAGAATGGCAGAAGCCAATGATAGAAAAGTTATGCTGATACCAAGTGAATACCGAGACACTTCTCTATTGGAGAAAAAGTCCTTTTGAGGGTCAAACCACATAAAAGTTCTATAAAATTTAGAAAGTCTTCCAAATTAGCTCCTTGTTATGTCAGACCCTTTGAAGTGCTCGAAGTGATCAATCCAATTACCTACAAAATTGCTCTACCACCAAATTTATCTAGAATGCATATTTTTTTTCATGTTTCTTATTTGAAAAAGTATATTGCAGGAGATAACCATATTCTTAATTGGAATTCATTACAGATACAGGACCCAGGAGTGGTCATGATCGAGCCTCTCAAGGTGCTCGATACATGTAAGCTCCGCTTGCGTAATAGAGAGGTTATGCAGTGCAAGGTATAGTGGGACCAGTATGAAGAAGATAGTGCTACATGGGAGGATTATCATGAGCTCTATCAAAGATTTCCTCATTTATTTCATGTTTTTAGCAACTAAACAAAAACTTTTTAAAATTATGTTATGATACTTCAGAATCATCGAGGACGATGAATCTTTAGGGGAGAGATATGTTACATCCCAAATTTTGGCTTTGATTTTACTATTTACTTTCACGTGATTAGTAGTGAATTTTATGGATAAATGTTTAGATGTTAAGATATAATGTCAAAGTAAATCATTGATTTCTTAAATATCAGTTCATGTGGTTAAGTTTAATACATGTGATTGAATAATTCAAAAAATTACATAATGATGTTTTGATTTGTTATTCATGAGATTTGTGAATGGACTAACAATGCACTAATCCCAGTTTGGTGATTGCAAGTTGTATTCAGGAAAATATGTTTCATGGAAAGGAGAATAGACATTTGGTTTTGAATAGTTCATTTGTCATCTGAGTATAGTGTATCTTTAGTTAGTGAACCTTTGTCGATTAAGGTAAGTCGTGCCTAATCAAGTTGGTTTAAGTTTATTTTTTATAGACTCGGCAAGATTTTGATGTCGTTTAGAGTCTTTTTAACGTGTTTTTAATGTTAGCCAAGTCATTTTTGTGAATTTGACATTGTCAATATTAAACATTAGTCATTTTGCGACTAAGGTGACCTTTTTGTTGAAATCATCATTCTTTGCATCGAAAACAAAAAATATATTTGTCTGCATTGACGTAGTTGGAAGAAATTAAAATTGTGTTTCTTGTAGATAGTTTTTAACATCAAATTTTTGTATTTTATCCAATCGAAATCAACTCAGTTTTCACTAATATGAGAAAGAGAAGATTTTCTCAACCCCATCACATGTTGTGCATAACATGTGAGGCAATGTAAGTATACATTGCATATTAGAAACCATGAATTGACTAAGCATGAACTAATTACGAATTGGAGTGAAAGCAATTAGGAATTGCAATGCATAAATAATGAACAAGATGTGTACATATAGTGTTGAGAGTTTGTGTCACTTCAGGAGTCGACTCAAACACTCAAAGAGTGGTGGCAAATGAGTGTCGATAAGTGGCTTTGAGAGTTGTATTGGACTCTCCAAGTAGACACCTAACCACCTAAGGTGGCTTAGAGCCATGTGGGGAATATACACATAATTACTTAATTAAATAATAAGTAATAGTGTTAATATTCCTACACTAACATCCCCCCTTAAGCACAACTTAGGTGGGAACAAAAGAGATGGGTCTCAGATACAAGTCCTAGTGAGGTACCCATGTACAATAAAGAGAAATGGGTCCCGTCTACTAGCCTGGTGAGGTACCCATTTATAATGCAAAAGAAAAATGAGTCCCGGCCATGAAGCCTGATAAGGTACTCAAGGACAATGCAATCTCTCATAAACTGAGAAAAATAGAAAACCTAGTGGAAAAAAACTATCCTCCAAAAGAGAGAAGAAAGAAAGGCTAAAAAGCTCTCCCAAAGATGATGCTGATGTTCATGTAGACTACATGCCAAGAAGAGCTCGTAGATGAATGAACTTGCTCTCGGTAAAGGGTTTGGTGAAAATGTTAGCAACCTACTCTGAAGACTGGAAAAAGACTAAGTCAATGATCTAACCATGAATAAGCTCTCAAATATAATGCATATGAATCTCTGTGTTTGGTTCACTGATGCTGAACTGGATTCTTGCATAGCTGTATAGTACTCTAGCTATCACAAAAGATAACTGTAGGCTTCCTAAAAGGAATACCAAACTCAGAAAGAATGCCTTGAAGCCAAATGGCCTTAGTAGCTGAGTTAACAGCTCCCCTAAACTCTGCCTTTGTGGAAGATATAGCAATAATTTTGATTCTTGCTAGACCAGTTGATAGGACCTGAACCAAGTGAAAAGTTGTAATTGGAAGTGGAATTACGATACTCAGTATCACCAGCCCAATCTAAATCTATAAAACCAACCAAGTCAACTGATGAACCAACTCTGTAGTGAATCCCAAACCCAAGAGTACCATGAAGGTAGTGAAGGATCCTCTTAGCTACTTTCCAATGCAACTCATGAGGTTCCTGCATAAATATGGAAACCATGCCAATTGCATATGATATGTCTAGCCTAGTATGAGTCAAGTATATAAGACTACCAACAAGTTGCCGATATAATGTAGCATCAACCAAAGGTGTAGGGCAGGATGTCTCAAACTTGACTCCAGATAGGAAGGGAGTTAGAGATGGTCTACAAGTAGTCATGTGAAAGCGTGCGAGTAAATCAAGAGTATACTTAGGATGAGAAAGAGTAATTCTTGAATCTGACTGTGAGATATCAATACCAAGGAAGTAGTGCAATAAACCCAAGTCTGTCATGTCAAATCTATCTTGAAGTGCTGACTTCACTGCTACAATGGCAGATGAAGTACTCCCAGTAATCAAAAGATCATCAACATATAGAACTAGTATCAAAAGTGAATCACCCTACAGCAAAAGATACACATTAGGGTCTGAATGGCATCTAGTAAATCCTGAAGATAGAAGGTAAGAATCCATCTTGGTATACCAAGCCCTAGGGGCTTGTTTGAGACCATAGATAGATTTCCTTAGTATACATACTAATCCTGAACAAACCCTGGTGGTTGTTCCATGTAGATCTCCTCCTCAAGGTCTCCATGAAGAAATGCACTCTTCACATCCATTTGATGTACAACCCATCCATGTGCTACGACTATAGCTAGTGTGAGTCGAATCGAAGTCATCTTAGCCACTGGTGCAAAGGTTTTTGTATAGTCAATGCTTGCAACTTGTGAAAAACCTTTGGCAACCAAACGTGCTTTGTACTTATCAACTGAACCATTTGTTGCAAATTTAGTTCAATATATCCATCTACATAGAACTGTCTTCCTTCCTTTAGGAAGAGAAGTCAAATCCCAAGTGTGATTTCTAATTAAGGAATCATATTCCTCATTCATAGCAATATCCAACTCAGGTATGCCTGATGCTTCTTTAAATGTCTGTGGATCAGACACTGAAGCAAATAAGTCATGTGGCCCCCCTTGAAAGTCTATCTAAATTTGTCCGTCATCTGCTAAAACCTGTACCCATGAATCTGCTCTGTGAAGAGATCGTAGAGGTCTTGATGTGGGTGAGTCTGGTGCAAAAATATCAACTTCTAATGCAATCCTTGATCTTGATGAAGATGAATCCTCATCACTATCATTACTTTGAGAACTAGAAGAAGAAGAAGAACTTTTTATTGCACTAGGAATCTGATGCGAATGATCTAAATCATCAAAGGTATTATCATGATCTGGCGAATCCACAATATGATGAGGAATGTCAAGTACAGTTTCAAGAGGCGTTTCTTTAAACTTAACACTTCTCTCAATGAACAACTCATGTATGGTTGGGTGAAGCAGGCAATAGCCTTTAACACCATTTGGATATACAACAAAGATGCAAGGTTTGGATTGTGGATCCATAGCCTTGCGATGTTCTTTAGGAATGTGTGCCATAGCCGGAGAACCAAAGACTCTGAAATGATCAAATGTTGGTTTCCATCCTTTCCAAGCTTCAAAAGGAGTGATACCCTTCAAGACTTTATGAGGAACTCTATTCTGAATGTAAGATGCACTGTTGATTGCTTCAGCCCTATAAGATGGTGTTAAGCCTTTAGAATGAATTAGACAATTTGCCATCTCTTTTAAAGATCTATTTTTGCATTCAGCAACACCATTTTGTTGGGAGGTATATGGAACTGTGTGTTGCAAATCTATCCCCTCTGTTATGCAAAATTGCTCAAAATGGTTGTTGACATACTCTCTACCATTATCAGTTCGAAGAACTTTGATAACTTTCCCTGATTGTTTTTCAACTAGAGCTTTGAAATCTTGAAAAGATTCAAACACTTCTAATTTTTGCCTAAGGAAGTAGACCCATGTAAAACATGAGAAATCATCAATAAAGGTGAGAACATATCTAACCTTTGTAAAAGATGGATGGGGAAATGCCCCTGAAACATCACTATGAACAAGTTCTAAGACTTGTTTTGCCCTCCATGATTTTTGTTTGTCAAACTTTGCTTCGGGATGTTTACTAAGTGCATAACCTTCACAAAGTCCTTTAAAAAACTTAACTTTTGGTAATCCATTAACCATATTTTGTTGACATAATTGTTCAAGATAGCAGTAGTTAAGGTGGCCAAACCGCTCATGCCATAGTTTACTAACATCATCTGAATGAGTTAGTAGTGCCTTTGGAGAAATATTAGTGGAAAAATTGGAGAAGGTCTATAATCTGGATTGGTGATTTGCCTCCCTTGTAGAAACCAAATTGTTACTCAAATGTAATTCTCTTATCTCGACTTAATTTGGTGAAAAATGTACTCTCATACCCTTCCCTAAGTGAGTTATTTAATACACTGAAAGGAGATTAGTTGATAGTGAAGGTACACTTAGAACATTTGAAAATGTTCCTCCTTCAACTTTAATAGACCCTCTCCCTTTGATCAATGCTGGAGTATCATCACCTAAGGTAATAGAAGACATTCTGGATGACTCTAAGGATGAAAAAACAACCTATGAAGAACCCATATGGTGGGTAGCACCAGAATCTATAATTCATGATGGATATGAATAAACAGTAGCAACTAAGGCCTTGCCTTTTAATTTCTCTCTGTCCTTAGTATTATCCTTAGTTGATGAAGATGCTTTGACAAAATCAGATAGCCCTATATTATTCTTTTTGAGAATATGATTGAGATGTTCAATTTGTTTCTTCATGCATTGATGTTCATCATGCCCAGATTTTTTACAAAAGGCACAAGTAACTTTCTCAGTAATTTGCTTACTTTGTTGAGAAGAGTTATCCTTTTTGAAGTTGTCAATTTTATCATCTTTCTTACCATCCTTGTCCTTTTTAGTGTTCTTTTTCTTTCCTTTTGAAGTTTGAGGCTTATCATTCCCTACAAGTAGGGCTTGAGGTTTAGTAGACTTCAAAGAACCCATCTGAATTAACTTTTCTTGCTCCCTTGTGAGATCAGAGATAAAGCTATCAAGTGTGGGCATTTTTGATGATGCTCCAAGAGCACTTTTAGTAGAATAGAAATTTGAGACAAACACAGAAAATTCTAGACCTAGTTTAAAAAGTACAGAAAGGATTAATTGATCCTCTTTCTTGTCAATTCCACAATCTTTTAACTGCAACTTTAAAGATTTAAATTTTGTGAAGAAATATTCTAAAATTGAGAAATTTCTAAGACTAAGACCTAAGAGTTGATTTTCCAATTCATGACTTCTAAGTTCATCAATTTTCCTAAATAGTTTGTTTAGAGCATCCCAAACTTCGTTGGGTGTATGCAAGTTTTCAACATGAAATAACAATTCAGGAGATAGATTTAAACATAGAAAACCAAATGCTTGGTCACACTTATTGAAAAACTTTTCTTTCTCTTTAGCTGCATTAGGTTCTTTTTTTGTTCCCACAGTTATCCTAAATAAACCTTTTTTTTTAGCACAAGACTTACTTTTATCTTCCAATCATGATAATTGAAAGGAGTAAGGGGTTGTATAGGAACATTAGACTCCATGATGCTAAGACTTAGATAGTTGTGTTGTAGAAATGCAGAAAAGAAGAGCAAAGAAATGTGTGTGAAGAAGTGAAAGGAAACACAACCCACGAAAAAGCACTTCTCGAGGAAGTGTGAAAGATGAACACATAAGACACCCCCTTGATTATGTATTTCCCCCCCAAATTTGGCACTTTATAGGAGTGCTTTGTAAGTCACCTAAAAGAGGCATAAACAAGAACTTTATAAGATGAGTGTGATTTTATGCTCTTTGGATTTATGATGGAAAAAAAGTACTTTTTGCAAAAAGAATCACTCAATTTCAAGTGAAGGAGCAAAAGTTATGAAGCTTGCAAGTTTTCACCTTTTACAAAAAAATTTGCCTTCATTGCAAAAAAATTCAGATTGTGAGAAAATAATTTTTGCCTAAAATGCTTGAGAGAAAAAAAAAACATAAAATGAGAGAATTTTTAAGCCTCCTTGGGTTGTGTACGACCAAGGGCTAAAACCCCATATGACTAGGGGCTAACACTTTTTGATGGCTTGAGGCCAAACAGGGTCGAATTAAGGTCCTGTTTTGAGTGGCTGTAGCCATTGTGATGGAGTTGTTAAAGAGGCATCGAGGTCACCTAAGCCGTCTGAGAGTGGGGCATCTAAGGGAACTGATCTGAACATTGGACGAGGGCTGGTTGTGAGAGAGAGCTGTGGGTCTTTCGCCATCAAGCGCCCTTCATGAGTGGCTAATGCATGTCATCGAGTGCCCTTTCCACATCTGCTTTTGCTATGCCTTCCATCCTCTCAAAGCTAAAACAAAAAAATCACACATTTAATACAAAAAAACCAATTCGAAACACACAAATGCCTTACACGAATTGTGCTTGATGTGATTCCTTTCAGATGCACTCAAATGGGGGCGATTGCACAACAAAATGTATGGCCTAAGACTATTCCAAATCTCTCTGATACCATGTAGAATCCATGAATCGGCTAAGCATGAACTGATTACAAATTGGAGTGAAAGCAATTAGGAATTGCAATGCATAAACAATGAACATGAGGTGTACGTATAGTGTTGAGAGTTTGAGTCACTTCAGGAGTCAACTTAAACACTCAAAGAGTGGTGGCAAATGAGTGTCAAGAAGTGGCTTGGAGAGTTGTATTGGACTCTCCAAGTAGACACCTAACCACCTAAGGTGGCTTAAAGCCATGTGGGGAATATACAGATAATTACTTAATTAAATAATAAGTAATAGTGTTAATATTCCTACATTAACAATTTTCATAGTCTTTATCGTTAATAATATCTATGTTATTAGATTATAGTAAGTAAATAATCTTTGAGTAGAGAGTTCGAGGTTGTTAAAGTGGATTTTTAATGTAACAACCTTCTTTATGAAGAGGCGTTCTCCTCATAACCATTTCTTTAACCAAAGCATAATTTTAGGAGGTCATTGAATGGAAAAGAGTGATGTTTAATTACCATGATTCCCCTCAACCCGCATGTTCATTCAAAGAGCAAATCTGGGCTTTGATAGTGGAGAAGGCCACGGCTAGTGTAGAGTCATAAAATGACTTGATGCACAAGATGATGGATATACTATAGAAGGTGATGGTTAACACAAGGGAAGAGGAGAGAGACAGTAGCATAGAAGAGTAGATGCATGTCGAGTTGAGGGTATCAGCTTAGTTTGGGAGGATATAGTCCCTCATCTTCAGTATTGCATTGGAGAGACATGCTCAGGTAAGAGCCGAGTCTATTTACATGGTTCATATGATTTCTTTTTAAAACCATGTTGAATGAAACTTTTTTAATAACAATAGTTCATTCTCTTACAAGAACGTAGGGATATCTTAGTAGAGTGTGAATTAACTCAGAGATTTTAAAGACTTTAAGTTGAGAGACATCATGAATATATACAACGTAGAGCTCATGAACAAAATCGATGATACTATCTAAGTATATTGTTTTTAGTTTGTTGAGGGAATGCATGTCAAATATTTGATAAACCAAAGATGTCATTCTGTATAGAGTATTTAGACAATAATGGAAGATATAAGTTTATTCCTGTATTCGTTATACATGAATAAGTGGTAATTTTATCTCACCTTCTAAGTTTTGATGTAAAGAATAGTACTACAACTGTTCACTGTCATAACAAGACACTCATATGAAAATGAGAACCACGAGAATATTTTAGTTTTGAGATATAGGAATTCACATTAACTTTGTATAAACATGGTGTGGTATCCTAGTCAAGCTTTTGGATTTATAGGATAGTTTTAGAGTATATTTCAATACGAAATAGATAATGTTGATTTTTAAAAATATCAATTGTTCTAACCTCAGGTTTTGATCTCTTTAAAGGGTTCGAACCAAACAAGAAGAATATCTTGATAGAGTAATTTATCCTCGAGCATATTTGTTATTAGGGCATAGTACTTACAAACTTACCATTACTCAAAAAGAACCCAAAGGGTTAAGGTTAACTATAACCATGTCAAATATTATAGCCTTATATTGCTATTTTATATTGGTCGATAACGAAGGGTTAAGAACCCTAAGTCTTAATGTATGATTTAGGCATGTCTAAGAAGTTTGTACTTAGTCAGTGGTGACTTTTCCTTATATGAAACCAAATTATTTTATTACAGTTGACTTGAGTCGTGGACTCATGGAGTAGATGTCGTTAAGTCATAGACCTCAGATTTTGCAAGTATGCAAAGAGGTACTTTTGGATGGATAGTCAACCCATAAAGCCTTAGGGTAAGAGTGATAGGATCATGAGAATTAATCTAAGTCAAGTAGACTAGATTTTGAGCTAGACAAGACTATTTTTTTAGCCATTTACCAAATGAACCAAGTTTACCAAGTCAAACTGTAGGATGTGATAGTATCCAAGTCGAGTTAGAGGTGTGTTGACAACATGATTACATTTACTTTAAACATCTATTTATATAGAATCTTTGGCCAAAGTAATGTATATGTCTTTGCATGCATTAGTCAGTTTACTGTGTCCAAATTTCATAACCTGTCAGTATGATCATACTTAGCTAGAGGATTGTCTAGAGTTGTGTGTTCGATAGAGTTATGTAGGATACAACACTAGTATTCAGATGGAAAATACTAGTTGGTTACCTTATGTTTATACTATTCGTGAAGGGTAGGGCCACTTCTAGTTGGAAGGTGAGCGGAGGACTGCCGATCTGTGGTTGGAGGTAAAACACTCAAAAGATGCTCTCTCTCTCTCTCTCCAGCAGAAGACTCACCGAGACTTGCGATATGGATATCAAAATTCTAGATGCAACGTACTTATTGATATGTGACTTGTATTTCATAAACTATGTAAATTTTATCAAGTGTAGATTATTGTAATTGAAAAATGAAATGTTGTTTTTGTAAAGTAATTTTAAATACATGTATATTCAGAAAGGATGTTATGATTATATGATGTATTATGGTTCCTTGAGAACATTTTAATTAAAAAAAAAGAAGTTCAATCTTTTCCACTTAATGATTTATATGTTTATTTATCTCTCGATAAATATTTGTTTTAAGCCTTGTTTTGAGAGTTAGTTTGTTACAAGGCATTTGGAATCACTAGGGTCAAAATGAAATTGCCTCTTGCACAAAGTGGCGAGTTTGTTATGTACATCTATAGCATCTTGTGAAATTCTAGTTTCTCATTTTTCCCTTATATTTAAAAACTTTTATTCACTCTTTATGGGTTATACATCATCTTAGATGCTTCAAATGCAACTTTGAGAGTTGTAGAGGGAGATTTATGTGGAATTTCTCAAAGTTTTTAGGATTTGTAAAAGTAGAGACAACAAAGTAGTCTGAAAGAATCCTTAGGGGTGGTTGGAGCTAGAACAAGAATTGCTCAAGCTTAGTTTGCAAGCCTACATGGTTAGGCCTCTTGTAAATGTCATTCTTGGAGACTAAAGTGAGGTATTTGCCCATAGTTTAGCTAGCATAAAAATAGTTTCTCTAGGGTATATTGGTCCATGCATTTATTCTCTTTTAAAATAAAATGAAATCCTAATGTTGATAATTTTGGTGTGATATAACTACCAAAGTTGATCAGATAGAGCTGACATTAACACTATTTTCCCCCTAATAGTAGTATTTGAATGGTAGACTTTTAGTTTGTAATGTTATTGTAGCTAATCTATGCTGAATAGTTTCTCTGTAATTATGAACTGTGCTGTAGATTACAAACTGACTTGTGATCCTGCATCTATAAGATCTGATCTTGCACCTGCAGCTCTAATTAAAATAAACAATAATTTGATAGAGGGTGCATATCCCGTATCTCATGGATTCCACTTAATGAGTTTGTTCTAGAATGAAGTTATCCAGTTGCCTAATGGAATTGCTTCAATGAAGTTACTCGATAGATTAATAAAACTGATTCAGCTGTACATGGTGACTAATAATTTGATAGAGGGTGCTCATATTTTTTTAATTGTATTTAATTCTTCCCGGGTGGTGCAGATTCGAACTCGGCACCTGATTACGTCTGCAGCGTTACAGACGGCTTTAAGACGGTACAGCAAGCCTTTTCGACCATTCTCTTCACAGTCAAAGCTTGATATCAAACTTTGTTTATTGTATTCTATGATCGATGATGTGCTCAACCACTAATATATCTAAACTACAGATATCGTCAAGAATCGGGTTGTATTTTTTTTTAGGAAGGCAAGAAGTAACGTGCAAGATTTGATCCAAAAACCACGGCTAGTGGTCGGCTAGTTGCATTACAATCCGTCTTCCTCCTCTGCTCGAAAAATCTTGTGGATCAAAATACATTGAATGAAAGAGCCACTGCTTTTTTTTCCACCATGGATACTCACAACCATGACTTAAATTTGATGGCCGTATGGCGGTATTTAGTCATTTTAGTCATAAAATATAATTATGGGAAGACTGTATCACTTAAAAGGTAAGATTTCAGGTAAACTGTCAAAATCTCTATATAATTATTCTTATATATATTTTTAGTCTATATATTTTTTCTAAAATAGGTAAGCGACAATTTCAAAGAGATGACCATCACAAAAAAATTATTTGATAGGCATGATCAACTGTCAAATTTAGGCCATGTTGACAACTGTGACCTGGCTAACAAATCATGTCTCTTATTTCAAGTCCATTGACTTCTCTAAACTTACAAAGACCATTCCAAATCCAATCTTTACAATCCCTTTTATGGGCAATAATATTTGACAGTCTAAGGGGTTAAAGGTAGCTTTTTTAGGGTTTTTTACTTACCCTTCAAGAGATCTTCTTCCACAATGCTCTCCTTATCTTAGGATTCGTTACCCAAGTCACGAATTCAATTATAAATATCCCCTCTTCCAGTGTAGAGATGGCAGTGAAGTTTGTACATTAAATTTGGGTGGACACTTTTTCTGAGCCATGGGATTTCCTGCAGGCAACCATGGTGTCCTCATAGCAAAATGGCTGCGTAGCTTAGCATTTGTGTTTTCTTGTATAGACAGTGCAATGTGCTGCCTTGTTTCTTTTCTTGGGCTGAGCGAGCCCCTACGCCATGACAGCAATTGGGGGAGAGAATTCTCAGAGATCCCCTCTGCCCTTTCCTTGCCATCAGATGGTGACATGGTTAGAAATAAGTTGCCTGTCATTAAATTCCACAGTTTTGCAGAGAATTGTAGTGAGATAGAGGAGGATGTTATGTGTGCTGTCTGCTTGAGCTCATTCGAGAGAGATGATGAAATTTGGGAGCTATGTAATTGCTCTCATATATTTCACAGGGACTGTTTGGATAAATGGATTGATCGCCATCAGATTACATGCCCTCTCTGCAGATGTCCTCTGATTCCACAAACAGAAAAAGTTGATCAAAAGGAAGATGACAATGATGAAGAATGGATCTCCTTTCTTTTTCAAGGTGAAGATTTGTTGGATTTATTTTAGCAGAGAAATGGTGAATGTGCTTCGTGGTTCTCCTTGTAAGATTGAATAGGGGTTTGATGATTACAGAAGAAATGTTTTAAATGATGAGGAAGAGTTTGTACAGCTGATATATTGACAAGAACACAGCAGTTTACACAGGCAATGGTGAAGGACAAAACAGAGTTTCCTTAGTACTATTTATTTGTCTGTTACAAAACTTGAAGGCCCAGCACAGATGGCACAATGTGGATTAAAGCATTGTTGTTCACAATTGAACACAATTCAAAGTTTGAGATAGATTTTTTTTCACATTTTTTTCTATCTGTTCAGTCTAAAGCGCAGAGAAATCCCTTTACTAGTTGTACTGAAAGGCTTCTTTTCATTTACTTCATCCATATGTGGAAGCAATCCACAAGGGAATCTTTTCCTCTTGAGGTAACGTGTGACCTCTAAAACATGTCTACCTTCAGAGTTAAGCTGTCATTTTGGTTTTGAGTATCAATCATTCGATATTATTCGTTCCTCTTACTTATTTGGGATTTATCGTGTTTATGTTTCCTAAACAAATGAAGTAAAATGATGTCAAAATTTGGCTACAATGGTGTCAATAATTAAAAATTTAGTATTATTTGAAGCACTAGGTGGCCCCATATAATTATCGCAATGGGCAAGCTTAATAAAGCTCAGAAATCTTAGGAAGTTAAATAATTTCTTTTTTTTTCAGCAATTAATGAAAAAAAAAATTAGCTGAATTATTTTTTACCAACAAACTGTAAATGCATGATATGTGGAAAAAAATCTACTAAGTTGGTGGGGGAAATTTTCAACCCCACCAGGGCTTAAATTTCACAGTTGACCTTGCCTATCAAGCAATTTTTTTAGGACAGTTATCTATTCAATGGTGCCGTCAAATACTATTACAGGCCTTAGTATAAGTAAATCATATAAAAATCAAATATATAAATCAGTATAATCCTATATAAATTTTTACAGTTTGTCCAAAATCTCTCCTTTTATATGATAGTCTTTTTAAAATTTCGATTGTATTTTACAGCAAAAATGTCTAAATACAGCTATACAACTATCAAATTTAAGCCCCGCCCACCCCAAAGGCACCTAGTGGAAATTGAGAACTGAAAAGTAGAGCCTCCTATTTTCAAAGATAAGATTTCAATTTATCCTATAGCAAATTTTTCTTCATCTCATGAGACCTCCCCCCTCCATAGGACCACGTCTTAAGTATATTAAGTTAGTTTTTGGTTTGAAAATTTTGTGAATTAATTATGGGTATGTTCTCATCAATTTCAAGCAAATTGAAAGTACTTCATCCTAAAAGATCAACATATTTGTAGACTTTGCAATAATGAACTAGACTCAAAAGAACATTTTATATTTAGACATCTAGTATATTATGAGATCTATGGTAGGTTTAACTACCTCTCCAAAGAAAATTATGGATCTCTACAAAATCTTATTTATTATAAAGATCAAAGATGTTAGCCCTATGCATCTAAAGATGACATAACACAGATTTTAAATTTCTAAAAATCATCAATACAACTCTTTATATCAATATTTACTTTCATATTCCTTTCTTCAACCTTAATTTCAAAAACACAAACAAACTCATGATTAATTATAATTTCTCTTTCTTTTACAAACTTTTAAATTTAACAATTCAATTAAATTAAGTAAATATCAAATTTCCCAAACAGAATTGAGGTCTTTCCACTGTGACCTTCCCATCTTTAATGGAAATAACGGTATTTATTATTTTTATAATGTGAAAGACAATGGTCTGAATATTAAACAAGCTATATAACTCTTCATCTGGGACACACTACAACTCAGCTTACACTTTTCTCTTCGTGTTTTTAACTAATTTTATAATAAATTAATTTAAATTTAACAATTATGATTCAATGTCAGACCCAATACCTTGTCTTTCTTACCGTTTCCAAAGAATCTCCAGCCTGAAATTGTGGAGATCTAATAGCTGGGACCAAAGGCGAGATCTTTATTTGAAAGGAGAATCTAAAGAAAATTCTGCAATGAGATATGAAGCGGCAACGCATTTTCAAATGCTCAAAATATTGTAAATAATTACTATGGTGATGTTACAATCTTTGACTATCCTATAGCTCATCACTAATTCAACTTCCCTTGTTCAAAGATACCTCTTCTTTTAATAATGACTATCTATATTTTATGCGTGACTCACATGCTCAACATATGTTCGATTTATCTATTGATGTAGCCATTCATGGTCACATAGAAGCCAGCTAGGATATCTTGGTTTAGGAGACTAATTATTGGATGTTGATTAAGGTGGAATCGTTTATTAAGATATTAATAGGAATGCTTTTGTTGTGGTTTTCATAACACGCCATTTTGTTTTTTTTGAAATGAGGATTATTTTTAGGGGGATGAATATCCTTTACAATAGTCTTGATTTTAGTCTTGTGATTGTGTGTTTCAAAATGTGACTCAAGCACAATGTTAATGAGTTAGTTCCGATATTACACATGAACCACCTCTTTGCAATGGGCAACTTCTAAGTCACTCTCACTCTCGTGGCAAGAGTAAGTCGAGTGGATGCATTTAACCTAGGGGTGATTCTATTCATGTGGAAGTAGAACGTCATGAAGGGTGGTTGGTCAGTTTGTGGGCTGAGTATGTATTTGTGTTTGATGAGTACATTCTATGATTGTTGTAGTGGAGATAAGTATATGACCCAAAGGGTCACTAGTTCTAAGTCCCCTATTGGGGTTTCTCATGTTCCAAGGCCTAGTCCTAAGATTGTTTTGCTCATTGATTTTCCTAAAGCATTGTAATCTATTTTTGTTTGGTTGGATGATTTGTTGTATACATTGTCTCTTTTCTAAATGATTTTGAGAGCATGTTCTTGCTCTTCAACTCTTTATATTGTGTGTTGAGGTCTAGGGTGTGTTTCCTCTATTTCTTCAAAATAGCCTTAACCCAATCTCCCCTAATCCCTGAGCACATCAAATGCTTGGGAGAGTTGTGTTTACTTTATGTTGACTAAGTGTTGATTTTGACTTCGTGTGTACCTCGTGATGTTCCCAAGGTTTTAGTTCTCTAGATTTCCTAATGTTTTTTTATTTTTCCTATGTATGCAAACAACTTTTGATTCCTTTTTCAAAAATCGAATAAAGAAGTTATCTAATTAACTATGAAAAGAAATATGTATACAACTATATGTGTTTTATCAAATGCAATCTAACCCTATTATTTTTGTATTTTGCAAGTCAATTTTTTAATCTAATCTATGAATTTGAAAATTGCAAAAAATGAAATGTAATCTATGAATTGAAGCAAATTAATCTAAGAAATGCTAATCTAATAAAATCAAAACAAATCCTATCAAGGAAAGAGCAACACAAAGATTACTTTCCCAAGAGCAAGAGTGTGATCTAATTAACTACTTGAAAGCATGAAAAATCTAGTATCACTTTGGCGCATGAGCTTAGCATATCCTCAAAAGTCCTTTTTGTGGCACCTCCTCTCCTCTGTAGCAATGGGGTTCTCCTCTTGACAACATAGACGAAGAAGCAATTGATTTAAATATGGATTGAGCTATGAAATCTATGATGATAAAATTTGAGCTATTGAAGCTATGAGAGAACTATGGCTTGGGCTTTTTGGAAGTAATTGGTGAGCATGACGATGCTATGAAGCTATTGACACCTGGACAACTAAGCTAAGAAAATTAAAAAGCTCACAAATTCCTATAAAGAGCATATGCATGCTATGGAGAGAAAAAAAGCAAGGCTGAAATGAGTATGCAACAATGAATTTATCTCCCATAATGCATATAGGAGGGGGTATTTATAGGTTGGAGAGGATCATGAATGGTGGAGTTGATTGGTGAGTTAACTCCCTTGATTGGAGAGTTAACAAAATTGATTGAAGAGTGAACTGGGTTGATTAGGGAGTGAAGAGGCCTTGAAATCTTATCACTAGAGGAGGAATGGAATTAGCATGAGATAAATGGAGAGATAAGAATAGCTTAGTGGAAGCTAATAAATGAGTAATTGGGAGTGGAGAATGAGGTAGAAATAGACTAGTCTCAGTTAGGGTCGAAGAGCCATGCAAATTGGAGAAAAAATGAAGCTAATTTAGGCCTGCATTGAAGAGAAACATGCATGTTAAAACATGACTGGGTCACCTAGTTTGCTAGGGAAAATCACCCAGGGGAGATTCAAAAGTCAAATTGGGTGACCCATAAGGAATGGATAATTTTGTAGGTGGTCTTAGGGGTGAGATTGGACCTAGGGGATAAATATGACTTCAAGACCTAGAAACAAGCTACTATTGGGTTGAAAGAGGGTGGGTTGCCTAGTTCACCAAGGCAAATCACCCCTGGGAGATCTACTTTAGTGGCTGGATCTTCCCTGAGAGATCTGGAAACCAATGGGGGTGACCTAGAATTGAGGAAATTCTTATTGAAATTTATGGTTGGAGATGGTCTGGGATGTCAATTTAAGGCCTCTAGAGGGTTCAAATGGTTGAAAGGGGCTTAGGGAAAGTGAATTTCCCATCTTGTTATGTCAGTAGGTTAGCTCGATAGGGTTAGAAAGTGACAAAAATGAATTGTCAACATAGGGTAACTGGTGAAGATGTAGGACCTTAGAAGCTTGGTTAGGAGATAGGGGAGGTACAAACAAAGTGAAGAACTTTGATCCATGTGTTACCAAGAAGAGTACTACTAAGGGGTCATATTTGCATGCTTACATGTAGGTGTTTAGACTATAGCACATCATTGAATTACCATGTAGGATCATGTGTTTTTCTAGTGCTTACATATTTGCCCCCTCAGGGAAGATAGTCTACATGAAAGGTAGGTACCATTCCTTAACTAGTCCTTACCTTTTGTAATTAGCCTATAATTGTACCTAAAATAACATGTATTAGTTTGAAGTTATGATGTTCAATAATGAGCACTGAAATAGAAATGAGGAAATGCACCATTGATGTGTGAGTTGTAAGTATACTTGAGTTGCCTCACCTCACTGTGGGGACCTAGAAGAATGAAAGCACATGAAATGAGGGTGCAAGAACACTACAAAAGCTAGAACAACCCTAAATGCATTCAAATGAAAATAAGCTAAGTGAAGATTAAAGAGGAGAAATTAGAGGCAAAGAGGTCAAATAGTGATAGAAATGTGCAAGTAAGTAGTAGAAGGAAAGCTATCAATGAGAGGATCGAGAAGATGGTAGCTAATGTTCCTCCCACTGACAACCAGGTATGAAAAATAAGAAAAATCTCTCTCAAAACCCTACATTTTGTTTCTCAATTTCATTTGAAAGAATGTCATTTTTGAGTTTTTTTGTTGCATTTTACTGGTTTTCTTATTTTAGACCATTTGCAACCTTTCATTTGTCAAACTTCAGTCATAATTTCTATGGTTTTTGAGGGTGTTTAAATCATTCCAAGGCATGGGGTAGGGTTGCCCCTTTTTCCAAGGCACATCACCCTTGGGAGATCTACCTGATTTCTTGGGTCGCCCTATGAGATTTTCCCTAGTAAACTAGGCAACCCACCTAGAAAGCTTCCAGATGAAATCTTTTGTTATATGATGCATTTGACACTCAGTTTTCTCTATTTATCGATACTACAACACAATGTAAATAAACTGAAATATAAACAACACAAAGAATTATACCTTCAACCCTAAGCCATTTCCCCTCCTTGTTAGAGTTGAGGAAGGATAGACCCACCTGCGATCCTAGCTATACTCAAAAGGATAGTATGGAATGTGGATTGCTCTCACAAAACTAACATAAACCATAGGTCTATGAAAGGAAGCAAGGTACGTGGAAGATGCTTCCTACACTGATCTACTGAGGAAAGATTTATGCAAAATTCAACTTTTACAATTACAAATTAAGATGCACATTAACATAAAGATAATAAAAACTTCCAAATGCAAACACAAAAGTCACAACACACGATATATGTGGCGAAAACCCTTTCAAGTAAAAAACCCCACACTCCAAAGCCGCCCAATATATTATTCAGGAATCAAGAAGATTACAATATACTTGTAGAGCAAGCTTTTACAGGAGTATATCCAACCAGAGATCCAGGAGGTAACTCGACATCTATAAGATTCTTACACACAACCTCCATCTCCAGTTCCTGATATGTAGGAGATACAATACAGTACACCACCAATGGTAATTACAAAACCATGAGCCAAAACCACCCAAAAGTGACACCCAAATTATCTCCAATCAAAGATGCCTTGTGATGTGCCAAACCACACACTAACACGTGTAACTATCCCCTTTACATCTCATTTATGTGTCCAACATGTTTTTACATTTCCCAAAAACAGAAGGTCCAACTTCTGGAGGTCATAACTTTTGATCCGGGTGTCCAATTGACAAATCATTTGATGTGTCAGAAAGCTCATGAAGAGATCTATCACCCTATAACCTGCTATGATGGTTATGGCAATTTTTAAGATGTTTAGAGAAGTTTCAATTCTATTAATTGAGTTTAAAGACTTTTCTAGTAGTTTCAAAAAATATAAACTTTAATATCTTGCAATCCAAATATGATCTTGAGACAGAAATCACCCGAGATGTTCACTTAGCTATTCCGCACCTTCTAGGAAAATTTTTAGGTCAATTTGAGCTTAATCGAAGGACTTACTAAAAATAGTAAATCTCACTATTTTTAGCTCGTTTGAAAACTTTTGGAAACTTTGAAAGTTCCAAACCATTCTCCAAGATAAAGGGTATTCCAAAAGACTAAAATTGGGAAGAACAGTAACCTTTCAAGGTTGCAAGGTTGAGACACTTTTCCTAACATTCTCCCACTTGTCAAACACCTTGCAAGAGCAAAGGGAGTATCAATACCATGATTTAATTGCTAGGGGCCGTGAGGCCCATATACTCTAAACACCATCTGAACTTCTCTATGCTCATAGGTTTTGTTAAAGAATTTGCAACATTCACCAAAACTTCTACTTTTTCTAAGTTTACCTTGCCATCCTCTACCATGTCATGAACAAAATGGTACTGGACATCAATATGCTTAGTCCTCACATGGAAAGTAGTATTCTTTTCCAAACATATCACAACAAATAGTAATCTTCCATGCATCAAACCCAACATCAAAACACAATCTCTTAAGCAAAATGGCTTCTTTACAAGCATGAGTTGCTGCCATGTACTCAGCTTTAGTAGTGAACAAAGTGACTATAGGTTGTTGCTTACTCATCCAACTAATAGCACCACCAAACATAGTGAACACATAAGTGTTGGTGGATCTCCTACTGTCAATGTCATCTGCCCAATCTAAATCCACAAATCCACAAACACAAAGTGAATGCTGAGGTCCTGTAGGATAACCATGATAACATAAGGAATAATCGGAAGTACCCCGCAAATATCTGAACACTCTCTTAACTGCATCCCAATGTACTGTTGTGTGGTTACACAACATGCCCCATTTTGACTTGACAAAATAGGGACCCAACCTTTTTTTTCCTGCTTTGGCCTATTGTTTTTCTGCTTTGGATAGTCTGGTAAAATTAAGTCATGTAGGTTAGCCTGCAGGAGGGTAGATAGGTCACCATGATGAGGTCAGTTTGTTAAAGTCAGTATTTCACATTATTAACCTCATGGTTGGAAAGTGCATAAAATTCCACCCAGGTTTGCCTTTTGGATCACCCCAAAATTCTCTAAGGGGAGAAAGTTATGTTATGTCAAAGTTTAGGTCAAACCTGATATTTCGAGGAGGGGATCATATTTCAAACATCAGTCACATTTTATAAGATCACCTCCATATTGCATTATCACCCGATAATCACTTGGTCCACGAAGTCTGGACGTCAATTTTACGTAGTAGCTGCTATCTGCCCATCAAATGACTTCATATATTTTGCAGGGATCATATTTTTTAATATCCGCCATCTTACGAATATCACCCTCTTCGCAAAATATCACCCTATGCTAATATGAGGATGGCGTCATCTAAACCCAATGAATGAGGGAAATCACCCTGATGATGACGTCATCATTCCTTTTTACCTCGTGGAGGTATATATCTGATACCCACCACATTCAATAACATCACAACACAATGTCTAAGAAAAGTTGTCGACATGCTAACGTCACCCTGATCTTTTTCCAAGGGGGGGTCATTTTAGTTGCACGGTCATATTTTGAACATCCCCTAATCTTAAATTCATGACTCGATATACACATGGTCAACATTGACCACATCACCCGATTCTCTTGTATTAGTCTTCGCCACTTAAAGGCGGGGGGTTATTTTATCCTGAAGGGGTCATATTTTGAATATCACCTGATTTTTTGAAGATCATCCCCCCCTTTGTGTCGTAACATTAAATGGACATAGATGCAGTAGATGGATTCTTGTCGACTGCGAATACAATTCAAACACTTGGCATCATCCATGGATTCTCTACAGAAGATCGACGGATTATAGATGGATTAAGCCATCCCAACGTAGTTTTACCCTAATTTTCCCTACAGATGCGTTTAAAGGTAACTTTCCAAGGTTATTTTCATTTACCTTGTGAAGAAACAAGAAATTACAGAGTAGAGAAGTCAAACCGAAGTCAAACCCTCATACTACTACAAGTGAACGGACTAGATCTTCCAGCGTAATGGAATGGGTGATCATCAGCATTTGCAGCCCTTTTTCATAATCACCCACCTATCCCAGGAGGAAAACATTATCAGGTAAGTAATTGAAAACCCTCCTACTATCATTTTCTGCATGTTTAGGTAGTATGTTCTTTCTTGTGGTTTGAATCTATGAATATGCATATCATGATGAAATAAAAAATAATGAATATAGTATGCATGATGTCGTAGAGGTACAGTATATAACGTTGTATGAATGCATATAGATATTGTAAAGTAAGACAGATCGTATTTATTGCAAGAGTCCATGGTGGACCTCAGACAGAATAGGTCTGATGTAGAATTTTGTAAGCCCATGTTTGTTCAACCCAAAGGGGTACAATTCAAGTATGACATCATTGGTGACACTCACCAGGGAGATACAGGCCTAGCAGTATGGTCAACCAGAATAGATCATGATAAAGACAATACCCTTTTGAATGCAATATATGTCTGAGGAATGTGGCATGCGGCTAGATTCCCATATGCCATGGAAATCCCAGAACTGGTAATAGAGTGTGCTAGGAACTATAACCCTCAGGCCAGGTGGGTGGAGAAGCATGGAAGAGTATATGCTGACTTTTCAATTAAAGGAATCACCTCTACTTTCAATCTACCAGTTGGAAAGAGGGTGGTTAGTGTAGATTTATATAAACTAGAGATAGAGTATAATAACAAAGAAGAATGCAAGGAAGAGGATGTACCAGTGGAGGTCAAAGGGCAACACCTACACTGCCTCTACTAAATTGCTCGTACACCTGTATAAGTTTGATTTTGATGATGAGTACCAGTACATGATTGCCCTACTCAGCAGGATGACAAGTCAGCCTCATGCTAGAAATTTTAAGAATTAGATGTTTGGAATCATCCAGATGGTCCTTTATATAGATAACAAGCCATTATGGGCCAAGGTCATCAGTGATGCATTGGATGAGGAGATGAGGAACCTGGGAGGTCAGGAATGTTCATTTCATATGACCTCATATGTTGTGTACTCATGTGCCTACAAGGGAACCTTTGATGCATTGACTACAGTGGGTAAAGCTGGTGGTGATGTAGATGATGCCCACATATGGGATCACTATCCTCAGCTACAAAGAAAGAACTACCTCCTAGATTACAAATTGGTGAATGATGCATTCTCTATGTATCTAGTTAGAACTATGGAGGAGGACAGAGCCAAGAGACTGAGGATGGAGGCTCAGGAAGTTGTATACAGACATGGCACCTGGTTCATCCAGTATGCCACATTCTCATATATAAGAATAGAGGGATTTGAAGAACAACCCCTTATGCTACCCAAGTACCCTACTGATGGGGTGGTCTTGATGGAATTTTTGAGACAAGTGTCTACCATAGTGGAGGCATACAAAACACAAAAGAAGATACCCCCAGTACTATTTCCAGTATCTATGGGCTAGTATATGTGCTCTGACTCAGAGAGCATAAAGCATGCCATAGAGGGCCTAAAACTGATGTACCTGCAGCCATTTCTATTGTCTAGATCTTATGACCTCTATGGTAGGATGCAGAAAATAATGGGGAAGCCTATACATCAGAAGCATCTAGAGGATTTATGGACTGATTGTGAGGATGAAGCTGAGGTGAGAAGGAGAAAATACCAAAGGCTCACCTTGAACCAAATAAGGACATTTGACTACATCCCAGTGCCCGCACAACTAAAGAAGGATGATGGAAAAACTATGTCAAATGAATATGAAGACAAAAGGGTGTATAATGACACTATCCACCCCTGACCTAACACAACCAGAAGACATATCCCTAGATCAGTTTACAGGTGGGATACTGCAATTAACCCAAGCTTGGGTAGATGAACAAATAAATAGATTGAAGAAAAGGGGTGTGGCCCTTATTGTTGATGCCAAGAAGAAAAGGCAAGAACTAGTTGATGAGGAGTATGATGACTTCCTCAATGAGAAAAGAAAATCCAATGGAGAAGGGTTACCCAAACAGAAACAGAGGAAAGGTCCCCCTGGAGGAAAGAAAAGTGAATATGGACATAAGGGGGTGATAATTGAAGAAGTTTCCATACCAGCTGTAGGTGCATCAACGTCAGGACAGGCATCCACCTCATCTACACCACCCTTGATGGACAAGCCTAGGACAAAGAGGATCCTGAAGCTAGTTGTGGAAACTGTAGAAGTACACGATGAAGTCCAAACCTCATAATAGGAAATAGAAGAAGATATCCCATTTGAGGAAGAGCCAGGAAGCAAAGAGCCTACAGGTGATGACCCGATGATGGTCAACATGAAAAGGAGGGCACCGCCACTGACGTTACCACCCAAGTAGCAAAGAACATCTATGCGGGGTGATATAAGGGCCGATCCTATAGTATTAAGAGGAGTTGGTGGTGAAGTGTTTAGGAAGGAGATGCAAAATGATGTGCCACTTCCCACCATAATCAAATTTAAGACAAAGAGTAGAGGAACAAGCAAAAGAGACTTTCAAAGCAGGTTAGGGTGGTCCTTTCTCCTTGGAAGACACCATGGACCTATCAGATGATGAAGTAGTGCAGAATGTAGCCTCTCAGAAGATGGAAACTCTCACCTCCAGTACCCGCATGACTCCACTTGGGACCCCATTAACACAGATGGTGGTATTGGAGGAGGTGAAGCAAACAAAGAAGGAAGAAAAAGAAAGTAGCCCAACAAATCGGGCTTGACAAGTTGGTCAATTAGGTGACTAGCCCTACAATTATAGATTTGACATACAAGGAGGATGTGAGCCCCAAAGACAAAGTAGGTGCACCTGATGTGATAGAAAAAGTTGAAGTAGCCAAGCAGGCAGAAGAAGAGAACAATGCTCCAGATATGGGCCAACAATAGCATGAGATACCTACTAAGCCAAAGAGAGTGGAAGTCCAACAAAAGGGAGGGGGTGATAAAGATACATCAGGGGATGATGCTGCCCAGACCCAAGGAGATACAGGAGAAAAAGATAAATTAGGTCATGAGGACCTTAAGACACAAGACATCGATGCATCAAGTATGGAACAAGAAGTGACCCAACATCAAGGTGATGCACCAGACCCAAACACATAGACAACTATGGATGTTAATATGCCTCAAGATGAGGAAAATACTAAAGTGGATGAAACTCAGAAAGAGGGAGTGTAGGATCAAGCGTAGGATCATCATGTGGACATTCCACAGGATCCTCCCCCGCAAAAAAAGGCCCCTTAGCAAGAAGAGATAAAAGAAGATCTCCCTCATGAGGAACTCCATGAGAAAGAGACTAGGAAGTCACCTTCTCCATCAAGAATAGAGATAGATACTGGAGATCATGGTGAACATGATGATGACAAGGGACATCACGGATCAGGAGATGAAGTGCCTCAGTGGCTGGAGAAAGAAATAGGTATGGAACAAGGCTTTGAAATTCAAGAATTTGATGTTTCTACCTTGTTTACATAAACAATAATGAAGCCCAAGAGGAAAGCCAGATTGACATCAGCTATTAGAAGAGATTCTGCTATAGGCAAAAGGACTTCCCAAGTAGTACATCCCATAGTGGAAAAGGAAAAGGGCAAGATCACCCTTGAGGAATTCCAAATCACAACTGTTGATTTGGGTTTTGCTAATGAGGACCAAGAAGGCCAAGAAGGGAAGGATATCATTGATTCTTTGACCCAAAGGGTTAAGAAAGAGAAAGAGAAAAATAAACAACATAAAGAGTAGATTGCTTAGTTGCATTCTTATATAAAGGGATTGATTAACCCTGATAGTACACCAGTTGATCTGGCAGTCCCATTGACTGTCATCTCCCAGGAGGAGGTCACCAAATTGGACATCATGAAGCATGAAGCCATGATCATGGAAAAGTGGATGCTGTTAGCCCTCATAGGAGATGAGGACATATTCAGAACCTCTTTACAAAGATGGAATTCTTTAAGCAGTTTGAAGAGAAAAGTAGACAAAATGCAAAATGAAATAGGAAGATGGTCATTCCAATTGGAAAAGGACCTAACTACTTTGAGTGAGATGAGGAGGATTGATCCTCAAATCCTAATAAATAACCAAGTATTGAATAGTAACACTGTCCTGCTGATAGACATATGGTATGAGGACATCAAGTTCGAATGTGATAGTCTGAAGAAATGTAGTGGCAAGCTCAGGGATATAAGTATAAAACTACACAGCATGATGGCTTATGAAGTAGAGATCCTTAAAGCTTTAGAAGGAAAAGTAGAGGGAAATATTGAAAACCAAGACACAAACTTTACTATCAAAGCTTTGCATGATAATTTCCAACCGGTAGCTAATGACCCCCTCACCCACCTGATAGAAGAGGTGATGAATAAGATCATGAGGATCAAGGTCAAGGTGGAAACTTATAATGAGACTTTAAACAATAGAAAATTTAAGCTAGGATCAATCAAAGCTAAATTACAGTCTCATAAGCATGCTATAACAAAAGCCAAAATCCAAGATGGTGGGGACGTAAAAAAAATAGTACAGGTATATGAGAATATCAGGACGACAATGAAGGTCCATATACAGGATGATGTTCATCAGGGCGATAACGATACAGAAAGTAATGAAGATGATGATCATGATGAAGAAGAAGATAAAGAGGAGGAACCTGAAAAATGAATGAAGATGCATCACGAAGAAGACATATGCATAAGGCATTCGTAAGATAATGAGTCATCTAGATGGTTGCCAGCTGGCAACCTGTGCCACGAGGAAATGTTGACTGAGTCAAAGAGTGATAATCTACCATTGATCTTAATTGACAAATCCTGACCGTAGGTCATTTGTAACTACCTCCTCACCTTATCCTATAAAAGGTGCAGGGGTCCCATATTTTGAATATTCAAAACATAATTAAAATTTAATTGTTGAAATATCAGGACTCATTTCAAAGCTATTGTAAATGTACATGTTATGCATACTAAATGAAAGAGAAGACATTCTTGATTACAAATCATCATAAATCTTGAGTAATCTGTGTTTGAAATCTTGATACATGCTTTGATCAGTTGCATCCCTTGGAGTGCTTGTCAGTCTGCATGTGTTGTTTTCATTCCTTATTTTTTGAAGTTAGCATCATCCATATCTAGCTGTGGAACATCCTGGTGACACATGGTTTGATTTCTTCTCTTCATGAATGTATCTTGTATGTATGTGGTTCAATGGCTAAAGATTCACTAAAATTAGAAGCATTCTTTTAAATTTCTTTCAATTTCATAACAGATCATCACCATAATTGCAAATAACAATGAATTAAAAGAAAATAACATGAAATATGCTGATATCCCATAGATAATTGGAAATACAGAGCATATTTAGAGTAAAAGCATGTTAAATTGACAAATATCATGCAAATTCATGCAAAGATCCACTAACAGACATAGCATTTGAATAAATATACAATGTACAAGAAAGAACAAGTTCATGATGATCAATAATTAGAATAATTGATCAAACTTGCAAACATATCAGCTATCTTTGGAAATAGAGTAGAAATAACCTCTCTGTGGAGTAAATTTATAGGAAACAGTGTAATACTGGTCATCAACACAAACGTAAGACCCCTTGAAATGGAAAATAGAATGTCACATCAACCTCTGAGTAACGTCAGATGATCATGACCTGATCAATGAAGACTTGGAGTCATCAACTTATTCCAAGTTGATCGCACTTTACAAGATAATAAAGGTTTGTTGTGCAAATTTTTATGCATGTTGTTATGACTAACAATCACCATCAACATATACTCATCTAGGATTAGCCATAAATCAACTAAGGACTCCCATTGCTTGGGTAATGTCTGGTCTTGTACAGGCCATCACATACATCAAACTACCAATCACACTAGCATAAGGAGCTCTGCTCATATCCTCTATCTCAGAAGGAGACTTTGGACAATCTGCAACAAATAACTTTGTCCCCACTATAACAAAAATAGTCAAAGGTCTGCAATCCACCATGTTGAATCTCTCCAACATAGTGTTAACATACTTACTCTAGCCTAACCAAAGTTTTTTGTTTGTTCTGGCTCCTCTGATCTCTATCCCCATAATGTACCGAGCTGCCCCTAGATTTTTCATCTCAAATTGTGCTGACAACTGAGACTTCAAATCAAAAATTAAACTTTTACCATTCCCAATCAGTAACATATCATTGACATATAATGTACTAATGAGAATGCGATCATTGTCGAACTTGTAAAAAACACAATGATCTGATTTCGATCTCTGAAATCTAATACTCAACACAAAGGCATCAAACTTCTGGTACCACATCTTAGGAGATTGTTTCAAACCATACAAAGACTTTTTTAACTTGCAAACCAGATTTTCTTTACCTTTCACCACGTAGTGCTCTGGCTGTGACATAGAGATTTCCTCCTCCAAGTCACTATGAAGGAATGTTGTCTTCACATTCATCTATTCCACTTTTAGATCATATGCTACTACAAGAGATAACAAGAACCGAATAGATGTCATCTTTGCAACAGGAGAGAAAATCTCACCATAGTCAATTCCCTCCACCTGAGAATACCCCTTCGCAACCAATCTAGCCTTATATTTCTCAACATTGCCATCTACATAGAATTTCTTTTTGAACACCCATTTGCATCCAACAGGTTTTCATCCTTCAAGAAAAGGCACCAAGTCCCAAGTCTTATTCTTTTCCAAAGAAGCCATCTCCTCTTCCATGGCCTCCTTCCAGGAACTTGCATCTTTCATACCCATAGCCTCTTTCATAGTTTTAGACTCATCAGTGTTAGAAATCAAAGCAAAAATACAATTGGAATCATGCAATGAATAACCAAACCTATCAGGTTGTTGCCTTATCCGCATGGACCTCCTCAAAGGTTGAGGTTGAGGTTCTCCATTTACTTCTGAACTTTTAGAGCTACTAGAGCTCTCCTCACTATCAGGTCCAATATATGTTTTTGGTTCAACATTCTCAGGGGTGGAAGGAAGCTGAACCACATCATCTTTCTTCTCTTCTTTCTTTGGCTACAAGACAATAGAGGAAAGATTGAGCTCTCTGAAGATCACACTTCTACTATACAAAAATCTCTCAACCACTTGATCCCAAAGCTTGTACACTTTCACACTAATGCCATAATCGATGAAGATACACTTTACAGCCTTGTTCTCCAACTTAGACCTCTTCTCCTTAGGCACATGTGCATATGCCTCACAACCAAATACTTGAATGTGTCTTAATGAAGGATTTCTACCAGACCATACCTCCATAGGTGTCTTATCAACGAGTGCTAATGTAGGAGACCTTTTAACTAGGTAACAAGCAGTAGCAACAGCTTCAACCCAGAATTTTTGTTCAAGACCAGCTCCACTTAGCATACTCCTTGCCCTCTCCATCAACGTTCTGTTCATCCTCTTTGCAATTCCATTATGCTGAGGGGTATATGGAGTTGTCTTGTTCCTCTCAATCCCCCATTCTTTACAGAACTTGTCAAAATTTATTGAATAAAACTCACCACCATTGTCAGTCCTCAAACACTTAATCTTTCTATCCTTCTGATTCTCTACAAGAGCTTTGAACTCTTTGAATCTATTAAAGACTTCAAATTTACTTCTAAGGAAATACACCCATGTCTTTCTAATGTAATCGTTAATTAAAGAACCAAAGTAAATATATTTTGAAATCGAAGGAACATTAATAGGACTAAACACATCAAAATGAATCAAGTCCAACACCTTAGAAGATTTGTGAGAACTAGGATAAAACTAAACACTGTTTTATTTTCCATAAATGTAATGTTCATAGAAATCGAACTCAAGGTTACAATCATTCATACCCTCAACAAGATTTTTATTCTTTAGGGTCCCCAAACCCTTTTCATCAATGTGACCAAGCCTTTGGTGCCATAACATTGTCTTCTCAACTGGAAGTTTCATCTCCATAGAATGAGTACCCTTAGGTGCCTAGAAAGCATGACCATCAGAAGTAGATGCAATAGTATTTTTTGCTATTGGTTCCAATGGTGAGGATGAAGACTCTGAAGCTCTCTTTGAAATAGAGGCACTATTGTACTAAACTACACATGCATCAAGCTGAAACAGAGTGCCAATTCAAACGCCCTTAGTGAACACCATAGATCCTCTAGTCATCTTGCATCCTCCATTCGAGAAAACAACTTGCACACCCACATCATTCAACTTACGTACAGAAAGAAGGTTCCATGTCAAACCAGGGATATGCAAAACACCATTGATTTCCTTCACTTGTTCATCAGGGAATCAAATTAAGACTCTTCCACGGCCAACAATCTTCAGGTGAGAATCATCACCCAAGTACACCTTTCCACCATCGTATTCTTCATACTTTGAAAACCAACCTTGATGCGAGGTCACATGTGAAAAGATGCACTAGAGTCAATAAGCCAAACATCCTCAGATGCATGTTTTGCCAAGGCAATGACAAATGCTTCTCCTTCATCCTGAGAGGACTTGTCAGAATTTGAATCATAATTCTTCTTCTTCTTTTTTTCTCCTCCTTGCAAACCTTGTAGAAGTAACCAAGTTTGCCGCAGTTCCAACATAGGGACTTGGACCTTTCGAGAGACTTAGATCTCCCACAGGATTTGGATCTTCCTTTTTCTTCCTTCTTTTTATCCTTTTTCTTTCCCTTCTCTTTAGATCTACCATGAACCGCAAGAGCCTCCTTGGCCGATTCAGAAGACTTTCTCCGCATCTCTTTAGACAACAATGAAGAAACCACTTCATCCATCTTGAAAGTGGTAGTGGTACTCTCAATGGCCATAACAAGGTGGTCCCACAAATCTGGTAAGGAACACAGTAATGTCATACATCGATCCTCCTCCTCCATCTTCACACCAACAGAAGTCAACTGGGCAAGAAGCATATTGAATGTATTCAGGTGATCAATGATAGATCCTCCATCTACCATCCTTAGAGAATATAATTTCTTTCGCAGAAATAACTTGTTCACCAAGGATTTAGCCTGATAAACATCACCAAGTTTCTTCCAAAGTTCCTTTGTAGTCTTCTCTTTATGGATATTCAGGAGCACTGAATCAGCCAAATAGAGTCTTATCAAACCCTTAGCTTTTCGATCTTTGAGATCCTAGTCTTCTTGAGACATTGCTGTCAGTTTTGTACCAAATACAACTTCCCATAAATCCTAATCTACAAGCATGTCCTCCATTTTGATTTTCCATAACTCAAAATTATTTCCATTAAACTTCTCTATCGCAAACCTACCAGATGTGCTCGCCATCTCTTACCTGCAACAAAGATTTTAGAATCCTCTGCGCAAGCTCCCACTCAAATGAAGATCAACTCAAAAAACCCTCTACCCAACAACTAGAATCAAAGGTGATCAGGCTCTGATACCAACTGAAAGGAAGCAAGGTATGCAGAAGACACTTCCTACAATGATCTACTGAGGAAAGATTTATGCAAAATTCAACTTTTATAGTTACAGATTAAGATGCACATTAATAGAAAGATAATAACAACTTCCAAATGTAAACACAAAACTCACAACATGATATACGTGGGGAAAACCCTTTCAGGTAAAAAGCCCCACACTCCAAATCCATCTAATATATTATTTAGGAATCAAGAAGATTACAATATACTTGTAGAGAAAGCTTTTACAGGAGTATATCCAACCAGAGACCCAGGATGTAATTCGACATCTATAAGATTCTTACACACAACCTCCATCTCCAGTTCCTGATATATAGGAGATACAATACAATACACCACCAACGGTAATTACAAAACCATGAGCCAAAACCACCCAAAAGTGGTGCCCAAATTATCTCCAATCAAAGATGCCTTGTGATGTTCCAAACCACACACCAACACATGTAACTCCCCCCTTTATAGCTTTTTTATGTGTCCAACACATTTTTTACATTTCCCAAAAAAAGAAGGTCCAACTTCCGGAGGTCATAAATTTTGATCCAAGTGTCCGATTGATGAACCGTTTGATGCGTCAGAAATCTCATGAAGAGATCTGTCACCCTATAAACTACTACACCAGTTATGACAATTTTTGAGACATTTAGAGAAGTTTCATTTCTGGTAATTGAGTTCAAAGACTTTTTCCAGTAGTTTCAAAAAATAAAAACTTTAATATCTTGCAATTGAGATATGATCTTGAGACGAAGCTCACCTGAGATGTTCACTTAGTTGTTCTGTACCTTCTGGGAAAAATTTCAAATCAATCTGAGCTCAATCGAAGGACTTATTGAAAATAGTAAGTCTTGCTATTTTTAGCTCATTTGAAAACTTTTTGAAACTTTGAAAGTTCCAAACCATTCTCCAAGATAAAGGGTATTCAAAAAGACCAAAACTTGGAAGAATAGTAACCTTTCAAGGTTGCAAGGTTGAGACACCTTTCCTAACAATCTAAAGGAGGCAAATGAGTAGATGTTTGGACAACATATGGCTACTAGAAATGATGTGATGAAAATGGTTGAGGAGGGTTTATTTATAGATTTGAGAGGCGATGGATTTGAGGACTAAGATTAAGAGGTGGGATCAAGGGATGAGATTGAGAGGTGTTGAGGTCAAATAGGAATGAGAGGTGAGGAGGTCAAATGAGAATAAGAAGTGAAATTAATGGATGAGATTAAGAGGTGGAAAATGGGATCAATGGTTGAGATTGATTCTTAGGGCATCTTGATGTGAATGGTGGATATTGAAAGGTGAGTTGACTAAATTTTGTTTTCTCCTTTTGTGGGAATTTTAAATTTGTTTTATTTGTGAGGTGGGTGAGGATGATGACAAGTGGCAAGACAATTAATTAAATAATAGGAATTATTTAATTAATTGTTGAGGAAGGGTAAATGAGGTTTAAGATTAATTAAATAGGGTTTATTTAATTAATCATGGTTGTAAGAAAGATAGTGGGATTATTAATAAAATAAAGTGAAATTTATATAATTAACTTTAGGTGAGGGATAAGAAAAGTTAGTTAAATAATTAAATAAATTAAAAAAATTTAATTAATTTAGATGAAAGGGGGCTTAAAGGGTTAATTAAATAAATAATAAATTTATTTAATTAATCTAGAGAGGGAAAATAGATAAAATAAATTAATTAAATAAATATAAATTTATTTAATTAATTTAAGTGGTTAAAGGGAATGTTGAAAGTGGTGTTAGAATGATGTTAGAAATGATGGTAGACACATGGTAATTTTCCAATGTCTACATTTTACCCCTCTTTGATATGGCATCATGACTAAGGGAAGTGACATCGTATCAAAGAAAGTGGATTTTTGCCCTAGTTGACTGAAGGGAGGATGAAGGAGGGATAAGGTATGCCCCCTCGAGAGGTTAGTTGGAAAAATATTTTTTTCCGGTAGACTCTTGAAAAGGAAGGTTTAGTGTTAAAAAGGTATGTGGGGGAAGAAATAGGTTGACAAGAAGAAAAATGGGCGAAAAGGAAGCTAAAATGGAGGATGGGGTGAAAAATTAGGGCCATGGGTGAAAATTAGGGTTTGTGGGGCCTATAAATAGTGCCAAAGGGGCCCATTCCAAGTCATTTGTAGTCATGAGATTTGGAGAAATAGAGAGAAGAAGAGAGAAACTATGGAAAGCATGATGGGCATTCCTTGACATGAGCATCATGGTGAGCGAGTCTAGACCTTCCAGTGACCTCCAAGCTATGGTGCATAGGTATGTCTCTAACTCTGTTAGCTTTTGGGTAGGCTAGGCTAGGTTTAGGGGTTCATAAATGCTAGGTAAAGTAGGTCAAAATGTGAGCACACTTTGGTGAAAGTGTGCCTTTGTCTTCACATGACACATTGGCATTGAATTTTGGCATGCCTTTGTTAAGCGATACGTCCATGTTAAAGCAATGCACCCATGTGGTCACTTTTAATGCCTATGTGCAGGATCACCGTGCCTTCATATAGAGGCATGCCTTTGCTAGGAAGTGGCATGCCTATGTTGCATTACACACCCATGTATAGAGGTGCACCTATGGAGGGAAACGACATTTTTTTGTAAGAAAGGGAACCTATGCAGGGAATCAATGTACCTTTGTGAAAAAGGGCACCTAGGCTTAAATAGGTTGAAATTTTTTATTCTGTTCAAAAAAGATGACGTTATGGTTTGGATGGTGCAGGCATGACCATTATCGATTGATTCATGGGAGATGCATCCTTAGACTATGAGATAGATGACGAGCTTCTTAGATGCGGAGAGGGAGTGGATATCAACGATTGGGATGCTACATGTTTCTTACATGAATAATATTCAGGTGCATATGCCCATGATGACAACATTCATGGAGAGGTGGTAGAGCAAGAGGAGTGTCTTCCTCCTCCTCACAGGCTAGATGACTATCACACTAGAGGATGTGTGGAGGATACTATGGATCCCTATTCATGGTTCACTTGTGAGATGTGACTTGTTGATAGGTGAGGAGGCACTGGAGCGTGTATTCCCAAGTGATGAGATTCCTTGTGATGGGACCCAAGTAGATTTGTCACGAGTTCCAGTAGAGCCCCGATGCCACTATTTATAGCTAGATTGATATCATGGATTCTGGTTCCTAGGAGACGTGTACAGTACTTCTCAACTAGTTAGTGAGATGTACTAGAGAGGATGCTAGATGGAGAGATATATGCATGGGCTACCTGTGTCCTAGCTCACATATACTAGGATATACATAGTGTTGTGTATCAATGGGCATGGAAAATCATATGTGGTGTTACTCTCTTGTACATTAGGGCATGGAAGCATATTGATCTCATGCGGTCTCTTACAAATTAGGGGAGGGGTGTAGGATTCCCTTATGTTTAGTGAACATTATGCCGATATCCTACATTACAGGCATTTGGGAGACATGGATTACTAGAGGAGAGTGCTAGATGAGATTGATGTAGTGATATGGAGGACATGGAAGGCTTTTGAGGCATGGGAGGGAGATGATGAGCAACTCTCCTATGTGTGGCAAACATGGTACATAATGGGGCATACAGAGCTGGTCATCGAGAGGTACATGCCAGAGCAGCTACTACAACAGTTTAGGGAGTGGCAACTTGAGCTAAGGCATAAGGCTATATTCCCATGGGTAGTTCAAGATGTAGGGCCTTGAGGTGTGGCATTGGATACTACACTTGCTTTGGTAGAGTTTCAAGTGTTGGTACTTGGTGCAGTCACAGATGGAGGGTCCAAGAATTAGGACTATCCTACCGTGCAGCCTTAGAGTAAACATAATAGAAAACACAAAGAATAGACTAACAAATATAAATTATTGATTCAATATCATGAACAATTACAATATTCACATGCTAGCATTATGTGGACTACTATGGGCTCACAAGCCTATCCTCCATCTTTCTACAAATTACATGAAAGATATAGCTTTGAAGTGCTTTCCACAAATCAACTACTAAAGACTAAAGATCACCAATCATCTTCAATACTTTCCTAATGCATCTAATGAATGATTATATATCATCTTCTAGCTTGAGGAGTGATCTGCGTTGGCCTAAGAGGTTCCAAAACCTGATGCTTGTTGAAACATGTAGATTGGCCAAAATCATATGGTGATGCTCTGCATGTTAATGAAATATGTTACAGTTCATAATGTAGGTGCCTCTCGTCCCATACTACCTTATGAGATGTTTCATTAGATGTTGCACATCACAGGAAGGTGCCGCAAACCTCATGCGCCAAGCTGAATGTCGGATGCTCTAAATAGAGACTTCTGATGATTCTTTTGATGGCGATAACCCTCTAGAGACAATTGCAAACCTCCTCAAATCTAGATATGATGAAGATGACATAGTGTTGAATCTTCATCCAGTGCCATGAACTATGAAATGATCATGTGGTATAATGCGGTGCAATCTACTGATACTAAACTGATTGAAATTCAAGAAAAGAAAATAAACAAAATGTTTTTGTTTGATGCAAGATTGCCTTTCAACCTGGGATGCTCCTACACCAAACACCCAGGGTTGCATGAAAAGTGAGTCCCTCACTTTCCTAGGGCTAGAGGAAAACCAATGCAATCTACCTCAACCTGAGAAATCCATGATGAATCTTCCTCTGGTCTTCCTTTCCACTTAACTAGGTACTCCTTATACTGCTTACCTGTGGTGCTGCATCCAATTCTACTATCTAAAATCTATTCTATCTGCTCTAGGTTTTGATGTGGTATCTAATCCTTCAAACCAACTTTAGTGCTATCACTTGATTCTCCCTCATGATATTGATATAGATTTGCAATGTTGAATATGGGTGATTTTCCAAATGCTTCTTGTAATTCCACTTCATATGCATTTCTTGAATAAAACTTCCTAAGAATCCTACATGGTCCAAACTTCCACATCTTCATCTTGTTTTATGTCCCTACTATAAATCTTTCCTTTATGAGATATACCATAGCTTCATCTCCAACAGAGAATTCCTTATGTCTCCTCTTCTCATCTACTTGTCCCTTATACTTGATGTTCATCTCTTCCAAATGCTTCCAGACCTGAGTGTGTATTGTTTCCATGTATCTTACAAATTCTACTACCTTTGTACTCCTTTTGGTATCCATATTGATGGACCCCTTAGCTCTCCAACTCCTCTAGGTTGTATTCCAATCACAACTTCAAGTGGTGTCTTCCTTGTACTTATGTTCACTAAGTTATTGTATACAGACTCTGCTTGTAGTAGAATTATATCCCAATTTCCTACCTTATCTCCTACTAAGCATCTCAACAAGTTACCGAAACTCTTATTTACCACTTCTATTTGTCCATCTGTCTGTGGATGAAATGTTGAAGTGAATTTTAGGTCTGTCTTCATTTTCTTCCACAATGTCCTCCAAAAATATCCTATGGACCTTGTATCCCTATCTGAAACTATACTCTTTGGTAATCCATGTAATCTCACAATCTCCTTGAAAAATAGGTCAGTAACATGTAGAACATCATTTGTCTTCTTAAAAGGAGTGAAATGCGCTATCTTTGAAAATTTATCTACTACTACAAATATGAAATCATGTCCCCTCTGTGTTCTTGGTATTCCTAATATGAAATCCATGCTTATATCTTCCCAAGGTCTCTTTGGTACTCTCAAAGGTTTATACAATCTAGAATTCTTAAAAGGAGTGAAATGCGCCATCTTTGAAAATTTATCTACTACTACAAATATGAAATCATGTCCCCTCTGTGTTCTTGATAGTCCTAATATGAAATCCATGCTTATATCTTCCCAAGGTCTCTTTGGTACTCTCAAAGGTTTATACAATCTAGAATTCTGACTATTCCCTTTCGCAACTTGACAAATTCTACAACTTTGAATAAATTTCCTTACATCCTTATATATCTAAGGCCAAAAATAATGTTCATTCACCAAAGCTACTATCTTATCAATACCAAAATGTCCTTCTAGTCCACCACTATGCTTTTCTTTGATCAAATTCTCTCTCATTAAGATCCTAGGAATACACAATTGATTCCCTTTGAATAACATATCCTCCTGAATGAAATAATCCAACTATTTTCTTCTATCTATAACAATAAGTTCTCTACATGCTTTCCATGCTTCCGCAAAATCAAGATCATCCTCATACATATGCTTGAGTTCCTCAAAACCTAGTACTTCTACTCTCAATTCTATCAACAAGTTCCTTCTTCTACTCAATGCAACTGCAACTTTGTTTGACATTCCACTCTAGTGCTTCAATACAAATGTATAAATCTGCATGAACTCTACCCATCTCACATCTCTGATTCAACATACCCTAACTATTCAAATACTACAAAGCTTGATGGTCAGTGTGGTAGGGCTTTAAAAATTTTCCTTGGTTTCCTATTTTTGGCCTTGCTACAAGTTTCAATTTGGTCATTCTGTGCTAGGGTTTACTTAAAAATTTGCTTTTAAATCTTTCTTTTAGATCTTAAACCCTAAGCCCTAAGGTTTATGCAAGTGTTGAAGTTAATTTTGTTCTAATTTTATGTTGACTGCATGCTTCCTGTTGCCACTCGTTTGAGTTGCAACTCTATGTCTAGGTTGTCATGCATTTTTCAGCCCCTTAATCCTATAGCTACCACTTAAACCCATGCGCTAAATAAATTTGTCATATGCTAAAGTATTTTCCATGTGCCCTTTATAAATTTGGCCCCTCCTTCCTAGTCATACAAAGTTGTTTTAAGAGCACATGTTTAAGTCTAGCCTTTAAGTTGTCTGCACCTGGCCCCACAAATATTAAAATATTCAAGTTTAATACCATGGGAGAAATCAAAGGTTGACACGTGGCTTCATCCTGATTGGTTTCCACCATTTCGCAAAGCATTTTTATTAAGGCAAAGGTTGCCTGCAGAACCGTGGGAGAGGTGATAGAAGGAAAGTCTTTGCAGAGCAATGTAACAGGGCCTGTTGGTAGGTCCCACTAAGTCTATGTGGAAAACTTTAAAGTATTCCACCATTTTGCTAAGCCCATTGGGGTGGACTCACAGGTGGCTTGTAGAAGAGCGAGAGGAAGACACTTGATAGAATTTTGGTGGTGCATCGTCAGATTAGTAGAATGGGCGCCAGATGGCATTATCCTGTGGCCTTACTGCCATTCAGTGGAGCACTTCTCTAGAGCTTTGTTTGATGTTGCGGAAGAGTGGGAAGCTGCCAAGTGTCTAGTTCTGAGCCATCAAGGGGACTTAAGAAGTGACTATCTTGTGCCACGTGGTATGATTTGGAAGGTGTTCCTCCATTCCACAAACCTATTGGAAACTTAATCTTATGACCATAGAAGCATGGGAGGCCACCACGTGGATTAAGTTGACTCTTCCTCTCAATGACGAGCCTTTTGCTGAGTTGTAAAGGTAGCCCAGGTGGATGAATTTCATTGGTCCAAGATCTTTTCCTCACCTATTATAATATTTTCAAGTAGGTTGGACCTATCAATGTCATCAAATCAAACCATTTGCTAAAGGATCAATGACCCACATTCAAATTGAGCAAACTGGTAGTTGTAGTGCTCTAGCTCGCGCAAGCTAGCAGTAATGGTGGAAAGGATGCCTTTTAGGCATGCAGTAAATGTAGTTTCTTCCATAAAAGCCATACTTTGAGCATTTGAATAGTTCACCTAAGTCTTTCAAACATCTGAAGTGAAGAATTTCCAACATTCAAAGGCTTCTCTGCATCAATTAGGGTTTCCGGAGTACAAAGCCAGTAAGTTCTTCTTTGACCTCAAAATTTCCTCAACTATCTGTCGAATAACTTACTATTATCTTGAAATTGTGTTCTATAATTTTATTTCAAGCTAGGGCATCCCTATGTGTCTTCAATTATCTTAAATTTGCCCTAGTTATCATCTGGATTTTCAACAAAACCCTAGAACCCTAGAAAGAAACCCTCCTCTCTCAACATACATTGCAAAATGAGTCCACCTAGAGTCCAAGCTGCTTCCTCTTACCAAAACCAAGCTCTACATGAGGATCTTGTTGCATGGCTCCTTGGTTCATCTACTCACAGAATTAAGATTCATGGCCTTAGTGTTGTTGAGGGTTTAGTGGATGAATTTCATGAGTGCAAAGATGCACAAATTCCCATGGGGGGATGGCCATTATTTTTCCACTAGTATGGAAATAGGAATTCACCTACCCCAATTTCAAATGTATGGGGATATGACCTAGGCAAGCTTATAGTACCAAATATTTTCATGGATATTAACCTACTAAAATCCATAGCTGCCACCTATGATGAGACTGTTAAGGCAATGAGGAATGCAGGTGGTAAAATTATGGTGCAAATTGATAAGGCATCAATCTCTAAGATCTTCAGGCTCAACTTAGCTACTACTAAGCCCATTGAATTTGATTTCTTTAAGTAGAAGTATCAACAAGATAGAAGTAGCTATAGGATAGTATGGTTACCTTGGCATAGGGTGAAGAATTTCAGGGGGGGCAAAAGTATCAGAATCCCACCCAATGAAATGGAGCCTCTTAAGCTTGACAATTTTGAGATCTATTTTACCAAAACCTACTTTACATTGTGCCAAATCATAGGGATAGATAAGTTAGAAAGAATTCCTATCCCTTTAATGTATATGATGTTAAGAAAAGTGTCTCAACCTTGAAACTTTGAAAGGTTACTATTCTTCCCAGTTTTGGTCTTTTCAAATACTCTTTATCTTCAACAATGATCTAGAACTTTCAAAGTTTCCAAACGGATTAAAAATGGTGGTACATAATATTTTTAGTAACTTTACATTTGACCTTGTATTGACCTAAAATTTTCCTAAAAGGTGCGGAACAACTAAGTAGACATCTTGGGTGAGTTTTGACTCAAGATCATATCTAGATTGTGAGATATTAAAGTTTCTATTTTTTGAAACTGCCGAAAAAGTTTTGAACTCAATTTTGAGGCACTTACAGGTACCTAAATGCTCTAAAAATTGTTGTAACCCATAAATTTGGTTACAAGGTGATAGGTCTCTCTTCACGAGCTTTTCGATGCATCAAATGGTTCGTCAATCGAACACCCAGATCAAAAGTTATGACCTCTGAAATTTAGACCTATTTTTGGGAAATGTAAAAACATGTTGGACACATAAAAGAGCTATAAAGAAGAGAGTTACACTTGTTAGTGTGTGTTTTGGCACATCACAAGGCATCTTTGATCGGAGATAATTTGGCACCACTTTTGGGTGGTTTTAGCTCATGGTTTTGTAATTACTATTGATGGTTTATTGTATTGTATCTCCTATATATCAGGATCTTGAGATGGAGGTTGTGTGTAAGAGTCTTATAGATGTCAAGTTACCTCCTAGATCTCTGGTTAGTTATACTCCTGTGAAATCTTTCTCTGCAAGTATATTGTAATCTTCTTGATTCCTGAATAATATATTGGGTAGCTTTGGAGTGTGGGGTTTTTTACCTAAAAGGGTTTTCCCCACATATATCTTGTGTTGTGAGTTTTGCATTTTGATGTTGTGATTAGCTTTCTATTAATGTGCATCTATAAACCTATAACTATAAAAGTTAATATTTGTATAAATGTTTCCTTAGTAGATCAGTGTAGGAAGTGTTTCCACATACCTTGCTTCCTTTCATATGGCTCCAAATGTTCAACATGTAATGTTGAATGATGAATTTGACTATGCCACCTACCTTGCCAATGCCATACATAAGGGATTGATTGATATCAAAAGGGGACAATGTGTTATGTATGAAAACAAGATAGGTTAAAATGTGGTTAAGGTAGATTCAATCAAATCCTTATTTCAAAATAACATTCAAAGGACAACAATCAAGCTAAGTCACTACAGATGGATCTAGGACTCAACTACAGGTTGATGTCACTTAGGAATGATATGGAAAGATAGATTAAATTGATAGATTTGTCAAACCCTAGTTCAATTAAGCCTTAAACCCTAATTAGATGAGATCGCATACAAACATATGAAATATGACAAATGATCACATAGGAAGGCACTAAATATAGATTAGAAACATACCAGGATTTGAATTTTTAGAGGTGGAAACTTCGGGGACAATGGGGTGGGTGCCCAAGTCCAATAGGGTAGTTTTTTTGTATATCTAGAATAGTGAGGTGTGTAAGACTACAACTTACATTAGAGTTTTCAAAGATGCTAGTTAGGAGGACTATGAGGCAGGCACCCTAGTCCAGTAGGGTTAATTTTCTACACTTTATTCTTAGATCTTGAATCTCTATCCTCTGATCTGATCCTCTACAACTCCACTTCACCAGTTCCTGCACCTGTAACCTGCAATTACAAAGAGAGGGCTTTGGCGGTTGTGGTGTTTAGGAGCTTGCCTCGATCAAGCCCCATAATGGAAATCAATCCTTCCAACAATGTTGTTAGATATAGTGTGTACTCTTGCAGGGCAGAGGCCAAATCCAATTATAAGATAAATTGATTGAAGCACAAATAGATATCACCTTAGAGGTGAAACTCTCACGGAGATGAAGAGCCTTCAGATCATAAGGAAATGAGTTGATGAAGCCAAATCTGTAACAAACAAACACAATAACAACACAATTCTTCTCTGGAACACAATGAATGCCTTGAAATCCCTTAGCTCAATATCACCAGTTCACATTATCCATCTAGGTGTAAAATGAATCCCTAAACATGCTTATATATGCATTCCCACTAACTTTTGTTATTCAAATTGAAAAGGATGGCAAAGGGAAACCTTTTTAAAGGTCATACATGACAACTTAATTTTGGGTCTTGATAAATCAGCCTAGACTAGGGCACAGGTGGCCAAAACCCAAGGCAAGATTTGAGTCATGATTAACATTAAATGTGAACCCATAAGCCCCATTTCACATGGGTTTCAAGGCAAATTGCTCTGAGATAAGTTTTAAACATGCATAATGAAATTAAGGGGACCTAGAAGCTAAACTAGGAGGTAAAAATTCCTAGGGAAACTTTTTACAACATAACACAAGGTCTATGGTAACATTTTGGTGGTATTCTCTATTATTCCACATGTTCTTATATAGAGGGAGAGCAAAGTGGAGTCTTGCCTTACAAATTTGTGATAATGATGGAAAAGGGCATCAGCTTCCAGTCCAATGTTGGACTCATGTCTAGGACAGGCATTGTAAAGAAGCTAGATATGCTACATTTAGGAATAACTTTGTTGGCAAGCTGTTGCCATTTTTACAGGGTCCAGTAGCCAGGGTACCAAAAGAAATATTGGATTTCTTGAGGCCTATGGAGAGAAGACCATATTGCATTTTGTGAAGCAAGGGATAACACAAATGATATAAGGGAGTTGGCTTGCAACAATTTTATGAATGATGAATAATATTTCAAAACCTAGGAGTTTGCTGATTTCATTTGGAGATGTAAGAGGGATGAGTTTGCCAAGAGACTTGAGGAAGAAATGGCCAAGTCTCCACAAGAGACACATGAATAAGTATCACAGAGAATACTATCATATATGAAATATGAGGCCAAAGACATCACTCCTGAAGAAGGCAGGCACATGGTTAGAGAGAGTGGAATTCTATTGCTCCTTGAGTGGGATATTTATTTTTCCATCATCCTAGATAATATCAGAAGACAAGACCAAGAAGTCTTCTCTTCAGAAGGTGAAGCTACAACAACACTATTTGGTGTAGGATTTAATCCCAAGAGGTAGACTCTAGAAATTTGGGCTTTAGCCACTAATACCAACAAACCACTAGTTGCTAAGCCTAATCAAGAATTGAGGGGAAGCTTGATTATCAAAAGAGTATCTGACACCCCTATAGTTGAGGCAGAAATAATGGTAGTAGATGTCAGATTTAGTACGGCAACAACAGAGGCATTGCAGAGTAAATATGATAAATTATTGCAAGAACATATGAAGGTACTGAATGAATATAACAGGTTGAAGGTGTTGGAAGCTCAGTGGCAACAACAAAAACAAGCAGCAACTTTTCCTCCCCCTTCAACAACATTGGTAGTAAGAAGTGCAGGAACTATGGTTGCTAGTTCTTCATCATCTCCACCACCAAAGTCTAGACTTGAGAAGGAGAATGAAGAACTAAAAGAGAAAATAAATGCCTTTGAAGAAATTGCCATGAATTTTAAGGAAATTCAACATGAAAGCAACTAGCATATTATTTCAAATGTGTTAGGACATTTGATGAACAAGGTTTTGAAAAAGTTGGAAAATATCCACAGAGAATACTAAAAATTGGTGATGGCAGTTATGAGGATTGCAGAAGATAGGGAGAAAGCTACACCCCTACTCAATAAATGAATACCAAGAACCAATTCACTGCTGGGGATGCGCAAGGGATCAACTCATGAACCAAATGCACCAAAAGAAATCAAACCCACATATAAGATAGTCAAGGTAGCAGGGGAGTTACAAGGGTTTGTGGATTAGCTTGGGGAAAGAGCAAAGGAAAAAAATGATGAATTTGATAATAATCATATAGGAATGGTGCCTAAGATTAAGAAGGATAATGGAGAGGTTAAACCCTACAAGATATGGTTGTCTCAGTTTGAAGCCATCATTCCAACTATTGCCTTTCTCATATGCAAAGAAGATAGGATTTATTTAGATTTCCTCAAGAGCAACATAGATAAGATATGGGATACAAATCAGCTCATGGAGGATTTTCTGAAAGACGCTGAGTCTATTTTGACAAAATACAATAATAAATATACACCAAGTGTGGATGAGCTTCTTGCATTCCAGTGGCCCTCATAAAATAAATATAATGCTTGGGATGATAAGTATAATAATTTGTCAGAATAGTAATTCTTCTACTAACTTGGTACTCCATATTCTTTCATTCTTGATTCAAAATGGGTATTCTTTTGGATTTCTTCCTATTCAACATCAACGTGGATCTTCTTGAGCTCCAACTAGGTATTTTGTCTTCTAGTGGACCTGTCCTTTTATCCTCATCTGCATAGTCAACATTTTCCAGGCTTTTGGAACATTAAATAAGGTGGATAAAGAAGCGGTTAAGTATGTTGCAACAACTTTCCACGAGCACCTTTTGGAGGTAACAATGTTTTATAGTTGCACATGTAACAACTTTTGTCCTTTGAGGAATATTCTCTCCATGAGCAGTTGTACTCATATTTTGTTCTGTAAAGGTTGTCAAATGAAAATATGACACTTGTCAAGTGGCCTGAAGCTTGTTTTGCTCCCTTGTTTCTATAAGAGGGAATTCAGGGCATTTGGCAAAGGATCTTGGAGAAATCTTGTATTGTAGAGCATATAGTAATAGAGTCAGCATTTCTATCTTAGGTTATTGTCTGAGAATAGAATATGATGTACATGTGAATTTTGGTATGATACTACTAGTTCAAGTCTGAATATGCTGCCAAGTCCAAAGCTATATTGTCACCTATGTTGTAATCTTCATCTCATTTATGAATAAAGTCTGATCAAGGATCATTTTATTCATCTTCATAGTTTTTCTTGTGTATGAATGTTATTCTTGATGCAAGTATGTGTACTCAGTGTTGTCATTGATGTCAACAAGCCTGTGTTGTCATTGGTGTCAATTGTGTCTACTGGTTGAGTAGAGATGAGGTTGTTGTAAGTGTATGAGCTATTTGGTTGAGTTGCTTTGTTGAATATGATTTGGTTGCTTTGAAGAGGTGCTGAAGATTTTAGGAATATGGTTCTATTGGTTGGTTTCCAAGTGCTTTTGAGAAAATTTTATTAATAAAGGAAATAATGTGTTGAAGTAACATTTTGGTTTACAGAGTAGTGTTTTAGTTTTGCTCCACATTTCCTCTATGTTGAAGATCTATATTTATAGTTTGAATATGTTGTTCAGAGGTATTAAGATTTTTTATATTCCAAATTTGGTGCTCCAGTTCACTGTTTAGAGAAATTTGTGTTCACTAGTACGAAGACTGCATTTTTGAGTGTTGCAGAGGTGTCTAGAGAAATGTCTTTGCTCCGCATTTCTCTGCAAAGAAGTTTTAGGTCTTGCAATTCTGGAATTGTGCTTATAAGGTTCATATATTTCTTATGTTTAAGTTGTTCATGGTTGGGTACTCCGGAAGTTGATTTCGAGAGATACAGTGTATGACAGAGATAGTTAAGCATGCTAGATAAGCAGGACAAGGTTGTGTGGTAGGTGAAAGTTGTTGCGGAGGAATTTGTTGGACTTCAGTATGTTTCAGGGTGTTCATGGAATACTCTAGATTGTGTTGAAGCCTTACATGTGGTTCACAAGATGTCGTTGGGTTTGAGGAAGCATGCGCTTAAAAATTCATTGTGTTAACATAGGTTTGGTTGACCTTGGGTGTTTACACTAATTACGGAGATGCTTCAGTGATTGTGAAAGCATGTGCAAGCATGCTTAGATGAATTTAGGTCCAAGATAAGATGTGTTATGGTCCATCTTCATTCCTTTCCACTGTGAGAATGTTTATGTCCAGACCTAATTTGAATTTTCTGGGTTAAGGTGATTTGCCAACCTTGGAGAATGCTCTCAAGGTTGAATATAGTATAAATGAGTATTAAGGGATCGTGATTGGGTGTGTAAGTGATGGAGGTGATGTGAATAATAGTGTGGTTGAATGTGGCATGTAGTACAAGCCTTCATGTGTTAGATTACTAGATGTAGTGAGCAGAAGGTGTCTACTATTCTTCAGTGATGCTACGAAGGTGATGTTGGTGTTGTGGTGACTATTAGTTCTATATTTTGAGCTTCATTGGAACTATACTCCATGCATATGTCAGATGAAATTATAATAGTTCAAATCCTGGTAGAGAGCCACTTCTTCTATCTCTTTCTTTTTGGGTAGTGAGCCATTCAACAGTGACCCTTTCTTCTGGCCAGTGAGCCCTCTGGGCAGTGAGCCCCTTTGGTAGTGAGCCTTTTGTAATTCAATGTTTCAATACTACTTTATATTGTGAGCTAATGCTCACTGTGGTTTTCCCTTCTCGGGGTTTCTACATAAATTTGGTGTTCTCTTGTTTTTGTTGTTGGTTTGATTCATTTTTTGTTATTTGCTTTTCATGCTTAATCATCATAACAGTCTAAGGGTCAATTGAATCTATGTAGATCTAAATGTGTGTGAAGGTTTCAAAGTTTTAAGCTACAACTTATTCACCCCCCTCTCAGTTGTCTTGTACATTCAACAATTGGCATTAGAGCCAAGTTCCTTAGAAGAGAGCTTGACCACTTAATGTAGATCTAGGATGGGGCACAAGGATGTTGCCCAGTTTGGTGGAACAGATTATACATTCTAGAAAATAAGGATGGAAGGTTAACTTATTTCTCTTGGATATGAGATCTTGAAGGTTGTTGAGACTGAATACATTATACTGGACAATGGTCCAAGTACTACAAATGAGATCAAGGCCTATGAAACCAATGGTAAAGCAAGGTATGATCTTTTAAGTGGTCTTACTAATTTTGAGTTAGTGAAAGTCATTGATATGAAAACTACTAATGAAGTCTAGAAAAAGTTAAAAAGTATTTATGAAGGAGATGATAAGGTCAAGCAAGCTAAAATGTAGAATTTGAAGTTCATATTTGAGACCATGAGAATGTATGAGGATGAAAACATTACAAGCTACTTATAGAGGGTGGATGAAGTTGTCAATGGCATAGAAGGTCTTGGTGGAAAGGTGGATGAAAAAGAAGTGGTATTGAAGGTACTTAGAACTCTTCCTAAAGCTTATAGTCATAAGGTTTCTTCTATTGAAGAGTTACAAAATTTGAATCAGTTTACCAAAGATCAGTTGCTTGGCACCTTAACTACTTTTGAAATAAGAGAATTTGGTACAAGTAGTGCAAAGGCTGAGACTGCCTTCAAGGCTGGAAAATTTGAGAAGACTCTGGAATCATATTAGGAGGATTCAGATGATTTAGAAGTTAATTTTGAAAGAAGAATGAAATTGGGTACTGGTAAGTATAGTGGTAAGTTGCCTTTTAAGTGTTTCAGTTGTGGCAAGATAGGTCATTATGCTTCAAGATGTCCAAAAAGAATTTTGAGGAGCAAGAATAGGGAGAATAAAAGTAGAGTGCCTAAGAAAATCTACTATGTTAGAGAAGATGCAAGTATACTTGATGATGAGAATGATGATGATAATGAATGTATGTTCATAGCTTTAAGAGATGATACCATTTCTACTAACTCTAGGAAATGTGTGAAGGAAAAGGCTCTGAAGGTAGGTATTAATACTGAAAGCACCTTGATATCTACTTTTCATACTGCACAGGAAAAGAATCTTTGGGTTATTGACAATGGATGCTCAAATCATATGACTGGTGATAAAAGTAAGTTTGTTAAACTTGAAAAATATGATGGAGGACTAGTTAGATTTGGTGATGATACAACTACTAAGATATGTGGAAGAGGCTCAATTAGTTTTGATGGCAAGCATAATACTGATGATGTTCTTTATGTTAAAGGTTTAAAGCATAACCTCTTGAGTGTTGGACAAATGTGTAGCAAAGGATACAATCTTGTGTTTCAGGATGGTGGTTGTGAGATTAGAAAAGATTCCAGAACTATGATAGCTACTAGAAAGAGGACAGATGGAAGTGTTTATTGGTTAAGAAGGATTGTTGAGAGTACAAATGTCAAAGTTGAGGAAGATCTATAAAAGAGTTCAAAAGTTAATGGATATGAATCAGATTCAGATGAGTTCTCTTACATAGAAGAAGAAAATGCTGATGAAAAGGAAGCACAAACTGAAGAAGAAGTTGAGCCAAAAAAGACTCCTAAAACTCCCAAGTATGTGCAGAAGCATCATTTTGAAGATCAAATCACTGGTGACAAGAACAAAGGTGTGCTGACAAGAAGGAAAGTTGTTGAAGAACAGGTAAATCTATGTTTACTCTCTAAAGTTGAACCTAAAATAGTGACTGAAGAATGCAAGGATGAGTGTTGGATTAAGGCTACATGGAAGAAAAACTAATGCAAATTGAAAAGAATCAGACTTGGGAAATTGTCCCAAGACTAGCAAACAAAAATGTGATTGGGACTAAGTGGGTATTCTAGAACAAACTGAATGAGAATGGAGAAGTGGTGAGAAACAAGGCAAGACTCATGTGTAAAGGTTACTCACAAGTATCAAGAATAGACTATGAGGAAACTTATGCTCAGGTGACATGAATGGAGGCCATTAGAATGTTTTTGGATTTTGTAGCACACAAGGATTTCAAATTATATCAAATGGATGTGAAGTCTTCTTTCTTGAATGGTGAATTGGAAGAAGTCTACATAGAACAACTGAATGGATTTTAGTTTCTAGATAAACTAGATATAGTTTGCAAATTGAAGCAAGCCCCCAGAGCTTGGTATGCAAGGTTAGACAAGTATTTATTACAACAAGGTTTCAGTAAAGGTTTTGTAGATAGTAATCTACATACATCAAAGTAGGTGAAGATTAAATTTTGATTGTTGAAGTATATGTGGATGATATAATCTTTGGAGGAAATAATGGTATGTGTAAGAGCTTTGTAGATGAGATGTAGAAAGAATTTGAGATGTCAATGTGTGGAGAAATGAACTTCTTCCTTGGGCTACAGATCAATCAGACAGATAAAGGTATTTTCATTTCACAATCAAAGTATGCCAAGGAGTTGTTAAAGAAGTCTAGAATGGAAGACTCTAAACTAGTATGTACTCCTATGACAACTGGTTGCAAGTTGAACAAGAATGATGAATCTCTTAAGGCTAATCAGGGTAGGTATAGGTCAATGATTGAAGGGTTGTTATACTTGACTACTACTAGACCGGATATTATGCCTCTAGTTTGTCTTGTGGCTAGATTTCAAGAAGATCCTAGAGAGTCACATGTTGTAGTAGTAAAGAGGATATTCAGATATTTAAAGGGCACTCCAGATCATTGCTTGTGGTATCTAAAGGATAATGACTTTGCTCTAAGATCTTACACAGATGTAGATTGGGCTAGTTGTGAAGATGATAGGAGAAGTACAAGTGGTGGTGCATTCTTTCTTAGACGTAGAGTGGTGTCATGGTTAAGTAAGAAGCATGATTCAGTATCTCTATCTATTACAGAGGTAGAATACATTACAGCCACATCTTGCTGCACACAGGTGTTGTGGATGATGCAAACCTTGAAGGATATTAGAGTGGTATACGATGAAACTATTCCTATCTTCTGTGATAATACAAGCCCTATTAACTTTTCAAAGAATCCGGTGATGCACTCAAGAACAAAACATATATCAATCTGGTATCACTTTCTAAGAGAGAAGGTTGTAGAGAATGAAGTGAAGCTTGAGTATGTGCCTACAAAGGATTAGGTTCCTGATATATTCACCAAGGCTCTTCCTAAGGATACATTTGAGTATCTTTGGGAGAATTTAGGGGTTATTACCCCTCCTTTGAAATAGATGTATAAGGAGATGCATCAGTCTAGTGGATTTCAAGTTTCATTCCTTATTCTAGACTAATGTTGGAGGCTACCTCTTAGGGGGAGAAGGTAGTGGTCGTGATGGTTCTTGCAGTTAGAGGAGTAAGTTCTAATGTTGGTTGCTTCTAAGGGGGAGCATGCAGAGCAGTAAACAAAATGATGTTGCAGATTAGTAGTAAGTAGGTACAAGTTTGAGTAGTTGTCTAAAAGTAAGATTGAAAGTGAGATGTGTATCCCTTTTCCATTGATGTCAAAGGGGGAGAGAGAGCAATGTGAGAAAGAAAAGAGTCAATGGTTAGGGAGAGAGAGTAATAGTTGTAAAAGAAAGAAAGAAAGGGGGGGAGTAAGAAAGAAAAAAAGTTTGGTGCAGAGTTGTGTCTTGATGGATTTTCACATTATGTGTTGTAATCAATGACAAAGGGGGAGATTGTTGCAGGTATGTACAATCGATGTTGTCATTGATGTCAACAATCCTATGTTGTCATTGGTGTCAATTGTGTCTACTAACTGAGCAGAGATGAGGTTGTTGTAAGTGTATGAGCTATTTGGTTGAGTTGATTTGTTGAAGATGATTTGGTTTCTTTGAAGAGGTACTGAAGATGTTAGGAATATGGTTCTTTTGGTTGGTTTCCAAGTGTTTTTGAGAAAATTTGATTAATAAAGGAAACAGTGTGTTGAAGTAGCATTTTAGTTTACAGAGTAGTGTTTTGGTTTTTCTCCACATTTCCTCTATGTTGAAGATCTATCTTTTTGGTTTGGATATGTTGTTTAGAGGTGTTAAGAGTTGTTATATTCAAAATTTGGTGCTATGGTTCATTGTGTAGAGAAAGTTGTGTTCACCAATATGAAGACTACGTTTCTGAGTGTTGCAGAGGTGTCTGGGTGAAATGTCTTTGCTCCACATTTCTCCACAAATAGGTTTTAGGTCTTGCAGTTCTAGAATTGTTCTTATAAGGTTTATACCTTTCTTCTACTGAATTTGTTCATGGTTGGGTGCTCCAGAAGTTGATTTCTAGAGATACAGTGTATGACAGAGATAGTTAAGCATGTTGGATAAACAAGATAGGGTTGTACGGTAGGTGAAATTTGTTGTAGAGGAATTTGTTGGATTTTAGGATGTTCATGGAATAATCTAGATTATGTTTAAGCCTTACATGTGGTCTGCAAGATGTCATTGGGTTTGAAGAAGCGTGCACTTAAAAGTTCATTGTGTTAACAGAGGTTTGGTCAACCTTGGGTGTTTACACTAATTGTGGAGATGCTTCGGTGATTGTGAAAGTGTGTGGTGGCATACTTGGATGAATTTAGGTCTGAGCTAAGATGTGTTATGGTCCACCTTCATTCCTTTTGACTATGGGAATGTTTAGGTCCAGACCTAACTTGAATTTTCTGGGTTAAGGTGATTTACCAACCTTGGAGAATGTTCTCAAGGTTGAAGACAGTATAAATGAGTGTCAAGGGATTGTGATTGGGTATGCGAATGATGGAGGTGATGTGAGTGATAGTGTGATTGAATGTGTGGTGTAGTACAAGCCTTCATGTGTTAGATTACTGGACGTAGTGAGTAGGTGTCTACTATTCTTCAGTGATGCTGGGAAGGTGATGTTGGTGTCGTGGTGAATATTAGTTATGTATTTTGAGCTTCATTGGAACTATACTCCATGCATATGTCAGATACAATTATAATAGCTCAAATCTTTGCAGTGAGTCACTTCTTCCATCTCTTTCTTTTTTGGCAATGAGCCCTTTGGTAGTGAGCATTTCTTCTGGGTAGTGAGCCCTCTAGGTAGTGAGCCCCTTTGGCAGTGAGACTTTTGTAATTTGGTATTGATACTACTTTATATTGTGAGCTAATCCCCACTGTGGTTTTTCCCTTCTTGGGTTTTCCACGTAAATCTGGTGTTCTCTTGTGTTTGTTGTTGGTTTGATTCAGTTTCTGTTATTTTCTTTTCATGTTTAATAATCATAATAGTCTAAGGGTTAATTAATCTATGCAGATCTAAATGTGTGTGAAGGTTTCAAAATTTTAAGCTACAACTAATTCACACCCCCTCTTAGTTGTCTTGTGCATTGAACACTTCTTATGGATTTTGCTCAAGGAGTGAATTAAAATGCTTTAAGGAAAATGTTGAATGTTATGAAAGTTTGCAGGGATTTGTAAGTAGAATTGGTTTTGAATTGTTGAGGTGTGACAATGTAATGCATTGTTGCAGTGCTTCATGTACTAGGGAAAATACTATTGTTTAGGGTTTCATTTAAATCCATCTTAACTCTACATCCCAGGCTAAGGCACCAATCTCTCTAAATTTACGTTTGATACAACTCCTTGGTCATATAATTTGAAAATCACAATGAATTTCCCATTTCTACAATAAGTTATTTGCTTAATGTTATTTTCATGTTCTCCTGCAAAAGAATATATAGAAGCCTAAGGATCTAGCCAATTGCTTTAGCATATCTGTAATTCTTTAGCACATTAGAGAGAACATATCTGCTTGAAACAATATTTGAGATAGATGACAAGATCTTAAATAATACTATAAAGGATTACCCTCCTAGGTTTTGTGGAGCCTAAAGTGCAGAGGGAAATTGTAACCTAGCTTTTCCTATTCATTGGCCAATCCATCAAGGCAATTGATCACTAGAATTGGCTATTCTTTAGATTGTCTTTGAGATCTGGTTGGGAATATAAAAACAACCAATAGATTGGTGACTCTACTAGTGACTCACAAATTGTGTCTTATCCTGAGTCATAGCTCAATTACTATATCCCCCTATTTACAAATATCAAAACTCTTGTAGCTCATCGTTAGAAGGCTTGCCTAGTTGAGCCACCAATAGATTGGTGAATCTACTAGGGACTAGTTTATAATTGTCAAAACCTAGTGCAGTGGTCTATCATGGGTGCTTAGAGTTTGCAAATGTGCAATGCATTATCATTCCCTTTAGAGGGTGGTGACTCTGATATTCTCCTTACTGGTTTATCAAGGAAGAAAATAATTGTGTGAGAAAAAGAAGGATCTTTATATACTTCTAAAGCTGTTACAGCTAGACATCTCAATATTAAAGTTGAAGAAGCTTCCAGTATGTATGAGAGAAGTTTGATGCAACAAGGACATCCCAACAAGCCTATGAGTTCAGAGCCTACAAATCAACAATGGAAGGCTAAGGGATCTGGTGAGTCTACTCCCCTTATTGTTACTAATCTTATTACAATGACTATGCCCCTTTTGGGTGGCAGTAGAGACCATTCTAAATTAGAAGAAATGAGAAATAGGCATGGTAGCTTTTATATTCCTCAAAATGTTCATGAGGGTGAGGTTGATTATGATGGTGATGAAATATTTTATGTTGAACCCCCTATTTCTTAGAGTGTGAGGGCCCCTTTACAAAATGAGTCTCAATTAGTACCCATGCCTATTGTTCAATCTGCTCATGAATCCTTAAGCCTAACCCCTTACGTAAGATTAATTTCCCCTTCATCCAAGAAGGATAAATCCACTGATGCAAATGAGTGTTCTATACCCAATGTAGCTTCTAGTTCTAACCAAACTGATGAAGAATTAGAAAGGGAGGTAGTTGATTTGGGTCTCAGGTTAGCCAAGATGGAGACTTTAAAAAGAAAAAAAAAAATTCTATTGAGAATACAAGCCTTAAATAGTTCCAATGTTACCAATAGTTACTCCAATCCCATCTCATTTGCTGCTAACATACAAAATACAACTCATTAGTCATCCTCTACCCAACTAGAACCTCTGATACAACTTGCATCGTCTGTGTCACAACAACGGGTCCTCCACACAAATGTAACAGTTGTGTCTCCCCCAATGAATTATCTTGTTGTATCTTCCCCTAGATGTCAGCCCTAGAGGCAATAGTACCCATACAACCCAAATATTAGAATGGATAGCCAACAAGCAGGGTACAATCCTTATGTAGGTCAACATGGGGTGCAATACCCAAGTCCTCAAGTAGCCCAAAACTTCACAACATAGCCAAATAACCAAAACCAAAATGTACCACACCAGCATCGTTTGTAAAACCCAAAAAATCTTGTAGTGGATTAGAATAATTTGGGTGGGCAACCAGGAATGGATCTTTTTTTCTAGAAGACCAATGCAATTGGAAAGATATAGGCAACTGGATTACACTGGTATACTTGGCTATCCAAATCCTATTGGAAATGGAGTCAAGATTATAGTTCCAAACTTTACTAGAAATAATGTTATATCATGGGAAGGACATCTGGAAGATTTCATAAATATCATTAATGATTTTGAAATAGAAGCAAAGGATGTTGTAATGAAGTTATTCATGTAATCCCTTACTGAAGATGCTAGAGACTAGTATACGACTCTCCCTTGTGGAAGTATTGACAATTGGAAAGAGTTCAGGAGAGTTTTTAGAGAACAATATGGTGATCACAGAGACCCTAGGTTTATTGTGAATGCAATCACAAGTATTCATAAAGGATACAATGAAGTAGTGGCTAATTTTAATGCTAGATTCATGAAGATTTTGAACAAAATTCCAAACCATTTGAAACCTAATGATTCTATGTGCCTGATCTTCTATTTGAATGCATTTGACTCAAAAATGGGTATGAATTATGGACAAAAGATCCTCTAAAACTAAGGGATGCTTTCAAAGCTGCAATGAGTATTGAAAGTAATAGAAAGGCAGGGAAAAGAGATGATGTCAAAATATTGCAGAATCCCAAAAAACATTAGCCAAGGTAGCCAAAAGAAAAGAATAAATTAGATAGGGTCATGAGTGCATTTAAGCATCTCAGTTATAAAGTTGCTAAGAATGAGAAGGGATTAACTCATGACAAACCTAATTTCTAGAGACCAAGGCTACAAGAAATGCCTTATAATACCACATGGAAAGATGGAAGGCCAATGCCCCCTAATAATAGAGGGAATTTATCTAAGGAAACCCCTGATCCTCTAAGGAAGGGGGTACATGCTATGGATGACAATCTCTAGTTTCAGGTGTGCCAGGCTCCTCATTCTTCTTCCTCTTGTGTTGTAGCAATGTCTTTGACTGATAATGCTAACCCCTATGATGAGTGTAATGATAGGGAAGACTATGGAGACCATAATATAAATATGGTTTTTGATCATAGTTGTATTGTGGAGGATTGTATTACATCTGATGAAGAATCACTGCAGATAATCTAGACAATTGGAGAATTCATGTAAGCAACAACCTCTTCTTAGAAGAAATGAGGAAAGTAAACATGTTTTCCAATTGAATACTGAGGATTCTAATATCCACTTGAGAATACCCTCTGATGAGGAGATAAGATCCTTAATTACTGCCAATATTGCTTAAGTTAAGAGTGATTACAACCTAAGAAGCAAGAAGACTCAGAGAGAGAACAACACCATGGGAAATGCAGGTAGTATTTTCATTAAAGAACAATATATTTCTCCCAACCCTAAGAAATATGTGGGTATCTAGGGTAAGTCCAAGGAAATAGTGAGGAAACATAATCCACATCCTAGGGCTAAGGTACCAACTAAAAAGGATAATGCCAAGAAGATCCTTGTGGAAGATAATCATGGCAAGGGCAAGGGCAATGCACCTTACACTCCTACTGTGAGCAATGATGCAACTCATACTAATACTTTGCCTAAGTATGTCCCATTGGACATGGCCCATGTGTTCAGCCTGATTAGAGTAACAGTCCCTCTACTAGAAATGATGAGAATACTAGAACATAAGGATAGGGCTTTGGATGTAATTAAGGAAGCAACCTCAAATGTGTCAAGGAGGACTAGTGATAATGGCAAAGATTCTGAGGAGAAAAATTTGACATCTCAGGATGTTAAAAAGTGGAGTTCCAAGGTACCAGAGGTATATTTGGGAACTACCTTACATAAATGCCCATCTTAGGTGGATCCTTTCTTTGTCACCTTGATGATAAAGGGTAGGTTTGTAAAAAATTGTATGATTGACTTAGGGGCTTGTACCAATATAATACTGCTTGGAGTTATGGAAACTTGGGTTTGCAAGTTAATAAGGCCTATGGGAAGTGCTTTGCTATGGACTCAAGGGAAGTCCCTATTATCAAAGTCATCAAAGACATAAGCTTCAGACTTGCAACTTATCCCAATAAAAAGTATAGAATGAATATTATGGTGGTAGGTCCATCCCACCCATGTATGGAATGATGCTATCTAGAAAATGGGCCTCCACTATTGGAGACAACATCCAAATGGATTCTTCTTATTCCATGATTCTCGTGGATGGCAAAGAAGTGAGACTTGATAAAGAGAAGAAATATCAATAGATAATAGATGGCATTGATGAGGATGATGATCATATATGTTTCTTAGATGTTGTCATAGATAATTTTAGAGTTGAGATAATTGAAACTAATCAGGATGAGCATATGGATGATAGTCCCCAAATATCCCCTAATAATGATGGCTTGTGGTCTATGCAATTTGATGGAACCTATTCTAGCGGAGGTTCTAAAGCAGGAGTTGTGTTCCTTGCCTCTTCTGAAAAGAAATTTAGATCATCCTTTAAGTTGGGCTTTGAATGCACAAACAATGTTGTTGAATATGAAGCTTTGCTTCTAGGTTTGAAGGTAGCTCTTAAACATGGAGTCAATAAGCTCAAGGTTCGAGGGGATTCTGAGTTAGTAGTCTCACATGTTAGATTTAAATATGCTTTCAAAAATAAGAGGCTCAAGCAATACAGAAACACTGTTTAGGACACAATAGAAGAGTTTGATGCTTTCTCTATTGATTGGGTAGAAAGGAGTAAAAATGTAATGGATGATTTCCTAACCAACATTGCAATCAGATCAGAGGATCTAACCCTAGAAGGAATCTCAAAGGTTAAGATATTGACTAGGCCTTTCATCCCAGATAATATTTACCATTGGTGGATTTGTAAGGTTGATCAAGACTTGTATAAATTCATGAACTGTGTTGATGAGTACATTGTACAAGAGATCGACTTCCAAGAGTTTGTGGAAACAATGGATGGAAAGGAAAATGTATTTGGAAATGAAATCATCCAGTTGAAAATGAACAAAATTCCAAGAGGGTTGGTTGCCTTGGAAAGAGTATTTGATGGCAATGACAGACAAACTGCCAAATAAGGACCAGTGCATCAAAGTGATATCAAGGAGATAAATCTTGGGACTAAAGCCAAACCAAAGTTTGTCTCCATAGGTAAGTCCCTAAATCCTAATATCAAGACAATGTTGATCACTTTACATAGAAAATATAAAAAAGTCTTTGCATGGTCTTATGATGACCTTAAAGCATATAGAAAGGACTTATTCCATCATGAAATCCCATTAAAGATAGATGCACAACCTTTTAGGAAGAAGCAAAGGCCCATAAACCCCACCCTAAGACCAAAAATGCAGCAAGAATTGGAAAAAGTTAAGTGAAGGGGGAATTATTAAGCCCATTAGGCATTCAACCTGGGTGTCTAACTTGGTCCTTGTTGGAAAAAAGAACAAAGATATCAGACTCTGTGTTGACTTCAGAAACCTTCAAATATGGTGTCATTGAAGGATAATTATCCTTTTCCAATTATGGAGCCATGTTACAGAGAGTAGCTAGATGTGAGCTCTTATCAATGATGGATGGTTTTTTGGATACAACCAAGTAATGGTCAAGGAGTCTGAACAGTATGAGAATACATTTACTACTCCATGGGGTGCTTATGTGTATATCAAAATGCCTTTTCGATTAACAAATGCAGGAGCCACATTCCAAAGGGCTATGGATGTGGCCTTCTCTGATCTCATCAATGTTATAATGGTGGTTTATCAGGACAATTTAACTGCCTATTCAAAGAATGAACAGGATCACTATTCCCATTTAGAGAAGATTTTTGAGAGAAGTATGAAGTTTGGCATATCCTTGAATCCCAAGAAATGTGTATTTGGGGTGACAGAAGGGAAATTACTAGGCCATATTGTGTCCGAAGAAGGGATCAGGATTGACCCTGAAAGGATTACAACTATTGATAAAATCTCAATACCCAAGAATGTCAAAGGAATTTGGTCATTCTTTGGGCAAGTGAACTTCTTGAGGAGGATTGTTACAAATTTTGTAGAAATCACCAGGCCAATCTCTAGGATGCTGAAGAAAGGAAAAACTATCACATGGAATGAAGAGCTAGTCCAAGCTTTTGAGAGCATCAAAGTGGCAATAAAGGAAGCCCCTATGCTAAAATCCCCATATTTTTCCAAACCTTTCTAGTTATTTTCCTTTGCCTCATTTCACACTGTAGCTATTGTTTTGTTACAGAAAAATGATGAAGGTTATGAACAACCTATTACCTTCTTCAAAAAATCTCTCCATGCTACAAAACTAAAGTATGACATAATAGAGAAACAAGCCTATGCACTAGTGAAGGTTGTCAAGAACTTCAGATCATACTTAGTAGGTGCTACCATTATTGCATATGTTCCTATAGTTGTTGTCAATGACATTTTCACTCAACAAGAAGTGACTGGGAGGAGATGTAGATGGATCAATAGGATCCAAGAGTTAAACATCAACATTCAAATTACTAAGTTAGTAAGAGGACATGGATTAGCTAAACTGATGGCTGAGGCAAATTCAGAAGCTAATCAAATAAACAATGTTGAAGATGACCAAGTTGTTCCTGAATGTGACATGAAGTTGTCTGAATGGTATAAGAATATCATGTATTACTTGTAGAAAATGTCATGTCCTGAAGATATGATTGATAATCAAAAGAGGACATTGAAGCTACAGGCCATAAAATATGTGATTATTGATAATGAGCTTTGGTCGAGGAATTTAGAAGGCATTTTTCTTAAGTGTGTAAATGAGGAGCAAGCATAAGAGATCTTGGAAGAGATACACCATGGTGTATGTGGAGGCAATTGCCTGGCTAAGACAACAACTCATAAGGTTTTAAGGGCTAGATATTGGTGGACCGCTATCTTCAAAGATGCTTACAAATTGGTCAAGAGTTGTAATGCCTGCCAAAGATTTTTTAGGTAAATTAAAATTCTTTGGAAATCTACCTCTCAGACCAATGATAGTTGAAGCTCCTTTTCAATAGTGGGGAATTGGTTTCATAGGATAAATCAATGAAAATTCAAGTGGAGGACATAGTTCGATCTTAGTTTCCACTGATTACTTCACTAAGTGGATTGAGGTCATTCCAACTAGAAAGGCAACAAGCAAAGTTGTGATTGATTTTCTGATGAATAATATTTTGACAAGGTTCAAAGTGCCTAAAAGGATAATATCAGACAATGCAATGTGTTTTAGGTCAGATGAATTCACAACCTTTTGCAACCAATATGGGATAGTAATTTCCTACTCTTCCCCATATCATCCTCAAGGAAATGGACAGCAACAAGATCTTGATGAAGATTATTAAGAGGATGATTGAAAAGAACAAAAAGGCCTAGGATTCTAAGCTAAGGATTGCTTTATGGGTAGATAGGGTGACAATAAAAAAAGGCAGTAGGGAATCACCATCTAATTTAGTATATGGCCTAGAATCAAGGATGCTAATCAACAACTTGTTGTTAGCATACAAATTCATCTAGGAGTATGATGAAGATATATCAGATGCAATGTAGAATAGAATAAATCAAGTGACACAATTGGGCAAGACAAGAAGGCTAGTACAATAGAAGAATATCAAGATGCAATAACAAGTAAAGCATTTGTATGAAAAAATGGCTACTGAAAGGAAGTTTCAAATAGGAGATATGATTCTACTATGGAATTCAAGGGCTCAAGAGAAGGGAAAGCATGGTAAATTTGATGCCCTCTGGTTAGGACCATACTTGATCAATAATACACATGGAGAGGACTCATATTTCTTGCAAAATATAATTGGAGAACTTCTCAAACTACTAGTGCATGTACAGTTCCTAAAGCCATACTTTTCATAAGGTATGTTCTATTCCATGCATATTGTATTTTATGTAAATTTCTATATAGCCTTTTCTTGCTTCGGTCTAATTTTGGTCTTGTTTTGTTTTTCTCTGTAGTTTGCTACTCTAAAGTTTTTTGTGATATCACTTTGTTCTCCAGTCAAACAAACATCCCCAACTGGAGCCACTAGTAGGACTTTGAAAATTTTTCTTGGTTTAATGTTTTTGGCCTTGCTACAAGTTTCAATTTGGTCATTCTGTGCTAGGGTTTACTTAAAAAATTACTTTTAAATCTTCCTTTTAGATCTTAAACCCTAAGCCCTAAGGTTTATGCAAGCGTTGAAGTTACTTTTGTTCTAATTTTATGTTGACCGCTTGTTGCCTATTGTCAATCCTTTGAGTTGCAACTCTATGTCTAGGATGTCATGTATTTAATGACCCCTTAATCCTATAGTTACTGCTTGAACCTGTGCGCTGAATAAATTTGTCATAGCTAAAGTATTTTCCCCATGCCCTTTATAAATTTGGCCCCTCCTTCCTAGTCGCACAAAGTTGTTTTAAGTGCATGCATTTAATTCTATCCTTTAAGTTGTCCACGCTTGGCCCCACAAAGATTGAAATATTCAAGTTTAAGACTATGGGAGAAATCAAAGGTTGATGAGTGGCTTCATCTTGATTAGTTTCCACCATTCTGCAAAGCATTTTTATTAAGGAAAAGGTTGCTTGCGGAACCATGAGAGAGGTGACAGATGGCAAGTCTTTGGCCAAGCTTTACAACAGGGCCCTTTGGTAGGTCCCACTAAGTGTAGGTGATGAACTTTAAAGTATTTCACTATTCCACTGAGCCCATTGGGGTGGACCCATAGGTGGCTTACGGAAGAGCAGGAGGAAGACATTTGGTAGAATTTTAGTAGTGCATCATCAGAATAGCCAAGTGGGCACCACATGGTGTCATCATGTGGCCTTTCCACCATTCCACAAAGCACTTCTCTAGAGCTATATTTGATGCTGCAGAAGAGCGGGAAGCTACCAAGTGTCCAGTTTTGAGCCATCAAGGGGACTTAAGAAGTGACTATCTTGTGCCACGTGGTACGATCTAGAAGGTGTTTTGTCATTCTATAGGCCTTTATTGGCAACTTAATCTTATGACTACAGAAGTGTGTGAGGTTGCCACGTAGATTAGATTAACTCTTCCTCTCAATGGCAAGCCTTTTGTTGTGTTGTAAAGGTAGTCCAGGTGGATGAATTTCATTGGTCAAAGATCTTTTCCTCATGTAATGATAATATTCTCAAACAAGTTGGATCTATCAACACTGTCAGATCAAAACATTTTCCAAAGGATCAATGGCCCACATCAAAATTGAGGAAACTAGTAGTTGCAGTGCTCTAGCTCACACAATCTAGTAGTAATGGCAGAAAGGATGGCTTTCAAGCATGCAGTAAATACATTTTCTTCCATATATTTTAAGCATTTGAATAGTTCACCTAAGTATTTCAAGAATCTAGAGTGAAGAATTTCTAGCATTCAAAGGATTCTCTATGTCAATTAGGGTTTTTAGAGCACAAAACCAGTAAGTTCCTCTTTGACCTCAAAATTTCCTCAACTATCTATCAAATAGCTTGTTGTTATCTTGCAATTATGTTCTATAATTTTATTTCAAGCTAGGGTATTCTTGTATGTCTTCAATTATCTTGAATTTTCCTTTGTTGTCATTTGGATTTTCAACAAAACCCTTAAACCCTAGAAAGAAACCCTTGTCTCTCGACATACATTGCAAAATGAGTCCACCTAGAGTCCAAGCTGCTTCCTCTTCCCAAAACTGATCTCTACATGAGGACCTTGTTGCATAATTCCCTATTTTGTTTGCTTAGAGAATTAAGATTCATGGCCCCAAACCTATTAAGGGTTTACATGATGAATTTCATAAGTGCAAGAATGTAGAAATTCCCATGGGGGGATGGCCATTATTTTGCCACTAGTATGGCAAAAGGAATTCACCTGCCCCACTTTTAAATGTATGGGGATATAACCTAGGCAAGATGATAGTACCGAATATTTTCATGGATATTGACCTACTGAAAGCCATAGCTACCAACTATGATGGGATTGTTAAGGCAGTGAGTAATGCAGGTGGTAAAATTATGGTTCATATTGATAAGGCATCAATATCTGAGAGCTTCAAGATCAACTTAGATGCTACTAAGCCCATTGACTTTGATTTCTTTAAGTAGAAGTATCAACAAGATAGAAGTAGCTATAGGATAGTTTGGTTACCTTGACATAGGGTGAAGAATTTCAAGGGCAAAAGTCTTAGAATCCCACCCAATGAAATGGAGCCTCTTAAGCTTGATAGTTTTGAGATCTATTTTGTCAAAACCTACTATGGTGTCATTTTATGCATGCTTATGCCTGCTTTATTTGGCATACTGGCTCCAGGTATGAGATCCATATGATGACTGATACTCTAGATTAGTGGTAATCCTTCTGGCACATTCTCTAATATAATATCTTGGTAATTTGTGAATAATTCTACTACATCCTTCTATAGTGGTTCTTCTCGTTTTGTGGTAGTGTTTTCTACACTTTGGGTACTACACTTCTTTGGAATTAATTCAAAACACATGTTTTCATGTCTCAATCAATTCAAAAATTTCCTTCCATCCACTAAACAAATTCTAGCATTTCTGCATACTTCATTTTTGTTCTCTTCTTCGAAAGGTATCAAGATATGTCTTTTACCATTTGATTTTATAGTATAGGTATTCTTCCTTCCATCATATTTTTCTTTTCTATCATACTTCCATGGTCTTCCCAACAATATATGACATACATCCATCAACATAATATCACACAATACCTCATCATTATAAGATCCTATATGAAATTTCACCAAGCATTGTTCACTCACCAGTATCTTGTGTTCATCTTGGATCCATGCTATCTTGTAGGGATTTAGATATTTCAACCTCTCTAGATTCAACTTCCTCAACATTTCTTCTGAAACCAAATTGTTTGTACTTCCACTATCAATGATAACTTTACAACATTTACCTCCTAATTTGCATCTTGTCTGGAACAAATATTTCCTTTGTGGTGGCTCCTCAGTTGTTTCTTCTTGCAAAAAATCTCTCCTCATGACTAATGATTCACCCTTCTCTGGCTTCCCTACTGAACTAGGTGATCCAACTAGTTCTTCCTCCACATATGCTGCTCTTGCACTATTCTTTGTCCTTTTGTTAATACTCCCTTGATGACATTCAAATGCTTAGTGTCCTTTGTCTTCACACTTGAAATGGGTTCCATTGAATGATTTCTTGTCAAATCCTCTTTCATCTCTCTAGTATCCTTCATTGTGGTAAGAATTATGACTTCCTGTATTATTGCGATAGAAACTTCTATCATCTCTCCCTCAGTGGTATGAATTGTTGTCTCTTTCTTCTTTGTGGTATGGGATACTCTCCTCGTAACTTTGCTTCTCATATGATCTTCCTTCGCTACATTATGTTCTACCTCTTTGGAATTTTCCTCTACCTCTCCATCTTTGATCATATCTCTTGTTCAACTTTTCCTCAACTTTTAGCGTAAATTGATATGCCTCTTTCATTATTATCATCCTTACCAAACTTAGTTCTTCTTGAATGTTTATTCTCAGTCCATTTATGTACCATGGCACTTTCTCCTTACTTGTTTCACTATGCCCAATCCTAATAATCATCTTGTGAAATTTTTCAATGTACTCTTTCACTATCTTCTCCTTTTGCCTTAGGTTTTGCAATCTCTTCAGCAAGTCTAATTCATAGTCAGTAGGAATGAACTAATCCATCAAAATTTTCACCATCCTATCCCATTTTCTGATTTTCTCTTTTCCTCTCCTATTTCTATACAACTAAACTTCTTTCCAACAAATAGCAACATGTCCTGTCAACTTAGGTTTTTCAAATCTCACTCTCTCTGGATCTTTAATTGCTTCAAATTCAAAGTATTCCTCCATGTCACTTATCCAATCAATAAACTCCTCAGGGTTCAAATTTCCTGCATAGTTTGAAATTTTCATTCTAGGTCTCTTACCAATCTTAGAAATAACTTTCAACATCTTTACCTGATTTGATTCTTCTTCTTCTAAGGTTTCTTCGTTTTGGTTGGCAGCTTGAACTCCTAGTTCATCATCATCACTTTCATCCTCATGTCTAGGGTTTAGACCTCTCCTTCTATCCTCTTCTACAACATCCAATCTAACTTTCATTGTTCTCATCATCTCTTATCATTTCTTCCATTTTTCCAACAACATTGTCCATATCAGGCATCCTCTTTAGTGGCATCTCTTCCTCAAATTTGGTGCAACTACCTCGATTCAGTGATTTGACTACAAGGTTGCCACTACCTCACAATTGGTACTCTATTGACAAACACTTGCATACTGCCTTTGGTTGGCACTCTATTCACTTCAAGATCTGTCGGAATGCCTCCTCTCTCAAAGGATTCACAAACTTCACTCTAATACCACTTGGTATAGTCATGGATGGAGGGTCCAGGAATTAGGACTATCCTACCATGTAGCCTTAGAGTAAACACAATGGAAAACACAAAGAATAGAATAACAAATAGAAATATATTGATTCAATATCATGAACAATTACAATCTTCACATGTCGGCAACATGTAGACTACTATGGGGTCATAGGCCTATCCTCCGGCTTGCTACAAATTACATGAAAGATATATCTTTCAAGTGCCTTTCACAAATAAACTGCTAAAGATCACTTATCATCTTCATTACTCTCCTAATGCATCTAATGAATTCTTATATATCATCTCCCAACTCAAGGAGTAATCCATGTTAGCCTTAAGAGGTTCCAAAACCTAATGCTTGTTGAAATGTGTAGATTGCTCAAAATCATATTGTGATGCTTTGCATGTTAAGGAAATATGTTGCAGTTCATAATGTAGGTGCTTCTATTCTGATACTGCCTTGTGAGATGTTTCATTGGATGCTACACATCATGGGAAGGTGCCAGAAACTTCATGCACCAAGCTGAATGTCAGATGCTTTGAATAGAGACTCTTGATGATGCTTCTGATGGTGATAACTCTCTACAAACAATTGCAAACCTCCTAAAATCTAGATATGATGTAGATGACATAGTGTTGAATCTTCATCCTGTGTCATGAACTGTGAAATGATCATGCGGTAGAATGCAGTGCAATCTACTAAGACTAAACTAACTGAAATACAAAAAAAGAAAAGAAACAAAATATTTTTAGTTGATGCCAGATTGCCTTTCAACTTGGGATGCTCCTGCATTAGTACCCATATAGTGGGTACCAACAGGTATTGATATCGAGGATATGAGTACTACACTTGATTATGATGCATAGTGGGTGACACACCTCCTAGTCTAGGTTACTATTCTTGGAGGGCAAGTAGGACAAGTGTTACACATAATTCATAGGGTTGTCATTGATGTCAACATTGTCACTAGGTTGTCATTGATGTCAACACTATCATGGTGGTGTGATGGTGTTCATGGTTGGATGTCATGCCCCATCCAGCAAGAGAAAAAGAGAAAGAGAAGAATATTCAGAGAGAAGAGAAAGAGAAGAAGATACAGTGAGAAGAAGAGAAAGAGAAGAAGATAGAGTTATTGGTTGGATGTCATGTCCCATCCAACAAGAGAAGGGAGAAGATATAGTCCAGATTAAGATGGGAATTAGAAGCACAAAGATGATCAAATGTATTTCTGATGCTATCAATGTCCTATAGTATGTATGTTCCAAGTTCCATGATGATTGTATTATTAGAAGAGTGCTTTCCTATTGATTGTTTGAAGATAGTGTTACTTCTGTGAAGATGTTTCGTATAGGACAGTGGAATGCTTCGCATTCCTCTAATTTTGCATATATTACTATGTAGTTCTGGAATTGTGTTCAAGAGGTAGTGAAAGTGATAATTCCAAGTTTCCAGATCATTTGTCCTTCTGTTGTGAAATTTATGCATGATACAGTACCGACATGTGTTCTGGCAGAGTTTGCTAGTGTTGAAGGCCAATTGGAATGCTCTGCATTCCTTCAGAAATGAATGATTGCCCTTGCATTTTTGAGGACATGTTTATGAATGTGTATTTTATGCTTCCTTTCAGTTTCAAGGTTCTTGGTGGTTTGCGGCTTAGTTTTTCAAATGACAACATGTTGCAGTGTGTTTTAGATGACAAATTACTCTCAGTGTTAATGATTGAAGCTATGAGACACAATTCTTTGATTTGTGGTGGAAAAGGAGTGTTTGGGGATGTTGTATGAGTCATGTGGACTCATCTAGAAAAGTTTCATGAAGATCTTTCTTGTTTCCAGTACCACACAAGGTTTTTAAATTGATATGGTCGTTATACTTCAAGTCTTCATGTGTTTTGCTTAAAGCTGTCCTATTTTCAAATGAGTGGAGCGTGTGGATGTAATTCCTTGGTGTTTGAAGTTGTGAAGGATGTTTTGGACATGGTTAAGCAAATGTTAGGGTCCGCAAGGCTTGGATCTTCTGTTGGTGTAATGTGCAGTTTCACTTAGGACCTATCTTCTACATGTTTTATATTGTGTGTTATTTGGCTGACTTGTAAATATATTTTTCATGTTATATCTAGCTAACAAGCAATTTAATCAATGTAATATCATGTATAAATAGTGAATCAAATTGAGTGAGGTGTGGTGTGATTGTAATGTGATTGAAAAATTTGTAAGCAGATAAAAAGAAAAATAAATACATTGTTGATGTGCGACTGAAGGAGAAAGAGTAGAAGTTGTTGATGTTGTCCAGATCCATCTTGAAGACATATTTGTGATAGTGATCAAGTATAGAGTGTGCCTAACTAATCAAATCTTTAGAAGAAAGTGTGAAGAGGCATAAGTGCGATCATCAAATGTGTGAGTTTCAACATGTCAGTTTTAAAACAGTAGAAAGATTGTCATACTATATTCTTTTGTAAGTGTGTTCTCATTTTAGGGAGTAGTAGCTTCCTTGGGATTGACCCTAAAACAAATTCTTCAAGGAGTAGAAGATTCCTTGGGAGTGACCCTAAATCAAAGTTACTTAGGGAGTAGTAGCTTCCTTGGGTTATAGCCCCTAAAAATAGTTATTATTTGAGATTCATATATTATGAGTTAATCCTCACCATGACTTTTCCTTTCTAGGGTTTTATACGTATATCTAGTGTTATGTGTTGATGTGCATTGTGTTAATCTTTCATGTTCATGTTATTTGTGTGATGCTTAAGGTTTAATTTTGCTCTGAATAAGTTGAAGTTGTTAATATTGAAAATTGATTAGATACTAATTCACCCCCGCCTCAGTATCTTGGTGTGTCCAAAAAAAAGTTGCAGAGGTAGCATTTCAAAGATGCGTGAGGTGATGGTTTGATCCTACAAGACAGGGAGTGGAAGAAGGAGATGGGGTTGGTGGATAGGGAGTAGGTGGTGATGGAGCATAGGTAGAGGTAGATGCCCCTAAGGTAGATGTGGAGATGATGGAGGTGGAGGAGGATGATAGAGATGATGTGTGGGAAAAGAAAGATAGCCTACAGATAGAGCTAAAATGAGTGCATGGGCTCCTTACACTAGTTACTATAGAGAGCAATAGTTCTTTGGTAGAGGTGTAGAGAGTCTAGGTTTTTTGAGAGCTGCCCAAGAATAGTTATAGGCATAGGGACAAATGCAACTATAGGTATAGGTATAGGATGATGGGGAGATTGCTCACCTCACTACAGAGTGGGATCAGGTGATAGCTGCCAGATAGAGGGATAATGTCTTGGTGCTTAGATACAGATAGGAGTGGGATACTACCCATGTTGCACAAGGTGGAGATTCTCCTATGATGCATGTGTCGGTATAATTTTCACAGGCCCTGTAGGATATTGCTTGGTTGACATGGAAGGCAGATTACTACCATGGCTTGTACCATTCTACGGTGCCAACATATTAGAGATAGGCCATTTTTGCATCATGGAGCCACTCATGGGGCTACTAGGTTAGGGAGATCAAGAGCTCCATCAGGTGCATGTCCATCTAGTCCACCTCCAACATCAGCGCCTTCAAGAGAGGGGAGTTCATGTTGGCATGAGATGATATGATATGACATTTGTGTATGCCTATGAGCTCATTTGTATGTTATACATTGATGTACTGAGCCTATGGTCATATTTTGTATCATGACAATTTTTTGATATATATATGAGATGAGGCATTTTTTGGCGGCCTATGTGATGTTATGATGTATGATGATGGTTTATGGTTTATGCAGATGTTTTTAATATTATGATTATATGATCTTATGGATGATGTTTATATGACTGTATGGATGCAAATATGTTTTATGGATAATGTATGGATGTATATGTTTTTATGGATTATATGTATATGCATATGATGTATGGTTAGGATAGATGTGTAGGATGGATATGCAAATGTTTATGATATTATGGATGTTTGTGATGGTCTTAATGGATGCACACGTATGATGAAAATGATTATGTTATGGATGATTTATGATGGATTTATATATGGATAGTTTTTGATATTATAGATAATGCATATGTTGATGTATATGGTTATGTTATGTGATGATATATATGATGATCATTAGGCTTATGATGATGGTATGGTACTAACATATTTATGCAAGTGTATTTATGGATATAGTGGATGATGATGCAACCGTACAAGTATTTTTTAGTTTTGGTCATGATACAAGTCGATGCAGGGATGGGGAAAAATTAGTTAGATGGGATGAAAATAATGGGGAGAATGATGTTAGATGAAGAAGATAGGATGCCCTAGGAAATGGGTAAGTGAGGAAAATATGGGTAATATGATTTGGTGGATATGAGTAGATAGAATATCTGAGGATGGATAGGTGATGGGTGGGAAGTAGATAGGTGATTTGATTATGCTGGTATGTGTGGAGAGCAATCCTAGATTTAATATAGCAAGTGGATGCCATTCACCAAGGTATACAGACTAGGATGCTTTGGAATCCCTTGCATGATGGACTTGAATCTACAAATAGTGATTGGCCTTATACTTAAGACTCAAATATCCTTGGAGGGTCATATGTGGAAAGTCTAGTATGTATGAAGATAGAAATATCAATCACATATAAAGTTGTGTTGAATAGACTTGATTTGTTTTGTAAGGCCTTAGGGGAAATTTTTTTGATAGTAAATCCATTATTTTGAGCTAGAATGACTCTCCTCATGATTGGCTTAAAGGTAAAGAATAGAAGTTGGGGGGTCCTAAAATAATTGTGAGATACTTAGGTATACCATTATTAATTGATCTACCCCTAAGGGAGATGTGGGAGTGGATGTTTAAAAAAATTGAGAATAAGAATGTGAAATATTAACCTCACCTCCTTTCCCTTTCTAGTAGACTACAAGTTTGTCAAAATGTCTTACCTTCCTATAGTATTTATTACTCTTCTAGTTGGTTATTTGGAATTTGTTAGATGGATAGAACTAAAAATGTTTTGAGGAATTTCTTGTGGTTTGATAGGAAGGGTAACAAAAAGAGGCATGCTATTAATTGGTCTTGGTGTTGTCTCTATAAATATTTAGTAGATCTTAGACTTAAAGATATTATGCTTCAAGGTGTCACTCTTATAATTAATTTGTTTCTTAAAGATTTTGATGGTAATGATCCCTGGAAACTGTTGAACAAAAACAATATTACTCTTTCAAGGCCCAAGAAAGGTAAAGACTAGATTAATTTGCATCCTCATGATCTTCTTTTTATAAAATTTTCTATCAAACGATTTGGTTCTAATGTAGTTAGCAACATTTGGAGGGCATGGAAGAGTGTCAAGTAGATTTTAGGAATTAAAATATGTTTATGAGATCAAAGGGGGTCTACATTGCTCATAGGTCTATATGGTGGAGTTTAGATTGGAAGAATAAACTACTTGCTCTTACCCAAGTATGTTCTACTAAGAAATTGGCTTCTAAGGGGATCAATGATTTTAAAGACATACTAGAGAATGGTTGGTTAAAGGACTGGGAAAGGTTTTAGTTTAAGTTTGGAATTTCTAACAATGAAAGAAGGTCTTTCTCAATCTTAAAGAAGGCTTTTAATGGGGAGAAGTTTCCAGTTTCCCTAAAATATAATATTCAAATTCTAGATAATTATTTTAGGGAAGATGGTTCTTCCTTCTTCAAAATGACTTCAAATAAACTTTATATCCTACTTGTTGATATTAAAGAAATTATGTGAAAATTAAATTCTAAATGGAAGCCTGGTTCTGGTCTATTAATAAATGGTCTACTCCTAATACTATTTGGTCTAATGTAGTTGAGCCTAAGAATTCTTGTTTTAGGTGGCTTTTAATTCTTAAAAAAATGGCTATCAATTCTAATTTTTCTTCTTCTGGTATTACTTCCAAAAGATGTGATTTTTTATGATAAAATTGAAACTTTTCAGCATCTTTTTCCTAGTGTGTTTATGCTACTCAGTTATGGTCTTATTTTTTGGGTGATAGTCTAGGATAAGATGTGAGGGATGGTTTTAGCTAGAATGAAATTATTTTTGGGTATATGCATGATTTTAATAAGGATATTAATATTTTTTGTTAGCTTTGACTAATGAGATTTGTGGGATATCTAGAAAGGAAGAAATGAAAAGGTTTTCCAGGGAAAAAAGATGTCTTACTGAATCACAATGTGAGTTCGCTCTATTAGGTATTCTAATGCAAGTCTGAATGGTGATGGAAATTGTAAAAGATATGTTTTTCATCTTACTTGAGAAGGGTCTAACTAGGGCATATTTTTGTCCTCATGATAGGAGAAAGATTAATGAGAAAGAGCTTAAAGTTCAGTGTGAGCTTATAAGACATCAGAATATCAACATTACTAAGGAGAGAGAAAGTTAATGTTGTTAAGAATATGCAGTTTGAACATGTGGTTGAGGACATAGAATAGGTAAGGATAAAGTAGAACCTAAGATTGGTACATATGAATTTGATATGTATCACAATAGAAACAATCAAAAGTGCTTCTAGGAATAACATTATGATATATTGGTTCTTGAGTTTTGAGTTTTTTTAGTTTTGATAAAGATGATATTATCTACAAATGGTTTTGATTATTAGTTGGTTAATTTTGTACTTCATCTTAGTGGTAGCTTCTATTTCATAACTTTGTTTTTAATCTTCTACTTATGATGACTTATCACCTCATATTGTAACCTATATTTTTTTCATGAACAATCTTCAATGTAAAAAATAGCATATATTCATTCATTAACCAAAGTAAATCTTTTCTAAAGTGTTTCATGACATTAATCCTACCTCAATCCTTCTAAAATAACATTGAGATGAACAAAAGTCCACAACAACCATTTAATTCTTCACAAAAAGCACTTCCAAATCCTTAACCTTCAAAAACCTCTATATTCATCTCTATAATGCAATATTAAATAAAATAAATTCTCCTCTCTTTTTAATAACTTTTCTTTCAAATCCTAAATTTAAAACCTATATATATATATCCCTTATAAATGAAAATAATATTAAAAATTTAACTTTTCCATTTCAGCCCAAATAAAAGAAATCACTTAAAACTAATATTAGGAAATTATATTTTCTAATTTACAAACTAGATAACTACAATAATTTATTTCATTTTTCAAATGAGCCTACACAATAAATAAATAAATTAATATATTAAAACAATATATTTATTCTTTTCCCAAATAGAAATTAATTACCAAAAAAAGAAGTAATATTATGCACTCATAATTATCCAACACTAAGTATTTATTTATTTTAAATTAAATTATTTTTTAATATACTAATTAATTAATTGATCATTCCCACACACTTAGACCATAGGGATGAAGTGTTTCATTCCCCCCCCCCCCCACACACACACACAAGCATAAGCATGAAAAAAAAGTGAACACACCATCATTCCACATAACATTAATCAATAAGTAAACTAAACACCATGGAATGATAATATTGGCTCATCATAGAAAACATCTATATAGAGGCCAATTGAGGGATGTTACATCTTTTTTGGAACACACAAAATTAAGGTGGTGTATTATTACTAATTACATGGGCAGGTACAAAAATATGGGGGGCCAAAAAGTGGTCAAATTCTTAAAACTTTTTAAAAAGTCATAACGCAAGCGCATTATAACGCGAGCACGTTATAACGTGCTTGCACTATAATGTGAGTGCGTTATTGTTTTCTTTGCATTTTTTTCTTTTTTGCAAAAGTTTGCCCAATGTTTAAGGGTCGAGGGTTTAATGGTTGAAGGATTAGGGTTTAAGGCATACTATCAAGGGTAGAGGGTTTAGGGTTGAAGGTTTAAGGGATGAGGGTTGAGGATTTAGGGATGAGGGTTAAGGGATTAGGGTTTAAGGTATAGTGTCGAGGGTAGATGGTTTAGGGTTTAAGGTTTAAGGGTTGAGGGTTGAGGCTTTAGGGATAGGGTTTAGGGTTTAAGTTATAGTGTCAAGGGTTGAGGGTTTAGGGATAGGGTTTAGGATTTAAGTTTTAAGGGTTGAGGATTTAGGGATAGGGTTTAGGGTTTAAGGTTAACTAAGAGACCTAGATGGCTAAGGATAGATGGAGAGGTAGACAAGGAGTAACTGAGAAACTTAGAGAGGGGAGAGGTAGAGGTGAGGGGGAGATAGAAGTGGGAGATAGAGAGGTGAGGGGAGAGATAGAATAAAATGAGAGAGTAAAGTTGACAACTTGAGGGAAAGATGGGTAAGAAGGAGGGAGAGAGGTGGAGAGGAAGGTAAATATCTAGAGAGCCCTAAGAGACATACAAGTGAGAAACCTACAACCTAGGGAGAGAGGGGTGAGAGAGATAGGGGAGAGATGGGAGTGAGGCAGATAGGGGAGGAGAGGGGTGGATAAGGGTTGAGGGTTTAAGGGTCAAGGGTTTAGGGTTTAAGGGTTGAGGGTTTAAGGGTCAAGGGTTTAGGGTTTAAGGGTTGAGGTATTAAGGGTCTAAGGGTTGAGGGATTAGGGTTTAAGGTATAGTCTCGAGGGTTGAACCCTAATCCCTCAACCCTCGACACTATACTTTAAACCCCAAGGTTGAGGGATTAGGGTTTTAAGGTAATTTGTCGAGGGATGAGGGATTAGGGTTCAACCCTTGACACTATACCTTAAACCCTAATCCCTCAACCCTTAGACCCTTAATACCTCAACCCTTAGACCCTAAACCCTTGACTCTTAAACCCTAAAGCCTTAAACCCTTAACCCTTATCCACCCCTCTCCTCCCCTATTTGCCTCACCCCCATCTCTCCCCTATCTCTCTCACCCCTCTCTCCTTAGGTTGTAGGTCTCTCACTTGTATATCTCGCAGGGCTCTCTAGATATTTCCCTTCCTCTCCACCTCTCTCTCTCCTCCTTACCCATCTTTCCCTCAAGTTATCAACTTCACTCTCTCATTTTATTCTATCTCTCCCCTCACCTCTCTATCTCTCACCTCTATCTCCCACTCACCTCTCTACCTCTCCCCTCTCTAGGTCTCTCAATCATTCCTTGTCTGCCCCTTCATCTATCCTTAGTCATCTAGGTGCCTCACTTAACCTAAACACTAAACCCTATCCCTAAAGCCTCAACCCTCAACCCTTAAACCTTAAATCCTAAACTCTATCCCTAAACCCTCTACCCTCGACACTATACCTTATACCCTAATCCCTTAACCCTCAACCCTTAAACCTTCAACCATAAACCTTGTCTCTAAACCCTCTACACTCGATACTATGCCTTAAACCCTAATCCCTCAACTCTTAAACCATTAATCCCTCAAACCTTAAACCCTTTAACCCTATATACCCTTTACACTTAACCTTGGACACTCAACCTTGAACATTATCCCTCAACCTTCAAACCTCTACCCTATACCCTATACCCTAAACCCTAATCCCTCAACCCTCAACCCTAATTTTGATTTTCTTCCATTCATTCAACATCATTGTTGGTTTCCCCATCAGAAACCAATTCATTCAGCAACTTGATGCCCATTGGTTGACTTGAATTGCTTACTCTATTAGAAAAAGGGCATCTTTTATTTGTATCAATGTTCGTATTCATAAGCTGAAGAGCATTGATATTTTTCACACACCCTATTCTTTGAAATATCTTAACCTTAAAATATGACTTGGATATGTACTTGAACACAACAAAATCTCTAATCTCTAACCCATGATGATTCATAAAATTTTCCCAACCCTACCTAAATTCTAGTTTATTTATTGTATACCCTCAACCCTAATCCCTCATCCCTAAATCATAAATGCTATCCCTATCCCTAAACCCTCAACTCTTAACATTAAACCCTAATCTGTCAACCGTAAACCCTAAACCTTAATCCCTCAACGCTAAACCCTAAACCCTAATCCCTCAACCCTAAACCCTATCCCTAAACCCAACAAAACTACTTTTCCTTATGTTAGGTTGTTAAACCCATCATTTTTGACACTCTTCTCTTAAAGATATCTGAGTTGCAAGAATATGTCAAAAAAATGGCTACAAATTTTTTTAATGTTAGTAATGTTATATGGCATGTTTTTTTGGCCCATCTGGGGTTCATTATGCCAATAGGTGTACACACTATGAGAAAAGCTTTGCGTATGGTACATCCATAGTGAGTAATCAACAATTGAAATAAGAAGGATGATCATTATGAGAAAAGCTTTGCATTGGGGTACATCCACAGTGGGCAATGAATGGTTGAAATTAGATCCCTGATCAACATTAAGTGAACATTTTTTTATTAAGATTTTTTTTAAAGATTAGCATACTCTCTCCACCTATTTGCTTGAATTTAAATTGGGGCCATAAAAATGTGCACACATCTGCTCCCAATGTATAACCTGGGTGTAATTAAAACCATCAACTAGATAAAATAAACAACTTTGGCCATAAAAATCAATCAGTCTTTTAAAAATAGATATTAGTAACTATACATTTTAGTACTGTTTCTTTCTTGATTTTCTATTTTTAATTAACTATTTTTTTTCTGTTTTAGACAAAATATTACAATCCTCATGAAGATCTTTTCTTGTATAATTTTCTCCTTTTATCTTTGGCTTGTATTTTCCCTCCTAGAAGTTATTTCAGAAGGATCCTTATTTTATCTTTCAATCTATATGAACTCTAAACATAAATCTATGTTTCTTGCTGTCCACCCCGCACTTAGGGGAGGTATATTGTTATGAATCAGGCAAATAATCTCCCTTGTTTGCTGGCTCTATCCACAAGAACTGCTAAACTTTTTTCTCTTGGTAATTGTAGAGGACATTCACCTATTTTTGGCAACTCCTGCATTCCCAAACCATTACAAAAACTAAGTTATTTTAACCCAATAAATAGCTGATTGCATTGATTTAATACTCTACTATATTAAAGCTTAACATTCACACAAATGCAAATGTTCATATTATAGAAGACTGCATTATATTAGACAATTAGAGATCTCTCAGAAAAATATAATAACAAAACTACTTTGCCTTATGTTAGCTTACAATTAAACCCATTCTTTTTGACACTCTTCTCTTAATAAAGTAAGAGTAATAAGAATAGAAGGCAGAGAATTTGATCTTACTAGTATGCATGGTCAGTATACATTTTGTGACTTCATTTTCATTGAATAAAAAGTTAAATATCTGATTTGAAAGGTGGGGCAGAGTTCACTATCATGTGCTTTTCTAGATGATAGGGTCCATAATGTCCATGGTTCTTCAAAGAAAGGCTTGTAACATAATTAAGTTTTTGTTATACCAATCCTCTAGGTAAAGCTACAATTCAAATGCCTACTTTGAAAGTTGAAATAAATTAAATTAGACTTACAAATTTGATTTTCTTCCATTGCTTCAACAACATCATTGTTTTCTTCATCAGAAACCAATTCATGATCAACAACTTGCTACCCATTAGTTGACTTGAATTACATCCTCTATTAGAAGAAGGGCATCTTTATCTGTATCAATGTTGGTATTCATAAGTTGAAGAGCATTGATATTTTTCACACACCCTGTTCTTTGAAATATCTTAACCTTAAAATATGACTCGGATATGTACTTGAACACAGCGAAATCTCCAATCTCCAGCCCATGATCTGATTCACAAAATTTTCCCAACCCTGCCTAAATTCTAATTTATTTATGGTACCTCCTAATTGTACATCCCACTCCTACCCACCTGGGCCTTGCAACAACATATGTTCGTCTGTGTTGTCTATAAACTATGAAACAAATGCAGGAGGAATGCGCTTCCATAAACACATTACATAATTAGATTTTACAAGTTCTTAACAGTGTAAAGGAAATAAAATAATGAAAAATAATGTATAGAGAACTACCAGTTTTTGTGTAAAGTCTCCAAGCATAACTTTGAAGAAGGAGGCAAGCCCATTAAACCAATTCAATCAACAACTTGCTACCCATTGGTTGACTTGAACTGCATCCTCTGTTAGAAGAAGGGCATCTTTTATATGTATCAATGTTGGTATTTATAAGCTGAAGAGCATTGATATTTTTCACACACCCTGTTCTTTGAAATATCTTAACCTTAAAATATGACTTGGATATATACTTGAACATAGCGAAATCTCCAATCTCTAGCCCATGATAATTCAAAAAAATTTCCCAACCCTGCCTAAATTCCAGTTTATTTGTGGTACCCCTTAATTGTACATCCCACTCCTACCCACCTAGGCCTTGAAGAAGGAGGCACGCCCATTAAACAAACTCATTCGATAACTTGCTACCCATCAGTTGACTTGAACTGCATACTCTGTTAGAAGAAGGGCATCTTTTATCTGTATCAATGTTGGTATTCATAAGCTAAAGAGCATTGATATTTTTCACACACCCTGTTCTTTGAAATATCTTAACCTTAAATTATGACTTGGATATATACTTGAACACAACGAAATCTCCAATCTCCAGCCCATGGTGATTCACAAAATTTTTCCAACCCTGCCTAAATTCTAGTTTATTTATGGTACCCCTTAATTGTACATCCCACTCCTGCCCAACTGGGCCTTGAAGAAGGAGGCACGCCCATTAAACCAACTCATTTGACAACTTGCTACCCATTGGTTGACTTGAACTCCATACTTTGTTAGAAGAAGGGCATCTTTTATCTGTATCAATATTGGTATTCATAAGATGAAGAGCATTGATGTTTTTCACACACCCTGTTCTTTGAAATATCCTAACCTTAAAATATGACTTGGATATGTACTTGAACACAACGAAATCTCCAATCTCCAGCCCATGATGATTCACAAAATTTTCCCAACCCTGCCTAAATTCCAATTTATTTATGGTACCCCCTAATTGTACAACCCACTCCTACCCACCTAGGCCTTGCAACACCATATGTTCATCAGTGTTGTCTATAAATTGTGAAACAAATGCGGGAGGAATGTGCTGCCATAAGCACATTACACAATTAGATTTTACAAGTTCTTAACAGTGTACTGGAAATAAAAGAATGAAAAATAATGTATAGAGTTACCAAGTTTTGTGTAAAGTCTCCAAGAATAACTTTGAAGAAGGAGGCATGCCCATTAAACCAACTCATTTGACAACTTGTTGCCCATTGGTTGAATTGAACTGCATACTCTATTAGAAGAAGGGCATCTTTTATCTGTATCAATGTTGGTATTCATAAGCCGAAGAGCATTGATGTTGTTCACACACCCTATTCTTTGAAATATCTTAACCTTAAATTATGACTTGGATATGTACTTAAACACAACAAAATCTCTAATCTCCAGCCCATGATGATTCACAAAATTTTCCCAACCCTTCCTAAATCCTAGTTTATTTATGGTACCCCTCAATTGTACATCCCTAAACCCTAAACCCTAATCCCTTAACCCTAAACCCTAATCCCTAGTCCCTAAACCATAAACCCTAATCCCTAATTATAATTTATGGTACCCTAATCCCTAAACCCTAATCCCTTATCGCTAAACCATAAACCCTATCCCTAAATCCTCAACCCTCAACACTTAAACCTTAAATCCTAAACCCTATTCCTAAACCCTCAACCCTCAAAACTATACCTTAAACCCTAATCCCTCAACCCTAAACCCTATCCCTAATCCCTCTACCCTCAATACTCTACCTTAACCCTAATACCTCGACCCTCAACCCTAAACCCTAATCCCTCAAGGTCATAAACTCTAATCCCTTATCCCTAAACTCTAAATCCTATCCCTAAACCCTCAACCCTCGACCTTAAACCTTAATCACTCAATCCGTATCAACCCCTCTCTTCCCTTATCTGGCTCACCCCCATCTCTACCCTCCTCTACCCTTGACACTATACATACATACATATAGGCATACATACATACATATATACATGATTAATAACCTTGAACATAAAAAAATTCAAGGGGGACATAACGCAAGCATGTTATAATGTACTCGCGTTAGGTCAAACATGACAAACAGTGCACTAACTTTTGCAGAAAAGGAAAAAATGCAAAGTAAAACATTTTGATTTGGGAATCCCAAGCCTTAGGATTGGGATTTGCTTTAGATTTCCAACCCAAAGGCTTGGAGTGCCTTCCCAATGTCCAGAGACGTGTTTTTGCATATTCTATAGGATTTCACATAATTTTGTTCGTGCTAACCCTCAAATTTGCATGTGTTTCAAGGTCAAACAAATCAAACACCTGGGTAATGTTAGGCTTTCTCTAAGCTATTTGACGATGTGATTTTTTTCACATTTTGACAATATTAAGTCTTTCATCTTTAATTTCTTTTGTTTGTGTGTCCGTTTTTGGGCAAAAACTATTGTTTGGTCTTTTTTTCATTGTAAATTAACCATTCATTGAAATTTTAAAAAAATTACATATTTAGAAACTAGACTCCATTCTCCACATATTAAAAAAAGAAAAAAATGATTTTCAATTAGTTTTCAAAATTTATAGGGGTAGCATGGCCAAAATTCTATTTTTTAGGATGTTTCCACTTTGAAAATTAGTAAAAAATCAAATATTCATCAAAAAATTATCAGAAAAAGTAGGCATAAACTACATGTTGTTAGCTAAATTATCACTAAAGCGATTTTAAAAATACCAAAAAAAAGTTGACCTTTTGAGGGAGCCACAAAACATGCTATGTTATGTTTTTTTTTTACAGAAACAACATCAATTTCTGTGGCTCCCTCTTTTGAACCCCTTAATCTATACCATTTTTTTTTTAAAATAGTTTAGAAAGTAGACTCAGAGTACTATGAAAATTGCTTTGGTTGCATCTCCAAATTTTGAGTGTAACTATGCTCAATTTCTTATCCAAGGCTAGCGTTTCCCGATTTTAGAAAAAAAGTGGCCATTTAAGACCCCTTTTTGGCCCCCCATCTTTTTGCACTTGCCCACACTTTCAAGTTTATGTGAAGTTCATAAATTGACTCAAGATTGTTGTTCCACTTATTTTGTTTACCGTTGTGATTGTCTTTTTTTAATTTGATCTATTGTCTTATATAGATTCACATGCACACAAAGTAGGGACAAAATATAGTTTCCCTTCATTTCACACCACTTTATGTGGGTGTCTTAGGTACATTTCTATAGCACATGATTTTGACTAATTTTTTAAACCCATTGACTTTAAACTTAGATTTAATTTGAGAAAAAACATACTATCCTTACTTAAAACAAGTGTAGCACTCAAATCACAACTTCCTCTATTGGGTTCACAATTAGGTGTGAGTGATGGCCTTATTTAAGGCTACAAGTGCAGTTTTGATCGACTTTGTCTATTTTTCAAAATTATTGTTGCCCTAGGATGACTCAATTCCAGCTAATAATTATTTTATGCCTCATGTACTAGAACTTTAAAATTGTGCGCCTAGGACATGTATGAAAGGACATAAACCCTAGGTCATCTAGGGGATATTTAATCCATCCACCATTGGGACAATCACTCTAAACATATCTATTAAAAGGAGAAACAAATATTCACTTCTTAGTCTTCTTTACCAACCATATCAACTACATCAACACTTGTATCAACAAATAGTTAAACCATAATTCTTGCACTAGGTCAATCCAACACTATTTTCATTGCACATAATTGCATCAAAGTCTTAAACACGTAGCATAATCATATCTACATCATAGTCAATTACATTTATTTTTTGGCATGTCTTCAATCTTTCTATAAAATTGTTTAATCAATCAACAAATCTTGATTAAGGCTAAAGGTGAGAAGCTAGTCACCTTTCTCTCCAAGCATAGTATAATTTTTAGTAGTGTTCTTCAACACCACCAAGTCTTTCATTTGCAGGTGTAGGTGGGTGATCCCACAATAGTGTGCCCCACTTTTTGGCCTAAGTGGGATGCTCAAAATTAGTATTTTTTAGCATTTTCTATTTACATCACTTATAGAGAACAAATGATCAAGAATTTAAGGATTATGTAAACTAATGAGTTATGGAATTTTTTATGTAGATTCAAGTTATATTTTAAAAAAAGTGCCCAAGGCACCATATGGAATGTATTGAAAATATAAAGAAACAACAAGTACATAAGAGAAGGCTTCGAAGAGGCCAAGGAGTGGCATAACTACACCCAAAGCAACATGAAGATGAGAAGAAGGCCGTAAAGAGGAAGAATGGAAAAAAAGGACCACTAAAGGCCAAGGTGGTGTCAGAGATGGGGTCATAAAATGGCCCAAAAGAGTCCAAATGTCACCTCATGAAAAGGTGAAGTAAAATAAGACCGTTCAAATGTGTAGACATAAAAAAAACCCCATGTGAAGTATTTAATACAAAGGTTAAAAAGTTTAAAGTATTATTCTATCATTTTTATTTTTATATTTTAATCAATTTTTATTTTTCCTATCATTTTTATTGAGTGACATTATTTCATAACACCTAAATTTCACTACAAATAAAAACTTTCCATAATTTTTTAGAATTATATCATTATCTACAATGTCTAGTGCATAGATTTTTGTAATAATTTTTTATTAAATATTTTATTTATTATTAATTTTTTAATTAGTACTAACAAAACTTTATGCATGTATTATTTTGTAACACATTTCTCTTAGTATATATATCAGAATTAATTTACTTTTTTTCATTAACACAAGGACATCTATGTGGATTGTAGTACATTTTTTTGAGTTTTTTCTAACAATATTTGTTCTTGTTACTAGTGTCTTGAATATAGGTTATTATTTTTTTATAATAGACCTACATTCATTATAAAATTATAAAAAAAATATTAAATAAAACAAATACATATTATAGTTTTTGGGAAGCTAATACTTAGGGCTATATGTTTACAAAATGGATCTTCCAAATGATTTCATTTGATCCTCTTAAAAGTGAAGCAAAATTGTTCTCTTGTTAGAATTTTGATAGGTGTGAAAGATGCTCCATTAGGGGTTTTATTAAGCCTAGGGAGTTTCTATCGAAAGGGTTTGGAGATCTAATTATATGGAATCCTTCTTGGCTTAAATCATTATTTTTTCTAAAAAATATGTGATTTCTGGTAAAAATCAAAATGTTCCACAAGTGGAACACACTATTGTGGGATTAGCCAAGTTCTAATGAGCCTTTATTATACAATCTAAAGACTATTGTCTCAAAAATACAAATATAAGGTCAAAATTGTATTTCAACCAATTTCTAAACCTAACTCTCTTAATCTAAAATAATTTGTATTGTTGTTTTATTGTATTTATTAAATATATTGTTTAATTCTCAATGAATGCATGTATTAAAACATATGATATACAAATATCTAGATTTTTTTTTTAAATGGAAGAAAAAATTCTAAATTGACTTTCTATATTTTTATATAATCATATATATGACACTTTAAAACCTTAAAAGTTTATTATCAAAAAATATAATATAGTATTCTTATTTATAATATATATCATTTTATAATATTTTGTTATAGAAATATACATTAATTTAAAATATTTTCAAAGATAAATATAAATGATTTTTCTTTTTACAATGTTTATCTTCAACATTTTTTAAAAATCAATTTAAAAACTTACTTATAAATTTTGTTATAGAAATATATATTAATTTAGAATATTTTGAAAGATAAATATAAATGATTTTTAGAGTGTTTATCTTGAATATTTTTTTAAAATCAATTTAGAAATAGATTTTTGCTTTGTTTAAAAGTAATTCTCATTAGTTGTTATTTATTGTTTTACAATTAGAGATATCAAAAAGAGTTGTTGCTATGTAACTTGTAAGTACCATGATCATATTTTTATATTTTTAATGTTTTGATTTAATTTTTTTAATTAATGTATATGTGGTAATGAATACTCTGTTGGAAGTCTATAATGTTAAAATCAAAGCACCAACAAATTATGAAAAAATATCTTTTAAATATACCTTTAGATGTCCAAAAATATCCCCACATTGTTCATGATAGAGATAGATGATAGCTTCTAGTTGTGATATAACCCAAATCTTAATCGTTTGAAATAGGCTCTTACAGATACAATTTTTTTAAATTTAACTTATATTCAATAACCAAATATTATTTTATTTAAAATAATGTTTCTTGCATTTGTGGTGGGCAAATGATTGCATCACACATTTTAACATTATGTGTGCTCTTTATTGTCACTTGGTATCGTAGGTCATATTGCATATGCTTTAATTATTAATGCATTATTGAAATGCATATGCAACACACATGCTTGATAACTCTCATGCAAACTTAGAGCCTTAAGCTTCACACTCCATGTTGGAAACACTCCTCTGTTAGGCTACACAAAGACTCTTGCTTGATTCTCTTTTGGCCTATGCCCTTGTTGATGCTCTTCACACAAGCATCCATGACCCCAACCTTATCTTCAATGAAATCAATGAGAGGAGCATAATGCTTGATAAAAGAACTCATATACAATAAGTTTGAATTTATTAGCTAGGAAATATGCTAATTTATAGGACCTTTTTCTAAATCAAACCCCAAGTTCATGATGTCACTTGGTAGGTTGTTGGGAGCATGTCATTTGTGAAGGAGTTATGGTTAGTAAAGATTATTGTTATATCACCCTTTTAAAGTTTAGTTAAAGAAAAGTAACATCAAATTTAAGGTATAGTTATGAAAACATTCTATAAGTTATATGGTAGACATTTGAAAACAAAGAGTTAGATTACTATAGCCAAACAAAACCTTGATAAACTTAGTGTAAGTAGAAACTTGTATTATACCACCATTAGAACAATCACAATTTCATTAGACAAAACTCAGAAGTTCCACCAATCAATATTACTACCAATTTTTACTATTTATCTATATTTTTAAAATGTCAATTGAAAGGTAATAAAATGATGAAACTGTTATAAAACTAGTATATTTATATTTAAAAAAATATATCTACAGTGGCCGAGAGATATCTTCCAATTTGTTGGCATTTATAAATTACTTGCAATTAAAATATTTGATATGCTCACATGAGTTAATTT